>JARQOC010000008.1:132895477-133495477 GCA_033576535.1 Allobates femoralis | reverse complement strand
TACTGTACCCCCCTCAACTACCCCAGCACAGTATGATCTCCAACTGTGACCCCCCCACACACAACCCTCCATGTAGTATAATAGACCAATATACAGTATAATGGCTCCTACATCTCCTCACACTGTATAATGGCCTCCAACACAGTACTCAAACAGCCCTCCATAAAGTATAAAGGTTTCCACATAGCCCTTCAAGTATTATCATGCCCCCACAGAGCCATCCAAATATTATAATGGCTTCCATATAGTATAATTGGCTCCATATATCATAATGCATCATCCATTGTCCTCAATATATTATAATGCATCATCCAAATTCCTCCATAAAGTATAATGCACCCCCATAGTTCTCCATATAGTATAATGTACCCCAAATTCCCCATATAAATAGTAAATTAATAATAATAATAATGTACACCTCACAGCCCTCTATTTAATATAATGCACCATCTATAGTCCTCCATATAGTATAATATACGCCCTTAGCCCTCCATATTATATAATGCACCCTCACAAGCCTTCATATAGTATAATGCACCCCAATAGTCCTCATATATTATATTGCACATTACATAGTGCTACATAGTCACCCACCAGTGTACTCACTGATTAAAAATGAAAAGTAAATACTCACCTGTCTTGTCGCAGCTCTGGTCTCCCCAAAGTGTGTCTTCCCTCTGCATGGATCAGCACAGGGGCGCCCACTCATGACGTCATCGTGCCCTGCCGTGCCGAGCTGCAGGGTGCAGACTGCGGTGGCCGAGACTTGGAAGTATGCGGCCAGCAGCGGCATCCGGGGGGGGCTGGGGCTGCCACCGAGTCCCCTGCGGATGCCGCACTCTGCTTACCAGCAGCAACTAACTTGGGTCGCATCACGATAGGTGCACCCCTGCACTTCCTAGGGTTGCACATATCTTTGTGCAGCGCAGACGTTTTTCTTGATAGCATCTATATACAGGAGATACTAAGTTTTGGACTGCGTACTTGCTATCAGTAAACACAGTGTTTTAGATGCAGTGTGTTGCCACTGCCTCCAAAACGCTGCATTTTACAGTACCAGCATAGTGGATGCGATAAATCCCATGCTCACTGTGCTTCTCCTCACCGCAGTGTGTTTTCACCTGCAGTGCAGGTTTCGGGACTTCTGCATCTCCGCAGCATGTTCATTTCAAGCTGCGGAGTCAGAAGCGATCACCATCAGGTGTATACAGGGAGAAGCCGCCCTGCACTCACTGCAGATCATGGGTTTCAGGGCGGCTGCGTTCTCCCTGTGTGCACCTGTGGGTTCCCTCAGGTCCAAGACGCAGTGTCTCCAGACCATGAGCACGTACCCTTAATCAGTATTTATTGTATCTCTGGATGCAGTGAACGAATAACAGCAATTCTTGTAGGGTTTTTATACATATTTTTTTTACGTTTCGCATGGGTTAAATAATTTGATTTTTGTTCAGCTCAAACTTTTAGAGTTGAAATTCCAAACACTATGGGCTTTGTCACACCTGCGCTAGGCTGCGTTTGGCTGCATTGCGTTAGCGCTGTGCAAACGCAGTCAAGCGCAAATCTAACGCTGTGCGTTAACACTGCCATTATATGCTATGGGCGAACGCATGCAAATGCAACCACAAGCGCAAGTGCAAAGTGGGGCTGTGTTTGAATGCATGGGCTAGTCTTAGCGCACAGAAAACGTAGCATTGCACATTTCCTGTACGCTAGGACTAATGCATGCGTTCAAACGCAACCACCTTTTGCACTTGCGCTTGGGGTTGCATTTGCATGCGTTCGCCTATAGCATTTAATGGCAGTGTTAATGCAATGCAGCCAAACGCAGCCTAGTGCAGGTGTGAACTGGGCCTATTTATGTATATATTTTTTTTTGTAGATTTTAATCAGCTTTTAATAGTTTTTCTGAGTTTTACATTATTGCTCAGTGCTGTCTGCTGCACTATTCTATGCTGGTATTGAAAGGTGGTTAATCCTTTAGTAAAGTATGGGAATGTTCACTGCAATCTCTCCTGAGTCATTCATGTAAAATACAGAATTATCAGGACTCCCTGCAGTGTTCACACTGATAATACAGGCAGCACAGAAATACAAGCCATAGATCTAGAGGAGCTGAGGTGTCTGCCTGGCCTGTGGGGGTTCTGTGCACACACTTGTAAATGTGGAGAGATCAGCAGGAAGACAGCAATTAAAGAGTTAAACGGAGGAAAGATGTTTATGTAAGCAGGAGGCTGTGCAGAGCTCTATACTGATCATTACCGTTTACTTTTGCCCCGAACTCCAGAGGATTCTCACAGCGGGAGCTCAGTCTGGTCTGGTGCAGCTGTATTCCCCTGAGAGCTTCAGAGTCCTCAGTCCTGCCCTGCACAGCCGCCCCATGTGGCACCATTCTCCTGTGGGACTGGAGAGAATGTCAGCAGGAGCAGCATCTGCAGGGCCGACGCTACCACCAGGTCCTCTGCTGTGATGCCGCCCTCTGGCTACCAGCAGGTGGCGCTGCCTGGGACAAACACTTCAACTTGACTCATGGATGATACGGCCCTGTCCGGGATAAGGGCAGGGTTTTAATGCGCTGCCGGCAGGTCCACCATCTGAGATATGAAGTTTATTCGGTCAACGCATTTTGAAGCAGCAGCTTCTTCATCAGGACAACAAACTTCCATTAACACATGTACATGGCACTATATAGTAGAAAAGCGCGCAAACTGGTAGTTTGAAAAAAGGCTCTGAAAAACAGTATTGCTGCACATTATAAATAATAACAGAAACACAAATACACATGAAGCAGAACCCATGTGTTAAATTGATCTTTACATAAATTAAAAATGACTGTGTTTTGCTCATAAAATGCTAAATATTTAAAATTATGCAGTGGTATAAAATCTGCCCAGCACAGTATTTAGGTATAGTCCTGTTGGATTGATTTCGCAGATCCACATGGATGGATGAGAAGACAACTCTCACCATACGTCTGTGACATCATATCAAGGATCCCTCAGGTCCATAAAATCACACTGTTTCACATTGAGATATTCCCATGGATTATGCATTATGGAAGAACACATTATGATACTAAAAATATATATATAATCTAATTAAAATATAAATAATTTTTTACTTTCCTCCATAAAATACAGATTATTATGTGTACCATGTTATATATCCCCATATGAAAATTAGGAATTTACGTATACAAATAATATGATAAATGTACAAATACATACCGTACTTTATTTACCTATATAAATTAATATCTATATAAAATAATTGTGTAAATCAATAAGAAAAATTAAAATGAGTCTTGCTTCACATAAAATTAGGAAACCTGTTTAAGGTATGTTCCCATAGAATGTATTTAAAGGGGATCTCAAGGGAGAAAATGTATTTTGTATGGTCCCTGCACTCTTAGGGTGCCGTCACACGGGTCAATTTTATGAACGATATTGTTAGCGATCACATGCACGCGCGATCGCTAACAATATCGTTCAGATCGCTGGTGAGCTGTCACACAGGCAGACTCACCAGCGATCAATGGACCAGAGACATCGTGGAAACGATTTAAATATTGTTTCCACGATGTCTTGCTCCCCCTGCCAGCCTGCGGTAAGCGGGAGCAGGCTGGTCTCCAAGGTAAACTGCAGGTATCTAGGCAGCACGCTGCCTAGATACCCGATGTGTACCTTAGTTACCAGCCTCCTCCGCTCACCGGCTGGTATCTAAGGTACACAAAGGGTAACTAGGGTCCCTAGTTACCCGCTGTGTACCTTAGATACCAGCCGGTGAGCGGAGGAGGCTTGTAACTAAGGTATACATCGGGTATCTAGGCAGCGCGCGCTGCCTAGATACCCGCAGTTTACCTTGGAGACCAGCTCCCAGCGCTTGTGAGAGGCGCTGGGAGCTGGCTTATCGGTCGTCTGCCGGTGTCACACGCAGCGATGCTGCGTGTCCACCGGCCGACCAACGACAGATTTGTGAACATGTTCACAAATCTGCGATCAAACAATCAAGTGATTTTACATTGTGCGTCGCTGCGTGTAATCAAGCGATTTTACAGACGATATCACTTAAGCGATCAAAAAAGGAGATCGCTCAAGCGATATCGTTCTGAAAATCGATGCGTGTGACGTGGCCCTTAGACTGTAATGCTAAGCTGTCTGTTACATTTGTTTAGAATTAATGTAAATCAGTTATTCAGTAACTGCTCCTTACCAGTCACCACTCCCATAGGGGACAATACGTTACGACTGATTGAGCAGCTCTTTTCCCTCCTTCTGCTGTGAGCATCTGTGCTCTTAGAACAAACACTTCCTGCTTCAATCACATGTCTCCTATCAATCACAGGTCTCCTATCCTGCTTTCTGCATGGAAAGAAATCTCCACACTCCAGCTTAGTGTAGGACCTGTTGTGATGTCATGCCCATGTGTTTAGTATATTGAGCTGGAAAAGAAAGGCGCATTTTAGGGTATACCTGGGTGGAACAGTTTTTAAAGGGATCCTGTCACCCCCAAAACACCTGTAAACCTATTAAAAGCTGTCCCTAGAGCATATTAACACTTTCCCTACACTCCTTTTACCTCCTAAATGCGCAGTGCGCATTTTGAAGCTGACAGCGCGGCGCCGGTGTAAATACGTCATCCGGCGCCGGGAATGACGTGGATCGCGTCATACAGCCCCACACTGAAGCCCGGACGCAATGGGAGAGATGGGAGGCGCGCAGGGAGGCGGCAATTTGAATCAGTGCTGTAGATCACACCTATTCAGGCGTGATATGAAGAAGAGGGGCAGCCTGGATGAGTGACTATGAATAGCATAGTCACTCATTATCATCAGTAATGAGGTACTAGAATAACGTTTTTCTTCAATGTCACTTGGTGCATTTAGGAGGTAAAAGGAGTGTAGGGAAAGTGTTAATATGCTCTAGGGACAGCTTTTAATAGGTTTACAGGTGTTTTGGGGGTGACAGGATCCCTTTAAGTTGTGAGTTATGGTTTGCTCTCCTTTGTTGGTTGTGGAAGTCACAACCAACTTTAAACACCTGTGATATCTGCTTGATATCCTGAAGATGACGGTCTGCAGCAGTGTCCCTCCAAAGACAGCAAAGATCTGGGGAGAAAAGGAAAAGGGATTCGGTCCAAACTTATGTCACACTGTCATAAATCTAATAGAGATATTTTTTTATTGTGATTTTATTTCTACATGTTTCGGGATACAGGACCCCTTCATCAGGAAAAACATCTGTGATTTTTCCTGATGAAGGGGTCCTGTACCCTGAAACGTGTACAAATAAAATCACAATAAAAAATAAATCTCTCCAGTAGATTTATTACAGTGTGACAGAAGCCTGGACCGAATCCCTTTTCCCTTTCTCCCCGGATCTTTGATGCCCATGTGATTGAATGAGGAAGTGTCAGATGGCGCTGCAGCTTTCTGAGAGAGAGCAAGGAGAGCTGCTCACTCAGGCATGATGTATTGACCTCTATGGGAGTGGTGATTGGTAAGAAGCAGTTAGTAAATAACTGATTTATATTAATTCTAAACATTATACAAATATAACAGCAACTTAGCATTATAGTTTAGGAATGCAGGGACTGTACAATTTTTTTCTTTTTATCTCCCCGGAGTTCCCCTTTAACTGCGGACCTCCTGATATTTAATGATGCACATTTTCCCTTGTGCATTGCAAAGGTAAAGATCAGATTGACATTTGCAGCAGAAATTAATATGCTGAAGATCTCAAAATGTGTGCATAAGATTTCTTAAAATCCCATGCACAATTATAGCAATGAAAATCCAATCCGTTTCTGCAATGTGGGAACATACGCTTGCTTAAATTTTTTTTATACACAGCCTGCTTTAGTTATGGTTTATGACTTTCCGTTGGAAATGAATGACCCCCTCAAAATACATGTTAAAAAATAGGGTGTACAAAAAAAGTGCCCCAAAAAAGCTTTTAAAACTGTATGGTGTTTATTGGAAGCCAAATCAGAATGTCCTATAAACTGTGTGATAGAAAGCAAATACAAACTTTCGTTCTGGAAATCCGCAACATAAAACACTAAGTAGATGAAATTGTAAAAATCTCATTTACCCAGAGCAGAGATGTTCCGAGTGTAAATTGACCTTTCGGTGCTGATATTAAAGTCTGCAGCAAGTCTATTATTTCTGTCGATTTGCATTGAAGATTAAATACTGCAAATCCATGTTATGCGGAATAATGAAAACTGAGTTCCTCGCTTGTAATTCCTAATTATGGAATCAATAATATTTGCAGCCATCAAAATAATTATTGGTTAATGTCAACTTCCCTCCTGGTCCCCGGTATTAAAGAAACTAATATCTACCGCCTTGTGGTTTACATCTCTCCAATTTGCAGCAATGTTTCCTGAATGTAATACTTACTGTGCTGAGGTTATCATACAGATCAGTGCCCGGCATCGGCGGAGACGATGATCAGGCAGAGATGTTAATGAGTAGACAGGCTGTGCAATTATCAAAAGCGGCTAGGGGGTATCTTTAGGTGTGGCCCCCCATTAAATGGCTGATATTCTTCGTGGTCGCACCGATCATCTGCTCCTACGAACAACCTCGATCCTTTTGTAGGAGGTTGATTTTTGGCACTTTATTGCCATTCTGGAGTAATCTTGTATGTAACAAATATTATATTAATAAGTGCCAAATGAGAAACTAAGCTCATTACTTTGTGCACAGCAAAAGATACCTCTATTTATTCTGTCAAAGATAAAAATTGTTGGGTTGGAGGCCAAAGTGACTCTATGAGCCCCGTTAGAGTGAATGGCTCCTTCTGGGTTTTGGTCGGAATGATGTTTTTTTTCATTAGATACTGATGGAGACCCTCTTGCAATGATGAGCAGACAGCACTGAACATGTGTGAACTGCGTCTTAGAGAAAATCAAATTTGAAATTGTGGTAGGGTAGCAGTACTATCAAAGGAAAATCTCATGTATTTCATTCTTATCATTCTTCCAGCAAATAACATGATGATGGACGACCTGATCTGGCAAAAACCTTACCAAGCCAACCCATCTGTCCGGATGACATCTCACGTGTTAACATCTCTTAGCTCTCCACCCGAGCATTACTCATCAGCCGTTTACCAGCAGCATCAACAGCATCATACTCAGCCATCAGATTTATGGCACTTCCACCACTTTGGACCTCCAAGCCATGTTAATTCTGTGTATCATCACCCCTCCGTCTCAGAGTTTCAAATGGTTCCAGGTCCTGATGGAAAATGTAGTTCATTTCTCAATCTCCTACAACCTGATCGATATCCGGGCCCTTTACAGGAGACTATTTCAAAGCCGGATCACCTCCCATCAGCAGCTGCGGGATCTTCCATACCCGAAAACCACAACCAGAGAACAAACTCACAGACAGGTAATGATGCAGATATATAATGGTTGTGATAACACAATTCCATTGATACTGAACAATTTTGTAAATACTTTGTTATACTTATACACAATGTAGAATGTGTCAAAATTCTTGCTGCATGTGTGCGTAACAAATTATTACATTCCCCGCATCACTTATATATTTGAAACCCTTCTAGTCTTTGGGCTTCTTCTTTGAGAGAAGCTTTGCTGAAATTGGTTATACTCAAAACAGACAGCTAATGCCAAAATTACATTATAAATTTTGGCAAAAGAAAAAATACTGTGATAAAATGAATTCAACCAATAATGTATAAAATTAGACAAGGGTGTCTGAGGATGGCAAAATATATAATCTCACCTGATCCACTGTGAAGCCCAATATATCTCTAGTAAATTAATAGACAGGATTAGTACATCTCAATAATGCTTATTCTGTTACAGATTTTGACCTGGTATTTCACCCCTTCAATGTACAGGGCTGAAGTCTCTCTGAAATTCAGCAAGATGTCTCCTGGGTCACGTACTGACACAATAGGGCTGGGGTTACATTAGCGTAACTTCTCATGCTAGAGAATCAGATCCATTATTGTAATGACACTCTGATCAAACTCTGCCCAGAGGTGGATCAGAGTGTCAGCTAATATGACTCTCTCACATGAAGGAATTGGAGCTAATGCAGGAGAGAATGGAGAAGAACATTTCTCCATCTTCTCCATTCTGTGGGTCCGTGGAAATTGGATGTCATCCGAATGCAATCCAATGATGTGCATACACCCTTAGACTTGACAGGGTGTGCTTGTACGATTTACACTGTCAATTACAACATGCTGCTAATTTTTTCTCATCCGCAATCAGCATGAGAAAACAATATGCTAATTGGCACTGCTCCATAGATCAGAGGTCCCTAACCTTTCTGACGTTGAGAGCAACATTCAGCTCTGAGAGAGGGTCTCGAGCAACATCCAGCTCCCACCCCCTTCATAGTAGTGACACCGAGAGACCCTATTACCGGTATGATGACAGTCAACGCTGTTCCACAGAAATCACACTGAGGAGGTATATAAAGGTCCAGGGGTTCCTACTTTGCCCCATTTAGTTGTGCTGTTCTCTGCGAAGCTACTCATAAAAGTTCCCTGCTACACCGTGCGCAAGCTGGAAGACAGCTGCAAGCCACATAGCACAGGTCTGTGAGCCACACATCGCGGACCCGCAAGCTACTTGTGGGGGACCCCTGCTATAGACTATTATTGGAACGATAAAACAATAGCACTCGTCTGAGTTATATGGTCGTGCGAGCGCAGTCGAAGGCCAGAGACACATGATGTGAGGCACATGCGAAATACTCACACGAGTCTCTTAAGCCTCACCCGGAATGGCTGGATGGGAGCGCGTCAGCTGCCTAGAAACACAAGCAGCTGCCGCACTGCCGTCCAGAGAGATGGTGGCCGTTCTGGGTGAGTCATGCAAGACTCGTGCAAGTATCTCGCATGTGCCTCGCATCGTGTCTCTCTGGCCTACGAGTAAAATTAAGACTGTGAACGTCGATAGCCCAATGCCGTCTATAACCCTTATAAATATTCTTATAAATTGCTTAAACTATATGTGAAGTACTTTATAAATTTAGAGCGAACAGCTTGTGATGAGAATGCATCGGTTGTTGGAGTTATTTCTACTTTTATCCTTTTTTTCAATGGTGCAAATTCATTGTGAGAATGATTTCCAAAGTCATTTTGCACGTGGTCATGCTGCCATTATTTCGGTCAAATGTATCAAAGTTATAAATGATGTTTAATAAATGGGGTGTAACACTTGTTAGATACAACACTTCTGTCTACAGATGTTTCTCTAGTTTTTACTCCACCTCTTTTTCTTTTTAGGTCTTCATCCACAGGATAGAAGAAAAGAGTATTTCCATGGACAAGAAAGAAGGAAGGATTTATACTTTTATTAGTTATTTTTGTGACATTGTTATGAATGCAGCATTTTTAGGTCTGATTTTTATTGTGTGTAAAGGACTCTGTGCTAAACTAAAAACTCTCAAGGCTTAAAAATGAATATATGTGTAGATATGTTTTCAATGAAGAAATCAGGTCGCTTCCACATTGAAGAGGTGCTTTGTTCTTTGCTGGTGGTTAACTTAGTGTCATGATAACATGGCCGTAGGGTGCACCGGACATTGAAGTATACGGGTAATAATTTAGTTTTAGGGCAATGCTTCAAAGTTGGTCAAAGATCATTTGGATATGACCAAACAGAAATGTTCAATATCGCTAATAATCAAATAGCCTCATCAGAAAGGAAGAGTACTAGAGCTCTAGTGCCACCTATTGGAAGTATCAATCCTAAAAATCTATATCAACCCTGTAACGAGTATTGTCATATAACTAAGTATAAGAAGACAAACAAGACACTTTGTTTTCAGACATGTTTCGGGGTGTTTGCTCCTCATCAGCGCAGAGCAGGAGGTCTGATTTGGGTACATGATAGACACCCTTCATAAGGAGAAGCATTCCCCTTTAGAACCAATATCATTAAGGTTTGGTGTGAGTTACAGTGTCTCTGCAGGATAAGCAGTTTGGCTCATCAACTTATTAGTAATTGTAACTGGCAACGCGAGAAATGTATAATCTTAGATTATATATTTTATTACAAGTTTCTATTAAAATATTGTAAAATAATATAAACGTACAGCATTAAAGGGAATCTGTTACCAGGTTTTTGCTACTTAATCTCAGAGCAGCATAATGTAGAGATAGAGACACTGATTCCAGTGATGTATCACTTACTGGGCTGCTTTCTGTAGTTTTGATAACATCTCTGTTTAATCAGCAGGAGATTATCATTAGAGGACTACTTGGCCTCCTGCGAGGTAGTCAGGAATATTCATGACCTCTGTGTAAACCCACCCCCACCAATGATTGGCAGCTTTTTGTGTACAGTGTATAGAGACATAAAGCAGCCAATCAGTTGTGTGGGCTGGGTTATGTAAAGCAGGGGTCTCCAACCACCAGGCCACGGACCTGCACCAGGCCGTTGGAGTCCCTGTGCCGGTCCATGGCACTGCCGCAGACCAGCACTACAAAGTGAAAGTGCGGTCTGTGTGCGGCGGCTCAGAGCCCGCTTCCCCGCCCCTCAGTGGCAAGACTCCCAGCAGATGAGCCAGCAGCCAATTAGAGGCAAGCTTCTAACGTTATGCAATGACTTACATGCTTGCCTCTGATTGGCTTTTGGCTCATCTGTTGGGAGCCTTGTCACTGAGGTGCGGGGAAGCGGGCTTTGAGCTGCCGGTCTGCCGGAGGACTGGTGAGGAAAGAGTGTGAGAGTCTGTGTGTGTGTATGTATGTATGTATGTATATATGAATGTATGTGTGAGTGTGTGTTATTGGGGGCTGCAACAACTAAATGATGGGGTTAATGTTGGCTGAAAGAGGATGATGGGGTTATTGGGGGGCTGCAAGGGGGTAATAGGCTTATTGTGAGCTGCTACAAGAGGATGATGAGGTTATTGGGGCTGCTGCAAGAGGTTGATGGGGTTATTGGGGCAGCAAGGGGATGATGTGATTATTGGGGGGCTGCAAGGGGATGATGGGGTTATTTGGGGCTGGTGAAAGAGGATGATGGGGTTATTTGGGGACTGCTGCAAGGGGATGATGGGGTTATTGGGGGCTGCTGCAAGGAAGGATGGAGTTATAGGAGGTTGCTGCAAGGGGATGATGGGGTTATTGGGGGCTGCTGCAAGGGGATGATAGATTTATTGGGGGCTGCAAGGGGATGATGGGCATATTATGGTCTGCAAGGGGATGGATGGGAGCTGCAAGGGGATGATGGGGATGCCATATTGGGGGCTGCTAGGTGATGGAAAAATAATACATCCCCTGAAAATAAGATGAAGCACATCTTTCGAGGAAACAGGGTACTAAACTCAACCCCTTCTCTATTGCCCCGTCCCTATAATAAAAGCCCCGCCCCTCTGCAACCCTGCCCTGCAGGGCCCCGGAAAGGTGGTTTTGCATGGAGCCTATTCCCGTTGCAAACAAGGTTGGGGGCCACCGATATAGAGCTAAGCATTTTGAGAACTGCTAGATCTACATCAGAGAAAACAATGATGTTATCAAAACTACAGCAAGCAGCTCAGTAAGTGATACATCGCTTGAATTGGGATCTCTGTCTCTCAGATGAAGTAGCAAATATGTAGTGACAGATTCCATTTAAGAACAATGAAGTTCTATATTTTGTAGAAATATGCCTGAATAAGTGAATTTTTATAAGACCTTGATAAATCTTGATGTTTGTAAATATTGTACCTTTCTCTGCTCTTTTGTATAATATTTTGAAACTGTTTAAGGGGTTGCCCACCTTTGGGGACATTGTGTTGTACATAAATTCATGAATTTTGGGCTAAGATTCATTTTTGTAATGGGTTTCATTATCTAATTGCAAAATATTAATTTTATCCCAAAATACATGCAATTAAGTGCAAAAATAATTGTCCTGAAACGTGGACAAACCATTTAATAACATACTGTATATTGTGGACTATAGGAATCAGCGGTAACACTTGGGTCTCTATACCTGTAAACATAGAACTGGATGGTAACGCAAGTTTGGTACATTGGAATTATGGTTTGTCCACTGGTTGTGACCATTTTATAGACGGGTATTACACGCACAAACACAATTTTTTTTTCAGCTAAAATAGAAATATAATACAGTATTGTTTTTGCTTGTAATATATTTGCATAAAAAATTAACACATATGCAATAAACAAATAATTTAAAAACATCATTGTGAAACGAATGTGCATTTTTACACATGAGAAAAGCTAAATACACATATACTCTTTATTGCATCTACCCATGCAATATTCACATACTATTATTATTATTATTATTATTATTATTTATTTATATAGCGCCATTAGGTTCCATGGCGCTTTACATGAGGTTGAGGGAGACAAGAACAAGTACACTAAATCTAGGCGATCAGGACGTACAGGTACAGGAGGGGCAGGGACCCTGTCCACGAGGGCTCACAGTCTATGAGGGGTGGGTTAGGATGCAGTAGGATGGGGGAATGTCAGGTATGGGGTGTTCGCCTGGGTCTCATGGCAGGTTGTAGGCTTGACGGAACAAGTGAGTCTTCAGGTGACACTTGAAGCTACTCAGGGTAGGAGAGTGTCTGACGTGTTCGGGTAGGGAGTTCCAGAGTAAGGCAGATGCCCGGGAGAAGTCCTGGACTCGGTTGTGCGAAGAGGTGATGAGGGGGGAGCAGAGGAGGAGTTCTTGGGAGGAGCGGAGGTTGCGTGAGGGTAGGTATCGGGAGACCAGGTCGGAGATGTATGGTGGAGCCAGGTTGTGTATGGCTTTGTACGCCATGGTTAGTGTTTTGAATTGGGATCTCTTGGAGACGGGGAGCCAGTGAAGGGCTTGGCAGAGGGGGGAGACAGGGGAGTAGCGGGAGGACATATAGATGAGTCGGGCAGCGGAGTTGAGGATAGACTGGAGAGGTGTGAGGGAGTTAGCCGGGAGGCCATTGAGAAGGAGGTTGCAGTAGTCAAGGCGGGAGATGATAAGAGCATGGATGAGTGTTTTAGCGGTGTCGTGGGTGAGGAAGGAGCGGATCCGTGAGATGTTCTTGAGCTGGAGCCGGAGGGATGTGGTGAGGGCCTCGATGTGGGGTTTGAAGGATAGGGAGGAGTCAAGGATTACCCCGAGGCATTTGGCTTGGGGGACTGGGGAGAGGGGGCAGTCGTTGACGCAGATGGATAGGTTGGGAGGTGGGGTGGAATTTCTTGGGGGAAGACTATGAATTCAGTTTTGTCCATGTTGAGTTTAAGGAAGCGAGCAGAGAAGAAGGATGAGATGGCGGAAAGGCATTGAGGGATTTTCGAGAGTAGGGAGGTGATGTCGGGGCCGGACAGGTAGATTTGGGTGTCGTCGGCGTAGAGGTGGTACTGGAGGCCATGGGACTCGATGAGTTGCCCTAGGCCGAGAGTGTAAATGGAGAAAAGTAGGGGTCCCAGGACCGAACCTTGGGGGACTCCGACAGAAAGAGGGTAGGGTGAGGAGGAGGTGTGGGAGTGGGAGACGCTGAAGGTCCGGTCTGTAATGCTAATCAATACACGGCAAGTAATTAGGCAACATAGACGTTCCCGCGTCAGGTACCGGGAGATTACATCAAGATTAAGGGAACTGGCAAAGTACCTGGAGGGTTGCGGATCAAAGCAGAGGGACGAGGCAAAAAGATGGTCAAACAAAGTCAATGGTCAGGCAGTGTAAGGTCAATTTCTAGAGCACAGATTAATGTAGCCAGATAGCACAAATGAACAGAAGACTGAGGCTGTGTGCACATGATCAGTAGTAGCAGCGTTTTGGATGCAGTTTCTTATCGTTGTGTCCAAAACGCTGCATTATGCAGTACAAGCACAGTGGATGATTTCTGGAAATCCCATGCCCACTGTGCTTCTCCCCACGGCAGCGTTATTTCAGCTGTGGTGTGGGATGCCACACCTCCACATCTCTGCAGCATGTTCATTTACCGCTCTGCAGAATCAGAAGCGAACTTCAGCAGGTGAATACAGGGAAAAGCCGCCCTACTCCGAACACATATCATGGGCACAGGGCGACTGCATTCACCCTCGCATTCACACGCAAATTCCGTCAGGTCCAGAGACACAGTGTCCAGAATGAAGTAACTCTGGATCTTCTGTACATATCCTATACTGGCAGTGTTCTGGGACTGACTGCTCAGCTAACCAAACAGAGCATTTCGGAGGTATATTCCTTAGTCGTTAGCATATCCATGTATAATACAGTGCACACATATATACCTTCAGGGTACCTGTGAATTTTTATCTTCATGGAATAAAAGAAATTTACTGCATTGGTGGCACCGGATCTTTAACTTTTTTCTATATGTTGGATGGAAGCCTGCCATTAGATCCTGGTGCCTGGGAGCTCAAGTAATCATTGGGTGGTAGAGCCTTTCCCAGTTTTTTGCAAACAGAGCATACCTGGAAGACTCAGAAACTCCCAGTCATAGACTGGATGGCTGAGCTGTCACTGAACACATCAACAGCTCAGCACGCCCCTCCATTAGATTGGACAACTGAGCTATCAAAAAAACTCACCAAACATTTGCCCGGTAAATACCCATTGCACCTAGCAGCAGGCTGCCAGCTCCTCTGAGAGGCAACACAGGTGTCTGTATACTGGTGCTCAATCTGTTAGGCCCCCTGGCACCGCTTCCCAGCTCACCTCTCCTGGGTCGGCATCTCCTGCTCCTCTGCCGACCGGGCATCCGGCGTCCAGGCGTGCTGTGTCTCGGAGCCATCGCCGGGTTCCCTTCCTGTCAGCTGACCACCGGGCTCGCACATGAGCACATTACTATGGTCATATTCATGTGACCAATCAGTGGCACACTAGTTGCACTCCTCCCCTGTGACACTAGGGGCCAGCACGGTCCAACCTGACACTCCCCTTGACCAATAGCTGCTCTTCCTATGGTATATCAGGCCACCTCCTCTGATGGGAGGTGCCTGATTATTGTGTTAGTTGAGCTTCTGCTTTGCTAGCTGTTGGTCAGGCCTTCCTTGTACTCTGTGTCCTGGAACCCTTGCTGTGCTCTTCCCTGGTAGCACCATTCCCGTTCTCCTAGCTTTGTACCCTGTTATCCCGGAATCCTTGGCTGTGTCTTAGTATAGGCTACCCTTACGAGCCGCTCCCCTGGTACTAGCTGCTGTGGCACTTAGACCCCCTGGGCTTGCCCCTGACAATCCCTTTATAGGGGTTGGGTAAACTAGGATCAGCTCACCCAGGGGAGTTCGGTACCAAGGCCCAGTGGGTCCACTCTAGGGCGCCTTCCACCGGAAGCGTGACACAATCACCTACAACCCACAGATGGGGGCGGTTGTGGCACCAGCGTCCGGCCATGCTGTCACGAAGGTTACTGGTGGCATTTATAGACACAAGGTTACCATAGGGCTCTGTCACTCAGGTGCATGTGAAGCATAGTGTCAGAGCAGCCTATTGGTCACGCCCTGCTATTAGATCAGGCGGGCTGCTCGGCAATGATTATATGCCTCACAAATGACAGATGCCCCCCAGAGGGCCCAACCTCAAGCTGCAGATAAAAAAAGGTGCAACAAAACACTAAAGATGAAAATTGGAGGTGTTTGTAAATATTTTGGGCCAAAATACATAAGCCCACCATCAAGGGCTCTCACGCTTACGAGTCCTAACCATATGTTTGATGCCATATGTTTGTTTAACATTGGGATTCACCGAAATAGGACATAAAATCAGAAAAACTCACCAAAAAATTGCCCGGTAAATAGCCATTGCACCTAGCAGCAGGCTTTTAGCTCCTCTGAGAGGCAACACAGGTGTTTGTATACCGGTGCTCAATCACCTACAACCCACAGATGGGGGCGGTTGTAGCATCAGCATCCGACCATGCTGCCAGGGAGGTGACTGGTGGCATTTATAGACACAAAGTTACCATAGGGCTCTGCCACTCAGGTACATGTGTCAGAGCAGCCTATTGGTCACACCCTGCTATTAAATCAACTGAGCTGTCAATCAGCAGACACCAGGGATCTTTAGTGCTCTAAACAGTCACCAATTGCATACAAGATGCACAGCAGGAATGCGACACATACATTTGCATACTAATGTCATTAGTCTGGATCATAAAGTAACCCAGTCCTATGGATATTTTAATTTTATTTTTAAGTAATTCTCCAAACTCACTTTTGATATAATTATTTGTTCAATCTGAGTTTAGGAGTCCAGTAGGCAGTCTGTCTCAATGACTGACAGTCTAACCTGTACACATTTACAAGCCCTCATATGCCTATATCAATTAAAAAATAAAAATAGTATAGCTCTTTGAAGTTATAGAAATAGTTATTCTCCTTGATACGATTCACCAAGATATCTCCCCTTCCCCTCAAGGGAGTGAATGGGCAGTAGTGCAAGGGAACACAGACAACACAGACAAGAAAACAAATATTACAGGAGTCCAAATTTTCTCCAATAAGAAACTTTGCTGCTGCAATAGGAACAAACACCCCAGCTTTTCAGAAATGTGATCCTTCAATTTGGTCAGTATGTAGAATCTATCTTGGTGTGAGGCCACAGGTGTGGTTAAATATAGCAGAAGGGAGAGATGATAAGAAGCTGCTGAGATTAATGGTGGGGTTACACGTCCCGATATCGCGGCGATATCGGAGGCAACGGCGCGGGAGCACGCATTTATTCAGCCTTTTTCCCGATATCGCATCGGCGGTTTACACGCTGCGATATCGGGAAACAACGTCCCTCCGATGTGTACGCCCACCAACCCAGTAACGACCATTTAACATGGGAGTTAATGGGTGAGTTGCGAGTACAGATCGGAGTTGGGCTGTCACACGCTGTGATGCTGCTACAACGGCCATGCGATATCGGGGAGTTGAATAGCTCTGCTATTCAACTCCGATATCGTTTTGGCATCGTTCCAGCATCGCGTTGTACGCTCAAACCGTACAACGCGCACACGATATCGGGTCCAACTCGCAACCCGAGTTGGGTCGGAGTTGGACTCCGATATCGCGGCGTGTAAACCCGCCATAAGACTAAGAACTCTTAGCCATAAAAGAAAGGGTCCTTAACCTGTTCAACATAGAAAGAAAGTAAATTCACAAAATAACAGTCAAGTGGCTTCAAAGAGAACTTGTGATCGATTAAACACTAAAACTGTCTGATCACAGGTCCCCCAGAGATAACATCAGGACACCACACACTCATGACAGGCTATCAGAATATAGAGACTTGAAGTGAATATTTTTGCTAGTTTTTTATACATATATTTTTTTTAAGTAGGTCATTTTTACTGCAAAGTGAATCTAAACATCCCCCAAAATCTATGACAATATTTCTTGTTTTAATACCACTGCACTTGAAATTTTTCATTTTTCATTATTTAATACAAAATATGGTAAACTGAATGGTGTTATAAAAAATAATTTGAAAAGAAACAGTTATGAAATTTGAAAGGCGATGATGAAAAAAAAAAGAAAAACAACTATGTCTGCAAAGGGTTAAAAAATAAAAGAGCCACCTTTTAACACTGTACTCTCCCTGCTATGTGTGTTTTTATTTTCTCTTTTGCTTGGCACTTCCAGCTAATTGTCCTATACATTCAGCAATACATGCTATATTACAATCTTTATAGTAGTCTTCCCTGAACAGCACAACTCAAAGATTAATATTATTAGTATTATAATCTTATAAACTGAGCAAAGGTGGTTCTATCAGAGTCTGAATCAGAAGGCGGATGCAACAAGTGAAAAAACGGAAAAAACTGCTAGTTCACCCTGGAAAGATCAGTGGGAAACAAGAAAAGATTATAACAGAAATGCTGGGTGGTTAAAAGACTTTGAAATGGGACAAATTGAAATAAGAACAGAAATGATGAAAGAGTAAAGAAGATTAAGAACTGGACTTCACCTGGTGGTGATCAATTGCATGGATTTTGGCTTAAATATCTGACCAGTCTGCATGCAAAAATGGTCCAACAATTTAAAGAGGACCTGTCACCCCCCCCTCCGCTGCATGGCAATCTAAATGCAGCACAGAATGCAGCATGTCTGCTGCATTCAGGGAAGGGGTCCCCCATGTGTTTGTGTGCTGTGTACCCCAAGATATAGGCTTGGTAAAACTCTCTGAAAGAAGCCATGAGGGCAGTCCCTGGTGCAGGAACCAGCTCAATTGATGGGGGCCATACCCTCCCCCACTGCCTCTCCTGCACCAGGAACTGCCTTCATAGCTTCTAACAGTGAGTTTTACTAAGGCTATATCTCGGGGTACACAGTACACAGACACATGGAGGACCCCTTCCCTGAAGGCAGCAGACATGCTGCATTCAGTGCTGCATTTAGATTGCCATGCAGCAGGGGGGGTGACAGGCCCTCTTTAATGATATTCTCTAGAGTGGAAATATCAGTGAATGGTTAATAACTGGTAAAACATACTTGTTACAGAAAGATCCAGTAAGAGGGTCGAAACCAGGAAATTACAGACCAATAACGTGTTTGCCTACAATGTTCAAATTGTTGACAGTCATAATAGCCGACCAAATCCAGGATTACATGGAGACAAATGACATCTTGCCAGTAGAACAAAAAAACAATAAAAGAAAAAGCAGAGGCACCAAAGATCAACTCCTGATTGACAAAATGACACTGGAGAACTGTAAAAGTCTTAAAACAAATCTGTATACACTTGGATAGATTACCAAAAAACATTCAACTCACTGCCACACAGCTGGATCATCAAGTGTCTGGATGTTATCGGGGTTTGAGGAAATATTGGCAGATTCATTGAAAATGCAATGGAACACTGGAAAACTGAGTTGTTTGTGGGTGATCAAAACTACGGAATACTCAACATCAAGAGAGGAATTTTCCAGGGCAATTCGTTGCCACCATTGTTGTTTATCATTGCTATGATTCCACTGTCATTAATTCTGCAAAAAACAAACTTGGGCTATCAAACTGCCAGGAATTCACAAAAAAATGCCTCACCTGTTGTACGTGGATGATTTAAAGTTGTATGGAAAGTCTGAAACCGAAATCCAGTCTCTGACCAATACTGTTAGAATTTTTAGTAATGACATCAGTATGGAGTTTGGCCTGGACAAATGTGCCACAGTGGCAATGAAGAAAAGGAATTTATTGACAGTGAATAGAAATGCCTAATGGACAAAACCTAAAATGCCACCAGCCTGAAGCCTACAAAAACCTGGGCATATTACAGCTGGATAACATCAAGCATAGACACGTGAAAAATGTGGTTAATAAGGAAAATGTCCAAAGAGTCAGGAAAATTTTGAAGAGCAAATTGAATGGTGGGAATACCATCAAGGCCAAAAACACCTGGGCTGTTCCTGTCATTAGATACACTGCTGGAATTGTGAACTGGACACAGATAGAGCTGGATAATCTGGACAGAAAATCAAGAAAACTGATGACAATCCACTACTCATTGCATCCACATAGTGATGTTGACAGTCTTTACCTGCCAAGAAAATCAGGAGGCAGAGGACTTTTGCAAGTGAAGGAAACTGTAGAAGAAGAGAAACATGCACTAGCAGATTATGTGAATGATAGTGGAGAACAAGCCTTGATGGAAGTTAACAACAGAAAACTGCTTAAAGTACAATATACAAAAAACATACAAAAAAGTGAATACCGTAAAAGGAAACACAGAGCTTAATTCTGGCAGCTCAAGAGCAAGCAATCCACACAAATGTGATTAAAGCCAGAATTGAAAAATCAACTACAGACCCCAAATGTCGACTGTGCAAGGAAGCAGATGATACAATGGATCATATACTGAGCTGCTGCAAGAAGATCGCACAGACAGACTACAAGCAAAGGCAGAATACAGCCGCTCAGATGATTCACTTGTGCCACAATTACCATCTTCCTGTCATAAAGAACTGGTGGGATCATAAACCTGAAAGAGTTATTGAAAATAAACATGCAAAAGTACTACTGTATGGGACTTTCAAATTCAGACTGACAAAGTCTTGGAACACAATACTCCAGACCTTACCATTGTAAGGAAAAAGGACGTGTGGATTGTTGATGTGGCAATACCTGGTGAGAGCAGGATTGAGGAGAAGGAATTGGAAAAACTTACACAATATAAGGATTTAAAGATCGAAATGCAAAGACTCTGGCACAAGCCAGTGAAGGTGGAAATCGGCACACTGGGTGCGGTGCCTGAAAACCTTGGCCAGCCCTTGAAAAAATTGGAGTTGACAAAATAACAGTCTGTCAGCTGCAAAAGGCCCCTACTGGGCTCTGCACGCATCATTCGCCGATATATCACGCAGTCCTAGATGCTTGGGAAGTGCCCGACTACTGATTTAATACAAAATCCAGCATAATGGTCTTATTTGCTGTGTGTATCTGTTGTATATGTATAATAATATAATAATTAGTGATGAGCAAGTACTAAAATGCTTGAGTGTTTGGTATTCAAATCGAGCAGGTCGCTCGGACGGGCTTGACTCGAGAACCGAGAATGATGGAAGTCAATTGGAAACTCAAGCATTTTCCCGGAAGACCTCCCAGGTGGGCTGGGGAGCAGGAAAACCCTGAAATGGATGAAAACTGTGCTGATATTGAAAGGGAACAACATGAGATAGACACCTGGATACATCTCTGACTCCCTGGTCATTGCTGAGAACAATGTTGTGAGTGTATTACTCCACGTTATGGGCTCACAATAAAACATAAAAAGACTGAAAAGAAATTTTACCGGAAAAAACATTCTTCCCTGTATAATGACTTGTATATAGTGATGAACGAGTGTATTTGTTACTATTCGCTACTCGCACGAATAGTATGGTATCCGCAATACTCGTTAATCGGTGAGTAACGTTAGTGCTCATAAGTGATTTGTTGATCATTATCGATCAGACATAAATTGACAGCTCCCTTCAGTAAACAATGGGAGCTGACACCTCAGTGAGAGCAGATTGAATGCTAGGCTCTCTTTGGGGGGCACAGCAAGGTGTTTTATGCTGTGAAAATTTGGAAAACCCACCCTCCTGCCCTGCCCCGGAAAGACTCATTTTATAGCCGGATGTGTCTGGGTGGAGCCAATCACTAATTGACTTACATTGTACTTACTATTTGGACGAGTATGCGAGTATTAAAAACTACTCGTTTCGAGTATAGCGAGTGTGAATATTATGGTACTCGCTCATCACTACTTGTATATAAGGCAAAATTAAAAGAGAGAGAGAAAAAAATGCTCCTTCAACCCTTAAACTTAAGGTATATACTCATGATCAGTGTTCCTTCAGGCTCTCAGGCAGCTGGATTTCCACATGAATCCCGCATCTCCGATCACTTGAGTTTTTCATTGAGTATTTTATGCGTTGTTGCCACATGCATTTTTGCCCTGTATTGCCCATTTGTTTTTGCCTCAATAAAGTTGATTGAAAGACAAGAAGCATGAAAAACAGGAAGTTGGCCAAAGCAAAGTAATGTCCCACCCTCTACATATTATACACTTGCACCCTTTGGTTTCTTTCATGCGGCTCTAAAGGATGTTTAACCTGGTTTAATCTACTCAATCAATAAATAATTAAGGGCTTGAGGGTTGGTGTAAACATCACCTGCTCCCACTAAAGGGTAGTAGACATTTGCAGAGCTGCTCTTAGCCATCCCACTATTGGCACCTGGGAAAGGTATTAGAAAAGTCCACCTCCCTTTAATGAGTGTGTATAATGTGACAGCTTGCACTACACGTGCCCGGCTTTCTGCTGTTGCTGGTCTTCAGTCCGGTCATCTCATCGCTACTCAAACATCACATAATATTGAGTCCAGACTAGAGATGAATCCAGATAAGCAGCTGGTCGAAAAGACGTTGAACATATTGGGTATGTATCAGGATATGTCTGCGACAGTGGGGCACCATGCTCAAGCTCTAGGTCAGTTAGCCTCAGCAGCTTCAATATCTCCTATATCACGTCCCAGGTCTGGGACCAAAATATTCCCTGAGCCTAATGTTTCCCTGCAAGAATATTATTCTGGGGATCAGAGGCAGTTTTTTAACTTTCATGAAAGCTGCAAATTTTATTGCAAGATGACCCATTTTGTCATGGGATGAGAAGAGTAGGGTGGGTTTAGTCATCTAACCAATAATTTCCTCTCCTTTAACGCTGTAGAGGAATCTTTTAGGGCTATGTGGCTTATTTATAATGAACCTGATTGGGCTGTCATAGCTGAGTCATTGCACTTTATCAGGGCAATCTTCTTGAGAAGGAATATAAGTCACAATTGGTGGGTGTGGGATGGAACGATGCTGCTTTGTAAAGCATGTTTTGGATATTCAGCCTTATGATTATGATATATAATTGATTGCAGGCCCCCTGCTTAAGGGTAAAATCTTTAATCTTTCAAAAACTGAGAGGGCAGCTATAAAGGCACCGTTACACGCCGCAACTACGGTGTAACAACTGAGAAGCAATCAGGATTTCCGTCACGGTTGCCTTGAAATTGCTACGAAATTGTGGCGTGTAATTGTGGAACCTGGTGGTGATTTTCGAAGTTGCTCCCGGTTGCAGTTTCAGAGCATTGTTCTAAAACCAGAAGCAACCCTGAAGGTGAATTGCCCTGGTTTTGGCACGTGAATGGGCGATAGGGATGGAATCTGCGTCGCCTAGTGATTTCCCAGAGGCGTGCCACAGCGTGCTGGATACCGCGCCCCTCAGCAACTGTGTGTCCATTGGCTGTCCCTTCACAGGATGCCATATTTGAAGAGCTGTCCATTCACACTACACAATTGCAATGGCGTCATGTATTAGCCAGCCTTCCTGGCAGGCTGGCCAATCATGACGCTATTGCGTTGTCTAATCAGCGTGTTTGGGCGCGGAATACACAACTCTGTCACGCCTATGTTCTTGTGGCGCTGAACATGTATGCCCAATTCCTTTGTGGATTGCGGCGTGTGAAACGGCGTCGGGATTCAACCGGATGTTCCAGTAGGATCTGTTTCAACTTCCGGGGAGTCACATTCCCTTAGGTTGACGATGCAATTGCGGGTCTAAATGTGGCATCGGCGATCGGTATCAACCATCAAAAACGTGCACGGCTTGTTCGGTTGCCACCGATCGCCGGTGATAGTTGCGGCGTGTAAAGGTACCTTAAGAGATTATGTTCAGGAAAATATCTCCAAAGGTTTCATCTGACCTTCAAAATTTCCATTGGGAGGTGGTTCTTTTCTTGTGGCTAAAAAAATTGGAGTTTAAGGCCATCTATGATTATTGGGAAACATAAGATTATGGGGAGAAAGCAGTATCTCCTTCTTCTTATCCCCTACTTGTTTAACCAACGTATTGGGGCCAATAGCTTTTCTGAAATAGACTGAATGGGGTATAGGGTTCCGCTCCAAAAGACGACATCCAGCCAGAAGATTGTGGCTGATAAACATGGCACTCGAGCACCCAATCGATTGAGTAATGAGCAAACCTGAGCATCCCAAAGCTTCATTGAGTATCAAGCAGTGGCGAGCACACTCACTATCACTAAAAATTATAATAACAACAATACACCAATACATCTTAACTATCCTTCCAGTAAGGGAATGAATCATACTCTTATATACAGATGGTTTAGTATAGACGAGTTATCAGCATGAAGCACAGCTGGGTTGAGGAGATGATTAGATGATGTCTTGCTGTGATGTGGGATTTTCCCTGGTAGCCCATTGCTATAAGTTGTGTTTGTGTGATGTATTTTACACACATCAATTTTCATAAGAATAATCTAGATTCTATATGAAAGCTGACATTTTATTTTTGTAGAAAATCCCTGCAACACTCTTAAAAATGTTATCTTGGAGTCTGTATAGAGAATATTAAGCCCACTATAAAACATAGTCATTTCCTTTTTTAAGTTAAATCTTCTGCTTTATTTGGATTGAAGAATAATGTTTTAAATGTTTGGAAGGAAATGTGCCTATCAGTAAATCGATGATCTTATGATTTAAAAAGCTAAAATTATATTGTCATTTCTATACCCCTAATTACAAATGAACGTAACTGTACATACTTGCTGTGGTCTGCAAATATATAGTGGGCCTAGGAGACAGAAAGAAAGAAGGAAAGAGAAAAAAAGAAAGAGAAAAAACAAGAGAGAGAGAAAAGAAATTAAGAGAGAGAAAAATAAGAAAGAAATACAAACTAAATATATTTTGTATCTATTATAATACTTACCTACCTGTGCCATCCATTTCCTTCGCGATGTCCATGAATCAACAATCCACTGCACCCTCTGGAAACCACATTATATTAACACACACAAGTTATGAGTGTGGTAATATGGCGCGAAACCGCAACCATCACCAGTAAGTTGCCACCACCAGGACCCGTTGCCAGGATGAACCGCCTCATACAATGCCCTATGAACTGTCCCCGGACATCATGCCACAAATGCCGACCTGACAAGGCCTGAAGTGAAGTCACAGTCATGTGACTGATCACATGACTGTGTCATCACCTAAGGTCCTGTAAGCAGCACAGAGCAACCAGGTACTCTCCCCGCTCAGCCCGCACTCACTCACCCTCCATTAGCCTGCACTCACTCTCCTCCCTCAGCCTGCACTCACCCCCTCAGCCTGCACTCACTCAGCCCACACTCAATTACCCCCTCTGCCCACACTCACTCACCCCACCTCTGCCCACACTCACTCACCCCTCTGTCCACACTCCCACCCTCTGCTTGCATTCACTCACTCTGCACTCACTCACCCTCATCTGCCTGCACTCATTCACCCCCTCTCCACCCGCACTCACTCGCCCCACCTCAGCCTGCACTCACTCTCCCTCAGTCTGCACTCACTCACCCACCCGCTGCCTGCACTCACTCACCCTCCAGTCTGCACTCACCCCCTCAGTCTGCACTCACTCACCCCTTTCAGCCCACACTTAATCCCCTCAGCTCGCACTCACTCAGCCCACACTCACTCACCCACTTCTGTTGTGAATTCATTAAGGAGGAATTCTGGTTGTGAGCTCCCTCCGGTGGATGTTGCTGGTAATGCAGCTGGCTGTGTGTTGGAGTGTTCTACAGCTGATCTTGATGACTGGCAGTCAGGTTCAGATTGGAGCATATAGTGGTTTGAAGCTGATCAGTTCTTGCCAGTTGTGAATGTTCCTGGAGGTGTCCACACCTTTTCCTGGTTTCTCCTGGTCTGCTGAAATCCTTGCAAGCTAAGTGAATGGTATTTGTTACTTTGTGGCGCACATGTTGTGTGCTTGTGGATCTGTTTTCAGTTTGTCTTGTTCTGAGTTGTGGGTTTGAAATTTAGTCTGCATATTTGTTTACCTGCTCTCAGTTAGGAAGTTTTCTTCCTGGACAGAAATTGCTATTCACTGTTATCTGTTATTTCCAGTGTTGTTGGTATTGGTACTTATTTATTCTTGTTTGATTCACAGACGTTCTGCAGATATGGAGGGTGGCGAGCCTTAGTGGATTCAGGGTAATTTTTTACACTATCTGCTGTTGGAGATTTTTTTTTATAGTATTTTAATATTGACCGCAATAGTATTCTATCCTGTCTTTACTATCTAGCTAGTGTGGCCTCTTTTGCTGAACTCTATATTCTGCCTATGTGTGTCTTTTCCTCTCCTGTTTCCCAGTTAATATCTGTGGGGGGCTCGCTGCTCTTTTGGGGTTCTGTTCTGAGGCAAGATAGCTTTTCCTATTTCCATCTCTAGGGGTAGTTAGTTCTCCGGCCGTGTTGAGGTGTCTAGGGCATGTTTAGTTACATCCCACAGCTACTTCTAGTTGCGGTATTGAGTCAGGTTTCACGGTCAGTATAGTTACCAATGACTTCTGTGGAATCTTCATGTTTCTCCTAAGTCATCGGATTATAATACCCTTCATCTTGCGCTCATTCTCCCCTCCTCAGCTTGCCCTCACCTCTACTCAGCCTGCACTTACTCCCCTCAGCCCGCACTCACTCTCCACTCCTCAGCCTGCACTCACTCTCCCTTCCTCATCCTGCACTCACTCCCCTCAGCCCGCACTCACTCCCCTCAGCCTGCACTCACTTATTCCCCTTAGCCCACATTCACTTATTTCCATTCAGCCCACACTCATTCATTCCCCAGCCCACACTCACCCCATCAGCCCACACTAACCCCCCTCAGCCTTCAGTCACCCCCTCAGCCTGCATTCACTCACCCCACCTCAGCCCACACCCACTCCCTCTACCCACACTCACCCTCCTTAGCCTGCACTCACCCCCTCAACCTATACTCACTCACCCCCTCAGTCTGTACTCACTCACCCCCTTTAGCCTGTACTTACTCACCCCCCTTCAGCCAGCTCTCACCCTCCCTCAGCCTACACTCAATCCCCTCTACCCTCACTCTGCCTTCTCAGCCTGCACTCACCCCCAGCCTGCACTCATCCCCCTCAACCCACAGTCACTCCCCTTAGCCCACACTTACTCATCCCCCCTCAGCCCCCGCTTACCCCTCTCAGCCCACAATCACTCACCCCCCTCAGCCTGCTCTCACCCTCCCTCAGCCTACACGCACCCCCTTCTACCCCCACTCACCCTTCTCAGCCTGCACGCACCTCCCAGCCCACACTCATCCCCCTCAACCCACAGTCACTACCCTTACGCCACACTCACTCATCCCCCCTCAACCCCCACTTACGCCTCTCAGCCGACAATCACTCACCCCCTTCAGCCTGCACCTACTCACCCCTTCAGCCTATACTCACTCATCCCGTCTGCTCACACTCAGCCCACACTCACCCCCTCATCTTACATTCACTCACCCCCTCAGCCCACACTCACTTACCCCCCACAGCTCGTACTTGCCCCTCGCTCAGCTAATGCTCACCACTCGGCCCGCTCACCATTAGGCCCACTTGTCCTGCTCACCACTTGGTCCACATCCACAGCCCGCCATGAGGAACTGTGCCAGAGAACGACCATGGGGGGATGCTGATAGCAACCACGGGGGGCCAGAGAGCAGCCATGGGGGAACCCAAGAGCGACAACAGGAGATTGACTGAGAGTGTGCACGGAAAGGGGGGGGGCCAGAGAGCGTGCATGGATGGGGGGTCTGAGAGGGATCACGGGGGGAAGAAGGACCACGGGGGGCAGAGAGGCAGCATAGAGAGGGCGGGAATTGACCAGAGGCGGGGGCCGAGAGCAATGACAAGGGTTGGCTCAAGAGCATGCATGGGGGGGGGCAAAGAGGCAGCACAGTGGGGGTCAGAGAAACATCACAGTGGGGGTCAGACAGTGAGGGGGAAAAAACCAGCAGACAGAAGAGTGACAGCAAAGGGGGGGAGAGATGGCAGCTGCCCTCAGCGCCACCAATTCCACCCCCATTGTGATGTCACTGCCCATCTGAAGCGAGAGCATCAGGTTCCCATCTGGTGTCCATATCAAAATTCAATCTATCAAAATATAAAAGTAGCATGATAAATATGGAAGAAAAATAAAAAAATGAAGCACCAGAATTTACAGTTTTCATTCTCCACACCTCTATTAAATAATTTAATAAAAAACTATCAAAATGTACCATATTTTCCGAATTATAAGATGCACTTTTTCCCCCCAAATTTTTGGGGAAAGTGGGGGTGCATCTTATAATCTGAATACATGCTGTTGGGAGTGCTGTAGGAGTAGGGGGGTGGCTCTGGAGCAGTGTCCGGGGGCTGGAGGAGGCTGGGGCAGGCTGTAGCTGCCGCCTGTGGTCATGTGTCCCTGCTCATTATGCTCATTTAATATGCACTGCATCTCCTTGTCCACCACCTCAGTGCTGAAGCTGCACTGAGAGGTGGGAGTGGTGCATATCATATGAGCCTGTACTCACCCCCGCATTTTGGATATGGCCCCCCCATCATGACATATATGCCCCCCTGCTGCCGAACACACACAAAATAATAAACTCTGTTAACTTAAACTCCATCGCTCACTGCCTGCAGCATCGCTGCCATCTTCATTTCTCTGTGCCCGGCATCTAATCATGTGACTGGCACAGCACAGTGATGTCATCATTGTGCGCCCCGGTCACATGATCCGATGCCTAGACACGCAGGAAGACACTGCTGAGCTGGGAGCAGGAAGCAACGAAGGGTGAGTTAACAGAGTTTATTATTTTGTGTGTGTGTGGCAGGAAGGGGGCTTATACTGTGATGGGGGCCATATCCAGGACATGGGGGCTATGTACCAGGACAAGAGGACTATATCCAGGAAGGAGGGGGCCATATACAGATTGGGGGGCCATATTCAGGACAAGGGGGCTAAGGGGGTTATGTACCAGGACAAGCGGGCCATATCCAGGATGGTGGAGCATATCCGGGCAAGGGGGCTATGTACCAGTTGGGGGGACCATATCCAGCATGGGTAGGCTATGTACCCGGATAAGGTGGCTATGTACCAGGAAGAGGGGGCCTTATCTAGGATGGGGAGGCCTTATCCATGATGCGGGAGTCGGGTACCAGGATAAAGGGGCTATATATTAGAATGGGGGGCTATATCCCAGGTAGGTGGGGACTATATACCAGGATGGGGAACATATATTCTGATTGTAAGACGGACCCTAGCATTATAAGATGGATCCCATTTAACATTAAAATTATTTATTTTCCTTCACCAAATTTGGGGTGCGTTATATAATCCGATGCGTCTTATAAAGTGAAAAATATGGTATGTTCCTCCAAATGGTGTCAATTAAAAAGGCCAAATACTCACCTCTTTTGTTGCTAGAATGATAAGTAAAAATGTTAATGGGATCAGAAAAAGCTGACAAAAACAAATTTTTGTTAAAAATTAGATTTTTTTAAACTTCTAAAATGATTAAAAAAATTATAGTATTTGAGTATCACCATATTCATATTGACCTAAAGAATTATATCGCCAGGTCATTTACATCATATAATGAACCCTATATTCATATTCATAACGAATGCCGTAAAAACAAATCTCCCAAAAACTTGGTCTGAACAGTCTTTCTGGTTCACAGACTCCCTTTAAGGCCCCCAATAGCGGTCTCTGCACACTGGGTAATCTGACAACGCTCTGTTGACGGCTCGTTACTGCTGATCCGAGCCTATAACACTTTCATCACTAGAGGCATTAAACAAGTACAAGCAGATATCTATTAATCACATCAGATTCATAATTTATCACTGGAACAATCAAGTTCTATAAATAAATTGAGTATGTTTTGGCCTTAAGGTAACACTGGCTCAATTGATAGATGATTGTAGGTCAAACACACAACGTGACGTTATTGCAGTTGACACAAGTAGTTGTTGGTTGGAAAAAATATAAATGGTCCATTGGGAATCAAGGCTCCCGATAACTGTGGTCTGTTGGGATTGTCTAAGTGGCTTGACCTGGATAAAATATAAACAATCAAATATTTTAAATTATATGTGTGAAATTATTTTGGCAGAATTCGCTATTGTGTATGTTTAAAAACTAGTTTAATCATTTTATAATCTGGTAATGTAAGGAAATATAGAAATAAAACTGGCAGGAAAAAGTAGAAGAAACCAACGTTACTCTAATGAAAAGACAAATGATAGCAGGAGCTTTTGTGTTGTCTGGTTCTGCGTTCTTCAGTTTACCATGAAGTCTGAAAATACAGAATTTATCTTTTCCCAGATTACTGGAATTTTGCTGTAAGGTTGGAATAGTGTATTCCTCAAAGTGAATCAATTAGTAATTGGTTAACAACATCCTTAGGAATTACTAAGATAAACATACAATACGTGGTTATAAAATGAATCAGGTGTCCGTCACAAAATACCTATAGGTAATGTTTAGCTAGGTAGATGTCATTTACCATATGAAAACAATAAGGTAATTGATATGTGCTGTCTAAGAGATGTATCATATTAAAATGTGAAACATGAAACTCCATGATTCTGAAATGTCACTCGAGGTAGACAAGGTATATGTATGTTGTTTCACATAAAAAGCACAAAATGTTCCTGTGCGTCGGGTGTCTTATCATTCCTCTATGTACACGGCTTCATCTACAGTAGAAGATGGACGGCTTATTTCAAATGGCTGTTCCGAAACTAAACTTTAGTTTAATTCTAAATCTTTTCAAAGTTATAATCTAATCCCTTATCTAATATACTTTAATTAAAAACTCCCTACCATTCCCACCTACTCTATAAAACTGCTATATATTTTTTTTACTACTTCCTCTTTAATCATACTTTGTTTGAGAATCCCAGTGCATGTTGGGATAATCAAACAAGCCGTCCTCAGGAGGCAGAGCGTCATCTGTAATGTCTGTTCTAGGGGCTGGGTTAGTCCCTGCTCTATTGAGCATGCATCGGTTGTCAATTCCAGCATATGATTCTCGTCACCGTGCTATATGCACAGTGACAGTGCGCTCATTCACAGCTTCTGATCAGTAGTAACGATCTGGCGACCAAGTGTGCTTTCACTGTGCATTGTATGAAGAATTGCCAGAATGCAGGAAAAGCAGAGACCATCCCCAACCCTGCAGGTGATGTTACTTAAGGGGTCTGGTCTCTGCTTTTCCTTCATGCCGGCTATTCATCATACAATACGCAGTGACAGTGCTGACTTGTTATTCCTATCAGAACTAGGGAGTAGCACACTGCACTGTGCATCAAAAGAACATTGCACAGTGACAAAAATCTAATGAATATATGTTGAAATTGACAGTCAACACATGCTCAGCAGAACAGGAACTAGCCCAGCCCCTAAAACAGACATCACTGATATTGTTTCATTCATGAGAGGGCAGGCATGTGACAGTGATCTTGATGGGACGTTGACTGTCCTGATACACGAATTTCAAGTAGTATACAAAAATAACAGAGTGTGTGGACGTAGAGACTATTGATGAGTACAGGTGGCCATTTATGGATAACTATAAACTTGGATCCGAATGCCTGCATACACTGGAATTCTCAAAGTAGTAATACAAAAAAAAATATAACAGAGAGGGGAATCGGTAGAACTTGATGAAGTACGGTAGGCTTTAATGATACACTAATAAAGTGATCCAGATGGTGTACTGGATTCTAAAAGTACATAAAAAAAAATATACAGGTAGTGGAAACGTAGAGCTACTTGATGAAGTACAGTAGCATTTATGGTACACTAATAAAGTGATCCAAATGGCCGACCTCAAAATGGCCACCATGATCACCACCCATCTGGAAAGTTTTTCCCCCTCCCGTATACTAATTATTATTTATTATTATTATTTATTTATATAGCACATTAATTTCCATGGTGCTGTACATGAGAAGGGGTTACATACAAAATTATAGATCTGGTTTACAGTAAACAAATTAACAATGACAGACTGGTACAGAGGGGAGAGGACCCTGCCCTTGCTAATGTGCCACAAATAGGAAGTTGATATCACCAACCGTTCACATTTTATTTAGGTGTATCCATATATATGGCCCACCCTGTATAATAGAACATGGATTAGATTATTACATAATATAGACAGGCATTTTGGATTAAATTAAATTTTAGTTTAGGACCACCCCTTTCATTTGAATTCCTCCAATCACAGGGCAGCATGACATCTTCTTTTGCCTCAGTGCAATGCCCAGGGTCAGGAAAAGGCATGCTTATATTTATATTCTCATTACTAAAGGGAACACTAATGGGCCCAGGCTGATCCCAGCCCCCTTCCCATGCACTCTATAGCTGTTACCTATTTGCTCTCTTTGCGCCAAATGATCAGATAACAAAGGTTTCGAGTGATTTGGACATAACCAGAACAAACATTTTTATATCGCTTTTCTCCTTTTATGCTGGCTTCACACAACTTTTTTGGGATCCTGTTCTGTCCGTTTTGAAAAGAACAGAACAGGATCCTGTTTTGCCTCCTATGTATCCCTATAGTGCCGGATTGGCCATAAATGGCCATCCGATTCTGCCAATTAAGTCCCGATTCATTTTTTGTCCTATTTTTTCTTGGCCCCAAAATCGGAGACTGCTCCGATTTTGGGCTTCGTTAAAAAACTGGCCCAAACCAGACAAAAACGAATCCGGGGTGATCCGGCGCACATAGCATGGGAGTCTATGGGTGAGGGATCCAGGAAAAAACAGGATCGTTTCCCAGAGCCGGTTTTAGTGCACTGAGCATGCTCAGTACACTAAAACTGCCCTTTTCCTATGTGACATCTGTGAAGGCAAAAAAATGGACAGTGTCCTTGGAACCGCGCTGCTCATACGATGGAAGAGACGCATCGGATTAAATAAAAGCCACCTTTGTACCTTCATCATTCTGACCGTCTCTTCTATCGTATGAGCAGCGCGGTTCCGAGTACACTGTCCATTTGTTGCCTTCATTGATTGCCACATTTCCAGTGGAGTGTTGGATCCTGCGGCAGCCATACTATACACTTTGATACCAGCTGTGGGTGACACAACTTGCTCAGCTAAGCAGTTATATTTATATGGAATTTGTTCATTTAAAGATAAGACCCTATTGCGCTTTCCGTCCTCCACAGTTACATGTGACATCTGTGTAATTTCACTTTAGCAGTGCATGTACATACACTGCTAAAGTGAAATTAAAGAAAGCAATGTGTTAAAAATTAAAAAAAATGCTCACCTCTCCGCCGAATATCTTGCAATGTGAGGCATCCACGTCCGATGGCTGCAGTATCTTAATCAGCTGACCGGCGGCAAACGATCAGCTGATGTGTCACTTGACAACATCAGCTGAGCGGTTTAAATCACTTGCCAATACCAATTGGCGGGCGGGCGGTTTAAACCGCTCAGTTGATGCTGTCATGTGACACATCAGCTGATCAGTGCTGCTGGTCAGCTGATTAAGGTCCTGCAGCCATCGGACATGGACGTCTCCATCGCGGGACACTCGGGTGAGGTGAGCATTTTTTTTTTATTTTTAAGCATTGCTTTCTTTAATTTCACTTTCGCAATGTATGAAGATACATTGCGAAAGCGAAAGTAACAGCACCGACACCACTTGCCGCGTTTGCAGGCTCGTCTCTCCTCCCAGCTCTCTCTATGTTCGAAATCCCTCAAAATCCCGGATCGGACACAGAAATGGCATCTCGAGTTAAAAATCCGTTCCTGTCCGTTCCTGTCATATGTGGTCCTGCAAAAAACAGGATCCCCATGGACAGAAACAAAACCATGGTGTGAACCCAGCCTTATGTATTTGAAAAAGTAACAAGTAAATGTATCTGTTACTAACTCTGCAGAAAAAAGTCACTATAAAGAACTGTACTGTAATCACGTATAAAGGTATCCATCAAGAGAAAATTTCATTGTAAAAACCTATATTTCATTTCCAAATGTATAACTATAGCCGCCAACTGTAGTACAGCTCCACGGAGATATGAATAACCATATTGTTACACAAGAATGCAGGATTGGAGTTGACAGTGGTTCCTTTTGTGATTGAAATGTGAAAACCACTTTACTAATCTCAAAACATGATGAGATCAGCTATCATCTCCTTCTATTACTTTTGTTAGGCTGTGCAAAATAAATCATGCTCTCTTTCTCTCTAATTTCTCGGTAAACAGCTGTAATCAGACTGTTAACATTGGGGTATTGGCTTATGTTCTTGACAGAACAGGAGATCACTGACAGAAATCAGTACAAATGTATTCCAAGGAATTCACATAGAATGCATTAGCTTATAATGTTTTACACCAAAAAAAGACTTGTGGAATAGACTTTTGCTTCCATAAGACCTTGAATGTCAAGACCACTTCAATAAATACTGTTACCCCACAAATTAGACAGGGTCTTATGTTATATTTTGCCTCGAATCAACTTTCCCTTTACTAAATCCCTTGGTTCTTCAGTTTACAGGATTGACCATCCCTTTAAATATGCCTTCTGGCCTTTCAGCTCACATAATCAACATTCACATTAATTAGCTTTCCTGGCCCTTCAGCTCAAATGATCAAGTTTTCCTTTAATTTTCCTTTAATTAAACTTCCTGGCCCTTTAGCTCACACAATCGACATTCCCTTTAATTAGAACACCGTCTAAAATCTCCAGAAATCTTGATATTAATTTGTCCACGGTACACAACATAATTAAGAAGTTTACAACCCATGGCTCTGCAGCTAATTTCTCTGATGTGGACAGCAGAGAAAAATTGATGAAAGTTGCAACGAAGGATAGTCCAGATGGTGGATAAGCCCCAACCAAGTTCCAAAGTAATTCAAGCTGTCCTGCTGGCTCAGGGCACATCAGTGTCAGCCCAAAGTATACATTGACATTTGAATAAAATTAAATGCTATGGCAGTGCAATGGCCATAAGGGCTAGGGGGTTCTCAGTAGCCAGGATGGCTAGTGCTTGGGAGGTCATGGTGACTGTGGCCCAAGCCCCGTGGCCCTGGCCATGCAGTGAAGGGGGGGTATTTACACGGGAATTAGAAGTCTATTTCATGACACCACCTGTGGTATTTGGCTATGTATGACCCACGCTACTGGTTTGGGCCTCTGGGGCAGATGGTGTGGCAGCCGGAATGGTATCGCTCCCTACAGGTGGATTTGGAGCCCCAGGGACAGGTTGACAGTCTATGCGGTTGATAGTAATGGTCGTTGGGATGCAGGGCGGAGGGCGTGGAAAATAATCTGAGGACACAAAAGGGTGTTGTTTCCTTTACTTTTACTTGGCAGATGGTGGTGCAGTCCAGGTCACTGCTTACCAGGTTGTAAAGGGGTCAGATCAGCCTGGAAATATTTGGGGATTCCACTTCGCCAGGTGGGTTTGGAGGCCTTCCTGCTGCACTTTCCCTTTTGGGTCACTGCTGCTTGTAGCTATGCTGCGGCCCTCTTCCCGAATTCCTATCCCATATGCCAGACAGAACGAGCCTATCACGGACACCGCTTGCTGATGGCAGCTCTGGGTTCTCAATCCGCTGTGGTGCCACTGGGTCTTCGGTGCGGCCAAGAGACTTACAGCTTCCTGCTCTCCAGATTCAGGTGCCAGGACATAAAGTACCATGCACCCAAGGACTCTGGCGTCCTCTCTTGAGCCTCTCTCTGGGGTGAGCTCACTAACAGCTTCACTTCCCAGAGCTCTCCTCTACATGTCCTCTCCTTTCCCTTTCCTCAAACTTACTGATTTCTAACCCTAACCCCTCCTCCTGGTCAGAACCAGGGAAGCCCCCTGAACTCGGGTTCAGAGATCCCCCTTCTGGCCCGGAGTCAGGTCTGGTGTTGGATGCTGGTGTTACCTAGTGTGGGGACCTCCTCCTGCTTTCAGGTATGACATCACCCCCTGTGAGAGAGGCAATGCCACTGTGGCAATCGGACCACTTGGGTGCCACAGCAGGAGACCAAGGAGGACACACTGCTGACATAGCCATAAAAAAGCTAGACTGCAGTTTGCCAAAATGTATGTAAGTAAGCCAAAATCCTTCTGGGAAAGCATCTTGTGGACAGATGAGACCAAGATAGAGCTTGTTGGCAAAGCAATCCATTACTGTTTGCTGAAAACGGAATGAGGCCTACAAGAAAACAACACAGTACCTACAGTCAAATATGATGGAGGTTCAAAGATGTTTTGGCTTGTTTTTCTGCCTCTGGAAATAGGTGCCTTAACTGTGTGCATTGCATCATGAAATCTGAAGATTACCAAAAGACTTTGGGTTGCAATGTTGTGCCCAGTGTCAGAAAGCTGACTTTGCCTCCAAGTTCATGGGTCCCCAGAAAAGGGAAGATACAAAGTAGTATAGAGTTCAGAAGTGGCATCAATGAGTTTGAAACTAAATCCCATTGAACACTTGAAAGATCTTACAATTTCTGTTGGGGGAAGCACCCTTCAAAGATGAGAGACCAGGTTCAGGTTCACAAAGAAGAGTCCAAAATTCCAATTAAGAGATGCAAGGAGATTGTTGTTAGTTATAGGAGGTGAATGATTGCTGTTATTTATTCCAAAGAGTGTGCAACCAAATATTAAATTTAGGGTGCCAAAAATTTTGTACAGTTCATTTTTGGGGTTGTGTGTGAAATTACGTCCAATTTGATTTTTTCTCATTTTTTGTTTTGTCCCAATAGACACAAAGGAAATAAACTTACGTGTAACAAAACATGTGTAATTGCAATAATTTTCTGGGAGAAATACTTCATTTTCTGGAACAATTTCAATGGTGTCAACACATGTATGTAAAGCCAAGGCCTTTTCTAATAATAATATATCAAGACTCCAGGAATTTATAGAATTGGAATCATCCATAAGTAAACTAATATTGATATCATTTCTGTACAAAATGCTCAGTAATACATTAAATAGTCTGAACAATATTTCCTGTATCTTTTCATGTATTCATCGCTCTGGTTTTGACTTCTTACAATAATACAACTAAGCTCAGCTTGAAAGTCAACGTGAAGGACAAAACATAACAGACAACTATGATTTGAGATGCCTATAATAATTGATGATTACATGATTTGCTGTCAACCCCTTTTTGTGATACAAGAACATGAGAGACACTAACCAAAGCAGCCGTGTGTGGAATATTCAATCCAATGTGCTAGATAGTTTGTATGCTGACACTAGTTATTTTGTGGATGTTGGTAAATGTACAGTAGATGTCAATACTAAGTTTATGTTTATGTTACGTGGTCATTAGCGGCGTTACGAGGATTTCAAAAGATTGATGACTCAAACCCCAAGGGATACTTCCTATATTCCCTCCACCTTTTAAAATTAAGTTATATAATTATGAATAATGATATCACCATACCTCAACAGAACACACTGTACAAAGACCACCAATATTACCAATTAAACCACTAATTTCTTACCACTACAGAAATGCACCAAAATATTACTAAATGCAAAAAAACAATAAGACCAATTATTTCACCATGCATTGATCACATAGTGGTAGACACCAGTTCTGCAGACTGTATAGGTTATTATAGTACAGTGATATATAATAACCCCCAGTTGCTGTTGTTTCTTAAAGTCATTCACTTTTCCATCTTATCCATTAAACCCAGACCATAGTGTTGATTTCTTCAAGCCATGATATCTACAGTTGAAACCAAACGTTTACATACTCTATACAAAAAGATACATAGGTATGTTTTTCCCACTATCTGACATGAAATCAGAATTAACCTTTTCTGTTTTAGTTAAATTAGGATTACAATAATTATTAAATTGCCAAATTGCCAGAATAATGAGAGAGTGAATGTTTTAAGGCATTTGTATTACTTTCTGCAAAGTCAAAAGTTTAAATACATTTCATTAGTATTTGGTACAATAGCCCTTACACTGTATGACTTGGGTCAAACATTTTGGATATCTTTTCACACAAGCTTCTCACAATAGTTGGTAGGAATTCGGTCCCATTCCTCCATACAGAACTGGTGTGACTGAGCCATATTTGTAAGTCACCTTGCTCGCACCTGCCTTTTCAGCTTTGCCCATACATTTTCACTAGGACTGAGATCAAGACTTTGTGATGGCCACTCCAAAACATTGACTTTGTCAAGCCACTTTGTAACAAGTTTGGCAGTATGCTTTGGGTCATTGTCATTTGGAAGACCGATTTCCACCTAAGCTTTAACTTACTGGATGATATCTTGAGATGTTGCTTCAGTATTGCCACATAATCTTCTTTCATCACAATGCCATCTATTTTGTGAAGTGCATCAGTCCCTCCTGCAGAAGACAACCCCACATCGTGATGCTGCCACCCCCGTGTTTCACAGTTGGGAAGATGTTCTTAGGTTTCCAAGTATCTCTCTTTTTCCTCAAGACATAATGATGGTCATTATTGCCAAACATTTCAATTTTAGTTTCGTCAGATGACAGGTCATGTTTCCCAAAATTTAGGTCTTTGTCTCTGTGCATTTGTAAAAATTAATCTCACTTTTTTATGTTTCTTTTGGAGTAATGGCTTCTTCCTGACAGAATGGCATTTCAGGCCATGTTGATACAGTATTCGTTTCACTGGGGATAATGAAACAATCTTACCATCTTCCACCATCTTCTTCACAAGGTCTTATGCTTTTGTTCTTGGATTGATATGCACATGTCAGACCAAAGCACGTTCATCTCTGGGACACAGAACCCACCTCTTCCTAGAGCAGTAGGATGACTGGTTATTCCCATCTTGTTTGTACTTGCGAATAATTGTTTGTACAGATGTATGAGGCATTTTTAGGTATCTGGAAATTGCACCCAAGGATGTACCAGACTTGTGCAAGTCCACAATTCTCTTCCCAATATCTTGGCTGATTTCTTTAGACTTTCAAATGATGCTACACAAATAAGCAGTGTGTTTCAGGTGTGCATTAAAATTCACATTGTCATGTACCCACTTCTCAGCACGTGACTTGGGGTTGCACCTGCAAGGGTTAATCTATCTCCTCTCACTCAATCCAGCACTCAACCTCTGCCCTATGCTGAAAGGGAGCATCAATCACACCCCGACTCACAGTGTGCACCCCCTTTCACACACGCTGCCACCACTCATCAGATTTTTGGGGGCCGATGAGTTTCCCTAAACTAAGACTTATCAGACAATCAACAACCTCACACCTTCCTCAGGCTGTGGATTCTTAGAGTATACAAGGTTCAGACTTATTAAAGTTTTAAGCTTTAATATAAAAAGTCCAGTGCTTACATTAAAAGGTATAAAAATATAAATAATAAAATGACATACACAAATGCAAACAATGAAATAAAAAGGAGAAACTTACAGAAACCTAAACTTTGTTTCGGTTGTCCGATGGGGAGAGCAGAAATATATGGAAAGAGGTTCACAGCAGGTTCAGCCGACCCAACTCTGTGACACAGAGCGGTAGCTGTGAGAGCCCAAATATAGACTCAGACTGGGGGGTCAGATTTTAGACCGGCCTTCTAGTTTAACATTCTACTTCTGGGTCTATGATTGGACACTCACTCATTTAGCCATACATATATTATGTTTTAAAATGTTCTTTGTCTTCTGACTAGGTCTCCTGATTTTGCTTTCCATCTGTGGGTCTGTTTGAAGCTCACTATTTGAGATGGCTTCTCTCTCTTATCAATTCTCTTCCTCTTTGAGGCTCCCAATATGTGTGAATTTATTGCCCTGCTGGCAGGATGCCCCCCTGGGGAGACTGGAGTCAGTGTGACTGTGGAGTTAGTGTTTGCTTATATAAAGCAGGTTGTGACCTCTTGTGGATGGATATGGGATTTAACCCCTTACTGGTCTAGTGTCCAGTCCCTGAGATACATATTTCACTACACATATACAGGTGTGTCTCTAATTAACTCAGAAGTTTTCAAACACATGTCATCATATGAGTTGTCCCAAATTGTTTAAAGGCATTGTAATCTTAATGTAAAATATGCATATGTGTCTCTTTATGTAGTGTATGTAAACTTCTGGTTTCGAGTGTATCTATAGAGATAAACAACTCAGACACATTATAGTTCTCACATTTCTAGCACAATTCATGGTCATAGAGGGTGTGACCGCAGCCATGCTGAAGTGCATCAGTACCTATTTCAACCGGTTATGTGTCTGAGGGTGCACATTCAGCTGAAATGTATTGTGGCTCTTTTGGCTCCCTGCAGAACTTCATACGATGTCAGCCCATCAGTGGCCATCAGCTGACATTGGCGTGCCAGTCACAGGTGGTGAATAACAGTGATGTCATGAATCAGTCATAGCAGGCACACTGAAGTCAGCTGCTAACTATAGCAGAGAACGCTGTGTGTCGTGAAAGAAAAGGAAAGTAAAAATATATTTTTTATGTGTTAGAAAGCAGCAGTAGGATATGGGACATTATACAAGGAAGGGGACTGCGATGAGGTACATAAGACCAGGATAGGGGACATTTTTACGGGTAAGGTCCCAAAATGGAGGACATTATACTAGGTTGGGGGACATTACACCAAGAAGGGGACTGCAAGGATGCACATTAGACCAGGATAAGCGACATTATACCAAGTAGGCAGGGCCGCATCATCCATGAGGCGACATGAAGTGTCAGCCTCAGGCGGCGAGCCCTGCTGGTAGACATGGGGCGGCATCTTCAGGAGCGCCTGGTGGTAGTGCGGCCCCCTGCAGATGCCGCTCCTACAGTCCTGACCGCCGACGCTGCGACCAGGCTTGGCGTATCTGGGGCAGCTGGCGGGGCATCTGCCCCAGGCTCAGCAGACTCCTGCTGCAGCGCCAGCAGCCGCGGTCTCCAAACACCCCCCCCCCCCTCCAGTGTGGCAGTGTGAGCTGTGTGAGTGGCAGCGGCCGCAGTTTCCAAACTCCAAACCCCCCCCCAGTGCGGCTGTGTGAGCCGGCTGTGTGAGCCGGCTGTGTGAGCCGGCTTCATGCTTCACTGTGCCTCGCGCTGACAGGACCTGTGATGATGTCAAAGGAGGGGAGGAGTCAGGCGGGTCACATGATCAGCTCCTCATGCAGCCAGGACTCGACCATGGTGCTGGATGAGGTGAAGTTTATGTGTGGGGCTGAGGATTTACAGTGTAAATTAATGTAGCAGAGCTGTGTATGTATGAGGTATATGGAGTGGAGCTGAGTGTTCAAGGTGTACAGAGCGGAGGTGCGTGTGTATGAGGTGTATGGAGTGAAGCTGTGTATGTACGAGGTGTGCGGAGCGGAGCCGAGTGTGTACGAGGTGTACGGAGCGGAGCCGAGTGTGTACGAGGTGTACGGAGCAGAGCCGAGTGTGTACAAGGTGTACAGAGCAGAGCCAAGTGTGTACAAGGTGTACAGAGCAGAGCCGAGTGTGTACAAAGCAGAGCCGAGTGTGTACGAGGTGTACAGAGCGGAGGTGCGTGTGTATGAGGTGTATGGAGTGAAGCTGTGTATGTACGAGGTGTGCGGAGCGGAGCCGAGTGTGTACGAGGTGTACGGAGCGGAGCCGAGTGTGTACGAGGTGTACGGAGCAGAGCCGAGTGTGTACAAGGTGTACAGAGCAGAGCCAAGTGTGTACAAGGTGTACAGAGCAGAGCCGAGTGTGTACGAAGCAGAGCCGAGTGTGTACGAGGTGTACAGAGCGGAGGTGCGTGTGTATGAGGTGTATGGAGTGAAGCTGTGTATGTACGAGGTGTGCGGAGCGGAGCCGAGTGTGTACGAGGTGTACGGAGCGGAGCCGAGTGTGTACGAGGTGTACGGAGCAGAGCCGAGTGTGTACAAGGTGTACAGAGCAGAGCCAAGTGTGTACAAGGTGTACAGAGCAGAGCCGAGTGTGTACGAAGCAGAGCCGAGTGTGTACGAGGTGTACAGAGTGGAGCCGTGTGTGTACGAGGTGTACAGAGTGGAGCCGAGTGTGTACGAGGTGTACGGAGCGGAGCCGAGTGTGTACGAGGTGTGCGGAGCGGAGCCGAGTGTGTATGAGGTGTACGGAGCAGAGCCGAGTGTGTACAAGGTGTACAGAGCAGAGCCGAGTGTGTACAAGGTGTACAGAGCAGAGCCGAGTGTGTACGAGGTGTACGGAGCGGAGCCGAGTGTGTACGAGGTGTACGGAGCAGAGCCGAGTGTGTACAAGGTGTACAGAGCAGAGCCGAGTGTGTACGAAGCAGAGCCGAGTGTGTACGAGGTGTACAGAGTGGAGCCGTGTGTGTACGAGGTGTTCAGAGTGGAGCCGAGTGTGTACGAGGTGTACGGAGCGGAGCCGAGTGTGTACGAGGTGTACGGAGCAGAGCCGAGTGTGTACGAGGTGTACGGAGCAGAGCCGAGTGTGTACGAGGTGTACGGAGCAGAGCCGAGTGTGTATGAGGTGTACGGAGCAGAGCCGCGTGTGTACGAGGTGTACAGAGCGGAGGTGTGTGTGTACGGGGTGTACGGAGCAGAGCCGAGTGTGTATGAGGTGTACGGAGCAGAGCCGTGTGTGTACGAGGTGTACAGAGCGGAGGCGTGTGTGTACGAGGTGTATAGAGTGAAGCCACGTGTGTACATTGTGGAGCTGAGAGTGTACAAGGTGTACGGAGCGGAGCCGCGTGTGTACGAGACGTACGGAGCGAAGCCGAGTGTGTACAAGGTGTATGGAGCAGAGCCGAGAGTGTACAAGGTGTACGGAGCGGAGCTGCGTGTGTACGAGGCGTACGGAGCAGAGCTGTGTGTGCGAGGCTTTCCCAGCGGAGCCCAGTGTGTACGAGGTGTACGAAGCGGCGCCACGTGTGTACGAAACGGAGCCACGTGTGTACGGTGTGTACAGAGCGAAGTCATATGTGTACGAGGTGTACAGAGCAGACCCACATGTGTACAACGTGTACGGAGCAGAGCCGCTTGTGTACGAGGTGTATGTAGCAGAGCCGCTTGTGTACAAGGTGTACGGAGCAGAGCCGTGTGTGTACGAGTTGTACGGAGCAGAGCCGCTTGTGTACGAGGTGTACGTGGTGTATGGAGCTGAGTGTGTACTAGGTGTACGGAGCGGAGCCATGTGTGTACCAGTGGTGGCCCCCCTGAGCATGCCGCTCCTATAGTCCCGGCCGCCTCTGCCCGCAGCATTCTTCTCCCAAGTCCTTGCCGCCGCTGTCCACCCCTCTGCAGCTCAGCACGGCGGGGAACAATGATGTCATCACTTAGCGCCGCTGTGCTGAGACGTGCAGAGCGGCAGAGGAGATGCTGAGGAGAAGAGGTATTTACTTTTTATTTTTTTAATAGTTTTTTTTAGTGAGTACACTGATGGAAACTATGTAATGTACAATATAATATAGGACAATGGGGGTGCAATATACTATATGGAGAACTATTGTGGCCCATTATATTATATGGAAGACTATGGGGTGCATTATACTGTAAGGAAGGCTATAGGGGATGCATTATACTATATGGAGGACTATGAGGGAGCATTATACTATATGGTGGACTATGGGGGTCCAATATGCTGTATGGAGAGCTATGGGGGTGCAGTATGCAATATGGGGGTGCATTATGCTATATGGAGGACTGTGGGGGTTCATTATGCCATATGGAGGACTGTGGGGTGCATTATACTATTTGGAGGACTGTGGAGGTGCATTAATCTATATGGAGGACTGTGGGGGTGATTATTCTATATGGAGGACTGTGGGGCTGCATTATTCTATATGGAGGACTGTGGGGTGCATTATACTACATGGAGGAGTGTGGGGGTGCATTATTTTATATCAAGTACTGTGGGGGTGAATTGTTCTCTATGGAGTTCTGTGGGGGTGCAATATACTATATGGAGGACTGTGGGGGTGCGTTTTTCTATATCGAGTACTGTGGGGGTGCATTCTATTTTAAAGAAGACTATGGGGGTGCATAATATATGGAGGAATGCGGTATACTATGTGGAATACTATGGGGGTGTATTATATTATATGGAGCAAATTATACTATATGGAAGCCATTATAATATTTGGAGGACTCTGTGGGAGGCATGATAATACTTGGAGGCTACAAGGGAGCCTTTATACTTTATGAAGGGCTATTTGAGGGCTGTGTTGGGGGCCATTATACTGTACATAGGTCCATTTTACTACATGGAGGGCTGGGCGGGGGTCATAGTTGGGGATCATGCTGTACTGGGGTAGTTGCAGGAGGTGCAGTAGGGTCATCATACTGTGCGTGTGGAGGAATGCACTGTGGGGGATCATACAGTGTTTGTGGGGCACTTTTGTTGGCATCACACTTTAGAGGGGCAATGAAAGGGGAATCTAGGGGCTTCAGTAGGAGGAAAATTACTTTGTAAAGGCTGACATATTGTGAGAGATGTACCTATGTGACCCAGCCAAATATTGCTTTTGTTGGGGGTGCCCAATTAGAACTTCTGCTATGGGGCCCTATGATTTCTATGATGCAGGATGCATTGTCCCTCTGCTGCAGGACTGATTGGCCATAACTTAGGCTGGTTTCAGATTTGCATTTGTGTCTGCATGCGCAGGGCATGCAAACGCAGGGCAAACGCTGCCATACTGATGTGAACGCAGTGGAGATACTCATCAGTATGGTGCTCGGCCAGCCAATCAGTGATCTCGACGGCGGCCGGGAGGCGGAGAACTGTGGCGGAGATCCTCCACCTCCCAGCCGGCGACGACGAAATTTCAATGTGATCCACAGCGTTCTCCTGCGCCGCCATGCGGAGGACAGTGCGGATCCATTGAGATCCATGCATTGTTTGTGCACTCGCGGGCACTTGCTGATAAAACAAGCACCTGTGAACGCACAAAAAATGCAACATGTTGCATTTGGAGGGCGGAGGAGGGCGTATAAATTATGCGCATCCAAACGGAACCGTTCCCATGTTAAACATAGGAACGCAGCGTTTGGCTGCGTTCTGTTACGCTTGCGTTCCGAATGCAAATGTGAAACCACCCTTACACACCAGGTCCAGTGCCGCCCCTCGGTACATTCAGGCATCCAGCCATCTTTCTCCTGAGCAGCGGTTGGTCGGTGGTACTCTTCCCCCTTCCTGCTCCCATATCCTTTGCTCAACCCAATAGGAAGGACCCTGTTATTAATTACATAAACAGTTCCAATAGAAAGTAATATTGTGTCAGCGCTAAGGTAAAGAACCAGGACACCGCTCAATTAATAATTACCTCTAGGCTTTAATAAATCGGTATGGGATTCCCAATCGCCACAACGCGTTTCAGCGCTTATTGCGCCTTTCTCAAGTGATCACTTGAGAAAGGCGCAATAAGCGCTGAAACGCGTTGTGGCGATTGGGAATCCCATACCGATTTATTAAAGCCTAGAGGTAATTATTAATTGAGCGGTGTCCTGGTTCTTTACCTTAGCGCTGACACAATATTACTTTCTATTGGAACTGTTTCTCTCTTCCCTGCTGGGAAGCGTGATATCAAGCAGCTTCGGCTTCTAGGACCTTGCTCACATCATATCACCACTCCCCTGAAGCTGTCACATGCACCGCCAGCATCTGGACTACGAGATTCCTTCCTCCCCTCGGCTCCGGGTCGGCGTGGAGATCCCATCGGGATTGATCCGAACCTACCAACCAGTTGTGCGGTCAGGCACAACTGGACCAGGTGAGCACAGGGGTCGTTTAACCGACCCCTTGTTTTAATCTTTGTCAGCAGTGTGGCGCAACTTTATTTTCTTTTACATTAATTACATAAAGACAGCCCCGTGTGTGGCGCTTGTGATTGGCTAACCAATTCGGGAGTAAGTGTGGTCTGTTGGATGGAGAAGAAGCGCCATTTTACCAACTTAGTGCAGTGGCGTTTTGTTGATGCTCAGACTGCAGGTCTTTACCTGTGTTGTGTGGAAGGTGCGGCATGGCGACTTGTCTGAATATTCAGTGCCAGGCAGCGGTCCAGAGTTTTGCAGGCGTGTGCCAGAGGTTGGCAATCAGTTCTGCCTGCAGGACCACGGCTCTGCCAGTTGTCATTACGTGTCTAAATGCTTGTGCCAAGCTGCCATTGCCATTAATGATCCTTGTTCTGGATTCTTCTGTGTGGTTCTTGTATGTGCGTGTGATGGCGCAGACATCTTTGTGTGGACATCTTTTTTTTCTGTTTCTGTAAACTAAAATGTCCACTATTTTGCTAATTTTTACAGGATAAATATAAATCTGTAGGAACCAGATTTATTTTTATCAATTAAAATTTTTTTCTAGCGGGTGGGGGGGGGGGGGCGCCGTTTTGCAGTTCGCCTCAAGCAGCAGAGAGGCTAGGTTCACCCCTGCAAGTAGGGGACATTATTACTCATAGTTAAACCACAGATTTCAGATTGCACAAACTCCCCATCCTGCTGCTACCTGCTCTGCCACAGGATGGAATTGTATATCCATGTCCTCATAATGCTCGGCACATACAGTGTCTTGCAAATGTATACACCCCTTCTTGGCTTTTTACCTATTTTGTTACCTTGCAACCTGTTTAAAATGTTTTTTAATCTGATTTGTGTGTGATTCACAAGCACTTAATAGTCCAAGTTAGAGAAGTGGAGTGAGAAAAGTTAAGCAAAATTTTAATTTATGGGATAAAATAAATAAAAAATACCATGTGCATATAATATGTTATCTCCTCTTTTGCTATGAATCCCTTAAATATTTCTGGTGCAATAAATTACATTTATAAATCATATGCTTCGTGAGACGAAGTCCACCTCTGTGTAATCTAAGTGTCCGTGATCTGTCAGTATACACACCTTTTCTGACAAGCCACAGAGGCTGCAACATCATTAAGCAAGAGGTCCCACTAACTAAACAATACCATGAAGACCAAAGAGATTTCTGTTGAGATGTAAATGACAGGTTTGGGCTCTATAGCAATATCCCAATCTCTGATGATCCCTCAGAGCACCATCAAATCTATTATTATCAAATTAAAAGAACACGGTACCATAACAAATCTGCCAAGAGAGGGTGCCGGCCAAACTCTCAGCCCGGGCAAGGAAGGCATTAATCAGACAGGCAGCATAGAGATCAAAAAGTAACCCTGAAGGAGCTGCAGAGTTTGCAAGCAGAGACTGGAGTATCTGTCCATACTACCACAATAAGCCGCACACTCCATTAGAGCTGGCCTTTATGAAAGAGTGGCCTGAAAAAACCTTTACTTACAATCAAATACAGGAAGGCTAATTTTGATTTTCCAAATCACATGTGGAAGACTCCACAAACTGTATGGAGGAAGGTGCTGTGGTCAGGTGAAACCAAAATTTAACTATTTGGCCACAAAGATAAACACTATCTCTGGCATCAAACCAGCATGGCTCATCACCCCAAGAACACCATCCCCACAGTGTCAACATGCTGGTGGTAACAACATGATGTGGGGATGTGTTTCAGCAGCAGGGACAGGCAAAATGGTCCTAGTTGAGGGGAAGATAGATGATACAAAATACAGGAACATTCTTAAGCAAATCTGGTTTCAGTCTGTCACTGATTTTAGACTTAGACTGAGGTTCACCTGCCAACAAGACAATGACCCAAAGCTACTGCTAAAGCAACACTCGAGTGGTTTAAGGGGAAATGTGTAAATGTATTGGAGTGGCCTAGTCAAAACCCAGACCTTATTCTGAGAATCTGTGGTCAGGTTTGAAGATTCCTAATTATCTGAGAAAACAATGTAACTTGAAGACGTTGGAGGAATGGACAAAAATCCCAATGGCAAGATATCGAAAGCTTATAAAGATTTATTCAGCTGTAATTGCTACAAAGGTAGGATCTTTAAGGTACTGACTTTAGTTATTTTGTCCTATATGTTGTTTGCTTCACAATAAAAAGAAAACCAAATGTTCACAGTTGAGTGCATGTTCCAGGTTGTGAGGTAGAAGGACACAAAAAATGCAGGGGGGTGTTTGTGGAGGGTGATGAGGGATTGTGAGAGAGGAGGGAGAGTTTGATTACTTATGCAAGGCATTGTAAATATGGCATGCTAACTGTGTTGGTGTTGGGAGCTATTTGGTTCTCTGTCATCCAGTTTTGCAGAGTGAGGTGTGAGAATATTCTTCTAGTCAGATAACAAACCCTCACATAGATATTAATTTACAGAATAAGGAATGATTAATGCTATTCAATTAATTTAGATGGCTTGCCTCTAGAAATCCAAGGACAATTCCGAGGACACATACATGCTCTTCTTGTCTAGCCTGTAGAAGCATTAGAGGACTTATGCAGATACAAATTGGAGATATGACACTTTGTATGAACTATTGTAAAGAGGTGACACCTAGAATATCATTTATATAAAATTAATTTTCTTTTGTATGTCCTATTCATTCCTTCAACCTGAAAGACTGGTTTGAATGCAAGTAAAGGAAATGATGGAACATTTCAGACATCTGGTATTTGGTAATTATTGCAGATAAGGATGAAAGAATTGGATGAGATAATTAGATTAGTCAATACGATAAACACATCAAGTCTTTTGATTGAAAAAAAGACATTTTACCGCCGTGACCTTGAAATGATTTGCTCTGATATTTTTTCTAGGAAGAAAAATCCATAGTTTTACAAGATTGCAAGCATTCAAATTATGTTTCCAAACCTGTCGTATATTAAAGGGGTTGCCAAAGCTGAACAACCCTTTTTCATATACTCTGTAGGGTAAATGATCTGCATAGAGCATCAAACAACAGCTCTTGTTTTGGACTTGAGCTATCAATATTTTCCAAGCTTTGATATTCACAAAAAAATTGGATTCACCACAATCCAATTTTACGGCGTTTGATTTGAACAAGTTCAGCACAATTGTGACCTGCTTGATTTCATGTGGCAAGGTAAAGCTATATTTACACGGGATGCTAGTGTCCTGTTATTATTATTATTATTAAATATTTATATAGCGCCATTAGGTTCCATGGCGTTTTACATGTGTAAGGGCAGACAAGGACAAGAACATAAAATGACGACATTTGAATCATACTGGTACAGTAGGGTACAGGATCCTGTCCATGAGGGCTCGCAGTCTATAGGGGAAGGGTGGGAGAGACAGTAGGAGGGGGAGAGGTGAGATGTTGCAGCGGATTAGGTCTCAGTGTGAGTTATAGGCTTAAAGGAAGAGGTGGGTCTTCAGGTTTTTCTTGAAGGTTCCCAGGGTAGGGGAGTGTCTGATGTGGTGGGGGAGAGAGTTCCAGAGTATGGTGGATACACGAGAGAAAGTCTTGTATGCAGTTGTGTGGGGTGGAAATGTGAGGTGAGAAGAGAAGGAACTCTTGAGAGGAGCACAGATTGCGTGAGGGGAGGTATCGGGAGACCAGGTCGGAGATATATGGAGGGGACATGTTGTGTATGGCCTTGCATGTCAGGGTTAGAGTTTTGAACTGGGATCTCTGGGAAGTGGGGAGGCAATGAAGGGCTTGGCATAGGGGGGAGACAGGGGAGTAGCAGGGAGACAGGTGGTTGAGTCGGGCAGCAAAATTGAGGATGGTTTGGAGAGGTGCGAGGGAGGTAGCGGATAGGCCAGTGAGCATGAGGTTGCAGTAGTCGAGGCAGGAGATGATGAGGGCGTGGACAAGTGTTTTAGCAGTGTCTTGGTCAAGAAAAGAGCGGATCTGCTAATGCAGTGAAAATTCAATGAAATGCAGTGATGTTGGCTGTCCCAGCCAAATCAATGCATTTCACAATTTTGTATTCACACACTGCGCTTTTTACGGATCCGTTCTTGGGCTCAAGTATAGATCCGTAAAAAGAATGGGCATGTCAATCATTGGGAGCTTTTTAGCTGCGCTTTTTACTCACCTCGCCGTGCTCCCCCAGTGATCTCCAGTGATATTCTCATACCGAAGCTGCAAGACCTGCGGGAGGGCCTGGCACGGCACCATGTGACTGAGCGACGTAACTCAGTCGAATGCGCAGGGTCCTAGAGGTACCGAACACTGCAGTCTCTGCAGATAAGAGGACATCACTGTCGGTCACTGTCGGAGCAGTGGAGATGAGTAAAATGCAGAAACTTTCAAACACAGAAGGCTGTGCTTTGTGAGGATCCATTCTTGGTACAGTTTCTGCACCAAAAACAGATCTTCACAAAATGCTGCAAAAATGCTGTGTGTGAATATAGCTTAAGGGTTAAAAAATAAATCTTATACTGACTTCTTCTAGGCTCATCTCTCACCTGTCCTGCCCACTGTAGCTTAACATAACATCCTCTACTAGCTTTTGATTGGGCTTCTGGCTAGGGATGAGTGAGTATACTCATTACTATTCGCTACTCGCAGAATAGTACGGTATTTGGGATACTCGTATCTCAGCGAGTTTACTCATTATGAGTAGTGAATTCAATGTAAGTCAATGGGAAATGTGAGTACTATTCTGTTGGACCCTACAAAGCGGTCTGGGGCCTGAGGAAAAGGCTGAAATGGATACATGATTGTTTAAAAGCCAGGTGGTAAAAAGCCGGCCAACTTTTTTAAACAATCAGCAGCTCCTGTGACACCCCACTGGTCAGTGCGCCACAGAAGGGGTTCTACACCCAGACTAGCGTGTGCAGTATCCCAGTCACCAGAGGATAGTAATTTTAATCTTAGGTCTCATCCCTGCATTCATACACTTAGAGCTAGGGGACCAATTGGCTGTACCCATCACCAGGGAACCAGTCCCAGTGGGAGGAGCTTGGGTGTAGTAAAATAAGCAGGAGTGACGGTTAGTCAGAACATGAGGAGAGTACCGTGAGGGAAGGAGGAGAAGAAGGTCCCTGCGAGGATTGTAGTGGAGGGTGCCTAAAAAGGAAGGCAACCCAGACAGAAGGGGGATCCCTGGCTTGAGCAAGTCCGGAGCCGGACCGATCTGATAACTGGTCCGGAGGGAACCCAGTCCATGATGGAGTACCGGCTCCGAGTGCCGTGCAGGAAAGTTTCGCTCTGAGCCACCAAACCCTGTGGGTAGAAGGCCTTTCATATAGCCCCGACCTGGTCTGACATGCACGTCCCCACCAGGAGCTCCAAATTGGGTTGAGCCCCTTAGAGAGAAGGGTAACCTCTATATATCCAACGGGCCTGGTAGGAAGAGGGCTTCATGCAGGTCTGCGCATGGATAGTAAAGAGAGCGTAGTGAGTGAAATAGACAGAAGTTGTTACCAGAAGGAACATCGTAGAGGCCTCAGAGAGACTTTGCATCCTTTGGTGACTACCAGGCCAGGACACTTGACTGTGTACTTTATGAACTGCTTGAGAAGTCACCAGTAAATACCCGTGCAGAGAAAGAAGGTCTCCTTTGTCTTATTTCTACTAAGTTGGCCACCTGTGTTCCAGTCTCAAGGAGAAGACTGCGCCTATCTCTGTGTGAAACATTTCTTTACCTCACTGCCCTGGTGCCTTTGCTCCGTCTGCAGGGAGCGACATCATCCGGCTGCCTACCCATCATCCCCATAGGTCTACTGGCAGCGCTGGTGCCATCACAAGATACTGCAGGTGGCGTCACGTTAAAAAAAATTTTTTCTTCTATTTTACTAAACCCATTTTTTGGGACCACCAGGGCCACGGATCCGGGCATGTGACGCCGGGTTCGCGCGTCACTTACGGTCGCACACAGGCAGACTTCAGCATGCTATCTCCGCATGCGCGAAGTCTGCCTGTGACCCCTGTGACCGGAAGTGACGCATCCTGGCGTCACATCACCGTATCGCAGCGGTGACGTGGCGGGCGCGATATAGAAATCGTGCCCGCACTCTGCTTTTGTATAATGACGTATTACAGCAACGAGGCAGGGGCAGCACGGCACAAGGGGACCCACCTACGAGTCAAAATGCCTTCAGGAACGCCCCTCTGACAACATTTTCGTAAGTTTGCAAACTACATTATAGTACTTGTACATTACTACAAAAGATGAGGCAGGGATGTGTTACAATGTATTCTAAGGCTGCAGGGGAAGGTATTAATAGTTTAGAAAGCTTATTTGGGGTGACAGGTTCCCTTTAATGCTCTGTAACGCTACGGCAATGCTAGCAATTGATCCCTATGGGTGCCAGACTTACAGAACAGGCTGCAGCTTGACACAGAAGTCTCGAAGGTTCAAATCTTGCGCACAGGAAAACTCTCCAAACTGCGCAGCGCTAACGGTGCAGGGAGCCTGCAGAATTCTAAGTTTTTTGATGGATTTGTCAGCTAAAATGCTGACGCTAATGTGACCTTAGCCTAAGTATCCAAAACTGACAAAGTCAGAACCAATAATGCCAAAAATACATAAAAAATACATTTTATTGAACAATTGAAAAAAAAAAAAAAAATTACCTATACAAGTATACAACAGACAAGTAACAACAGAGATCCTCTCCACCTGCAGAGGAGGGGGGAAAAGTCTGATCAAGGAACTATAAGATGCAAAAGCGGTTACGGTACATTAATTCATAATATTTAAACAGAGATATTAAATTAAAAAATGCAAGTTAAATTTCTCAAAGCAATTGAATCCTAAATCAATTTTGAAAAGGCTAAGGGGATTAAAATAAAAAAACATTCCGAAAAATAAGTGATACATATTACATCTGTCCTACCAGATAGCATATAATCTGTAACTACTAAAGAAAGATCCCAAACACAGGCTCAGTGTCTTATATCTGTATAGAACTTGAAAAAGTACCCAGACAAAAATACACACAGGGATTGTGATTAGGAGGCACAAAAGTACACCAAAAAAGGACCTGATACAGATGTACATAATCCTACCCACAGTGCATTATATACATTATATAAATAGGAGCCAGTCAAATGACACACTCAAAAAGAATTCAGTTCTTCTAACAAACATCTCTATTAAGAATTACATAGTAAATGAGGGGAACACAAAGTTTAAATCCACCTCAAACCACACCAAACAATCCACGGACCCCCTGGCCTCAAACTGTCTCAAGTACCCACTTCAGGAGTCGCTAACTGGTAAGGGTTCCACAATGTGTGCAGCTGATTATAAGATAATAGATAATAAGATGTCATAAGATAATCAGCTGGAGAATGTTTTTTTTTTTGCCATTTCTTTTAAGGAGGACCAACCAGCAGGTTTTAGGACTATAAAGTGAAGCCAGTGCCTTACAAGCACTGGGATACTGAGTGCAATCATACCTTTAATTCAATGATTCCATGTATGATTGCTGAGAGAAGTGTTAGGCTACGTTCACACATTGCGTATTTTTACGCGCGCGTATTTTTACGCACGCGTATTTTTACGCGCGTAAAAATACGCGACTGCGTTTTTTTACGCACGGATTTCCAGTGCTTATAATGGGGCCTATGGAAAATACGCGCGTAAAAAACTGCAAAGAATTGACATGTTCATTCTTTTTACGCGCGTATTTTTACGCTGCGTAAAAATACGCGACGTGTGAATGCAAAAGTGAATGGCCATTGACTTTGCTGGAAATACAGATGCACATTCTTCTGGAGAAAATACGCGCGTAAAAATACGCGTCAAAATACGCGATGTGTGAACGCAGCCTTATAGAAGTCTTTAGAAAGTGTGAAGCAGGGGGACGGAGTGTGCAGCAATTAGCATAAGAGGGCTGGGTTACTATGTATTACTGCCCTGTTTTCAATAAGCAAAACCCTCCCTCCCTCCTCCCTGTCTTCCTCCCTCCATCTCCCTGCTTGACTGTGATCTCACAACTAGTAGAAGCCGCCCCTCCTCTAGTCTCTACACCAGGGGTCCCCAACTCCAGGCCTTGAGGGCCGCCAACAGTGCATGTTTTCAGGATCTCCTTAGTATTGCACAGGGGTTGGAATCATTACCTGTGCATTTGATCACATTAACACCTGTGCAATACTAAGAAAATCCTGAAATTGTGCACTGTTGGCGGCCCTCGAGGCCTGGAGTTGGAGACCTCTGCTCTACACGTACTGATTTGTCTCCTCTCACAGACCTGAACACATCTCTGCTATTGTCCTCACAGATCACAGATAGGGGTCTCTCAATGAAGCATGCTGGGAATTGTATCTCTGTATGTGCAGGCTGTGGGATGGAGTATGCTGGGGGATGGAGTGTCTCTGTATGTGCAGACTGTGTGATAGAGCATTCTCGAGGTTGTAGTGTCTCTGTATGTGCAGTCTGTGTGATGAAGCATGCTGGGGGTTGTAGTGTTTGTGTATGTGCAGACTGTGGGATGGAGCATGCTGGGGGTTGTAGTGTCTCTGTATATGCAGACTGTGTGATGGAGCATGCTGGGGGTTGTAGTGTCTCTGTATCTGCAGACTGTGTGATGATGCATGCTGGGAGTTGTAGTGTCTCTGGATCTGCAGATCCTGATCCAGTGACATTACCACTCCCAGCGTACTCCATCACACAGTCTGCAGATACAGAGACACTACAACTCCCACCATGCTCCATAGACAGCTCCCCACCTGTGATCTGTCATGTGTGATCTGTGCTGACAATAGCAGTGATCTATCCAGATCTATGAGAGGAGACAAATCAGGACGTGTTGAGACTGGAAAGGGCAGGGGCTTCTCCTGCTTGTGACGATCACAAGCAGATAGATGGAGAGAGCGAGAGAGGGAGGGGGGAGGCTTTGGCTTAGATAAAACAGGGCAGTAATACATAGAAACCGAGCCCTTCTTATGCTAATTGCTGCACACTCCATGCCCCCGCTGCACACTTTAAGGACTTCTATAACATTCATCTCAGCAATCATACATGTAATCATTGAAGTAAAGGTTCACAATGATTGTGCGGTGCCCCATTGGGTAGGCTGCCACCAGAGGTAATGCACTCCTCAATTAGAGGGAGAGTAGTGCCTCTGCTCTCCAGGAACTGGGATGGTGGTTCCAGTGGTGTCAACGCTTGCTTTCCTAGGACTCACATGAGGTTGAAATGTCACACAAGCCCCGCACCCAATCACCGCCAGCTGTTCTCTTCCCACTTTTGGACAAATGACTAAGCAACAGGAAATGAGACCTGCAGCTGCTGCTCATTTCCTGCTGATTAACTGGGCATGGGGCTTGCATACGGTCACAACTTCACCTGAACCCCAGTTACATGAAAACCAGCACTGCTAGAAAGGCACAGGTACCGGAGGGGAGTATAAGCTATTTTTTTTTTAATGGGGCCAAACATGGGGAATGAGAAAGGGTAGTTCAAGTAGTGGACCTCCCCCTGCAAAATCAACTATGACAGCTTCGTCTGGATTTACATTATAATAAAGGTGCATTGAGTCTTCAAAACTCCATCCATACATACAGTGCCTTGTGAAAGTATTTGGCCCCTTGAACTTTTCAACCTTTTGCCACATTTCAGGCTTCAAACATAAAGATATAAATTCTAATATTTTTGTTAAGAATCAACAACAAGTGGGACACAATCGTGAAGTGGAACGAAATTTATTGGATATTTTAAACTTTTTTAACAAATAAAAAACTGAAAAGTAGGGCGTGCAATATTATTCGGCCACCTTGAGTTCATACTTTGTAGCTCCACCTTTTCCTGTGATTACAGCTGCAAGTCGCTTGGGGTATGTGTCTATCAGTTTTGCACATCGAGGGACTGAAATTCTTGGCCATTCTTCCTTGCAAAACAGCTGGAGCTCAGTGAGGTTGGATGGAGGCGTTTGTGAACAGCAGTTTTCAGCTCTTTCCACAGATTCTCCATTGGATTCAGGTCTGGATGTGACTTGGCCATTCTAACACCTAGATACGTTTATTTTTTAACCATTCCATTGTAGATTTTGCTTTATGTTTGGGATCATTGTCTTGTTGGAAGATAAATATCCGTCCCAGTCTCAGGTCTTTTGTAGACTCTAACATGTTTTCTTCCAGAATGGTCCTGTATTTGGCTCCATCCATCTTCCCATCAATTTTAACCATCTTCCCTGTCCCTGCTGAAGAAAAGCAGGGCCAAACCCTGATGCTGCCACCACCATGTTTGACAGTGGGGATGGTGTTTTGAGGGTGATGAGCTGTGTTGCTTTTACGCCAAACATATCGTTTTGCATTGTGGCCAAAAATTTCGATTTTGGCTTTATCTGACCAGAGCACCTTATTCCACATGATTGGTGTGTCTCCCAGGTGGCTTGTGGCAATCTTCAAACAAGACTTATTATGGATATCTTTGAGAAATGGCTTTCTTCTTGCCACTCTTCCATAAAGGCCAGATTTGTGCAGTGTATGACTGATTGTTGTCCTATGGACAGACTCTCCAACCTCAGCTGTAGATCTCTGCAGTTCATCCAGAGTGATCATGGGCCTTTTGGCTACATCTCTGATCAGTCTTCTCCTTGTTTAAGATGAACATTTAGAGGGACGGCCGGGTCTTAATAGATTTTCAGTGGTCTGATACTCCTTACATTTCAATATGATCGCTTGCACAGTGCTCCTTGAGATGTTTAAAACTTGAGAAATCTTTTTGTATCCAAATCTGGCTTTAAATTTCACCACAACAGTATCTCTGACCTGCCTGGTGTGTTCCTTGGTCTTCATGATGCTCTTTGCACTTGAAACAGAACCCTGAGACTATCACAGAGCAGGTGCTATTACGGAGACTTGATTACACACAGGTGGTATTCTATTTATGATTACCAGTCATTTAGACAACATTGGATCATTCAGAGATCATCACTGATCTTCTGGAGTTGAGTTTGCTGTAGATATTCATAATGTAGATAGAAAAGTGTTGCGCCCAGGCTTTGGGGTACTCAGGTGTCAGGCTCGAGGGGTTAACGGTGTCACGGGAGTGGTGCGGTGACCCGTGTTCTGGCTTATCTTCAAAGGGTTATTACAGGGGTTTATAGTTTGTCGTGACGCCACCTGTAGTCTCTGGTGATGTGTCACCAGCGCCGCCACAGTCCGCCGGAGGTAGATTATAGTGCAGCTAGTGTGGTAAAGTCCTCTACAGGTAGGGCTGGACCTCCAGGGCAGCATTCCTGTAAGGAAACAAGTTCATTTGAAGGAAAACAAGCAGAGTCAAAAGTCACTTTTCCTCTGGGTACTTTACTGTTCACTTGCATGCATATACAACGTTACAGTTCAGCACTCCTGATGTTATGAGGACAGGTAACTTATTTGGTGGCTGCAGGTGTATCCCAGGTGGTATAGTGGAACCCTTGGTGTGACTGCTTGCTCTATCCCGTCTGTTCCTTCCTGCTTCCCAGTTGTGGTGTGAAGCCTGGTGACTTGAAGTCAACCTGACCTCCTTCCTTCTCTCACCTTCATGGCCGTCGGGTAACCCTCTGCTGGCTGGCCGCTCTTTCCCTTGGCGGTGCCTGGTACCCTCTTTTGGTCTGTTCTGGTGCCCGGGAGAATTAAAGACTCCACGGGACTCCGGATTCTCTGTGGTCCTAAAGTATCCCACAGGTGCGGGCTCCGGTGCCCGGTAAGCTGTCTGGGATAAACTTCCTCAAGTTCCTCACTCCCTTAGGCTGTCTGCTCCTGGAGAACTTTCTTTCCTTAAGCCCTTTCTTCTTCCTCCATCTCTCCTCCTGGTCCCTCAGCCGAGAGACCCTGAGCGCTCACTCTTAGAGGCGAACACACCAAGGACGAAAGACCTCCTTGTTCCCCTAGAGGTGATTTTATTCCCTCCCGGGTAACCTCCCACCGTGTAAACTAGTGTGGGAGTGTTAGAATAGGGTACCACCCACCATCCTAGGGTCCACCTGCAGCTGGAGCATTTGCTATCTTTTACGGGTGCAGTACCCCTCTGTGACGCCTGCTTGCACATACCCCCTTGATTGAATATACTCGTCCACGAGTATCTGTACCTGTTTATCGGAAAGTGAAAAGCATTTTCTTTTATCATCAACATTAACGGGTAAACTATATACATTTAAGCATTCTTGGTTTTCTTCCTATTACTAGGAGGCACATTACTTAGAACGTTACACCAATATATATATATGCAGACATCACAGTAGTTAGTGTTATCAGACCCCACGGTCCTCGGGTCACCTGTCGGCAAAGTTCTAACTCTCTGGTTGCACTATAGCTCTGCTTAAAAGACATTATTAACTCGGCCCAACAGGGACCGGTACTAACTACGTGGGCCCAGGGGTAATGTATTGTCCAGCAGTGTCCAGTGTGTATTTTCACCGCTGGGCCGCTGCTTACACAGCACACATCATCAACAGTAGGGAGATAAAAGTTCGAAAAATAAAAGTCTATGATTTTTCAGATTAGGAAAAAGACAAAATCACAGGGACGCACTATTCATTCTAGGGGGGCTTGCAAAAAGAGGAAAGCAAAAATGAAGGGGCATGGTTGCTGAAAGGGGCTATTTAAAGGCTACGTCTCTACATGGGAGTCTCTTATTGGCTACAATGTCTCTAACGAGAGTCTATTGTTAGCGGGGAGTGTCTCCTCAGCGGGAGATCCTTATGGCGAACCAAGCTAATGGGCCGGGGTACCGCTCATAAGTGACCTGCTCACCTCGATAAAGGTCTCTGTCCGGGTGTCCTCTCCGCAGGTATGACTCCACATCGCGTCTTGCAAAGAATACGTCATCTGAAAGTCCGGGTTCCAGAAGAAATCCCCAGCCTTCTTCCTGGTACACGGATATAACGGTTCCTAGGCGGCGAAGTTCTATTGGAAGTTGGGGCTGTGGTCTGGCCTCGTCCCATAGTCGCCTTGGTGCCTGTTCTCTCTGGAACCATTCTTCCCTGGTCTCTTCTGGCCACTTGGTCTCTCTCATCTAAGGCTGATTGAGACCGTTGAAGTGACTGGTACTGTGGGGGTGGTGAGTTGCCGTTGGGACTCTGGATACCACTCTGGTTTCCGCTGAGCTCACTATGGCAAGGGCTCCTTGCTGCTGCCGCTGCCATGCGGTCCACCACGCACCATCTGGGGTGCTCCCTCCCGAGGCTCTCTCCGCATCCTCCTGTTCCTCTTCATCTGTCACGTCATACTCCTCGACGACGACGTTGTGTTCTGTAGGGGACTGCACAGCTGATGGGGGTGGGGAATAGGAAGCTGTTCACCTCAACCCTCGTCGGATTCCCAGGCACCTGGAATAGTGGCTGGCTCCACCAATCTGTTCAGAACAAAAAAAGTATTTTCCAGGGCCACTGGACCATATTTACCTTCCTGTGCATTCCTATGTGGGGCAAATGCTGGTTGTCGAGTGGAAGTGAAAACACAGCAGCCAGAGAATTGCACAGCTGATGGGGGTGGGGAATAGGAAGATGTTCACCTCAACACTCATTGGATTCCCAGGCACCTGGAACAGTGGCTGGCTCCACCAATCAGTTCAGAAGAAAAAAAGTATTTTCCAGGGCCAGTGGACCATATTTACAAATACATTTTTTCTTCTGTAGGGGACGTCCGTGCTGCCTCCAGCCGGAGGCAACTGCTGGAAAGGGACGGTGGTGTAGTCGGGGGTTTTGTTTGAACTCCCGTGTCCCGGGTCTGGACGGGTGGTGGTACGGTTGGTAGAGAGGCACAGTACTCTACAACTGTGCGTTCGGCTACTGCCGTCTCTTGCGCCCCGCTCTCATGGACGAAGGTTTGTAGGTCCGCTCTGCGCTCCACCGTCGGCACACCCACGCCAGGGCTTCTTCCATTTCCTGGCGGAGCCAACCAAATGTGTCCCTCCAGTAGTCAGCATCCCCCTCCAAGGTTAAGAGGGATGCTGCTGCCGGGTCTCCTTGCGCGGCTCAGGTTTGCTCCTCAAGCTCACGCACGATGTCTCTCCAAGGGGTGCCGCCATGCTGCCAGGTACGAAGGAGCCTTGTTCATTCTGTCCTTCTCTTCTGGTTTGTCTTCTTACGTGCGGCCTCTCCCGGGTAAATTCCTGTGGCCCTCCCCCTGATTGATTGATGGCAATCGGGGCGTCCACACTTTTTTTGGCGCCTCCGTCTTGGCCCTCCTTCTTCTAGGGGCTGAAACACGAACCCGGGCCTGCACAGGGCATTTAGTACATGGCTACAGCGCCATCTTGGGTCCTCCTGCAGTAATGGTGGGAAGCCATTTTTGGCGCCAAGCAATGGCGGAAATAGTTCATTTTAAACACAAGTCCAAATTCAAGGCGCACAGTACCCGGTGGTACCGGACTCGATACCCTGTTTGTGACGGCAGAAAAAGATATGTTGCGTCCAGGCTTTGGGGTACTCGGGTGTCAGGCTCCGAGGGTTATCGGTGTCACGGGGAGTGGTGGCCGCGCCTGACCCCATGTCCTGGGCTTATCTTCCAAAATGGGGGTTATATTTACAGGGGATTATATACAGTTTTGTCGTGCCGCCACCTGTAGTCTCTGGTGATGTGCCACCAGCGCCGCCACAGTCTGCCGGAGGTAGATGATAATGCGGCTAGTGTGTACAGTCTCTACAGGTACAGGGCTGGCCTCTCAGGTAGGGCAGGTCCGGCTTCCTGTATGGAAACAAGTTCCTTTGAAGGAAAACAAGTAGAGTCAAAAGTCACTTTTCCTCCGGGTACTTTACTGTTCACTTGCATGCATACAACGTTACAGTTCAGCACTCCTGATGTTATGAGGACATGTAACTTATCGGGTGGTTGCAGGTGTATCCCAGGTGGTATAGTGGAACCCTTGGTGTGACTGCTTGCTCTATCCCCATCTGTTCCTTCCTGCTTCCCAGTTGTGGTGTGAAGCCTGGTGACTTGAAGTCAACCTGACCTCCTTCCTTCTCTCACCTTCATGGCCATCGGGTAACCCTCTGCTGGCTGGCCGCTCTTTCCCTTGGCGGTGCCTGGTACCCTCTTTTGGTCTGTTCTGGTGCCCGGAGAATTAAAGACTCCACGGGACTCCGGATTCTCTGTGGTCCTAAAGTATCCCACAGGTGCGGGCTCCGGTGCCCGGTAAGCTGTCTGGGATAAACTTCCTCAAGTTCCTCACTCCCTTAGGCTGTCTGCTCCTGGAGAGCTTTCTTTCCTTACGTCCTTTCTTCTTCCTCCATCTCTCCTCCTGGTCCCTCAGCCGAAAGACCCTGAGCACTCACACTTAGAGGCGAACACACCAAGGACGAAAGACCTCCTTGTTCCTCCAAGAGGTGGTTTTATTCCCTCCCAGGTAACCTCCCACCTTGCAAACTAGTGTGGGAGTATTAGAAGGGTACCACCAACCATCCTAGGGTCCACCTGCAGCTGGAGCATCTGCACCTCTTTTAGGGTACCTTTACATACTGCACGCAACTTTTGGCAGCGATAGGAGGCAATCTAACATGTGCGTGCACGTTTTTCATGGTTGCCTCAGATCGCTGAAGGCACTTTTACACACCGCAATTTCGCCCTCAACCTAAGGCAACGTGACGCCCTGGAAGTTGCCACACCATCAGCGGGAAACATCCGGTAGACTCCCGTAGCCGCTTCACATGCCGCAATCCCCAAAGGAATGTGGGCGTTCATGGTGTTAGCGCCGCAAGAACATAGGCGTGACAGACTGGTGTATTCTGCGCCCCAAACACGCTGATTAGACAACGCAATAGCATTATGATTGGCCAGCCTGCGCAGGAAGGCTGGCTAATACATGACGCCATTGCCATTATGTGGTGTGAATGGACAGCTGTTCAAATATGGCGCGGTGTCAAGTGACAGCCAATGGAGACACAGTAGCCACCACCAATCATCGCTGACGGGGCGCGGTCTCCAGCACGCTGTGGCACGCCTCTGGGAAATCAATAGGCGACGCAGATTCCATCCCTATCACATGTTCACACGCCGCCGGGAATGTTGCCTTCATGATTGCCTCTGATTTTGGAGCAGTGCTGTGAAATTGGAACCAGGGGCAACCTTTTTTATCTCTGCCAAATTCCCCAATTACACGCCGCAATTGCGAGGCAATTTCACGGCGATGGTGTTGGGGCAACAGATCGCCAGTCAGATTTCTCGCCACAGTTGTGGTGTGTAAAGGTACCCTCACGGGTGCAGTACCCCTCTGTGACACCTGCTTGGTGGGGCGCCACAAAAGGAAGATAAAGCACCAGCAATTGTGAATGTAGGGTATGTCCACAACCCAGCTTACTAGCTGCCTATAGTATAGCCCAATATAGCTTTGGACCACTACTTAACCTCATATTTAAAGTGATCCTAAACCACAAACTGACCCCCCCGTATCTTTAGACCTGTCCCTGCACCCCCTCTTATCATTTGTAGCCATCCCTTTTGCAGAAAAAAATCGCTTTTGTAAAGTAGAGAAAATGTTATATTACTTTGTCCTGTGTCAGTTCTCTCTTTCTGAGGAAGCCGCAATGGGCGGGGCCTGTCTGCTGCTGCCTTGTAATTATGCACGCCCCTCTCTGCTTACAAGAGCCTGGCCGCGTCATGAAAGGGGGCGGGGCTCCGGCATGACGCGATTTAGCCCCGCCCCTTTCATGACGCGGTCAGGCTCTTAGAAGCAGAGAGGGGCGTGCATAATTACAAGGCAGCAGCAGACAGGCCCCGCCCATTGCGGCTTCCTCAGAAAGAGAGAACTCACAGAGGACAAAGAGGGGCGTGCATAATTACAAGGCAGCAGCAGACAGGCCCCGCCCTTTGCGGCTTCCTCAGAAAGAGAGAACTCACACCGTACAAAGTAATATAACTTTTTCTCTACTTTACAAAAGCGATTTTTTTCTGCAAAAGGGATGGCTAGAAATGATAAGAGGGGGTGCAGGGACAGGTCTAAAGATGCGGGGGGGTCAGTTTGTGGGTTTAGGATCACTTTAAAACAGTACATTACTGTTCCACTCTGACCATATTTCACTGCATGAGCTGCTTCTTCAGGGTAATCAGTGCAGTGAAACTTACTGAGTTTTGAACACACCTTATATTCACAGTTGCTTGTACATTGACTCTTTATAATGTCTATATTATGAATACTAGTGAGTTATATGGTCACTTTTGTGCTACAGAATTATTAGACCTTTTAAAATGGTGGATCTCTGCTGACATGTACCTGTGAGTCACAATTATTACTACAAGAGAAATGTTTACAGACATTAAAGGGGAACACCAGTGAGAGAAAACTTTTTAGTACAGTTCCTGCCCTCCTACATGATGAAGCAGAGCTGTACTCTGCAGTTCTAGGATCTATAGATCTCTTATAAGTCGATAAAATCATACCTGTCCTTTGCTTTAGCCCCCCCACCTCAGGAAACCGAAATCTCTGTCTGAGTGCTTCATGTAGAAGCAAAAAGCAGGAGGTGTGTCAGGGGAGTGACAGGAGGTGTGACAGGGGTGTGACAGGAGGTGTGGCAGGGGTGTGACATGAGGTGTGTCTGGGGTGTGGCAGGAGGTGTGTCTGGGGTGTGGCAGGAGGTGTGGCAGGGGTGTGGATGCTGTGAGCTGCAAGATCAGCCTACATTCACACCTCCTCACATTACTGTATGGGGAGAGGGCATGGCAGGGGGCGTGACCGCTGGCCCCATGCTCCACACATACACTCCAGCCCCTGATATACCATTCTATGTGACAGCACAACACTGCAAATAAACGCAGCATGAATGCTGAGAAGAATGCAAAAAATAAAATGCAAGAGCTAACATACTGCAGATCTGAAGACAAGCTTTGTAGGTTCATATCTGCATGGGAAAATAAGCAACAGCAGTGTGACCATGACATTGTAGGAAACTCAGGGCAACTTTACACACACCAACTTATCTGTCCAACTTCTGAACAACTTACTGGTTGCAGTGAAATCATGGACACAATATTCTATCTTGTTGCTGTGTACAAATGTAACAATGTGTCCATGATTTTACTGCAACCAGCAAGTTGATCAGAAGTTGGACAGATAAGTTGGTGTGTGTGAAGTGGCCATCAGTCACTTTCCTGGTACTGTGAAATGCTGCATTTTTGCATGTTTTTGGCTGCATGACTGCATGGATAAATTGCCACAAACTGAAGTTTGTGAACACATATTTGTAGTGCATGTTACAGCTCTTTACACATGGACTTGAGGTGTCACATAGCATAAAACTGCCGGGTACAAGACCATAGCACGAACAGAAAGTGCCTGCACATGGATTGATAAACTGAATAAACCATAAAACTGTACATGTATTCCTTCATTTAGATTGATCTCATATAAGACAATCTATAATTGGGAACATTGAAATTGCATTTTTTTTAGCTGTTGACCCCTTCACGACCCATGACGTAGGAGGACGTCATGGGCCGTGTCCGGGTGTTTGATGTGAGCTCCGGCGTGGAGCTTACATCAAAGCCCCGACATTTTCAGCTGATCTCATCTTGGCTAGACCCCGGATGCTGTCACAGAGCACTTCCAGGTTGTGGTTGGCAGGCGCTGCCAACCACAACACGCCCGCGATTCTGGGAGATACTTATGAGCTGCAGCTCATCGATATCTCCCAGAAGCGATCAGACTGTACAGCAAGGTGCCTCTTAAAGGGGCAGTGTAAAAATAAGAATGAATAAAAAAAAAAACATTATTAAAAACCTGTAAACAAAAACAAAACATAAAAGTTCTGATCACCCCCCTTTCCTCCATTCACAATAAAAGTATAAAAAAAATTTAAAAAAATACACGTTTGGTATCGCCGCATTCAGAATAGTCCGATCTATCAACATTTAAAATCAATTAATGAGAGCCCTAAACTGTGTAACGGAAAAAATTATGCTTTTTTAGTCGCCGCAACATTGCTATAAAATGCGATACCGGGCGATCAAAACAGAGCATCCACCCAAAAATGAGAATGTTACAGGTCGCAAAATATGGCGCAAAAAGTGCGTTTTTTTTTCCAAACTTCTGAATATTTTTTCACCACTTAGATACCAGTAAAGGTATACATGTTTGGTATCTACTAACTCGTACCGACCTGAGGCATCACACCGTCAAGTCAGTTTTACCATATAGTGAACATGGCGGCTAAAAAATGCAAAAAACAGACGTGTGATTGCACTTTTTTTGCAATTTCACTGTACTTGGAATTTTTTTGCAATTTCCTTGTACAGTACATGGTAAATAAATGATTGTATCTGAAAGTACAACTCGTCATGCAAAAAACAAGCCGCCATATGTCTATATTGTCAGAAAAATAAAAAAGTTATGGAGCAAAAAATTCCTGGGTCATGAAGGGGTTAATAGACATTACGTGATAATACAGGTGTGTACTATAACGTGTGTGTAACAGATGCTGCAGACTTTGGATTCCTTGCTGTGCCTGTTAGGCGGCCGTCACACGCTACGATCTCGCTAGCAATATTGTAAGCGATCACGTGCACGCGCGATCGCTTACAATATCGCTCACATCGCTGGTGAGATGTCACACAGACAGACTCACCAGCGATGTGGACCAACGAGATCGCTGGTAACTATGGTACACTTCGGGTTACTAGGCGCCGCGCATCGCTTAGTAATCCGACGTGTACCATAGTTACCATCTCCCAGCAAGGGCTCTGCGCTGGGAGATCGTTCATCGTGGTGTTATACACCACGATGAAGCTGTTTGTCAAATCGTTCATCGCAAGATGTGAGGTCCGGAGCTCAGATCTCGATCTTGCGATTTGAACACTTCTCGCTCGTCGTACCTTGCCGTCACACGCAGAGACATCGTTCTTTCAAGATATCGTAGCGTGTGACGGCCGCCTTACTGAGAAGTGATGATGATGATGATGATCCATTGAAAGTTGCAAAGACAGGAATCCACCATGTTCATATGGGGAAGAGGAGACCATGCAGAGCTGAATCGATCAATGTAATGATTTTCCTCTGCTCATATACTCACAATAACAGTACACATAATACATCATCATACAGCAGAGGATCACAGCGTGTATCTGTATCTGCTTGGTGACATGATTGCTATTTGAAGCCCTGACCCCCCCTTGTCACATAGAATGGTATATCAGGGGCTGGAGTGTATGTGTGAGCATGGGGTCGGCGGTCACGCTCCCTGCCATGCCCTCTCTCCATACAGTAATGTGAGGGGGTGTGAATGTAGGCTGATCTTGCAGCTCACAGCATCCACACCCCTACCACACCTCCTGCCACACCCCTGACACACCTCCTGCTTTTTGCTTCTACATGAAGCTCTCAGACAGAGATTTTGGTTCCCTGAGGTGCGGGCTAGAGCAGAGGAGCAGGTATGATTTTATGGAATTATAAGAGATCTATAGATCCTAGACCTGCAGTGTATGGCTCTGCTTCATCATGTAGCAGAGGAGGAACTGTACTAAAAAGTTTTAAGATTGCATCCAAGCGGCCTCGTTGAGCAGACACAATAAAGCCTAAGTATTGTAGTTAAATAGATTAAAGCAACTGGCATATGAATTATTGTAATTTATTACAGAGCTTTACGTAGAATTACATTATATAATATGAGCCTCTGTTTAGTGGAGCTTGTAAAATGATATCCTTGCTGCAGGCTCACATTTCCATACACATAAATATTCGAAGTTTGGTTTCATGTGAAGCTTAATTAAATTCAATATGTTTTTTTTGCACAGTATGGGAAAACCAATGGCAAAAACACAAGGAAATAAATAAGGTGATGGAGCTTTAAACTTACATGACTCCAAAGCAATGGAAACTAAAGATCACAGATTGATAAAAAAGACACACCTATTATTAAACATCAAAATAATTTATAATAAGTCACAGTAAACAATACAAATACAGAAAAAAAGAAAAAAGGGGAAACTTTACAGGGTATAATTTATGCCGGCTACTGGCAAATATATTAGGAAGCTAAACTGAATAGCCGATGGGAGAAAACAGAAGCCATCATACATATAAAGGCCTGTCGGACAAACAATATTTGGCCAAATGATGGCTTGGCCGGCAGCCATCTTGGCCAGTTCTCCCACATACAGGCGCACTCACTCAGTCGAGCATGCTTGCGTTTTTTATGAGAGCTGCTGTCAGATTCCTCTGGTGGTGGCTTACCTCCGGGAGAACAAAAGGATCGGTAGTCAGACAAGTTAGATATTTATCTCTATTAAACTGACATAAAGTGGACTAAATGATTAAAATATAACATTTATTAAGCTTCATCTTATTCACAAAGCCTAGCTCACCTCTACTTTCAATAGGAGGTGGACATACCAAATTATTCACAAATAATAAGGAGAAATTAAGGGGGGTGTGCTAATGATATGTCCGTAATAAGACATATCAATCTGCCAGACCCAAAATCAGCTAAAAATATAGGGTGATATATACAGTGAGTACGGAAAGTATTCAGACCCCTTTACATTTTTCAATCTTTGTTTCATTGCAGCCATTTGGTAAATTCAAAAAAGTTCATTTTTTTCTCATTAATGTACACTCTGCACCCCATCTTGACTGAAAAAATAGAAATGTTTGCAGATTTATTTAAAAATAAAAACTGAAATATCACATGGTGATAAGTATTCAGACGTTGCTCAGTATTGAGTAGACGCACCCTTTTGGGCTAGTACAGCCATAAGTCTTCTTAGGAATGATGCAACAAGTTTTTCACACCTGAATTTAGGGATCCTCTGCTATTTTTCCTTGCAGATTCTGAATGTTGGTGGACAGCCATATTCAGGTCTCTTCAGAGATGCTCATTTGGGTTTAAGTTACAGCGTTGTTGTGCAGCCACTCCTTTGTTATTTCAGCTGTGTGCTTAGGGTGATTGTCTTGTTGCAAGGTGAACCTTCAGCCAAGTCTGAGGTCCAGAGCACTCTGGAAGAGGTTTACATCCAGGATATCTCTCTACTTGGCCGCATTCATGTTTTCTTCAATTGCAACCAGTCATCCTGACCCTGCAGATGAAAAACACCCCCATAGCATGATGCTGTCACCACCATGTTTCACTGTTGGGATTGTATTGGGCAGGTGCTGAGCAGTGCCTGGTTTTCTCCACATATACCGCTTAGAATTATCACCAAAAAGTTCTATCTTCATCTCATCAGACCAGACACTCTTGTTTCTCATACTATGGGAGTCCTTCATTTGTTTTTTGCAAACTCTGTGCAGGCTTTCATATGTCTTGCACTGGGGAGAGGCTTCCGTCGGGCCACTCTACCATAAAGGCCCGACTGGTGGAGGGCTGCAGTGATAGTTGACTTTATGGAACTTTCTCCAGTCTCCCAACTGCATCTCTGGAGCTCAGCCACAGTGATCTTGGGGTTCTTCTTTACCTCTCTCACCAAGGCTCTTCTCCCACGATTGCTCAGTTTGGCTGGACGGCCAGGTCTAGGAAGACTTCTGGTGGTCCCAAACTTCTTCCATTTAACGATTATGGAGGCCACTGTGCTCTTAGAAACCTTGTGTACTGCAGAAATTCTTTTGTAACCTTGACGAGATCTGTGCTTTGCCACAATTCTGTCTCTGAGCTCCTTGGGTAGTTCCTTTGACCTCACAATTCTCATTTAGTCTGACATGCACTGTTAACTGTGCGATCTTATATAAACAGATGTGTGCCTTTCCAAATAAAAAATTCATCACCTGATGAAGATAGCCTTTGTGCTATCGAAACGCGTTGTGGCCCATACAAGTAGCTAATAAAAGGTTTGAGAATCCTTAAAAAGATTCCTGTGCCTTTGCCTTAGCGCTCTTTAATTCACCAGTCTTCACTACTTTTTATTAATGTAAAATTCCCCATTGGCGATCACTGGTAGAGCCGCTCTACTCTGGTCCTTTGGCATAATACTGAGAGAATGAGAAAATGATGAGAATGAGGATAATGAGAACAAAATGAACTTTTTTGAATTTACCAAATGGCTGCAATGAAACAAAGAGTGAAAAATTTAAATTTAAAGGTGTCTGAATACTTTCCGTACCCACTGTATGTGTCTTTTCATACAGTCTATGTAAACTTCTGGTATCAATTGTATATATCTACTTGTGTAAGTGGGCTTATACACAGAGCGGCTCTCATCGTAGTCTCACAATGTAGCTGACTGCTGCTTGCTGCTAGCACCCCTGAACAAAAATTAATCAAAAATTCATATTGGGGTGACTTAGTCGTATTACAAGACCCCTGATGTGTCCACTGTAATATAACTGGACGAAATGTGTTGAGGAGCATTCAGCCAGTGCTGTCACTGTAATTTTTTAATGCATAATGATAATGTGGACTATATAATTATAGGTTGTACCACAGAGGAAGCAAAATATGGTAATGCAATATATTACAAAAATTCATAACTTTACAATGCCGGGAGGATAATAAAAAAAAAAAAATAGTTGCTCTTTAAAGTATTTGCTGCTGATGACAGATATTCCAAAAGAACTCTTCTGACATTACTGTATCAATGGCCACAATATTATTATTATTACCGTATATACTCGCGTATAAGCTGAGTTTTTCAGCCCAAAAATTGGGCTGAAAAGTCCCCCCCTCGGCTTATACGCGAGTCATATGGTCCCCCTCAAAGTTTTGCGCCCCCACCTAACTTGCTGGGCCCCCCCGCATGCAGCGCTGCGCTCATACATTACCTGTCTAGCAGCTGTCACCCTCCGGTGGCGGATCGCGGCTCCCGGCTCCGGCTTCCATCTTCCTCTCTGTCTTCCTGCTTGTCACGTGACCGGCTGGCGTCGCGATGACGTCATCGCGATGAGCCCCGGCCACAAAGCAGGAAGACAGAGAGGAAGATGGAGCCCGGAGCCCAGGAGCCGCGATCCGCCACCGGAGGGTGACAGCTGCTAGACAGGTAATGTATGAGCGCAGCGCTGCATTGGGGGGGCCCAGCAAGTTAGGTGGGGGCGCAAAACTATGAGGGGGGCCCTGCTGGGGCCCTATATACTACCACTGGGGCTGTATGTATACTACCACTGGGGCTGTATATACTACTGGGGCTGCTGGATACTACTACTGGGGCTGCTGGGGATGCTATATACTACCACTGGGGCTGCTATATACTACCACTGGGGCTGTCTATACCACTGGGGCTGTATATACTACTGGGGCTGCTGGGGATGCTATATACTACTACTGGGGCTGCTATATACTACCACTGGGGCTGTCTATACCACTGGGGCTGTATATACTACTGGGGCTGCTGAGGATGCTATATAACTACCACTGGGGCTGCTATATACTACCACTGGGGCTGTCTATACCACTGGGGCTGTATGTATACTACCACTGGGGCTGTAAATACTACTGGAGCTGCTGGATACTACCACTGGGGCTGTATATACTACTGGGCTGCTGGGGATGCTATATACTACTCACTGGGGCTGTATATACCACTGGGGCTGTATATACCACTGGGGCTGTATATACTACTGGGGCTGCGTGTATACTACCACTGGGGCTGTATATACTACTGGGGCTGCGTGTATACTACCACTGGGGCTGCTGCTGTATACTACCACTGGGGCTGCTGTATATACCTCTGGGGCTGCTGTATACAACCACTGGGGCTGCTGCTGTATATACCACTAGGGATGCTGCTGTAACACTGCTGGGCCTGTATATACCACTGGGAAGGCTGCTGTATACCACACTGCTGGGGGCTGTATACCTGTGCTGGGGTCCACCCTCGGCTTATACACGAGTCAATAGATTTTCCCAAGTTTTGGGGGCAAAAGTAGGGCGGTCGGCTTATACACGGGTCGGCTTATACACGAGTATATACGGTATTTATTTATATAGCGCCATTAGGTTCCATGGCGCTTTACATGAGGATAAGGGAGACAAGAACAAGTACACTAAATCTAGGCGATCAGGACGTACAGGTACAGGAGTGGCAGGGACCCTGTCCACGAGGGCACAATAGGAACCTGCACAATATAAGGCCAATGTTTTTAATGGCTGATCAGTGTTTATACAGTAAATGATCAATATATCAGAAAAATAAAGCTCTGCTAAAGATCACCATAAATATACAACCCCTGGCAAAATTTATGGACTCACCTGGCTCGGAGGATGTTTATTCAGATGTTTAATGTTGTAGAAAGAAAGCAGATCACAGACATGGCACAAAACTAAAGTCATTTCAAATGACAACTCTCTGCCTTGAAGAAACACTAAGGGCCACTTTACACACACAGATATCTGTGACCAACGTCTGAACAGATCTCTGGTTGCAGTGAAATCATGGACATATTGTTCCATTTGTACACAGCCACAAAATAGAACAATGTGTCCATGATTTCACTGCAACCAGAGATCTGTTCAGACGTTGGTCACAGATATCTGTGTGTGTAATGCGGCCCTAAAAGAAATCAAGATAAAAATGTGGTAGTCAGTAAGGGTAATTTTTTTTCAGACCAAGCAGAAGGAAAAAATTATGGAATCCCTCAATTCTGAGGAAAAAAATGATGTAATCTTGAAAAACAAACACACAAAAGAACACTGCAATACATCACTAGTATTTTGTTGCACCACCTCTGGCTTTTATAACAGCTTGCAGTCTCTGAGGCATGGACTTAATGAGCGACAAACAGTACTCATCATCAATCTGGCTCCAACTTTCTCTGATTGCTGTTGACAGATCAGCTTTGCAGGTTGGAGCCTTGTCATGGACCATTTTCTTCAACTTCCACCAAAGATTTTCAATTGGATTGAGATCCAGACTATTTGCAGGCCATGACTTTGACCTTATGTGTCTTCTTTTAAGGAATGTTTTCACATTTTGCTCTATGGCAGGATGCATTTTCATCTTGAAAAATGATTTCATCGTCCCCAAACATCCTTTTAATTGATGGGATAAGAAAAGTGTCCAAAATATCAATGTAAACTTGGGCATTTATTGAAGATATAAATACAGCCATCTCCTCAGAGCCTTTACCTGACATGCAGCCCCATATCATCAATGACTGGAAATTTGCATGTTCTCTTCATGCAGTCATCTTTATAAATCTCATTGGAATGGCACCAAACAAAAGTTCCAGCATCATCACCTTGCCCAATGCAGATTAATGATTCATCACTGAATATGACTTTCATCCAGTCATCCACAGTCCACGATTGCTTTTCCTTAGCCCATTGTAACCTTGTTTTTTTCTGTTTAGGTGTTAATGATGGCTTTTGTTAGCTTTTCTGTATGTAAATCCCATTTCCTTTAGGCGGTTTCTTACAGTTCGGTCACAGACATTGACTCCAGTTCCCTCCCATTCGTTCCTCATTTGTTTTGTTGTGCATTTCCTGTTTTGGAGACGTATTGCTTTAAGTTTCCGGTCCTGACGCTTTGATGTCTTCCTTGGTCTACCAGTATGTTTCCCTATAATGACCTTCCCATGTTGTTTGTATTTGGCCCAGATTTTAGACACAGCTGACTGTGAACAACCAACATCTCTTGCAACATCGCGTGTTGATTTACCCTCTTTTAAGAGTTTGATAACCCTCTCCTTTGTTTCAATTGACATCTCTGGTGTTGGAGCCATGATTCATGTCAGTCCACTTGGTGCAACAGCTCTCCAAGGTGTGATCACTCCTTTTGAGATGCAGACAAACGAGCAGATCTAATTTGATGCAGGTGTTAGTTTTGGAAATGAAAATTTACAGGGTGATTCCATAATTTTTTTCTCAGAATTGAGTGATTCAATATTTTTTTCCCTCTGCTTGGTCTGAAAAAAACGTACCCTTACTGACTACCACATATTTTTACCTTGATTTCTTTTAGTGTTTCTTAAAGCCATAGAGTTGCCATTTGAAATGACTTTAGTTTTGTGCCATGTCTGTGATCTGCTTTTTTCTACAACATTAAACAACTGAATGAACATCCTCTGAGCACTGTGATTCCATAATTTTTGCCAGGGGTTGTAGTAGGAAATTGTCCAGCTGCTAGAGACGGACTTATCAATTCACGGAACTCTACGGCATCAGCCAGGTCAGTAGTGTATGGGTGCTGGATGGGAGGTTTGTGAATCTCTTACCTTCCAGGATCCCAATGGGCATTTTGATTTGCAGGGCTGGAGCAATATCATCTGTGCATCACACCATCAAGATGATATCACACCAGTCCGGCTGATCAGAAGGAGGGTAGAGATTCAAGAGCCTCCCGTCCAACGGCCAATCACTACTGACCTGGTGGATGGAGCAGAGTCCTGCAAATCGATAAGTCCATCTCTAATGAGCACTTTTAGACCTAAAATCATGTGATGATAAAATATGGATATTCACTTAAAGAGTATGCAGAATACTGCAATACTGTATATTTCTTTGACTAGTGAAATGTTGACAATCTGGAAAATAAATGATGTGTTCCAGGCCTATGAGAAACAAAGTTATTTCCCATCCTCCTATGTTATGCTGTCAAGATAACTGTTCTTAGTGTCATTGAGAGAACGGATTGCCCTTTCAAATGGATGAAATATGTAATGGTTCCTGTTTTTAAAGCATTAAAAACATTCAGCGCATTCAAGATCACTAAATCTCTATGGCCTTATGAAGAATTTAAAACCACTGCAGTCAATGGATATCATTCTCCTTGTCAATCTGGTGTTATTATCAAACAAGGCCAAGAACGGAAAGGGAAAAAAAATACAATTTAATGAAGCGTTGTCAAAAAGCCTTCACATATGACAAGAATATAATACTATTGCCAATGCAATTTGCATTCACATTAAAGACTCAAGGATATTTCGGATCACCTTTGTCGAATCCTTCATAATTTACACAGAAAGAGAATAAGTAGATTAAAACTTTTACATTATGAAAGTGTCTCTTACTCGTTTTGAATGCAAAGTAAGATGAATTCCAATATAATAAAAAGCTAAAGCTCCAAAATGTGAAGCCATACAGGTAGTTAATGTTGAGATTAATTAGGAAGTTTTAGAAACTTCCTGACGTTGGGCTGTTGCAGTTATTGGCGGCACTGCAGTGTGCACCCTTCTTTAAGGCTCAGTTGTGTCATCTGCATTTTAAGTACAGAGCTTATGGCACGGATGGGCTGCTCATTGGGACATAGCACCCGAGCACCCACCACAAGAAACCAGATAAGTCAGATACATCACAGTGTAAGGGTAGCTATCAGCTTCATGAAATGTCTATATTTCAACCCATTCTGCCACACCCAATAGTTACTTTTCCTCCCAAGCTCCCAAAAGCAATATTGTTTACTTTTCCATCGACATATACAGTATTCCAGATTATCTTTTTTACACCATTTTAGAAGTGTAAAAAAATTGGTTTCTGTTTGAAAAAAAAACATTTTCCTTTCTTTTTAAACACTATTACAGCATTTTTTTTAAATTGCACTGCTGCCCTGGTGCTTTAAATCTAAGTCCCCTGATTCTGGTCTTATACCCACCTATTGGGTGTCTTTATACTTTTCCAGCATCACTCCAGGTGGCTTCCGTAGCTTCGGTGTTTCAAAGACAGTGTCGGAGGTCACCACTCAATACATTTCTATGGAAGCCTCGTTCTGGCTCTGTTGTGACTCCCATAAAGGTGCACTAAGCACCTATGATGTCACTTCTGACTTAGGGCACTTTCAGATACGCCTTTTTTTTGGTATCCGACCAGATCAGGTAAAAATCTCATCTGACCGGATATTCTTTTCCCCCTAAACTGGATGAAAGCATACGAGTATTATACCAGATCCGTATGCTATTTCCATTATAATACCGATACAGTTTCATCCGGTACCATCTGGTATTGTCCAGATCTGTTTGTGTGTTTTGGGTCCATACCAAATACCTGAGTATTCGGCATGGACCCTGAACTGGGAATTAATGTCAGTTAAGCACTATACTCACCTGTCTTGATGCTGTGGTCACTTCTGGGTTTGCTCTGCACTGCCTACTGAACAGCCAATCAAAGACGCCCACTCTGTGACAGCATCTGTGATTGGCTGTTGCGCCTCACTCATTGCATCAGTGATTGGTTGCTGGCAAAGCAGGTTGGGCTAAACAACAAATCAAAGACGCTGTCACAGACCATGGGCATTTGTGATTTACTGTTCAGCTGCCAATGCAGTGAATATTAAGTTAGGATAAGCAGGACCCGGAGGTGTCCACAGCGGCGTGATAGGTGAGGATAATGCTTTAATCACATTAAGCGTTAGGCGTTCATGCCCGAACACTCAGGTCTTTGGTATGGACCCCGAACTTTACATGTGAGATGTTACTGCACATGGTTAGTATGCATGTGCATGCTGGATCTGGTTTTACCAAATCCAGCACCCATTGACACACATTATAAACTAGCTGTGAGCCCGATGCAAATGCATCGGGATTCTAGAGCGTGCATTAATTTGATTATAGTAGTTATAGCTGTTAGCCTGATGCAAATGCATCGGGTATCTAAAATATGTTTATTGTTTTTTTAAAGTTTTTTAAATAATAATCGCATCATCAATAGCAATAATATAAGCCATAGCATTATTATTAGCAGTAATAGCAGTATTAATAGCATTATTAGCAGTATTATGAGCATTAATAACAGTATTAATAGCATTAATAGCATTATTATTAGCATTAATAGCATTATTAATAGCATTATTAGCATTAATAATAGCATTAATAACATTATTAATAGCATTGATAGCATTATTATTAGCATTAATAGCATTAATAATAGCATTATTAGCATTAATAATAGCATTAATAACATTATTAATAGCATTAATAGCATTATTATTAGCATTAATAGCATTAATAATAACATTATTAGCATTAATAATAGCATTAACAACAGTATTAATAGCATTAATAGCATTATTAATAGAATTAATAGCATTATTATTAGCATTAATAGCATTAATAGCATAATTAATAGCATTAATAGCATTAATAGCATTATTATTAGCATTAATAGAATTATTATTAGCATTAATAGCATTAATAGGATAAATATTAGCATTAATAGCATTAATAGCATAATTAATAGCATTAATAGCATTATTAATAGCATTAATAGCATTATTATTAGCATTAATAGCATTAATAATAGCATTATTAGTATTAATAATAGCATTAATAACATTATTAATAGCATTAATAGCATTATTAATAGCATTAATAGCATTATTATTAGCATTAATAGGATTAATAATAGCATTATTAGCATTAATAATAGCATTAATAACATTATTAATAGCATTAATAGCATTATTATTAGCATTAATAGCATTAATAGCATTATTATTAGCATTAATAGCATTAATAATACCATTAATAGGATAAATATTAGCATTAATAGCATTAATAGCATAAATAAGAGCATTAATAGCATTATTAATAGCATTAATAGCATTATTATTAGCATAAATAGCATTATTAGCATTAATAATAGCATTAATAACATTATTAATAGCATTAATAGCATTATTATTAGCATTAATAGCATTATAATTAGCATTAACAGCATTAATAATACCATTAATAGGATAAATATTAGCATTAATAGCATTAATAGCATAAATAATAGGATTAATAGCATTATTAATAGCATTAATAGCATTATTAATAGCATTAATAGCATTATAATTAGCATAAATAGCATTAATAATAGGATTATTAGCATTAATAATAGCATTAATAACATTATTAATAGCATTAATAGCATTATTATTAGCATTAATAGAATTAATAATAGCATAATTAGCATTAATAATAGCATTAATAGTATTATTAATAGCATGAATAGCATTATTAATAGCATTAATAGCATTATTATTAGCATTAATAGCATTAATAATACCATTAATAGGATAAATATTAGCATTAATAGCATTAATAGCATAAATAATAGGATTAATAGCATTAATAGCATAAATAATAGGATTAATAGCATTATTAATAGCATTAATAGCATTATTAATAGCATTAATAGCATAATTATTAGCATAAATAGCATTAATAATAGGATTATTAGCATTAATAATAGCATTAATAACATTATTAATAGCATTAATAGCATTATTATTAGCATTAATAGAATTAATAATAGCATAATTAGCATTAATAATAGCATTAATAGTATTATTAATAGCATGAATAGCATTATTAATAGCATTAATAGCATTATTATTAGCATTAATAGCATTAATAATACCATTAATAGGATAAATATTAGCATTAATAGCATTAATAGCATAAATAATAGGATTAATAGCATTAATAGCATAAATAATAGGATTAATAGCATTATTAATAGCATTAATAGCATTATTAATAGCATTAATAGCATAATTATTAGCATAAATAGCATTAATAATAGCATTATTAGCATTAATAATAGCATTAATAACATTATTAATAGCATTAATAGCATTATTATTAGCATTAATAGCATTATTATTAGCATTAATAGCATTAATAATACCATTAATAGGATAAATATTGACATTAATAGCATTAATAATAGCATTATTAGCATTAATAATAGCATTAATAACATTATTAATAGCATTAATAGCATTATTATTAGCATTAATAGAATTAATAATAGCATTATTAGCATTAATAATAGCATTAATAACATTATTAATAGCATTAATAGCATTATTATTAGCATTAATAGCATTAATAGTATTATTAATAGCATGAATAGCATTATTAATAGCATTAATAGGATTATTATTAGCATTAATAGCATTAATAATAGCATTATTAGCATTATTAATAGCATTAATAACATTATTAATAGCATTAATAGCATTATTATTAGCATTAATAGCATTAATAATAGCATTATTAGCATTATTAATAGCATTAATAACATTATTAATAGCATTAATATCATTATTATTAGCATAAATAGCATTAATAATAGGATTATTAGCATTAATAATAGCATTAATAACATTATTAATAGCATTAATAGCATTATTATTAGCATTAATAGAATTAATAATAGGATTATTAGCATTAATAATAGCATTAATAACATAATTATTAGCATTAATAGCATTATTATTAGCAGTAATATTATTATTAGCATTTTTTTTAAAATTATTATTTATTATTTGTTATTTATTTTTTAATTATGTTTTATTTATTTTTTTATAATTTTTTAATTATTATTAATTATTTTTGTATTATTAAATTTATTATTTAGGCTGAGAGGCAGTTGTCATTCAGGTGCGCTAAAGGGCTGATCTTATTAGCATATATTTTATTTTTTTATTATTATTTTTATTGAATTTTTTATTATTTTTAATTAATTTTTTTATTTATTTTTTAATTCTTTTTTATATTATTTTTTTTATTATTTAATTTATTATTTTAGGCTGAGAGGCAGTTCTCATTCAGGTCCGCAAAGGGCTGATCTTATTAGCATATATTTTATTTTTTTATTATTATTTTTATTGAATTTTTTATTATTTTTAATTATTTTTTTTTATTATTTTTTAATTCTTTTTTAATTATTTTTTTTATTATTTAATTTATTATTTAGGCTGAGACGCAGTTCTCATTCAGGTCCGCAAAGGGCTGATCTTATTAGCATATATTTTATTTTTTTATTATTATTTTTATTGAATTTTTTATTATTTTTAATTTTTTTTTTTTATTATTTTTTAATTCTTTTTTAATTATTTTTTTTATTATTTAATTTATTATTTAGGCTGAGACGCAGTTCTCATTCAGGTCCGCAAAGGGCTGATCTTATTAGCATATATTTTATTTTTTTATTATTATTTTTATTGAATTTTTTATTATTTTTAATTATTTTTTTTTATTATTTTTTAATTCTTTTTTAATTATTTTTTTTATTATTTAATTTATTATTTAGGCTGAGACGCAGTTCTCATTCAGGTCCGCAAAGGGCTGATCTTATTAGCATATATTTTATTTTTTTATTATTATTTTTTATTGAATTTTTTATTATTTTTAATTATTTTTTTTTATTATTTTTTAATTCTTTTTTAATTATTTTTTTTATTATTTAATTTATTATTTAGGCTGAGACGCAGTTCTCATTCAGGTCCGCAAAGGGCTGATCTTATTAGTATATGTTTTATTTTTTTATTATTATTTTTATTGAATTTTTTATTATTTTTAATTAATTTTTTTATTATTTTTTAATTCTTTTTTAATTATTTTGTTTATTATTTAATTTATTATTTAGGCTGAGAGGCAGTTCTCATTCAGGTCCGCAAAGGGCTGATCTTATTAGCATATATTTTATTTTTTTATTATTATTTTTATTGAATTTTTTATTATTTTTAATTATTTTTTTTTATTATTTTTTAATTCTTTTTTAATTCTTTTTTTTATTATTTAATTTATTATTTAGGCTGAGACGCAGTTCTCATTCAGGTCCGCAAAGGGCTGATCTTATTAGCATATATTTTATTTTTTTTATTATTATTTTTATTGAATTTTTTATTATTTTTAATTATTTTTTTTTATTATTTTTTAATTCTTTTTTAATTATTTTTTTTATTATTTAATTTATTATTTAGGCTGAGACGCAGTTCTCATTCAGGTCCGCAAAGGGCTGATCTTATTAGCATATATTTTATTTTTTTATTATTATTTTTATTGAATTTTTTATTATTTTTAATTATTTTTTTTTATTATTTTTTAATTCTTTTTTAATTATTTTTTTTATTATTTAATTTATTATTTAGGCTGAGACGCAGTTCTCATTCAGGTCCGCAAAGGGCTGATCTTATTAGCATATATTTTATTTTTTTATTATTATTTTTATTGAATTTTTTATTATTTTTAATTATTTTTTTTAATTATTTTTTAATTCTTTTTTAATAATTTTTTTTATTATTTAATTTATTATTTAGGCTGAGACGCAGTTCTCATTCAGGTCCGCAAAGGGCTGATCTTATTAGCATATATTTTATTTTTTTATTATTATTTTTATTGAATTTTTTATTATTTTTAATTATTTTTTTTTATTATTTTTTAATTCTTTTTTAATTATTTTTTTTATTATTTAATTTATTATTTAGGCTGAGACGCAGTTCTCATTGAGGTCCGCCTTTGTTTTTTCCCATTGAAATGCATTAGCGGTGTGTCGGCGATTTTATGGCCGACCACCTGGTTCTATTTGTCGGCCCTAAAATCGCGGACACACCGCTAATGCATCTCTATGGGCAGTCAGCCCGATTTCGGATTGAACGGCGACCAATCAGAATTCGAGCTGACTTGCCCATAGACATGCATTAGCGGTGTGTCCGCGATTTTAGGGCCGACAAATAGAACCAGGTGGCCGGCCATAAAATCGCCGACACACCGCTAATGTATGTCAATGGGAAAAAAGACGGACCTGAATGAGAACTGAATGACGGGCTCTTCTGATTGGCTGAGGTCAGCGACCAATCAGAAGAGCCCTTCACATTTCATTGAGATACAATGGCGGATTGATCGTCCATTGTATCTTAATGTTAGTTGAAGAGGACGTCGGAGCTGGAAGTTGGCGGAAAGAAGACAGAAGATCCCCGGGGACGGACGAAGAGGCGGAAAGAAGAGAGAAGACCCCCGGGACCGGAGGAAGAGGACGCCTGGCCGGACGGACGATCAGATGACTTGAAGGCATGTAAGTGATCGACGGGGACGTTAGGGGACGGGTAGGGCCTTAGGTGTTAGGGAAAGCGGCGAGGCTTAGAGGGTAGGGGCTTAGGGGGTAGGGGCTTAGGGCGGCAGGGGTTTAGGTGCGGCTTAGGGGGTAGGGGTAGGGGATTAGGTGCAGCTTAGGGGTTAGGGGCTTGCGGCGGCAGGGGTTTAGGTGCGGATGCGGGGTAGTGGCTTAGGGGGTTAGGTGCGGCTTAGGGGGTAGGGGCTTAGGGCGGCAGGGGTTTAGGTGCGGCTTAGGGGGTAGGGGTAGGGGATTAGGTGCAGCTTAGGGGTTAGGGGCTTGCGGCGGCAGGGGTTTAGGTGCGGATGCGGGGTAGTGGCTTAGGGGGGTAGGGGGTTAGGTGCGGCTTAGGGGGTAGAGGTAGGGGATTAGGTGCGGCTTAAGGGGTAGGGGCTTGCGGCGGCAGGAGTTTAGGTGCGGATGCGGCGTAGTGGCTTAGGGCGGCAGGGGTAGGGGGTTAGGTGCGGCTTAGGGGGTAGGGGCTTAGGGCGGCAGGGGTTTAGGTGCGGTTTAGGGGGTAGGGGTAGGGGATTATGTGCAGCTTAGGGGTTAGGTGCGGCTTAGGGGTTAGGGGCTTGCGGCGGCAGGGGTTTATTTGCGGATGCGGGGTAGTGGCTTACGGCGGCAGGGAGTAGGGGGTTAGGTGCGGCTTAGGGGGTAGGGGCTTAGGGCGGGAGGGGTTTAGGTGCGGTTTAGGGGGTAGGGGTAGGAAATTAGGTGCGGGTTAGGGGCTTGCGGCGGCAGGGGTTTAGGTGCGGATGCGGGCTAGTGGCTTACGGCGGCAGGGGTAGGGGCTTCGGCGGCGGGGTAGTGGCTTAGGGGTTAGTGGCTTAGGGGTTAGGGCGGCAGGGGGTAGGGGCTTGCGGCAGAGGGTAGTGGGTGCGGCGGGGTAGTGCGGCAGGGGTAGGGGCTTCGGCGGCGGGGTAGTGGCTTAGGGGTTAGGGCGGCAGGGGGTAGTGGCTTCCGGCAGAGGGTAGTGGGTGCGGCGGGTAGTGCGGCAGGGGGTAGGGGCTAGGGGGTTCGGCGGCGGGGTAGTGGCTTAGGGGTTAGGGCGGCAGGGGGTAGTGGCTTCCGGCAGAGGGTAGTGGGTGCGGCGGGGTAGTGCGGCAGGGGGTAGGGGCTAGGGGCTTCGGCGGCGGGGTAGTGGCTTAGGGGTTAGGGCGGCAGGGGGTAGTGGCTTCCGGCAGAGGGTAGTGGGTGCGGCGGGGTAGTGCGGCAGGGGGTAGGGGCTAGGGGCTTCGGCGGCGGGGTAGTGCGGCAGGGGGTAGGGGCTAGGGGCTTCGGCGGCGGGGTAGTGGCTTAGGGGTTAGGGCGTCAGGGGGTAGTGGCTTCCGGCAGAGGGTAGTGGGTGCGGCGGGGTAGTGCGGCAGGGGCTAGGGCTTCGGCGGCGGGGTAGTGGCTTAGGGGTTAGGGCGGCAGTGGGTAGGGGCTTGGGGTTGTGTGGCTTGGTTAGTGTACGCGTAGTGGCTTAGAGCGGCAGGGGTCTGTAGTGTACAGCGCGATGGTATACTACAGTCCCATGGCGCTTATGGTCATGGGACTGTAGTATACTATAGCGGTGTACACTACAGGAGTATGGGCTTCGGCTTCGGTGGCTTGGTTAGCGGTGGTAGCGACTCGCAATGCCCGCTTCGCGGGCATTGCTTCGCTAGGCTGCAACGACTCGCAATGCCCGCTTTGCGGGCATTGCTTCGTGAGTCGCCTTGGCCGCTACGCGGCCACGGGGAGAGTCCAGGAGAAGCAGCTCGGACTCGCTAACCAAGCCACCGGAAGCAGCGCCGCTCCGACGGAAGTCGCTACGGCAATTATATAATAGATGTGTTTTTTTTTTTTTTTAAAAACTGTCCAAAATGTTCCCAAAAACGGATTTAAGGTAAAAACGGATGGTATATGTGAACAAAGCCATAAAGAGTTTATAGCAGTGATTAGTGCTTCGCTCCAATCTCTGCTGTTAGAAGCAGATGCTGGCTGTGTAACACAGCCCAGTCCATACACTGGCTCCCAACTACATATACAGATACCAGGAAAGGGTCAATATACATTTTTTATTTTGCTTTGTTTCTTAAGTCAAATCTACATATCTACTTTTGCATATGGGTGCCAACCAATTTTTAAACATATAGTAAGTACACAGGGAGCTTTTATTATATGGCTCTTTTCACATTTCAGTTACTGTATGTTTCTCTCGTGCAAAGATACTGTAGTCTACAAAAAATATAATGGACAGTACACGGAGGTTATCAGTGTTGCATCTGCATGATGTCCATTGCTAAACAGAGGTGTGACATGAAATTAATCTTATTCATAGAGACAAAAACATGATACACTTTTCAGCATTAGATGACCTTACAAAAGCTTCATCACTGAGCAGAAACAGTGCATTTACATTAGAAAACCATTATTTTTTTTTACTGAAATATTTTCAATTTTTTCGACTTTTTCAATCTTTGTCAGGGTAAATAATGGAGCACTGCCATGTACATCAATGTATATCTAATATATAAAGCTGAATGTGTGTATGTGTGTGTGTAGGTCCGGCATTGGCATCTAAACCGTCGCAACTACAGCCACAAAATTTTGCACAGTCACACGTCTGGACCCCGAGAGCGTCATAGGCTATGCTGTGAGGCGAAATTTTAACCCTGCGCATTCCAGTTCACCAAACAATTTTGCCCCTATCTACATAATGGGGAAAAAGTGAAAGGAAAAGTGTTGGAGAAAAATCGACAGCTGCCAAATGTGAACAAGGGGGACTTAAAGAATTAGAGCGATGGCGCCAAAGAGTATATACCGTACAGTTCCTAAGGTGGGGCCCCGACATAGGATACTCACCACACACGGGGATATGAACACACACACAAAATGCACCTCACACTACCACATGCTTGAACACATATACCACCCTCAGCACACATTTCACCCCACATACACTAACCTCGCCACATAATCGCCCTAAAACACACACAAGTCTGGTATTATCCTTCAAAAATATAAATCTGATTAATAAGCAGCAAAACTACAAGAGAAACAAATTTACCATATCTAATATATAAAGCTGAATGTGTGTATGTGTGTGTGTGTGTGTGTGTGGAGGGTTTACTGTTGGCTGGAGATTTATTAGGCTGCCTATAGCAACCAATCACAGCTCAGCTTCTATTTTCTTACAGGTCATTAATATGACATATTCAAATTCTATTTTGTTATAGCTAACAGCAGTTATTTATTAACCCGGCGTAGCCAGGTACTACAGCTAATGTTACATATTAAATGTACCGTATTTTCCAGACTATAAAGCAACATTTTTAACAAGAAAAACTGCTAAAAACTGTGTGCATCTGTGAGCCCGAAGGTTGCTTGCTGTGATGTATGATAAAACTGACACAACGTTCTCCCACATTACAGAGAACTGCATTCTTTCCTCCCACCCTACACTGATCTAAGTGACTGGTATAGAGCAGGAGGGGAAGCCACAGGGGCGTGAGCAGAGGCTGCACCAGATGAACAGCTGAAGGACCTTCTACATAGTTCATTCACATGACTTGAAAGGTCCTAAAGTTAACTGTATAGAATATCCTTCATCTGCTCAGCTCCTGTATACTCAGCTTAGATCCCGATCAAGTACTGCAAGATGTGGTAATTTATAGTGTGTGTGAGACTGCAAGGTTCTGTAATGTGTGTGTATGTGTACCTGTTATTGTAAAATATGGTAATTTAAAGTATGTGTACAATTCAGGGGCGGACCTACCATGGTGCAGCTGGTTCAGCTGCACTAGGGCCATGACCGGCTAGGGGGCCCCTCAAGCCTGCAGGGGGGGCCCCAGCCGACCCCCGTAACTCGATGTCAGAGGAGAGGAGGGTCAGGCAAGGGAAGCTTACTGCTTCCCTTGCCTGATCCCGCCCCACCTCTCCTCCGCCGTCCCGGCACCCAGGAATGCATTTGTCGGCTCAGCACAGGTAGGAGAGCCACATCAACAATAACCGCCCCCAAACCCTCCCTCCTCCGCTCCTTGCCGATGGCCGCTAGCACCCCCCCCCGCACCTCACCAACGGCCGCTAGCACCCAAAACCCACCCCTCGCCGACGGCCGCTAGCTCCCCCCTCCTCGCCGACTGCCGCTAGCACCCCCCTCCCCCCCCCCCGCTCCCCATCATGGCTGCACCAGGGCCCTCCAGGCTCTAGGTCCGCTGCTGGTGCAATTGTGTATGTAGCAGAGATGTATTTGTGTCAATATGTGCATGTAGCAGAGCTCACCAAAATTGGTCGCTTTTTTTTACCCCTTGCATCTAGCAGGTGGCTGCAGATTCCCCCAGGAGGTAGCACATGCATCTAGACACCGGTACACAGACCCCTGCAACCTATAACATGGGGCGGGTTTGTAGCAACCAGCGACCATCCATGTATGCAGGGAGAGGCTGGTGGTGAATGCAGACACATGTACACCATTAGGCCCCTGCCACACTCAGGTGTTACATAGTGTCTGAGCAGCCTATTGGTGACGCCTCCTATTAGACTGGGCGGGCTGCTCAGCACTGATATATGCATCACAGTGACAGACGCCCCCTAGAGGAAAACAACCTCAACTGCAAAAGATAAAAAGATGCAGGTTGACACTAAAGATAAGGATGTAAGGTGTCAGTTGGTATTATGGCGCCAGAATATCGTAAGCTCGTGACCCACAGTCAAGGGCCCTTACACTCACGAGTACCTAGCCACATGTATAACACATGTATAATTTAGCTTTAAACAAAAATAACCGAATAGGTACTAAATATCAAATAGAAAAACTCACCAAAATTGGTCGCTTTTTTTTACCCCTTGCATCTAGCAGGTGGCTGCAGATTCCCCCAGGAGGTAGCACATGCGTCTAGACACCGGTACACAGACCCCTGCAACCTATAACATGGGGGCGGTTTGTAGCAACCAGCAACCATCCATGTATGCAGGGAGAGGCTGGTGGTGAATGCAGACACATGGACACCATTAGGCCCCTGCCACACTAAAAAAAAAGCGACCAATTTTGGTGAGTTTTTCTATTTGATATTTAGTACCTATTCGGTTATTTTTGTTTAAAGCTAAATTATACATGTGTTATACATGTGGCTAGGTACTCGTGAGTGTAAGGGCCCTTGACGGTGGGTCACGAGCTTACGATATTCTGGCGCCATAATACCAACTGACACCTTACATCCTTATCTTTAGTGTCAACCTGCATCTTTTTATCTTTTGCAGTTGAGGTTGTTTTCCTCTAGGGGGCGTCTGTCACTGTGATGCATATATCAGTGCTGAGCAGCCCGCCCAGTCTAATAGGAGGCGTCACCAATAGGCTGCTCAGACACTATGTAACACCTGAGTGTGGCAGGGGCCTAATGGTGTCCATGTGTCTGCATTCACCACCAGCCTCTCCCTGCTTACATGGATGGTTGCTGGTTGCTACAAACCGCCCCCATGTTATAGGTTGCAGGGGTCTGTGTACCGGTGTCTAGACGCATGTGCTACCTCCTGGGGGAATCTGCAGCCACCTGCTAGATGCAAGGGGTAAAAAAAAGCGACCAATTTTGGTGAGTTTTTCTATTTGATATTTAGTACCTATTCGGTTATTTTTGTGTAAAGCTAAATTATACATGTAGCAGAGCTGTCTATATGTGCATGTAGTTTGTATGTAGCAAAGTTGTGTGTGTCTAAGTGCATGTAGTGTGTTTCATCAGGCTTCTGGAAGAAGCCGGATGAAGCCGGAGAAGCGCGATGGCGGCGGCAGCGACAGGGATAAGTATAATGATGTATTCCTTTACAGGTTTGCAGCAGCAGGGGAAGGCCCTGTATACCGATGGGGGGGGCCTGTATACAGATGGATATATGACTCGCGTATAAGCCGAGGGGGGGACTTTTCAGCCCAATTTTTGGGCTGAAAAACTCGGCTTATACACGAGTATATACGGTACTTATTTGTAGAATCAGGTATTTGCTTTTCCAGTGGGATTTTAAAAGCATCAAAGAATTGGCGAGTGATCTTCCAAGAAAGTTTTCTCCAATTCTCTGAGGAAATTATTTAACTTTTTTTTTAACCTTTCAATTGCGTTTTGGAATATGTTACCAAAGACCTCGTCACCAATATATCTTGTCCATATAGATACTTGTACTGATTCCACTTTTCATATTCTCTTTCCTTAATCCTGAATAGATGGTAGAAATCCTCATCTTCTCAGGGGAAATTTCTGTAAAAAATCTCTTATCAGTGACATTTTACATGCCAGCTACATCGATTTCTTGCAATAGTATTCTACTCTTTCTTAAGAAAAAAAAATCAGACAGGGAAAACTTAGTTTTTAAATCAGGAAAATACAACCATTCTCCAATTTCATACATTATTAATGTTTGCATCGTAAAGCCTTATTTCCTCATATATTAATCCTGGATAGTAGTATATTGCATCATCCTCCCCTGGTATATCGGGAAGTTAAAAAGAGTTTTTACCAAGTTAGGTATTACTAGTCCACAAGATTGGTGATAATACCATGCTGATCACTATAGGGTCCTAAAGCTGGGACCCCCCATATAGCAGTGAGTTGTCTCCAGACATTCCATTAGGGGTGTGCATTCTATGCCGCCTCTCCATCTCTAGGAGCACCGCGTAGCCCAGATCCTATCTGTTATGAACCGATGACTCAGGAGTAACAGTCAGATTCTACAGAAGTCGTTGGTGACTATACTGACCACAATCCCTGACTACACACTGCAACTAGAAGTAGCCGTGGGATGTAACTAACCAGACCTAGACACCTCTGCACAGCCGGAGAACTAACTGCTCCTAAAGATGGATGTAGGAAAAGCTATCTTGGCTCAGAGCAGAACCCAAAAAAGAATAGCAAGCCCCCACAGATATTAACTGGGAAACAAGAGACGGAAAAGTCAGGCAGAGTATAAGGTGTAGTAAAAGAGGCCACGCTAGCTATATAGGAAAGACAGGATAGAATACTATTGCGGTCAGTATAAAACACTATAAAAAAAAACACCAACAGCAGGTAGAACAAAAATTACCCTGAGTCACTAATACCCGGCACCCTCTATATCTGCAGACTTCTATAAATCAAATGCCAGCAGAACTGGAAATAACACATAATAGTGAATGGTAAAATTCATAGGAAGAAAACTTCTTATCTGAGAGCAGATAAACAAATATACAGACTAAATTGCAAACCCACAGCTCAGAATAAGACAAAACATAAGCAGAACCCTAAGCACACAAAAGTGTGCCACAAAATATCAAAAAACATCCACTTAGCTGCAAAGAAGAGTAGAGTAGAAGAAACCAGAGAGATGTGAACTCCTTCAGGAACCAAAAATAACTGGCAAGGATTGATCCACTTCAAAGCATTATATGCTCCAAGAACCAAATTGCCAATCATCACCATCACCTCTGAAGCCCACACAGTCAGCTGCATCGCCAGCAACAACCACCGGAGGGAGCTCCAATGAATTCACAACACCTATGACTGTGAATGTGATAACTTGCTAAATTGGTGGAAACCCTTTAAATCTGCCTTATCAACGACAATTGATCCTCTATGTGATCGATGCCCAAAATTAGAGAAAAAAAGAGCTTCTAAAAGGAAAATTTAGAGAAATTGTATACAAATCTACTTTGCATTTGTTTTGTCTTCTCAAAGAAATGGTCAAAGAGAAGATTTGTGGCTTTTGCATTCTCATAGGTTAACAGCTGCATGTTTTCAAGAAGTATTATGCCAATTCTCTTTTTTCTTCTTGGTAATATTCAAAAATGTTGAGAAATGGCATTACACTTCCCTTTATCCTTAAGGATGTCCCTACACACATGATCCTGCACTGATTGGAAAGAACCAGAATGTGTAGGAACATAAGGAAACGTAACAATCGTTTATCATGCGGAAAAGCAGAGAAGCAGCACAAAGTTCTGAGACTCTATATTCTAAAATTGTTTATTTTACTAGGAATGCAAGTAGACATGTCAGGGAAGAAAAATAGAGTAGATGTTATTTGTAGGTATAAGGGGGCCGTCACACGGTGAGATATCTTTAGCGATATTGTAAGCGATCACGTGCACGCGCGATCGCTTACAATATCGCTCACATCGCTGGTGAGATGTCACACAGACAGACTCACCAGCGATGCGGAGCCGCGATCTCGCTCGTTACTATGGTACACATCGGGTAACTAGGCGCCGCGCGTCGCTTAGTTACCCGACGTGTACCATAGTTACCATCTCCCAGCATAGGCTCTGCCGCTGGGAGATGGATCATCGTGGTGTCATACACCACGATGATGCAGATCGTTGCATCGTTCATCGCTAGATCTGAGAACCGGAGCTCAGATCAGCGATGTCACGATCAAGCGATTTACCATCGTAAATCGCTTGATTACATGCAACGATATCTTGCCCGATATCGCTTAAGCGATCAAAAAGGAGATCGCTTAAACGATATCGGGCAAGATATCGTTCCGTGTGACGGCCGCCTTAGCTTGATTAGGTTCAAATGGAGTGGTCGAATATGCAAATAGAGTCAGTGGAGCCTCGTTTAGGAGTCCCAAACACAGGACTAGCCAGATATCCCTCCAGGGAAGGACCTAGCCATGGGGTGGCTCCTTGAGGAGAACACCATAACCACCATATTAAGTGGCCCTTTCAGTCCATATCCACCTCTTTATGAGTTTAAACATATGACAAGGGAATACCAAGGCCAGGTATCCAAATGGAGTGGTCAATAAGAGGGTCATGACTGCTATTGTTATAGGGTCCTGGTCACTTTCACTCCTGATTGGTGACATTTAAAGATAAGAATAATCAAAATATTGGAACTTATTTATTTAAAGGGAATTTGATACCACATCTTTGCTACCTCATTTTGCAGCAGCATAATGTAGGAAAAGAGACCCAGAATTCAACTACAAGTGCTTCTCAATAAATTAGAATATCACCAAAAAGATAATTAATTTCAGTAATTCAATACAAATATTTATTATAATGTTGATGAGTATGGTTTACAGCCATTAAAAACCCAAAAGTCATCATCATTAAATTAGAATAATTAACACAAAACACCTGCAAAATCTTACTAAGCCTTTGAAATGGTCCCTTAGTCTGGTATAGTAGGATACACAATCATGGGGAAGACTGTTGACTCTACAGATGTCCAGAAGCCAGTCATTGACCACTCCACAAGGAGGGTAAGCCACAAAAGGTCATTGATAAAGAAGCTGGCTGTTACCAGAGTACTGTATCCAGTCATGTTATTGGAGAGTTTAGTGGAAGGAAAAAAAGTGTGGTAGAAAATGGTGCACAAGCAACCGGGATAACTGCAGGCTTGAGAGGATTGCTAAGAAAATGCCATTTAAAAACTTGGGATTTATTTAGAAAGAGGAGTGGACTGCTGCTGGAGTCAGTGCTTCAAGAGCCTCCACATACAGACGTACCCAGGACATGGGCTACAACTGTCCTTGTATCAAGCCACTCATGACCGATAGACAACACAAGAAGCTTCTTACCTGGACCAAGGAGAAAAAGAGCTGGACTATTGCTCAGTGGTCCAAGGTGTTGTGTTCAGATGAAAGTAAATTTTGCATTTCATTTGGAAATCAAAGTCCCAGAGTCCGAAAGAAGAGTGGAGAAGTCACAATTCAAGCTGCTTGAGGTGTGGTGTGAATCTTCCACAATCAGAGATGGTTTGGGGAGCCGTGTCAAGCCGACAAGCTTTTTGGATATGGAAATTTCATTTTCCAGCAGGACTTGGCACCTGTCCACACTACAAAATGTACCAATACCTGGTTTATTAACCACATTATCACTATGCTTGATTGGCCAGCAAACTCATCTGACCTAAATCCTATAGAGAATCTATGGGATATTATCAAAAGGAAGATGAGAGACACCAGACCCAACAATGCAGACGAACTGAAGGCTGCTATCAAAGCAACCTGGGCTTCCATAACACCTCAGCAGCCACAGGCTGATCGCCTCCATGCCCCAGGTTTTGGGGGCAAAAGTAGGGGGGTCGGCTTATACACGGGTCGGCTTATACACGAGTATATACGGTAGTCGGTATCACAAAAAAACATTTACATCCAGGTACCTTTATAAATTACATTGTCTCTGATCAGGGTCATCTTTTTCTTTTCTTCATCTTGTCCAGACACCATGATGACTTTTCACATCCACAGCTCGTGTCTGCATCTGCCTTGGTGTTCTGCAGCACATGTCGGCATGATACCTTTAAAAATAGCAGAATGATCAAAATTCTACAAAATTCTACAAAGTAAAAATATCTGCCCTATACTGTCCTTGAATAAATAATTGTTCCTCCTCTCTGTTCCCTCCACAAAATATGATTTACACACTGTCCCTCTTCTGGCACATGCCCTCTACATGACCTCTCCTTTCCATACTTGGCTCCCTGGTCACACTGGCCTCTCACACTGTGTCCCCATGCCCACAGTTTATAGTGTTCTCACTCCTTGACATACTGTCCCCTCTTGGCTGTGACCTTATACTGTCCACACATACTGACCTCTCCCCATACAGCCCCACACTACTCTATTTTGTGCCCCCTTACATTTTTGTCATCACCTAGTGTTTCTTTACTACTTCACCCCCTCTCGCTCCACATACTGTTTCAGCAGCCATCCCCCGTCAATCTACACACTGTGTCAGCAGCCATCCCCCCTACTCCACATACTGTGTTCACACCCATCTCCCTCTCACACCACATATTGTATCTATACCCATCCCTCCTTACCCCACATATTATGTTGACAGCCATCCCCCCGCACTCCACATATATTGTTCACATTCATCCTTCTCTCACTCCACATATTGTGCTGCAGCCCTCCCCCCTCACTTCTCATACTGTGTCCAGGGGTGAAACTAGCCTCTCTGCTGCCTGAGGCAAACTTTAAATCAGCGCCCCCCCCAAACACAAGGACATCAGCACCATCACATGCACATGGAAGAATCACATAGAAGAATCCAGAATAAGGATCATTAATGGCAATGGCAGCTTGGCACAAGCTACAGTCACACAATGGTGGCTGCAGCCTTATAGCACAGGAGGCAGCACTGATTGCCACCTATTATCTATGGCACACACCTACAAAACTCTGGGCAGCTCCATTGTGATCACTGCCTGGCACTCACTAGTCAGACATGTCACCATGCGGCACCGTCCACACATACAATGACCTGCAGTCTGAGCATTAACAAGCCGCCACTGCACTAAGCTGCTAAAATGGCGTGTCTTCCCCAACAGACCACGCCTCCTCCTGAAATGCTTAGCCAATCACAAGCACCACACACGGGGCTGTCTGGAGCCAATACCCTGTTTCCCTGAAAATAAGACACTGTCTTATATTAATTTTTGCCCCAAAGAAGCGCGATGTCTTATTTTTAGGGGACGTCTTATCTCCATGAAGAATTCAACAAAAAAATGAACATTTATTACATACTGTACAGTAATTATCATCACAGACAGCATAACCAAACTGTGTCATCCATTATCCATCTGCAGCCCCCATCTTCCCCAATGTCCCCCTGCAGCCTCCATCATCCATCTGCAGCCCCATCATCCCCCAATATCCCACTGCAACCTCCATCATCCATCTGCAGTCTCCATCATCACCCAATGTCCCTCTGCAGCTCACATCATCCTTCTGCAGCCCCCATCATCTCCCAATATCCCCGTCATCCATCTGCAGCCCCCATGATCCCCTAATATCCCCTTGCAGCCTCCATCAGCCTACTGTAGCCTCCATCATCTCCCAATATCCCCAATATCCATCTGTAGCTCCCATCATACCCCAATATCCACATGCAGCTCCATCATCCTTCTGCAGCCCTCATCATCTCCCAATATCCCCATCATCCTTCTGCAGCCTCCATCATCCCCCAATGTCCCCCTGCAGCCCCCATCATCCCCCAATGTCTCCATCATTCTTCTGCAGCCTCCATCATCCCCCAATGTCCCCTGCAGCCCCCATCATCCATCTGTAGCACCCAACATCCCCCAATGTCCCCCTGCAACCCACATCATCCATCTGCAGCACCCATCATCCCCCAATGTGGGAGCAGAAAGGAGGACTAGTGCCGACCAACCGGCGGAAAAATTGATCTTTCATTGCCCCCATAAAGTATGATGCCACCAAAAGTGTCCCCCAAACACTATGATTCCCCCACAGTGAATTCCTCCACAGGACCCTCCACATGTACCATACAGTACCTCCCAACTACTCAGGCACAGTATGATCCCCAACTGTGACCCCCTCACAGCCCTCCATATAGTATAATGGTCCCTAAACCTCTTCACACTGTATAATAGACCCCAACACAGCCCTCAAATAGCCCCCCATAAAGTATAAAGGCTCCATCATAGCCCTGCAAGTATTATCCTGCCCCCACAGAGCCCTCCAAATATTGTAATGACTTCCATATAGTATCATTGGCTCCATATATTATAATATACACACCACCATAGCCCTCCATATAATATAATGCACCCCCATAGAAAATGCACCCCATCATTTTCCATATATTATAATGCATGCCCATAGTCCTCCATATATTACAATGCACCCCATAAACCTACAAATATTATAAAGCACCGCCATAGCCCTCCATATAATATAATGCACAATTGCATAGTCCTCCAAATACTATAATGCATCCCCCATAGTCCTCCATATAGTATAATGCACCCCATAGCTCTCCATATACCATACAGCACCCCCATGTACAATATAGCACCCCATATATAGCACCGCCCATATACAGCACAGGAGCCCCATATACAGCACCCCCATAAACAGCACAGTACCCCCATATACAGTACCCCAATATAAAGCACAGCTGCCCCATAAACAGAACAGCACCCCCATAAACTGCACAGTACTCCCATATACAGCACAGAAGCCCAATATACAGTACAGCACACCCATAAACAGCACAATACCCCCATATACAGCACATCCATATACAGCACAGCACCCCCATATACAGCACAGCACCCCCATATACGGCACAGAATCCCCCTATATGGCACAGCACCCCCACATACAGCTCAGCACCCCCATATACAGCACAGCACCCCCATATACAGCACAGCACGCCAGCCCAATGTATAGCAGCCCCACATACAGCAGAGCACCCCAATATACAGCAGAGCCCCCATATACAGCACCCCTGCCCATATACAGCACCCCCACATACAGCAGAGCCCCCCCCATATACAGCAAAGCTCTCCATATACAGAGCTCCCCATATACAGCTCCCCTATATTCAGCAGAACCCCCATAAACAGCACCCCCATATACAGCAGAGCTCCCCCATATACAAAACCCCCATATACAGCACCCCAGCCCCATATACAACAGAGCCCCCCATATACAGTACCCAAGCCCCATATACAGCAGAGCTCTCCCATATACAGTACCCCAGCCCCATATACAGCACGCCCACATACAGCAGAGCCCCCCCCATATACAGTATCCCAGCACCATATACAGCAGAGCTCCCCCATGTACAGTACCCCTGCCCTATATACAGCATCCCCACATATAGCAGAGCCCCCCCATATACAACAGAACCCCCATATACAGAGCTCCCCCATATACAGCCCCCCCTTATACAGAAGAGACCCCCATATACAGCAGAGCTCCCTCATATACAGCACCCCTATATACAGTACCCCAACCCCATATACAGCAGTGCCCCCCCATATACAGCACCCCCACATACAGCAGAGCCCACCATATACAGCAGAGCCCCCATATACAGCAGAGCCCCCCCATATACCTCACCTGGAGTCCCGATGAACACAGGGTCACTTAATGCAGAGGTAGAATGACTGCTGGATTGACCTATTATCCTGGCTGGAGTGGCCGGACGCTGAGGAGGCAAAGCGAATTGCTGCTGTATTGAAAGTAAACGCAGCCAGGAGACTCCTCCCTCTCCAGTCCCGACTGCAACTGCTCCACACAGTCACTGACAACACACACAGGATTGCAGGAGCATGGCAGCATGTAATCTGACCGCTCTGCCGCCCCCTGTCTTCAGGGACTCATCGCCGCCTGAGCAGAGTGCTTATATTGGCTCATTGATGATGCGGCCCTGACTGTGTCCACACTGATCCCCTCCCTCACTTCACATACTGTGCTGCAGCCATTTCCCCTCACTCCTTATACTGTATCCACACATATATAAGCCCCCCTACTCCACATACTGTGCAGCAGCAATCCCACCTCACTCCACATACAGTGTTCACATCCATGCCCCTCTCACTTTACATACTGTGCCGCAGCAATCCTCCTCACTCCTCATACTGTGTCCACACTGATCCCCCCTCTCACTCCACATATTGTGCTGCAGCCATCCCCTCACTCCACATACTGTGTTAAAACCCATCCCCTTTCACTCCATATACTACAGCTCCGGAAAAAATTAAGAGACCACTGCAAAATTTTCAGTTACTCTGATTTTTCTCTTTATAGGTATATTTTTGAGTAAAATGTACATTTTTGTTTTATTCTACTGTATAAACTACTGACAATATGTCTCTGAAATTCAAAATTCAAAATTTAGCATTTATTTACAGCAAATGAGAAATCGTCAAAATAATAAAAAAGAAACAGTGCTTTAAGACCTTAAATAATGCAAAGAAAACAAGTTATTATTCATATACAAACAACAATACTCATGTTTTAACTCAGGAATAGTTCAGAAATTAATATTTGGTGGTATAACCATGATTTTTAATCACAGCTTGCATGCGTCTTGGTATGCTTTCCACCAGTCTTTCCCATTGCTTTTGGGTGACCTTATGCCACTCCTGGCACAAAAATGTAAGCATTTTCTCTTTGTTTGATGGCTTGTGACTATCCATCTTCTTCTTGATTACATTCCAGAGGTTTTCAATGGGGTTAAGGTCTGGAGAATGGGCTGGCCATGACAGGGTCTTGATGTGGTGCTGCTTCATCCATACATTGATTGACCTAGCTGTGTGGCATGGGGCGTTTTACTGCTGGAAACAAACAGTACTCAGAGTTGTGGAATATTGCCTGAGCAGAAGGAAACAAATGTTTTTCAAGGATAACTTTGTATGTGGCTTGATTCATATGTCGTTCACAAAGATTAACCTGCCCAATTCCAGCCTTGCTGAAGCATCCCCAGATCATCACCGATCCTCCACCAAATTTCACAGAGTGTGCAAGTCACTGTAGCTTGTGCACCTCTCCAGATCTCCATCTAACCATTAGACGACCAGGTGTTGGGCAAAGATGAAAATTAGACTCATCATAGAAGATTACCTTACTCCAGTCCTCTATGATCCAATCCTCATGATCTTTGGCAAACTTCAACCTGGCTCTACATTGTTTCTCATTGAGGAAAGGCTTTTTTCCATGCTTTACATGACTTGAGATAGTCACAAGACATCAAACAATGAAGAACTGCTTACATTTTTGTGCCAGGAGTGGCATAAGGTCACCCAAAAGCAGTATGACAGACTGGTGGAAAGCATGCCAAGACACATAAAAGCTGTGATTAAAAATCATGGTTATTCTACCAAATATTAATTTCTGAGTTAAAACATGAGTTAAAACATGAATATTTTTGCTTCTAAATGAATAAGAACTTGTTTTCTTTGTATTGTTACATATCTATAAAGAGGAAAATCAGAGAAACTGAAAATTTTGCAGTGTCTCTTAATTTGTCCCGGAGCTGTATGTTGGCAGCCATCCCTCCTCACTCCACATACTGTGTTCACATTCGTTCCCTCTCACTCTACATACTGTGCCGCAGCCATCCCCCTCACTCCTCATGCTGTGTCCACACTGATCCACCTTCATTCCACATACTGTGCTCTAACCTTCCCTCCTCACTCCTTATACTGTATCCACACCCATATAAGCCCCCACTCCACATACTATGTCACAGCCATCCCCCTCACTCTTTATACTGTATCCACACCCATATAAACCCCTGCACCTCACTTCACATATTATTCCACAGCCCCCCTCATCATACTGTGTCCCCACCCATCCCCCTTTACTCCCTTGCTACCCATACCGTCTTCCACATACTGTGTCTATATCCATCACCCCCTCGCTCCGTATTCTGTATCCTCATATCCCCTGTTTGCTCTCCATGCTGTCTCCACCAACACTGCCCCGTTTCCTTCCCATTGTCTCTTATACGCTCCCCACCCACCTTCTCATTTGCTTCTCATACACCCCCACCCTCTCCGCATTTGCTCCCCATACAACCCCACTCTCTCATCCATTTGCTCCTCATACACTCCTACCCTTTCCTCATTTGCTTCTCAAACACTCCCCCACGCTCTCCCCCATTTGCTCCTCATACACCCCCACCCTCTCCTCATTTGCTCCTCACCCACTCCCCTACCCTCTCCCTCGTTTGCTCCTCATCCACTCCCCCACCCTCTCTCCCTGCTTGCTCCTCATACACCCCCACCCTGTCCCTCCATTTGGATCTCATACACCCCCACCCTCTACCTCCGTTTGGCCACAAATAGCCACACACCACAGGTGGTGTCATGACAACCACCCCTAAATCCCTATAATCCCCTATTCCATCACCTATCTTCACCCTTTCCCTTTTTTATTGACCGCTTCGGGGCCACGAACCGGGTCATGCCTCCGTAGCATCTTAGTCCCTCGACGACATCGCCAGAGGAACCTGGCTTTGAGTACCCCACAGCCCCCACGGGGCGTGTCATTTGTTCATTATACACTTCTCATTTTCTCCCCCTTGTTTGCTCCTTATATACTCCCCACCCTTTTCCTTTTCCCCCCAAGTACATTGATCTTTGGTGTCTTCAGCACCATAAAGGAGCGCTTTACACCATCCTGCCACCTAGAGTGACATCAGCAGTGTGATCAGCTGACCTGATCTCGCTGCTGATGTCCCCCCTGTCCCAGAATTGCTGGGAATCAGGGCTTCATTAGTACACACATTTGATAGAAGCCTGCACTAATGATTGCAGGAGCTGGCGTGCTGCAGATACTCTGCTCCCCCTGTCACTTTGACAGCAGGAGCAGAGAATAACCAGGTCCCACTGGAGGTGCCGGGGAGACACACCGGATGCTGCAACAAGAGACCTGATGGCATGCCTCTGCCTGCTGTGCCAGGAGCAGATGCCCTGTCAGCCCCCCTAGATACGCCACTGCTTAAGGGGACTCTGTCAGCATAGAATGACTGTTCAAACCAAGTACAGGCACTCTGTGCACCCTTGGTTGGGCCAATCATTTAAATGCACCATCCCACCAGTTTGTTTTACTTCAATCTCCATCCTCTGTTCTTCTTTGATTAAGGGCTCTAGCTTTATAGAACCAAAGAAGTGCAGAGATAGATAGAAAGCAAGTGGCAAGGTACATTTAAAAGATTGGTTGTGCGGGGATGACAAGCACCTGTGCTTGGTTTGAACAGTCATTCTGTGCTGACAGAGTTCTTTCAAATATTAAATTAAACAGAAACCCACCAAGAAGCCTAATATTAGAGCTTAAAGGGATTTTTATTAGCAGCACGCTACCATTTGTAACTGGGGGATGCAGCTCTTTGTTAAACCCTGTGGAGGCCCCAGGCAGTCAAAATCCTGGGGCCTTCCAGCAAATAATTTTCTTATACATTTTACATTTACTAACAATGATTTTAATCAATTAAATTTAATTAAGCAGAACAAAAATTAAGTTAACCAAACATCATTAAAGCCCAGAAAATATAATAAACTACACTGTGTTCCAAATTATTATGCAAATGTTATTTTTCTCTGATTTTTCTAAATGGTCGGTGCAAATGACAGTCAGTGTAATAAAAGTCATCAAACCATACATCAAATTTATATTTATATAAATCTCCCTATGATAACAGTATAATTTTCAAAATTAAAAAAACTCTAAATGCACTGTTCCAAATTATTACGCACAGTAAAGTTTGTAAACATTTGATATGTTTGAAAGAGCAGAAAATGCTCAATTGTTGAATTTGCAGCATTGACAGGTCACATTCACTGAAATAAAAAGCTATTTAACTCCAAAACATCCTAACTGGCCAAGTTACATGTTAACATAGGAACCCTACTTTGATATCACCTTCACAATTCTAGCATCCATTGATATTGTGAGTTTCTGGAGAGTTTCTGCTTGTATTTCTTTGGATGATGTCAGAATAGCCTCCCAGAGCTGCTGTTTTGATGTGAACTTCCTCCCACCCTCATAGATCTTTTGCTTGATTATACTCCTAAGGTTCTCTATAGGGTTGAGGTCAAGGGAATATGGTGGCCACACCATGAGTTTATCTCCTTTTATGCCCATAGCAGCCAATGGCACAGAGGTATTCTTTGTAGCATGAGATGGTGCATTGACATGCATGAGGATGAACATAGTTGTTGATTAATAATAAAAATAATCCTCTACAATACAACTTGCCTAATAATTCTGCACACAGTGTATGGTAAAATGAATTATGTCATCCAAAAGTACAACTCATGCTGCAAAAACCTAAAGCCCTCATATGGCTATAATGATGGAAAATTTTAAAAAGTTATGGTACTTGTAAGTAGGGGAGGAAAAAAACATGGAAAATCACAAGATCATGAAGCGGTTAATTACACATGAACATGCTCTTTGTTCAGCAGTGCAGTCTTGTGTGGTGAGAGAGCACACAGGTGGAGGTTGAGTGTATTATGTATTGTTTTCTATTAACTAATTGTACCTGCTGATTCCAGGCCTTTCTGAAGATCTCCAAAGCTAGTGCTTGGCTCTTAAAGGAAAACTGTGAGGTCAAAAATCCATATATAACTGCTATAATTTTGTAATTCCTCCCTCTAAGCTCTCTCTATTGATGTATTTCTATTATTTATATTACCCTCCTATCTCCTGTAAGCTTCAAATAAAGAGAATCATTCCATCGATCACTCACAGTGAATGATCCACTGAGTTCTCTGCTGTCCACTCCCCATAGCATGAATATGCATGTCACATCACAGCAGAGAAGATCTCTGGGGGGAGGCTGTATTCTCCTCTCTGCTGTCTGTGTGCAGCATCACAAGAGGTGAACTACAACACAGAAACTGTCACAGCACAGCAGGGTATCTGCTCTACAGAAACAAATGGAGTCTAGATAAGGCAGACCTGCAGGAACTCTCTCCCTCCATAGAGATATCAACTGAATAGACCTGTAAGTAAAACCTGACACTGCACTGTTAGCAAAGGGAGGAGGGAGGAGAGAGCTGCTGACAGGGAGGAGGGAGGAGAGAGCTGCAGAGTAGAGGTCCATAATCACATAACAGTTTATACAGCACAGGACTATTCCTATTTGCTTACAATGGGACAGGACTAATGCAGCAGCTCTCTGCAGGGTCTGAAAATGCTGATAACATGGCAACTACACACTGTACAATAATGATTTTACATGTTTTTAAAAGGTGTGCCGAGGCACTATTCAAGGGTAATATTAGTATAATACTGAAAAATGACCTGACAGTGTCCCTTTAATCAACACTTCTGATAAATCCTCTCAGTGTTCTGTCTAAAATCTTGTGGGGAGCATCTGGTCATGGCCGTTTATTGTTGAAATTATGTTCTTTCCACCTCTGGATTATGGTCCCAACAGTGTTCACTGGAACCTTCAGGAGTTTAGACGTTCTGTAACTAATGCCATCAGTATGTTTTGCAATAATAAGATTGCAAAGGACTTGAAGCAGCTCACTGGGTTTACCCATCATGCATCTTGTGCTTCCCCTTGATAATGAGATTCCTTTTTATAAGCCATCAGTTGCATCTGATATTATTTTTCAATAAGTGGCAGGATGGATTTCTAATTACTGATAGATTTCAGCTGGTGCCATGACTTTCCCTTGCTTTTTGCACCTCTCTTTCACCATGTATTCAATTCTCATTATCACACATATCTTAATTTATGGACATCTTTGGTTTGATTTTTTTGGCTGTGGCCCCACGGCAGTTAACTCAGATGACCCCCGCTGCCGGCATCCAGGTCAACTAAGTTCACTGCCATGGGCCTCAGTGATTCAGTGAGTGATATCACTGCTCCTCGCAGTACTCAGTGTGATCGCAGAATCTGCAAGGAGAGGATACAAGTACCCTCGCTGCTGTCTCCAGATGAAGCAGAGCTGAGTATGCTTCGTGGGGCCATTGTTGTGGATTATCATCGGAGGGGTATGTGTGGGGTAATAAATGGGAAAATGAGGGTTGTCTGTGATTTATTTTCAAATAAAGGATTTTTCTCTGTGTCTGTGTTTTTTAACTATTTCTACACAGGATTGATAATGGGTGGATGTCATAGAGACCAGAACGTTATCAATCTGGGCAAAATGACAAGCTGCAATACTCAGCTGTCATTAAGCCCTTCTATCGCCCCAATGCCACCGGAGAAGCTAGGTAAAGCACTAGGAATTGGCACTTCTAATGAATGCGCCAATTTCGGGAGTGGCTGCAGGCTGCTATTCTTAATTTTATCCCAATAAACACAAGTCTCACCATGCTGAGAATCCCAGTCCCCAGCTGCCTGGGTTTTACCTTGGCTGGCACTTAAAAATAGTTTGAAGCCCATGCATTTTATTTTATTTAAATAATTAAAAAATATGGGATTTCCTATATTTTGATTGTCAGCCAAGGTACAACCAGCAGCTGGTTGTGGCAGCCCATAGCTGTCTGATTTATCTGCACTGAGAATCAAAAATATAGTGAAGCTCTGTCATTTTTAAAAATTATTTATTTCTTTTTACACTACTAAGATCTCAGGTTTGTTGCCTATGGCAACCAATCACAGACGCCGACACAATGGTGAAGGACGCAACAGGCAATCATGCACACTGTCACAGAGAGTGGGCATTTATGATTGGATGTTGGAGCCAGTGCGGTAGTGTGGTAACAGCCCATACATTCTAGCTTCTACCTTGGTAGAGGCCAGAATGTATGGGCTGTTTGAGGTTACTGCAAACAATAATCTGGAAGTTAATGAGTGGCCCAGAAGTACAAGCGCGCGGATCCAATAAGTATGAGCTGATGTTTAATCAATATTCTGTTTCTTTTTACAGTTACACATTCCATAACTTTAAAGTCCGGGTTGGTGGTTCTGACTCAAGTTCAGGTCAAGCCCAGTCCCAAATCTCGACTTTAAAAAGTCTGTCTGGATCTGCCGAACCCAAACATCAGTGGATTCGCCCATTACTATATGGGGGTTTAAACTGAAGATTGACCCTCACAATCAAAGTCAATGGTGGGCCTCTGCTTTTTGCTAATTGTCTTTTAATAACCTTGCAGTCTGTAAAAAAATCAACTTAAGTAAAAGTCCCCATTAAATAATAATGGAAAGTCAGGAACTGATTGATAAAGTCAAAAGGAATATTTAAAACTCAAAGCCACGAAAATCTATTTAAAATGTACAAGGTATCTCTTAGATAATGAAGGCTGATACCTGATTAATGCCGACTCAAACACATGAGAAAAAAATCAAATCATTTATTACGTTCACACCATGCTCTGAGGACAAGTATTAAATCCATTTGCCTCTCACAATAAATTGTTCTAATTCTTTCACATTTATTAAAGGGAACCTGTCAGACGTTTCATGGTGCTCAAACTGAGAGCAGTGTAATACACAGATTCGCTCTTTAGAGAAAATTGTGTTTTAATCTGAGACATTTCAGAAAATAACTGTGTAAAAGATGAGCCAGGCAGCGGGAGAAGAGTTTGAGCCCTAATGGTGGGTTTACACGCCGCGATATCGGCGTCCAACTCCGACCCAACTGCGACAAAAAGTCACGTGGGTCGCGAGTTGGACCCGATATCGTTTGCGCGTTGTACGGCTTGAGCGTACAACACGATGCTGGAACGATGCCAAAACGATATCAGGGTTGAATAGCCGAGCCGAGCTATTCAACGTCCCGATATCGCATGGCCATTGTAGCAGCATCGTAGCGTGTAACAGCCCAACTACGATGTGTTCGCTGACGTCACCCATTCACTCCCATGTTAACTGGTCGTTCCTGGGTTGGGGGGCGTACACATCGTCGGGACGTTGCATCCCGATATCGCGGCGATGCAGGGAGAAACGTGCACTAAATGCGCGCTCCCGCGTCGTTGCCTCCGATATCGCCGCGATATCGGGACGTGTAACCCCACCATTAGAGAGGAACCCAAGGGTTGGCTCCATATAAAGTTAATCTCAAAATGATTGACAGGTCTCTCCCTAAACATAACTTGGAAGAGCTTTCAATCGAGCCAAGGCGAGGCATCCAGTACTCTCTGACCCATATCATTTTTCAAGCTGTTTTCTCTGAGTAGTATTTTAGAATATAAGCGCCTGGATGGGTTTTATATTGACTGCGGTTCCTTTAAATTTTCTTTCCCTGATTAGTGAAAAAAATCAAGAATAGGAAAGAGAATTTTACATCCAGCCATAAAATCAATCACTTCCTCCCTACATTGTCTACAGTAATGAAAGTTAACAGAGGCCCTTGGGCAAAAAATGTCAGCAGAATCTGACAGCCAGCTAACGTGTATGAAGGCAACCTCATTGACCAAGGTTGTGTGACCTTTTACCATTCACCTTTCATCATTTAACATCTGGTAGCTGCTTATCCTTTCTCTCTGGCAATGATTATACACACTGTACCTGTGGATTCCTTCTAGTTATAATGCGGGCAGACGAGGCATCTCAGCTCCATCCAAGGTTCCGCCAGAAAGCTCCATTGCGGATTCCTTGATATGTGACAAAGCAAAGTGCAGCATGTACCGTTAGTCATCTTATGACAAACAGAACAAGGAAATCTAACATCATCCATTAGGTGTGTATCAATGGTGGCTCATCAGCAGCTGTAGGGGTCTGTGATGTGGCCAATTTGGTATTTCCATAATGGAACATAATACCAAAAATGACAGCACAGTTGTAGACTTACCTTAAAAGCTATGGAGTCACATATTTATATTTTACATTTATATTGATGGAAATACACCCTAAAATGGATGTCCACCTTTGGGGACATTTTTTTTACTTAAATCCATGTTTGCTCAAGTCTAAAAATCATATTCACTATTGGGTTTCTTTATGTTTAAATCATTTTATTAAAGTGACCCTAAACCCGGAAGCCAACCCCACATCCCCTTCATACCTATACATGCAGCTTGTGAACCTGCTGCCATCGATCCCTGTATCTTGCAAAACCGCTGGGGCATTCTTCATAAATCATACTTTTATAATGTCATTTCTGGGCGTTTCACTGAAATTTTAAAGCCGCAGCAGGCGGGCCTGTGTGCCGCTCTCCCCCTCCTTCTCCGTAATTCTGCACGCAGCGATGGGCGTGCTAAACAACAGAGAGGCAGCTCGCCTCATAGTATGGGCGGTGAAGCCGATATGACGTAATACGCGTCATACCGGCTTCACCGCCCATACTATGAGGCGAGCTGCCTCTCTGTTGTTTAGCACGCCCATCGCTGCGTGCAGAATTACGGAGAAGGAGGGGGAGAGCGGCACACAGGCCCGCCTGCTGCGGCTTTAAAATTTCAGTGAAACGCCCAGAAATGACATTATAAAAGTATGAATTATGAAGAATGCCCAGCGGTTTTGCAAGATACAGGGATCGATGGCAGCAGGTTCACAAGCTGCATGTATAGGTATGAAGGGGATGTGGGGTTGGCTTCCGGGTTTAGGGTCACTTTAAAGTTTAAGCAACACATAGGGGAAAAAAAATTGTATCTAAGGTTAAATATAATATCCACATTACAAATGTTTAGCCTATCTGGGCGTTGAACTGGGGAGGGAGAGGAAATATAAATGGGGGGGGGGAAAGTGGGATAACTGTGCACATATAATTTAAGTAAGAACAATATTAAGGCGTACAGGGGATTATTTAACAGAAAGGTTCAGTTTACAACTATTTCATGCATCATATGCTACAGGGTTGTGCAACATGGGAATTAATCAGAAGAGAAGCAGCAGGTGCAAAGAGATGTAGGGCCATTTTAGGATGGCAGGATTACCAGGTTTAAAGGGGGTGTTTCAGGAGATAGTCGTTCCAAGGTTCCCATTTTTTATAATAAGATGGAAAGAAGTTATAAGAGATGGCGTGGCACTTCCCATATGAATTAAGTGGGTTGACCCTCTCCACTACCTCCAAGACTGTAGGGATAGATGCACTTTTCCATTTAGCCACTATGAGGTTCTTGACCACCAAGAATATGCGTATCAATATTTGTCTGAAACAAGGATCAATATTGTCCAACTCTAATGAGAGTTGCCCCAATTGAGGAGATAAAGCTACATGTTTTTGATGGATCCGACTAAATAAATAACTTTTGTCCTTCCATAAATTGGTGAGTTTTGGACAGTTCCAGAAGACGTGAAGGAGATCACCAATCTGGTATATATATATATATATATATATATACACGGTATATATATATATATATAGTGTGTTGGGTGGAGGCTGGGTGGAGGCAGAGCCTAGTGGATACTGGGCGGAGTCTCAGGGGGCCCTGAAATTTTGCCAGTGAAGGATCCTGAAATTCCTAATGACAGCCCTGCCCAAAATGCACCAGACCGGATATGATGTTCCAGCCTGTGCATCAGACTGTGCCATGAGGCGGGAATTTCAAAAGGAGGAGGATGAGCAGAACTAATGATGACGCCCAATGTGGCATGCTGAGAGCCAGCAAGGTGGGGAGGCAATGGAGCCCTGGAGCCCGTCCTTCCAGTCTCCGGATGGAGACTGCATGTAAATTTATAAAACATTTTTCTGAAGCTTTATAGGGCACTTTTAGGTCAGACAGGGATGGTTAGAGCTCAGCTCACAAGGTGCAGGGAAAGGTAGTGGTAGCATGGGGGGTGGGGGTAGAACGAGCTGACAGGTTCTCTTTACCTCATCCTGTTGCCTGTAATAGACAGTGTTGTAGACAGAAAATGGTACACTTTTAACCCTTGCTGACATATGACATTCAGTTATGTCATATGTCGGGTCCATAGTTACAAGCTGCACTGAAATACTAAGACATGCTATATTGACTATAGACAAGCATAATAGCTAAGAAAATATGAAAAATCACAATGCTTAGCTTATAAACATGGCCTTGTCCCTAACCACCCAGTAGCCACCTTGAGGCATTTCCATTTTACTAGATCCTAACCTACTTTTGCATCTGCACCCAGTCATAGGCTCACTCTGGATTAAAAAAATCTCATTCTTTATTGGCATGCAGGTACAGTAGCTGACATCAGAGAGCACTAGAACTTATGGCTAGTGGAGGGGAGGGGTGCACTACAGAGTGTGTGACCCCATATTTCAAACAAGAAAAAACTATGGCACTCCATTCCTACAATATGTATTGGTGAAATGACTTACAAAACTTTTGGCTTGCAAAAACTGATGTGAAAAACTGACCAAAAACTGAACATGAAATTGTAAACTAACTTTGACACTAAAGCAATAATTCAGATTAAAACTAAACCATTTTTGCTCAGTTGGTGCTTGTACTTTACATTGGGTGTCTGTCTACTCCCATATTGCTATGCAACCATAATCTCTATTCTCTGTCTGTCCAAATCCCTTTTATAAGACCACCTGATGTCTTGATTCCTTCACTCCCACATTTACCTCTTTAGTGTGATGACTATCTGAGGCCACAGGCTCAAACAGCTATCTTGGACAGACTTGGCACAAGACCCTTCATTTGGTAGAATCCCAAAAAACCTTGACACCCTTTAATCTTTATAAAGGGATCTGGATTTACAACAGAGCCTAGAAAGTTGTTGCTTACAAATGGGCTTTCATCTAGAGGAGCGAATCAGAGGCTGGAATGGTCAACAAGTAGGGTCAAAGCCGGAAAGTCACGTAAAGGACAAAATCCGGATCCATTAATGTAGTCAGGGAGCCGGGTAAAAACCGACATGGCAGCAAAGTACAAAATTGTCAGGCAAGAGAAGTGTCCAAAAATAGTTTGAGGTTAAACAAGAAAATATCAATACTAAGCAGGAGAACAACCAGACCTAGCCAGGGAAACACACGCTATGTCTGGCAGTTTCCAGTAGAAATCTGGAAGTTTTAGTAAAGTGTGGTGCCTTCTAATAGGCTGAAGCCAGGAGTGCACACACCCACTCTGTCAGACTGGAGAGTACTGCAGGTCCCAACAACTCTAACCTTAGTGGATGGACAGAGCATGCGCTGTCCAGAATTTCTGGCTCTATCTTCTCCTCTATCACCAGCACCACCTACACAATGAATATGGCGGTGCCTGATGACGGAAGGAGATGTTGCAGTAGCTGGCTCTGGTGGAGATGTGTCATCTAGTTTCCCAGGCATCTCTCTTTTCCTTCAGGCTTTATCATATTTGGGCCATCACACATTTTACCAGCACTTTCCCTCTACAATTTCAAATTCATCCCTATCAGGTCTTTGACTAGTGAACCCAATTTGAATACACTTTCAACACTACACTCAACATTGCAACTTACAATGTGCCAAAAACTGGATATTTAAGAACATAAGAACATACCAAACTCCAGTGACATAATGACACAAAGCTTCTAGTGCTGAAATCTAAATTACCGTATATACTCGTGTATAAGCCGAGTTTTTCAGCACAAAAAATGTGCTGAAAAGTCCCCCCTCGGCTTATACACGAGTATATACGGGTACCCGGCTGTATACAGCCCCCCCCGTGGTATACCGGGCCCCCCTGTGGCAACCTGTAAAGGAAGCGATGATTATACTTATCGGGTCGCTGTCGCCGACGCCGACGCTCTGTCACCGTCCGTCACCGCGCTCCTCCTGGTCTTCATGCTTCTTTCACCGTCGCACAGGAAATGACGTCATTTTCTGTGCGCCGGTGAAGGAAGCATGAAGACCAGGAGGAGCGCGGTGACGGACGGTGACAGAGCGGCGTCGGCGACAGCGACCCGATAAGTATAATCATCGCTTCCTTTACAGGTTGTCACAGGGGGGCCCGGTATACCAGGGGGGAGGGCTGTATACAGCCGGGTACCGCTGTATACAGCGGGGGCTGCAGTATACAGCGGGGGCTGCTGTATACCCCTCTGGGGCTGCTAAATACCCCTCTGGGGCTGCTGTATACCCCTCTGGGCTGCTGTATACCCACTGGGGCTGCTATATACCCCTCTGGGGCTGCTATATACCCCTCTGGGGCTGCTATATACCCCTCTGGGGCTGCTGTATACAGCTCTGGGGCTGCTGTATACAGCTCTGGGGCTGCTGTATACCCCTCTGGGGCTGCTGTATATACCACTGGGGAGGCTACTGTATACTACCACTGGGGAGGCTGCTGTATACTACCACTGGGGAGGCTGCTGTATACCACTGAGGGGGCCTGTATACCACACTGCTGGGGCTGTATACCTGTGCTGGGGTCCACCCTCGGCTTATACACGAGTCAATAGGTTTTCCCAGGTTTTGGGGGCAAAAGTAGGGGTGTCGGCTTATACACGGGTCGGCTTATACACGAGTATATACGGTATTTCCTTTCAGTGGATGGTAAATAAGATAATAGCAGTATACCAGTCCTTTTGGCACACGTGCCATAGTACAATAACACCTAAAGCACAAGGCAGCAAAGTAACTTCAGCATTGCTTTGATATGTACAATGTTTTATATTTGCCCAGGAATAGGAATGAACAAAACCGAACTCTAAAGTTCGGGTTTTTACCGAACAACTAGTATCTGGTGTTAATCCCTGAACACAGACTTCTAACTGCATGTCCATGTTCCTTTTAAGGCTGCGTTCACAAATAGCGCATTTTGCTGAGTATTTGTGCTTTTTACTGCATTTTTGGCTTTTTACTGCGTATTCTGCTTCGCTTTTTAGCGCTCTTTTATGCAGTGAAATGCAATTATGGATACGCAGAACCTATAGGTTTTGCTGATTTGCGTTCACATACTGCACTTTTCTGCGCTTTTTTACGCACGTGCTCTCACTGCAAATGCGCATACGTAAAAAAAATAGACATGGCAATTAGCTACGCAGTTGCGTCTGCGCTTTTCCCATAGCCCACATGATAAAAGGGAAAAGCTTGGGAAAAGCGCAGAGGAAAAAGCGCAGAAAAGCGCAGTATGTGTATGCAGTATGCGTAACCATGTAAGAAAACGCAAATGCAGAAAAAAGTGCAAAAAATGCTCTGTGAGTGAACGTAGACTAAAAGAAACCTGTCAGCTTGTTTTAGGTCCCTATCCTACCACTACTTGTCTCTGAACCTTGCTAGCTCATCCCTAACCATCCTTCTCTGACCTAAAACTGCTCAAAAAAGCTTGGGAAAATGATTTAATAACCTACATCAAGTCTACATCTACATCAGTGTGTGTGACGCCCCTCTGGTTAGGTGCCACAGGGAGGTATTACACTGTGATAACAAATGTGGTATCTCTGTAAGTTGTCGGTTTAGGGTTTAACCTGTTGAGTCTCATGTTACACACAACACATAGGACTATGCCACCTTAGAATAGGGGGGGGGACTGGTTATTTAGTAGGTCCCAAAGGTGGGTGGAACCTAAGTCAGTGAGGAAGTAGTAAGAGTAGTTGAGTGACAGTTGACAACAGACAGACAGTGCTGGGAAGGCAGTCAGGAAGGACGCGCCTGACAGTACCACTGACAGGAGGGATCCCCATCTTTAAGTGGGGGCTCAGGACAGAAGGAAACGGACCAGGACTGGTTGGAGCCGGCTGGTCATGTTTTTTTGGGAACACCGGCAGCACGGGAAGCCGAGGTGGTCAGTAGTTCACCTCTGACAGCAAACCGACAAGCTGCAGACCCATACTAATCGGGTTGCCGTTAGCGCCACAAAAGGCATCTCACCCCTCAGGACTGAAACCGGTTCAGGACACTAGAGGAAAAGGGCTGAATTCTGGTGTCAGGAGAAATAGTGCGTTCCTGCTGCTCCCGTCTGTACCGGTAAGGAAACAACCCTACCTACTAGATAGCAGACCATAGGACTGGCGGGAGAGCTCTGTGAGGGTGGTAAAGACAGAGAAGAGTAAAGTAGACCCCGAAAGACTAAGAGGGAACATCTGCAGACTCCATAAGGGGGACCCTGGACTGGCAACAAACACCTGGTAAACCAGACTGTATCATATTTCATCTTACCATCTGCCGTACCCAGTAAAGTGGAGTTAGAGTTGAATTGGTCTCTGTCATTCTTCTCGCCGGTGCCCAGAGGGCTTCAGCACCATCAGCAGCATCTCACCGGAGGGGTAAGGAACAACCACTACAACTCCCCTCATCCTCTCCCTCATTCTCCATAACCGCTGTCCTGAGGTAAAAGCTCCACTGTGGGGAGCTGTAGTACACGCTGCTGTATCCATCATCACCTCAGCGGCCGGCTTGCAGTACCGGTACCTATATTACCGGGAACTACAGGTGGTGTCACATATCCTCTGTAAATATTCCCTCCTCCCCCATCATCTAACAAATGATAACCAGGGCACCATACCGGGAACCCGACCACCCGTGATTCCCTATCCAAGAAGCCATCAGTCCCGGTGTCCGAGTAGCCCTAGTCCTGGGCTCATCATGTGCATATTGAAACCACTCGTACACCTGATAAGCCCTCACAATGCACCGGACTGGAACTGTTATCCAGGTGCACGTCATACTGGCAATTTCAACACAGGACACGGAATGATAACGCCAGCGGGACATGCTAAGAGCCTGCGAGGAAGGAAGAATGGAGCCCTGGAGACCACTGACGCACCAGGAAATGTTACATTATGCGTTTCCAAGGTGCAGTGGGACAAGTGCATGCGCAGTGATGTTGTCACAGTCACACTTGCGCTTCCGGCATTTTGTCCTGCACTCGCTGCGCTCGGGCATAGCAGGTAATGGGGGCATCGAGTGCAGGCGAGCGCAAGGGCAGTGCATCTATGCACCTATGCGCTTGCCTGCACTTGACTGTAAATGCACCCGTGCTTGCATTTGCACTAGCGCAGGGCAGGGAGGCCAGGGAAACGAAGAGGCTGTGTAGATGTGAAACTGGCCTAATTGTCCTGCTCTTCCCTCATTTTTTTTTATTTTGCAGCCCCCTAGCCCTTACTATGACCTTTTTACAGCCACTTTTCAGCACAGAGCTTCAGGTCCCCATTGTCTTATATGGGGTTTGGGGTCAAGTTTGGGTCAAGTCCGGTTTCCGATTGAATTTTATTTAACCCTTTCGCAACCTATGATACACATGTATGTCATAGGTCACCTTCCACCCTTTGATGCGAGCTCACGCTGTGATCTCATCAGCTGAGATGTGTAGCTAACAGCGGCGATCAGATCCCCGATCTGATTGCTACTGTAACCCTTTGGATCCAAAACACCACAGCGGGGATCACACTGTCCCCACTGTGATCGGAGGTCCTGTGAAGCTATCACGTGACCTCTATGGTTTACCTGGACAGCCCGAGGTCCTCTAATAAACCCGGAAGTTGTCCTGATTCACTTCCTGCAGATGTCTGGTGAGCGCCGATATTCGCATGAAGTGGTCACTTCCTATATACTGAAGTGCTTCAGCTCATCAGTACAAGGACAAGTTATAGCTCTAGGAAGAAGCCAAGGGAAAAACAAATAACAGAAAATCGCCAGGGAATGAAGGGAAACTCAAACAATTGTTTTAAGATTTACATTTTATACTCAATATAACACTAATAAAACATACAGGAGTTCATAAGGCTAACAAAGCCATATTGTCCTGTTATTAAACAAAAGGAAAAAAAACAATGAATGTAATCATTACAATGCTGTTTTACATCTGAATTTGTTTTCATGTATAAAAATGAAATTATAAAACATTATTCATTGTATATCTTTAAATGGAATTAGCTTCGCTTCCTTTGTACGTAAAAAAACTGACATTTGTGCCCCACATTCTTGCCTATCAATAGATAGAGCCGTGTGTAGGTGGAGCACATTGTTCTCTGGATCCACATTTCACAACCTTAAATAAACTCTATTCTGAGCAAACTGACAACTAGAGCCAGCAATACATATTAGATAGCTTTTAACTGAATAATGGTTTGGCTGATCATGTGGTCAGCAGCCATCTCGGGCACCTCTCCCATACACTGGAGTGCTCAGTACTTCTGGGTTCTCTATGAGAGACTGGCAGTGACTTATCTCCAGGAGACAAATACGATTGGCAGTCCAACATCGAATTTCCACTGAAAAGATATTATCCAGGGTTACCTTAGCCCTAAGACTGTTGGCTGAACTCATGTATAGCCAACATAAGTTTAATGTATATGGAGAGGGTGGAGGCGGCTTCAATAACAAGATTTTTAGACCAAACGACAAATTGATTTCTGAGTGTCAAGTGTCTTTCAGTGCCTTTGGCTATGTTCACGCTGGACATTTTTGATCCATTTTTGGTGCTGCATATTTTTAAAAAACTGCTCCACAAATGTCTGCCAGCAAAATGTATGGGATTTTCAATTTGCTGTGCAGATGTCAACATTTTTGACTGCTGTGTTTGTGGTACAGAAGGCGCATCCAGAAAATCATGAGCATGACAATTATTGCTGTTTTTCTGGTGCGCTTTCTGCACCACCATGCTCCAAATACTTACCCTCCCCAGCGATCCCACGGTGAGCTCCCATGATGTCTTCCTTCCGGGCATTGGCAGGAACTGCTAGTAGTTGGGTACGGTACTAACAGGACTGAGACTCAGTGACATGGTGCAAGGTCCTGTAAGAACTTGTGCTACTCATTGGTCCTGACGATGCTCAGGAGGAAGGCAACACTGGAGCTCACCGTGGGATTGCTGGGGAAGGTAAGAAAGTTGTGTGTGTGTGCGTCTGTTTGTCTGTGTACCCCGAAAATGGAACAAAAAAGCAATACAAACAGATGATGCATTTGTGATGCTTTTGGCTGTGAAACTGAACCAAAAATGAATCAACAAAAAAACAGAGCAAAAACGCTCTGTCTGGATGAGGCCTTTCAGTTAGATATCATTTGCAGTAGTTTTTATTGACCACCTATTTATGGGATACCTTAAGGTGCTAAACTAATACTACCACATAGTGCCCAAATAACATTGCCATAACTTGACCAAATTAGGCTCATGCACAAGTAGAACATTTGGTGTTTTTTCTACCCAGTATTTGTAAGTCAAAACCAGGAATGGTTAAAAAATACAGAAGGGGTGATGTGTTTTTATTATACTTTTCCTCTGATTGTTCCACTCCTGGGTTTTGGCTTACAAATCCTGATGTAAAAAACTCACCAAATACTCAACATGTGCACTTGGCCTAGTAGTGACGAGTTGCTAAAAATATTTATCATTCTAGGCAACTGTGGTGCCCCTGCGGTCTGGTCGCCAGAGTGGTATTGCACCTAATCCACAGGTGTAGTATCACACTCTCAGGTAAGATGGGTATGCAATGCTGAGACACCCAACACCCATTCCAACTTCATGTCTGGGGATGAAGGACGGATCAAACTCACCCTGAGCAGACACCTTCTGCTTGATCAGTGGTGGGGAACCTCAGGCCCCAGGGCCGAATGCGGCCGCAATGACTTTTTTGCGGCCCTTGGGCAGATTCCTGGGGACCTCTTTGCTCAGGCTGGCAGAAGCGTTTTGCTGACTATCTGGCCTTTAAATCCAGCTCTCCAGTGATCTCTATGCCCCAGCCTCAGCCTCCCCAGTGAGTATATGCCCCCAGCCTCTGCTGAGATGTGAAGGGCTCTAGCAAACCTGGAAAAGCAGTTGAGAAGCAACAAGATTAACATCACTTACACCAAAGAGAAGCAGCTCCAGCCACCACATAGGGTGGGTTGATTGCTTAACCAAATGTAGCGGGTAATTTTCAAATTGATAATGTTGTACGGCCCCCAAAGGACTGTAGAAATTTTCCAAATGGCCCTCGGCAGAAAAATGGTTCCCCATCCCTGTTCTAGATGGAGTAAGGAGTAGGTTGAGGGGGTGGGAACAAGTTAGTAAGTGAGGTGAAGTTTTTAGGTGAGTGAAGGAGAAGGAGCAGCAAGATGGAGCTCTAGGGGAACTGAGACTGGGCCCTAGCGGGACCAGTGGGTAGGTCAGCTGTGAACCCTCATTCCAGTATACCCCAAATCTACAGCTGACTTCCAGGTTGTTTTAGAAAAGATGGCTGCAGAGAGGGGACTGGCTCCAATCTGGAGTGGAACTTTAAGACCAAGACAGGAAATCGGAGGCCACTGAACTGCAGGTGCATTGGCCATCACCATGGACTCTCCCAAGCACAGTGGCTATAGAGGGTCAAGAGGACTTGCCAGGCCATGACTCGACAGGACCTGCGGTTGCCTGCCTCAGCACTTGTAGCACGAAGGTGCAGAGGAAGAAGAGGAGCAACAGCGCAGAGAGAAAATAAGCAGCCAGGACAGGCATACAAAGGGTGTCTCAGCGGAGTGACCTCGGATTGCCTGGGAGTTGACCAGATTGACAACCCTAAGGACATGGTGACCTGACTGGGCAAAGACTATGCTGAACCGTGAGTAAAGGACTGATGCGAACTGCAACCTGGTGTTTTTCTAATTATTCCCGCACCTTGCTGCACACTACACTACAACCCCGACATCATCATCCACCTAAAGTCTCTGAAACCAGGGGCCCACTCTAACTATGGGGAGTGTTACAGCTATCTGCCTAACCAAGTACCCCCTGGGACTTCATACAAGCAGCACTGGTCAATTATGACCAGAAACCATAGATGGCGCACACAAACTTTATTATTCCCTGTAAATAGTTTTCTCCTCAATTGCTCAGTAAGGGCCACGGGGGTGGGCAATGGCCACCGTAACATCCCAATAAGACTGCCTGCCCGGGTACCAAGTACCCTAGTGACCATTGCACAACAATAATTAACACTTTTATAATATATTATGCATACTAAGTGATCTGTACTAGATGGCTCCATGCGCACAGACAGTCATGGTTCTGGTTATACAGAACACAGATTAATGCCCACCAAGTGTAATGTTCATTTACATAGTACAAAAATTATTTCATATAATGATGACGAACAAGCATTTGCTACTACTAGTGGGAATCAGCAGCCTATTTACATGCCAACATAATTGTGAAACTAGTGTTTTTAACAGTGTACATTCATGATTATCTTGCAGTGTAAAGGGGTTGTTCTTTTGTTTCCCCCCCTTTAAAAGAAAATAACCTCTACTCACCTCCTGTGCTGGAGCCATTCAAGTGGTGTCAGTAATCACAGTTCCTGGCCCACATGACATTGTGATGTCACGCGAGTACCACGTCCAATCACTGCAGGTTTCTGTCTCCCCACCTTCGAGACCAAATGACTTCATCAACAGGAAATGACGCTTCGGCTACCGCTCACTTCCTGTTGGTTGTTCATTTTGTCCAAAGGTGGGGGGATAGAAACCAGCAGTGGCTGGATACGGGGCTTGCATGATGTTACAATAGTCAACAAAAGACAATCACTGCAGTTTGTTGTTAACTTTAACTTTGTTAACTTTAATGTTGTTTTCCCGACATTATTTTCACTGCATTGACCATTGAAGAAGCCTAAAGCATTATTTTAAGCAAAAACAATAGCAAAGTGATTAAAAAAATCCCACAAAGATGTGTTTTGAGTTTTGTCATTAACTTGTTTTGTAACGTACAGAGTTCCTACCTAGTGGATAATGCCAACAGCATGAACTTGAGTTCGATCTAGAAGGGGAACAAATGTGCATGTCAGGTGATAACATAAAAACAGAGGAAATAGGTGGAAATGTGCTCATCTATAGACACAACTCCTTAATAAACCTGTAAATTCAAGCTACCGCTGCTCCGTCTGTAGAAGAATGATCCTCCGCAGATAGGTTAGAAGAAGTAATTATGGATAAAACGCTGTACTGCTGGGCATAGATTAAACTTCACACGTGGTAATAGTAGAAGGAGCACAGCCGGAGGTTTTGTCTTGAAAAAGAATCTGGTTCGGATTCAAAACGCGTTAACGAATAAACGGCACCAAACCTTTCTACTATTACCAAGTGTGAAGTTTTATCTACGTCCAACAGTGCAGCATTTTACCAGTGATTACTTGTTCATCTATGCTCGAAGTATTGACCTGTCAAACAAGATGCTCAAAAGCCAGAACATATGCAGAGTAAGTCGTTCTTACCTAAAATTGCTTATGTTCATCCTTTTCAGTATTTTTTGATTCTGCAATAGAAACCATCTGAAAAAGATATTGTGTGCACATATTCTGGATGAATGGATGGATGGACTGACTGCATACATTTGTTTTAAGGATTATTTGCAGGGATTGGTGAATCCTTTAATTGCATCATTTGTTTATCATGGAACATATAAAAGCTTTGAAATATTTGCTGTATGTGTCATGTGTTCAAAAACAACAAAAAATTAAAGGATTAGTAGTAATTAAAGATAATTGATACTCACATACCAATTCATTGGCATTTGGTTAAAGGTACATTAAATCACTGCAATTAAATAATTTATAGTTACCTTTGATGATCCGAATTAAGGAATTTGAAAATAATATACGGTACTCATATTTCACCAACATCTGGATGATGAACAAAAACGTCAAAGTCCACGTAATCATTGCTTTGTGAGGCTCTTTGAAAAAGTTAAGTGCCTGCCCCAAAAGTCGAAAGAATCTCTACTAATAGACTTATGCTAGGGTCAGACGACTTTCCTCTCATCTGAGAAAATAGGTCCAATTATGGTGATCAGTATGATCAGATTGTCTCAGATGTGAGAAAGATTGAAAGAAAACCTCCATCTACTCCATTCTATCGGGCTGTGAAAATCGGATGCCAACTCAGTGAGGTCCAATTTTTTTCATGGTCTTTGACTTGGACGGTTGAGCGCGATCCAATTGATGAATGCAAATCGTGCATGCTGTGATTTTTTCTCAGACAAAATCTGTCCTTCGAAAAAATGTTTTAACTTGTGCACAGCCAAACAGCATATACATTGGTTTAAGTGCGCTCCAATATGTTGTTAGATCTCATTTGGACCAAAAATAAGGACATGCAACCATGCCCTAATTCTCAGTAATGATTGCCATAGAGTGAGCCAATCAAAACCTTCTGTCCTCGACCAGGAGCATCGACAGGAGCATTCATCAACAAATTCTGAACTACCAAGATAGAGATACTAACCTGCACTTAAACCTGGAAGAGGACTCTGTTTCTTATGAAAATATGCCTGTCTCTGTGCATTCTGATTATTCTATGTCATCTACAATGTCAAGTGGAACATAAGAGGAATTTCACCTTTAGGGACAATTTTTTTTTCTTTTTACTTAAATGCATGTATTTCAGGCTAAACATTTTCACGATTGGGTTTCATTACAAATTTTGCACCATTTGCCTAGGGTCATACTTGAGCCCTGAATCTGTTAAAAGAATCAGTTTTTCAACTTAGGGTGCTTTCACATCAGCGTTTTTCGTAATTCGCGGCAGATGCGGTGAAAAAACCGCATCTGCCGCGTTTGCCGCATAACCGTTCCACTTGCGGCACGGTTGCGGTTTTTTCCATAGGAAGTATAGGGGGACTTGCGGCAGATGCGGCAAGTGCGGTATTGCACTTGCGGCAGGTGCGGCAGCGAAAAAAACCGCGGTCAGCCGCGGTTTTTTTCTCTGCCGCACCTGCCGCAAGTGCAATACCGCACTTGCCGCATCTGCCGCAAGTCCCCCTATACTTCCTATGGAAAAAACCGCAACCGTGCCGCAAGTGGAACGGTTATGCGGCAAACGCGGCAGATGCGGTTTTTTCACCGCATCTGCCGCGAATTACGAAAAACGCTGATGTGAAAGGGCCCTTAGAATTCTCGAAAAACTGATGGTTTTAACAGATCCATAGGCTCCCATGCAAAAAAAGGGAAAAAGTATTGAGCGCATGAAGAAAGAGAGGTGCAAAAAGCCATGGAAAGTCATGACACTAGCTGAAATCTATCAGCAATTAGAAAGTAATCCTGCCGCTAAGTGAAAAATAATATCAATTAATTCAACTGATAGCCAATAAAAAGGTGTCTCATTACCAAGTACCACAGAAGAAACATCTCATGATGGGTAAAACCAAGTGTGATAGAAAATAACATGGCACAAACTTTCCGAGTGATGATGAAATTTTAATAGTGCAGCGGCAAGTAAGGGTGCCTTCACATTTGCGTATGGGAAGGCAGCGCATTGCTGCATTCCCATACGCAGTCAAACGCATGCGCACTGCGTTCCTTTGTTTAACATAGGAACGCATAGTGCCTGCGTTTGCTGCGTTCGGGTGCGGACGATATCTGCTCCTTCCGGTGTCCAGCATCCGCACCAGGGACGCAGCCAGTTGCATTTGTGGCGCCCCGCAACGAGTGCGTCACAAGGGAGTATTGCAGCCGCAATATTCTCTGACACTGCAGTGATATAGTTAACTTTGAGATCCAACCCAACATGCATCACCTAGAACAGAGGACCAATCCTAGGTCCTGGGGGGTGGAGTGTTAGGGTAGTGTAGTAGAACACACAATAATCTAGACAGAGAACAGAATAGCCTGGAATCTAGAGCAGAGCCTAGAACACAGCGCTTGGAGAGGAGCGGGGGCTCCGCACCCCGTGCGGGCCCCTGGGCCGTCACCGGTCGGGTGTCAGCACCTGAGGCCTTAACCACCGGGATTGGGCATAATCTACACGGGTTCCCAAAAGACTCCCGTGCCCACAACTTACAGCCGGTTCACTGGTACCGAAGCTGGCAGCAGTTCACCTCTGCCACGCGAACCAGAAGAGTGGAGGAGCAGCTTCACAGGAGCACCCCACCACCAGCCAGTTTCCAGTCGTCTAACCAGCGGTGTACCCACTGAGGGATCCGAGGCTCCCCAAAGCATCCAGAACGTACATCATGGATAGGGCATTGAAGCAGCCTCCCCGTACCCGACCTGGTATTCCTGGGCGACACTGGCAAATAAGTTAGGTAGAATGGAGGAACACTTGCGGATCTCTGAGGGACACCATCACTGCTGAGTCCACCCGGTCTACTACTCAACCACTGTATGCCATGTATTGCCTACTGGTTACAGTAAAGACCCGTTATAGAGACTTCTGTGTCTGTGCTTCCTTACGAACTGTCCGTCCGCACAACAAGGTAACCGCAGCTGCCGCACAACATCTTGAGCAGCTCCATCCTCCGGGGATCACCGCTCAGCCTGTGGGGAGCGTAACATCTTGCTGCTGTCCATCCCCCGGAGGTTCCGCAGCGTCGGTAGCCCTTACCGAATCTACTCATAGGTGGCGTCACGAATAAATTAAAAACCCCTTTAATCTGTTCCACCAAGACGTCTTCACTTTTGATCTGCACTACACTACCGGCAGGCGCGGTCCACCCGTGACAAGGAGGGAAGAAGAATCGCCTGTCTAAACCGGAGTCCCGGCCGTGGTGAGTCACATTTTTTTGTGCGCTCGGGGAGCTTGGACAATCAGCAAGCGTCCCCAAGCGCACAAAACATGCATTGTAGTCAATGGGTCCGCAGTGTTCTGCGCTTGACAGCGCTGGAGAACGCTGCGGACCCATTGAAAAATCTCCCGGTGGCCGCCGGTGATGTCACAGGAGCTCACCGACGGCCACCGGGAGATCAGCTGAGCCACTGCTGTCCTCCTCCTCCCCGCCGCCTGTAATGCGCTAGCGGTGTCGGCGGGGAGAACAGCTGATCTGACAGCTGTTTGAATCTTCCCGCGCCGACATCTCCTCTCAGTGTCGGCGCGGGAAGATTCAAACAGCTGTCACATCAGCTGTTCTCCCCGCCGACACGTCCCGGTGCTTACCGGCGGCGGGGAGGAGGAGATCTCCGGCGCTGAACTCCTCCTCCTGCCCGCCCCCGGACAGCGCCGATTGGCTGCCGGGCTCCCTAGTGATGTGTCCGCAGGCGGACATTATCCACTGCGGACACATCATTTCACACATGCTTTTGGCAGCGTTTGTGTCTGCATGCCATCAGCATGCAGACACAAACGCTAATGTGAAGCCAGCCTAAATGTCTGAACCAAAATATGCCCAACGTTTCGGTCCTCAAATCTTGGTGATGGCCTACAAAATAAACATAAACAAATAAAGTATAAGCACATAATGAAAGTAGAATTTGAAAAATAATGAAAACAAAATAAAGGAAAATACAATAACTTATACACCAAAGTAGTAGATAGATAGATACAAAATAAAGCCTTAATAGAATGAACAAAATAACTACTTAAAAAGCAAATAATTCATAAGTATGCACATACCGTTAAAAAGGACATAACCATGAAAATTAGAAATGAAATGAAGGATAAATAGAATAAGCAAGAGGTTAGGAATAGATAAGAAAAAAAAAACAAGGATAAAAGGGAAAAAAAGATGAAAAACATAGAAGGGAAAAAGAGACAAAAGATCAAAAAGGCTAAAAAAAGGTAAGAAAGGATAAAAAATATAAAAACGGTAAAAAAAAAGTAAAAAAAAAAATATATATATATCTATAAAGTAACATCCAAAAGGGACAAGAAGGGCAATGAGAAATAAGAGGGAATAACAACTTAAAAAGTGTAATGAAAAGAGGAGTTAAGATGCAAATAAAATAAAATAAAATGGAAATAAAAGCACAAAAAAAAAATCACAACAGCTACGAACAGAAGATCCATTAAGGGATACTGAGCCTAAGAGCATACATGAAATATGCATTGTTCTGTTCCCACTTAAAGGCGATAAAGGCATGCTGGTTGTATAATGGGGTGAGATTTCTTTCTTACCTTTGTACTTCCAATAAGAGGGGCAGACAGGACCCGGAGCAGCGTCTCAGATAAGCGTACACACGTTAGGATGAAAACAATGCTGGTTTATTCCATAGATGAATGATCCAAAACATGGCATTGATGAAGCTTGTCTCTGCAGTCGCTACTTGTGGGTCAAAAACCTTGCTTCTCCAGCTCTATGAGAATGGAACTCTCTCCAGTAGAAAATGTCTCCTAATGACTGGGCAAAACAGGAAGAGACCAACAGCACGTGCAGGAGCCACACCCCCATAGGCTGGACAAGGAAAGGCAGAAAGAATTGAAAGGTCTAGCCAGCAGGTGGCAGCAGAGACAAGCATCAATATAACAGATTAAACTCTAAAACAAGATTGAAACAGCACACTCCCCGTCTGGAATTCACTTTGGGGATTCCACTATTAGTCCATAACAATACCTAAAACGAAGGGCATGTTAAATACAACAATTCAAATTCAAAAAACCAAAAATGAGAAGAAAAACGGCTAAAGTTCAGGTCCGGAAGCGTTCATCCCGTAGTGGCGCTCTCTGCGGGCAACAGCAGAATGAGTTCGTGGATCGGCCTTGCAAAGGTCTTCGTCTCACCTTTCCTGAAGACCCTTAGCTCCACCTTCCGCACATTGCCGTCCTGGCTAGGTAGTGTCTTAGTAACAAGTCCCAGAGGCCAGTCAGTTCTTTGAGTGGTCTGATCTTTCATAAGGACCAGGTCTCCTTCCTTGATATTTGGCTTGGGATGTCGCCACTTCCTTCTTCCTTGAAGAACGGTGAGGTATTCCTTTCTCCATCGATTCCAGAAGTAGTCGGCCAAATATTGGACTCGTTTCCAGTGTCTTTGGTAGGTGTTGGCGTGAGTGAAGTCTCCGCTGGGAATTACCGCGTTGTCAATTTTTTGAGTAAGAAGGATAGTGGGAGTCAGCATGGTTGGTACCTCTGGATCCATTGTCACCGGCACGAGGGGTCTCGAATTGATGATGGCTGAGACTTCGGCTAAAAGAGTGACTAGAGTCTCGTGCGTGAGTCTTGAGGAGTTAACGTCCTTTAGCATGGAGTTCAGGATGTTGCGTGAGATCCCGATCATCCTCTCCCAGGAGCCTCCCATGTGAGAACTGTGAGGAGAATTGAAGATCCAGGTGCAACCCTTGTCTGCTAGCTGGTCTTGGATTGGCTTGGTGTCGATGTTCAGCTCTCTACATGCACCGACGAAGTTGCTGCCACGGTCGGACCTCAGCTGCTTTACTGGTCCTCTAATGGCAAAGAACCTCCTTAAGGCATTGATCAGGCAGGAAGTATCCATGGATTCTAACACCTCAATGTGAACGGCTCGAACACTCATGCAGGTGAATAGCACAGCCCACCGCTTATTGTCTGCTCGGCTGCTACGCGTTCTGCGTGAGGATACCATCCATGGTCCGAACACGTCTAGGCCCACGTAGGTGAAAGGTGGTTCCGTAGAAAGTTTGTCTGTAGGCAGATCAGCCATTTGTTGGCACAGTTGCTTTCCTCTCGCTTTACGACAGTGCACACAATCAAGGAGTATTTGTGCTACACGTCTCTTCATCCCAATGATCCAAAGGCCTGCCGACCGTACGGCGCCCTCTGTGATCTGCCTGCCTTGGTGTTCAGTCTTTTCATGGTGATGTCAGATCAGCAGGACTGTAACGTGGTGTTTGTTGGGAATGATGAGAGGATTTTGTTCTGCGACTCCGAAACGAGCCTGATTTAAACGACCGCCGACTCTAAGTAAGCCAAAACTGTCCATAATCGGGTTTAAATTGGCGAGAGGGCTTCTTAGTGGAATCTGTTTGTTGTGTAAACAGTTCCATTCGGTGGCGAATTCGCTCTGTTGGAGATGGCGTATTATGAGGGACTCACCATGGGAGATGTCCTCAGCAGAAAGGGGTTTGTGGCACACATGCCAGCGATGACAGTCTCTGTTTTTTAGGTCTGTACGATAGCATCTGGCGATGTGCACTAACCTGGCGACAGTCCGGACGAGTCTTGTCCAGCTGGAGAAACGTTCAAAACGTTGGCAGCCGAGGTTGGAAGCTTCCTCTGCACTGGTGGCCAGGGCGTTGACTTCGGTTCGGACATCTGGATCTAGGATGCTGAAGTTTTCCTGGACAGCTTCCTCCGACTGTCTCAGCAGGAACTCTGGAAATTGGGTCCTTTTGAGCAAATCAATGGCTGCTTCCTCGGTGGGTAGTGATTTGAGCCCATCATCTACGTAAAAGTCTTTTTCAACAAAGTCTCTCGCGTCTGTGCCATACTCGGACTCTCCCTCTGACGCGGTTCTTCGGAGACCATAGGTTGCGTGAAAGACTGATCTTCCTAAGTTGTCGGTACGCAGGGAAGAAGCGACGTCGGGTAGCTGTATTGAGTCTGGGGGCTTCTTCACTTCATGGTGATGAGGACATGGTCTTAGGCAGGTTGTGCACCCATCTCCGTGCACGTAGGTCCTGAAGGAGTCGATTTCTGATCGATCAACACACACATTTCCTATGACTACCCATCCCAAGTCCAGTCTCTGGGCGTATGGTGCATAGTCAGGTCCGTTGCACTGTTGTCGCACCTTGTGTACCCTCAGGTTGTCTCTGCCGAGCAGGAGTAGAATCTCCGCGTTGTTGTCTATAGGTGGGATAACGCTCGCGAGGTGTTTCAGGTGTGGTTGATGAAGTGCAGCTTCTGGGGTAGGAATTTCACTCCTGTGGCTGGGTATTTGGTCACATTCAACGAGCGTTGGTAGAGGTATTTCAGTCTTCCCGTTGATAGGAGAAGCAATGAATCCCCGGGCTCTTCTGCCGCTAGTCTCTATGCGGCCTGAGCAGGTGTTCAAGGTGTAGGGTTCTGATGGTCCACTAATTCCGAAGGCTTCAAAGAATTTGGTTCCTGCCAGGGACCGGTTGCTTTGGTCGTCTATGATGGCATACACCTTCATTGCCTTTTCTGGGCGTCCCTCGGGATAAACCTTGATGAGGCATATTCGGGCACAACATTTCTCCATTCGGCCCTCTCCACATACCTCTGAGCATGAGCAGGAAACAGTTGTGGCGGTGTCAGTCTGATTCTGTGGCTCCCCGCCATGACTTGGAGCGGGAGCGGTGGTGACTGTAGCCGGTGTGTCTCTAGCTAGCCGAGTAGGATGCATGGCTGAAATGTGCTTTTCGCTGTGGCACTCCCCACACTTGACTGTGGATTTACAGTCCTTGGCCATGTGCTCAAGTGATGCGCAGCATTTGAAGCAAATCCCAAGCTCAGTGAGGATCTTCTTGCGCTCCTGTAAGGTTTTGGATCTAAACCCCTTGCACTTGGTCAGTGAGTGTGGTTTTTTGTGGATGGGACATTCACGATTGAAAGACTTATCTCATGGGGAGACAGTGTTCTGTTCGTCTGTGGGCATTGTGGGTGATGGTAGTTCGGTCTTTCTAACACTCACAGCTCTCTTAGTGTCTCTGGGTTTTTGTGTAGCACTTTCATACCTTGATGCTGGAGTTGCTGCAGCTGCCGAAGTGTTGGATTCTAGGAAGTCGAGGCTGGGGTCATTCCTCATCTGGGCCTGCTCGTCAATGAATCTGCAGAAGTGGATAAATGGGGGAAAGGTGACGTCGTTCACTCTTTTGTACCTAGAGACTGACGTTGCCCATTTCTCCTGCAGACTGTATGGCAGCTTCACCACGATTGGGTTTACTCCATGGGCTGAATCCAGATAGCACAGCCCGGACAGACGAGGGTCTCTTTTGGCGAGCTCCAGCTCCATGAGCAGATCACTTAGGTCTTGGAGCTTGTGGACTTCTTTAAGGTTGATCTTTGGGAAATCCTGCAGTCTCTTGAATAGGGCTTTCTCTATTGCTTCCGCGCTGCCAAAGGTGCGTTCCAGCCTTTGCCATGCGGCGGCGAGACCTGCTTCTGCTTGTCCTACATAGACGGTTCTGAGGCTCTTGATACGGCTTGAAGAGCCTAGGCCCAACCACTTGATCAGGAGGTCGAGTTCCTGTTCTTCGGTTAGGTTGAGATTGGCGATGGCTGCCTTGAAGGTTGCTTTCCAGGCCCTGTAGTTCTCTGCACGATCATCAAAATTCACAAGACTAGTACTGATTAGCTCTCTGCTCACCATGAACCTGGCAAACTCGGACATGTCCGACTTCTCACCACTTGTTGCCACGACGACTCGTGATGCCCCTGGGGTGTATGGGCCGCCTGGCGTGAATGGATGAGCTGTTTCCGGGTAGAATGATGCTGCTGCAGGGTTGAGCTGTGGTTTAGCCCTTGAAGAATCTGACGAATACCGCTTGAGCTGTGAAGGTGGGCCAGGAAACGCTGGGTTGCCATCTTGTGGTGGTGACTGTGTTTGAGAGGGTATCTCTCGGCGACTGTCGTTAATTAGCTCGGGCGCCTTCGAGGGTACTGGCACCTTTAGAAGTATGTTGGGGGTTTTGGTGTCGTTGACTTGGACGGTACTGTAAACCGGGGTCGCTACAGGTACCCGGTTTAGCACATAGTCTCTGGTGCGATCGACTGGATCATCCGTTTCCAGTGGTGGCGAGTTAGCTGGATCAAGACCTTGGATCAATGCCTGCTCGAGTAGTCTTACTTTAGCTAGGGCAACCTCCTCTTCCATCTGTGACCGAAGGATCTGTATTCGAGCCTCCGCTTCTGCTTCGGTCCTTTTTGCTTCCATCTCCGCTTCCGCCCTTTTAGCCTCTGCTTCTGCCCTTTTTGCTTCCATCTCCGCTTCCGCCCTTTTAGCCTCTGCTTCTGCCCTTTTTGCTTCCATCTCCGCTTCCGCCCTTTTAGCCTCTGCTTCTGCCCTTTTTGCCTCTGCCCTTGCTTCTGCCCTTTTTGCTTCCACCTCTGCTTCTGCCCTTTTTGCCTCTGCCCTTGCTTCTGTCCTTTTTTCTTCTGCTTCTCTCTCAGTGAAAGAACGTCTCACCCTGGATTCCTCTGCTATTATGCGGGCCTCTAGTATCCTGTCGCTCATGGTTGAACTTCTTGAGGATGATGACCTGGATGCCTGAGAGGAACGTTTAGATGAGGTCGATCGGTGTGATCTGGTTTCTTGCAGGTGAGAGATACGGTGTTCGGCCTTGTTTATGGCGTGTCGGACCTTGGCATCTCTCCCTTTGTCCGTCTCTAGCGCCTTACTGAGGTCTGAAAGGGATTCATCAGAATTAAAGTCTTTTAGAAGGGCAATGTACCTTGTTGACAGTCTCTTGTATCCTTCATGGGCGGCGTTCAGCCGTTCCATAACAGACTGTAAGCTTGCGGCGTCGCCTGACGAGGGTTCAAGTCTCGACATGTAAGAGGCGACGCGTTCCCACTGTTCTTCCAGGCGTTCACTTAGCTCATCTTTCATAGCGTGATAGTTTTCAATTGCCTTTACCGTTGGTTTGTAAGAACGTTTTGGTCGGGTAACTTGGTCTGCTTGAGACGTGGGGTCTGCCTCCTGGGCTTCATCGTGGACGGTATCAGGTTGAATTTGCTCTGTTTCAGCAGTGGGAGCCTGTCCGAGGTCCTTTTCGGCCATTTTGAATAAAGGTGTACTGTCTCTTTAAAAAACTCAACTTTTGAATAGGGGTCCGAAAATCGCTGTGCGGCTCTGCGGGAACTCCCGGATGGGATCCCCAAGGTGGCTTTGACGAAACTTGGGGTTCGCAGCTCGCCAATGTGCAGTAATGAGGTATAGTGTACTGCAGGCTTATGGAAGCGATGTGGCCAGAAGGAAACCGCAGGTGGATAAAAACAGTTCTTTATAACAGTACAGGCAGAGCTGATAGATGTGGCAGGTGGGAGAGCTTCCTCCAGGCTTGTCCAGACGTGCACTGCTGCAGGCAGACAGATACACAAGGCTTGTTGCTGGGCAGATTAATGCACAGAGGGACAGGGCACATGGGGATCTATAGCTGGATGTTGGGCTGTAAGGCAGTTTTCTAGCTGCTAGGAGCTTTCAACCAAGGTTTTTGACTGCTAGGAGCTTTTAAGCAGGGTTTTTGACTGTTCTGTTCCCACTTAAAGGCGATAAAGGCATGCTGGTTGTATAATGGGGTGAGAGTTCTTTCTTACCTTTGTACTTCCAATAAGAGGGGCAGACAGGACCCGGAGCAGCGTCTCAGATAAGCGTACACACGTTAGGATGAAAACAATGCTGGTTTATTCCATAGATGAATGATCCAAAACATGGCATTGATGAAGCTTGTCTCTGCAGTCGCTACTTGTGGGTCAAAAACCTTGCTTCTCCAGCTCTATGAGAATGGAACTCTCTCCAGTAGAAAATGTCTCCTAATGACTGGGCAAAACAGGAAGAGACCAACAGCACGTGCAGGAGCCACACCCCCATAGGCTGGACAAGGAAAGGCAGAAAGAATTGAAAGGTCTAGCCAGCAGGTGGCAGCAGAGACAAGCATCAATATAACAGATTAAACTATAAAACAAGATTGAAACAGCACATGCATTATGGGAAATAAACACGTAGAAATACATGTTGACCTTACATATGCATACCATGGTAAAATGAGTCCCAACCAGAATGTAAAGAAAATCCCCAAGGGGATATTAAGGTGGCCCATGGCAGATAAACATGCTGATGAACAGCAGAGATCTCTGCCCAGAAACCATAATCAAGGTACATATAGTGAAGAATGAATGACTAAGGAGAACCAAGGGTGCACCTTATAAATTAGTTATAACACCATTAAAACAAGGGAAAGGGCAATGTGTCTAACATACAAACTATAGAACTAAGTTTAGAAGAAACAATGATATGCCCGTTCAGTGAAAGAGTCTGTAGTTTATGAATGCACTAGATGGTGGCCCAATTCTAATGCATCGGGTATTCTAGAATATGTATGTATATTATTTATGAAGATTTAAAAATAATGCAATGAGTGATCAGTAAGGTAGCGTCACACTTGGCGACGCTCCAGCGATCCCGACAACGATACGACCTGGTAGGGATCGCTGGAGCGTCACTACATGATCACTGGTGAGATGTCAAACAGTCATATCTTACCAGCGATGCAGTAACGATATGGGGGTCGTTGGCACTCTGTCACTCTAGGGCATAGTATTGAACACCTTGGGTGTTCCAATATGGCGGTCGGGGTACTTCCGCTGCGACGCCGCTAACCTCCGTGTGGCAGGAGATGACCCGTGGCTACTGTCGGGAGTCACTACCAGGTCGTATTGTTGTAGTGATTGCTGGAGTGTCGCCAAGTGTTATGGTACCCCCATTCTGACACGATCAGCAATCTCACAGCGGGGTCCTGGTCTCTGCTGTGTGTCACACTGAGCGAGCGCACTAGTGCCAGTCGGGGTACTTCCGCTGTGAACAGTTGGGATATGACCGGCTAGCACCGGTCATCTCCCGGCTGCGTTGCCGCTAACCTCCATGCAGCAGGAGATGACCTGTGGAAACTGTCGGGAGTCACTACCAGGTCATATTGTTGTAGTGATCGCTGGAGCATTGCCAAGTGTGACGGTACCCCCATTCTGACATGATCAGCGATCTCACAGCGGGGGCCTCTTCGCAGCTGCATGTCACACTGAGAGAGCTCGCTAGCGCCAGTTGGGGTACTTCCGCTGCGAGCAGCTGGGAGATGACCAGCTAGCGACGGTCATCTCCCGGCTGCGTCGCCGTTGACCTCCGTGCAGCAGGAGATTACCCGCGGCCACCATCGGGAACGGTAGCGGTGGCGTGCGTGGTTCAAATCCCCCCAATTTGCGGCCGGCCTGCGCCTGTTGCTAATTGTTCGTGGCCGGGCGCAACCAATCAGCGATGCAGGATTTCCGTTACAGACAGACAGAATGAGACAATTATATAGGAGGAAAAGGATTTATGTGATTTTAATTTAGATACCCATTTGACTGCATGATGGGAAGACAAAACTAGCTCCAAAACTTGAAAGCAAACAGAATTAATATTAGGAATATTGGAAATAAAATATTGTAGAATGGGTATTTTACACCTAATCATTGACTTGTGTTTGGAACTGTGATCTCGCTTATGTTCGATGGTCTTACCAATGTAGACAAGTACATCTAATGGCATACACCAGGAAAGAGGAGTCACAAGTTAAGAAGTGCTTGGCATGGAAACTTTCACCTATATGCGGATGTAATATTTGATCTCACTTCAATACATTGGAAAAATTCCAAATCTAGTAGAAGAGAGAAATGATTGACATGAAATCAATTTTCGTGATCTCAGATCAACTTTCACCAATCTGTCATGTAAATGTTTACCATGTTTGTAGCAAAGGTCTACAATCTGACAGTAAGTTAAGGAAAATATGTATGGTTCTGTGTTTATGTAAAATGGCGTGAATTTTAGACATGAAGGGATGGTATTGAGTAACAGTGAAGAAGAGTTTTGCTGAATATGATGGTGGAAAGAACTCTTCGTTGTATGATGTAATGCACAGAAAACTTAATCATGATTTTGAACCTGGGTACCCACCTCATTTAGGCGTATTGATTTAGCTAAACAATCACTGACAAAGTGGCCAACCATGCAAAATTGGGATCTGCTGAATATCAGCAGAGTATGACGGTCTATATATTTTTCTAAATAAGTCCGTGAATACGGATCCATTTGGGTCTTTTGTAACCAAAACATCAAGAAAATTAATCTACGTGGTGTCAGTATGATAAGTAAACTGTATATCAGGATTGCTGGAGTTAGTAAACTAAAAGAACTAATTAAAGTTGTAGCTCACCCTCCCATATGCAAAACACATCGAGAATATAACTTAATCATGAAATGGAATGTTTCAAGAATGGACTGAATTATTATTTATTTATAGAGCACCATTGATTCCAAGGTGCTGTACATGAGAAAGGGTTACATATAAACAACTTAAAAATAAAATGAACAAACTAACAGTGACAGACTGATGCAGAGGAGAGAGAAGACCCTGCCCTTGCGGGCTTACATTTTACAGGGCAGTGTGGAGGGAGACAGTAGGTTGGGTCTGCTCTGGTGGTGGTGGAGCACCGGGTCAAGTGGTGATGATCTGGCACTGTGGTCATTGCAGGCTGTAGGCTGTTCTAAAGAGATGGGTTTTCAGGTTCCGCTTGAAGGCTCTGAGTGTAGGGAACAGTCGGGTGTTTTGGGGTGCAGAATTCCAGAGGATGGGGGATACTCGTGGAAAGTCTTGCAAGCAGTTGGATGAGGAACGTATAAGTGTGGAGGAAAGAAGGAGGTTTAGGGAGGATCAAAGATTAAGAGTTGGATGATATTGGGAGATTAGTTCAGAGATATATGGGGGGGACAGATTGTAGATGGTTTGTAAGTCAATGTTAGTAGTTTGAATTGGATACTCTGGTGAATTGGGAGCCAGTGGAGGAATTTGCAGAGGAGAAAAGTGGGGGAGTAGCAAGGAGAGAGGTGGATTAGTTGGGCTGCAGAGTTAAGGACAGTTTGGAGAGGTGCAAGGGTGTTAGCAGGGAGGCCACAGAGGAGGAGGTCGCAGTAGTTGAAACAGGAGATGATGAGGGTGTGGTGCCCCTGCGACCAGGAGGCCACATAGGGAACTCCAGCCAGGTAGAAAGTTAGAAAGTTAGACGGTTTGTACACCAAACACCCACACGGAGACACTCAACCATAGAGGCGGCACCCAACCCGGAGCCCGGAACTCTAGGCGGGCAAGGGGTGGTGGGTTTAGAGGAAAGTGGGTGGGAAGCATGTAGGTCAGGTGACAGATAGTACAAGTAGAGGAGGAGAGGAGGAAAGGAGTGAGTAGGCCACAGCACAGACATCAGAAAGACAGAGACACATCCTGGTGGGATTGGGCTTCATGGAGATGCAGAATCCACAGAGTCACAGAAACCGAGTTAACTGATTGTGAACTGTGTTAAGAACTGTACTGAGGACTGCTGTAAACTGTTCGAAGAGCTGACAAGTAAACCTGGCGAACCCTGCCTGAGTGTCCGTGTTTGATTCCAGGTATATTGAACTGTGCATACCTTTTATCCTGCCAGGAGCAGCCCGACCCGCGGCGGGTTCATCCATCTGGCTGCAGCCCATCATCCATCCATCCTCCTGGCAGAGCAGTGGTGCAGCGGTGGTCCTGTTACTGACCACAACCCGTGGGTGGCGTCACAACAAACTTTATCCCTTGTAAATATCCCATTACTTGTGAAAATCCAGGACACGGTCCGGACCAGGACCTCCGTGACATCCCCAGCAGTACCCCGGTCCGGTACCGAGTACCCCGTCCCAGTGTGCTCCACAAGGGCATGCACTAGTAGTTTAGTAGATTGATGGTTGAGGAAGGGACGGATTCTGGAAATATTTTTGATTGGAGGCAGCAGGAGGTGGCAAGAGCTTGAATGTGTGGTTTAAATAATAAGGCAGAGTTAACGGTTACTCCGAGGAAGCAGACTTCAGGTACAGGGCAAAGTGTGATGTCAAGTGTGATAGGCAGATCAGGTAAGGGAGGTGTGCGAAATGAGGAAAGATGATGAGTTCAGTTTTGTCTACGTTTAGTTTAAGGAAGCGAGAGGAAAAGAAGGAGGATATGTCTAACAGACACTCTGGGATTCTGGACAGCAGAGAGGTGACGTCTGGGCCAGAGAGATAGATCTGAGTGTCATCAGCGTACAGACACTACTGGAATCCATGGGACTTTATGAGTTGTCCTAAGCCAAGGGTATAGATGGAAAAAAAGAAGGGGTCCAGAACAGAGCCTTGAAGGACCCAACAGAGAGGGGATGGTAGTGTGGGCCTGGGAGACACTAAATGTGTGGTTTGAAAGGTAGGAGGAGATGCAGGAGAGGGCAAGGTCAGTGATACAGATGGAAGAGAGGATCTGTAAAAGGAGGCAGTTGTCGACTGTGTCAAATGCAGAGGACAAGTCAAGAAGGAGGAGGATGGAGAAGTGTCCTTTGGCTTTGGCAGTAAATACATTGTTAGTAATTTTGGTTAAGGCAGTTTCAGTGGAGTGGTGGGGGTGGAAACCAGATTGAAAGTTGTCAAAGAGAGTTAAATGAGAGGTGGGAGGAAAGTACAATGTGGACTTGCTTTTCAAGATGTTTGGAGGCGAACGGGAGCAGCCATATGGGGTGGTAGCTGGATGTGGCGGTCGGGTCAAGGGATGGCTTCTTTAAGATAGGTTTAATTGTTGCATGTTAGAAAGCGGAAGGAAAAGTACCGGAGGTTAGTGATATGTTGAAGAGGTGGGTTAGGGCTGGGATAAGTGTGGTGGTGAGGTTGGGAAGGAAGTGGGAAGGGATGAGGTCTGATGCACAAGTGGTGAGGTGCAGTTTGGAGAGGAGGTGTGCAAGTTTTCCTTCAGTGATGGAGGGGAGGAGGGTTAGTGGGGGAGGGGAGTGGTCTGGTATACATGGGGTTTTAGTGGTTGGGTAGCAAAGACTTGCCTGATCTGATCGTTCTTGTTGGTGAAGTGTGTTGCAAAGTCTTCTGCAGAGACATGAGAAGTAGGAGGGGGCAGTGAGAGGCGGAGGAGGGAGGTAAATGTGTTCAATAACTGCCTGGGGTTGTGGGACAGAGAGGGTAATGAAGTAATTCTGTTTATTGGTGGTGAGTACTGACTTGAATTTTAGAAGTGCTTGTTTATGAATGCTGTGTAGTCTTCTTGTGAATGCGCTGCTCAGCAACTCTAGACTCTCGCCGCAGCTTTTTAGTGGAGTCTGTGTGCCAGGGTTGTCTGTTGATTCATCGTGTTCTGCCATGTACAAGAGAGGCAACTACATCAATTGGTGCTGTGAGTGTAGAATTGTAGAAAGTGGTGGCGTTATCTGTATTGTGGAGTGAGGACAAGCAGGATAGTGGTAGAATAGAGTTAGAGAGTATGTGAGTGTCAACATGTGTGAGGTTTCTGCGAGGGTGTGCAAGTTAGTGGACATTGGTGGCAGGTGAGGAGGACAAGGATGAGAAGATAAGTAGATGGTAGTCAGATATGGAGAGAGGGAAGATTGTGGGGCTAGTTAGGGAGCAGAGGCGGGTGAAGATGAGGTCTAGTGTATGTCCGTCTGTTTGGGTGGCTGTGGAGGACCATTTAGAGAAGCCAAAGGAAGAAGCAAATGACAGGAGTTTGAAGGCTGTTGACTGGTTGGTATAATTGGGGATGTTGAAGTCACCCATGATGATGGTGGGAATGTCAACAAAGAGAAAGTGAAGAAGCTAGATGGAGAATTGGTCAAAGAAGGCAGTGGCTGGGCCTGGGGGTCGATAAATGACAGCCACTTGGAGGTTGGAAGGAGAGTAGATATGAATAGAGTACACTTCATAGGAGGAGAGGATAAGGGAGGGAGGAGGAGGAATTGGGTTGAAGTTGCAGTTTAAAATAAAACCATGTTGAAGCATGTTTATTGTTCGGGCAACAACATTTAGACAAACTTGTGAAATATAGGGAGAATATATTCTGGTTAGGTGGGACCAAAATGGAACACTGTGGATGTCATAATGCCATGTTTGGTGGCCAAAAAGCACTGCATATCACCCCAAAAAAACATACCCAACAGAACAGTTGAGTTTGGAGGTGAGAGTCTCATGGTGTGGGGCTGTTTCTCAGCATATGGCGCTGGCAAATGTCATATAATTGAAGCAAGAGTAAATAGACAAATGTATAAAGACATTTTTAATAAAAGCTTATTGCCATCTATCATGATCATGAAGATGAAATGAGGGTGGACACTTCAGTAAAGCAATGATTCAAAATACACAGCCAAGGAAACTCTCAATTGGTTTTACAGAAATAAAGCTGATAGAATGGCCCAGCCAATCACCTGAGTTGAATCCAATAGAAATTTTAAGAAAGAAACTAAAGCTCAGAGTTAATAGAGGGAACCCATGGGACCTTAAGGATTTTAAGAGTGTTTGTGTTAGAGAATGGGCCAAAATGTCACCTGAGCAATGCATGTGACACGCCCCCCAGAGCCATGAGGTACTCAAAACCTGGCAACAGTTCTACTGGGGAGTCACGGGCGTCGAGACCCGGCTTCGTGATCCTGGCCGAGTCAATAAAAGTTTGGGGATTATGATTTTGGTAATTAAATCGTGATGCCACCCATGGTGTTCGGCTATGGATGGCCGACGCTGGAGTGCAGGACCTCTGGGGATGATGGTATTGCAGCTGTGATGGTGTCACTCCCCACGGTTGGAGCAATTCCCCAGGGCAACCATTAAAGTCTATGGCGGTGGCAGGCCGGTGGCATGCAGGACTGAGTACGCAGAATAACCGACAGACACAGAGTCCTCAGTCTCCTATACCTTTACTGTTGGTTCAAGGTCCAGACCGGGACACTGAAAACAGGTGGTTCGATGAGTCCAGGCAACCTGGAAGCAAGTTGGGGATCTCCTCACCTGGTGAGTTCTGCGGCCTCCCTGCTGCGCTCCTCTTTGTTGGACGTTGCTGCTGCCTGTAGCTAATCTGCGTCCCTCTCTTCCTGCTGACAAGTCTCTAACCCACATGGCTAGCTCGCTAGCTCGAGCCCCCCTCTTGCTCCTCTCCTCTGGCAGAGGTCCTGGGCTCTAGTGCACTGCTGTGCCTTCAGGTGCTTGTTGTGACTGGGAGACTTGGAATCTCCCGTCCTCCGGTATTTGCTGCAGGGTGGTTAGTACCCTCAAAGCCCTGGACTCCGGTGTCTATTTCTGGTGCTCTGCTCTAGGGTAAGCTCATCACTTTCCTCGAGTTCCTCAGACCCTCGCCGACAGGTCCCTCATGCTCACTCCTATCCTGGCACGAGCCTGACACTGCTCCGGTCCCCAGGACGTCTGTCTTGTTCTTCCTCTCAAACTTTCTCAGACTTTCTGACTAACTTCCCCTCCAGACCAGAATTTATAAGGAAGCTCCCCTGAAACCAGGGTTCAGAGCTCCCCCTTCAGGCCTGGAGTCAGGAAAAGTGTTGCATGCTGTGGGCTTACCTGATGTGAAGACCCTTCTTGCTTCCAGGCATGATATCACCCCCCGAGGGAGGCAATGTCATTGTGGCAACCAGACTCTGGGGTGCCACACATGGCACTAATTTCTCCAAACTGGAGGTGTCTTGAAGCTTCATCACCAACAAAGGCTTTTGTACAAAGCATTAAATAAATTTGAGTAAGTATGCTAAATTCTTTTTCCGTGTCACTTCTCCTTATTACATATCACTAAATTTATGGACATCTATGGTTTGATTTTCTTTGTGTGGATTGGATGAAAAATTCATTTCAATAGCACCTTTATAAATATATTTACTTAAGAAATTTAATTTAAAAATTCCCCAAACATATGGAATTATAGTCTTATTTTGTCCCGCACAGGTGCCATACATTTTAGATACTGTATGTATTGACAGCTGTCTGTCCTACATGTGAATACCACCTTTACAAATATATTTACTTAGAAAACTGGTGAGGTGTTCCATACTTACTTCACACTCTTGTATGTATTTGCAGCTTCTCCTCCTGCCCTTGTTAGTGCGGCCTTCATAACCTATTGTACTAAAATGTCACAAGAAATTGAAAATACATCCTTGGGATAGATTATCAATATCAGTGGGGGTTCAACATCAAGAGACTCTACCTATCATCTGCTATCTCCTCCATTGGCACAGTGTAAGCTATCTGAAAAGGGCTGCATTGTGCAGCTCCATTCATTGTGTAGCAGAGCCTGCCTTCTACTCCAAGCTATTCTGCAGTACTCAGCAGCGATCGCTACATATTAAATGGAGTTGGCCATTTCAACTCAGTTTAATGTGTTTACACCCTGATTCCTTTCGGTTGCCAGATATCGGACCCCTCTAAATCTGGTATTCATATCTGGTCATTGATATCTTGTGACTAGCCAACAACGCTTTTAAGAATTATTACCAAAGCGTCTCGACTTTTTGTACCATTTTGAGAGCAGATATTTCTCCATTTTATTATTCACTGTTCACTAAACACAGCAATCATACAGAGATTATTATTCTTTAGGAGCCATTCAACAAAGGCACTTGTGTTATTGCTGTGTGTCTACATACCGATGACAGGTGTGTTCCATATGTCCTCAAGGTGAAGAGTTACACAGAAATATGTATCAATTTACAGTGAAAAGGGGACGATTCAGAAACGGAATATGGACGAAAATATCTTCCACTAGTTCTTATAAGAAAAAGTGTTTTGTATGTACAAGAATTAGAAAAATGGCAAAAAATTATTTGTTATAAAACATTTGCTGATAATTATTATCACGTGTAATGTATTTCATATTTATCTGAACTCAAATGGAAATCATTATATATATATAATCTTTATTTGGAATGTTTCAATTATATTATAATATTAAACATTCATTTTGTAAAGGGATAATAGGGGACAACAGGTAAAAGTAGGGGTATATTGAGGACCTGTTGTCACCAGGTCCATAGGGCTCTTGTTGTATTCCTTTTGTAATGGTGTTCACAAAGTGGGTGTGGCTCACATGGTTCACTGGGGGCATGACTTTAGGCTGCTCAGCATTAATAACTTGTTTGCTTTACCCCTTTGGAACTCACCATTAGCAAATTAGAATTAAAGAGGACCTGTCACCCCCCTGCATGTCTGCTGCATTCAGGGAAGGGGTCCTCCATGTGTCATTTGTGCTGTTTAATGCTTTGTTGACTCAGGAGGGGACATTCTGGCTGAGCTTTTGGGCACAGGGAATCTGGAGAGCTGACATCAGGACAAATGATTTGTATCTGCTCTGAGTGATAGAGAGCAGGAGAGGAGGAGGGCAGAGCCTGCACAGCAGAAGCAGCACAGAGAGGCAGAGGGGGAGGGAATGGCCCCCCCAGTCAATCGAGTTCACTTCAGCCACAGGGACTACCTCCATGGCTTCTAACTGTAAGTTTTTCTAAGCCTATATCTCGGGGTACACTGCAAACAGACACATGGGGGACCCCTTCCCTGAATGCAGCAGACATAGTGCATTCAGTGCTGCATTTAGATTGCCGTGCAGCAGCGGGGAGACAGGTCCTCTTTAAATAAAAGGCTTGAACCGTATGATGGACTAAAAAAATAATATAAAAATCTAACTTGCTTATTAAAATGTTTTAATTATTCAAATTAGCTCTTGCTCAAAAGTAAAAACATATGTCTTTACTGCAATCTAGGAGTAGCTATCCTGAGAGCCACTGATTGGTCCTCAAAAAGACTTGATACATGGCCACCAGGCAGATAAAGCTAAAATTATGTTTAAAGGCTTATGTGGAAAGAATAAGATTTCACATTTTCACTTAAGATGTGATATATAGAAATGAGCAAAACTTGAATTCGACTATTGGAGCAATGTGTGTTTATATTTTCTTCATGGGCTAGAAGACCATTTAGATATTTATACTAGTACATGTTAAGTAGAAGACCATTTATATATTTATACTAGTACATGTTAAGTAGAAGACCATTTAGATATTTATACTAGTACATGTTAAGTAGAAGACCATTTAGATATTTATACTAGTACATGTTAAGTAGAAGACCATTTATATATTTATACTAGTACATGTTAAGTAGAAGACCATTTAGATATTTATACTAGTACATGTTAAGTAGAAGACCATTTAGATATTTATACTAGTACATGTTAAGTAGAAGACCATTTAGATATTTATACTAGTACATGTTAAGTAGAAGACCATTTAGATATTTATACTAGTACATGTTAAGTAGAAGACCATTTATATATTTATACTAGTACATGTTAAGTAGAAGACCATTTAATATTTATACTAGTACATGTTAAGTAGAAGACCATTTATATATTTAAACTAGTACATGTTAAGTAGAAGACCATTTAGATATTTATACTAGTACATGTTAAGTAGAAGACCATTTAGATATTTATACTAGTACATGTTAAGTAGAAGACCATTTATATATTTATACTAGTACATATTAAGTTTTACATTATTTTCTACTCAGCTTCTACATTGTATATCCTGGTGGAATTCCATTAGTCTAATTTTTGTTGCTGGTATTATATAAAAAATGGGAGACAGAGCCCCCGATAGAGCCATAGACCACAACGACAAAAAAGGTGTTCAAATAGACCGAGTTAGTGTTTTTTATCTAACAGTGTCCATTTTTAGATTCCCCCACACTCCCCTAAAAAATGTAGCAATACATGATGAGATCACACGTCCATGATCAGATGGCTTCTATACTGGAGTAATCCCATTTTTGTATTTGCAGGAAATTGGCTGTAGGGTAATCACAGTAGATACTGGGCATTAAGGATTTTGATATTGAAGAATTATATAGACTTCTATTAGTTCTTTATTGATAGCTGGTGAAACATCTAAATGTCACTCTACAACTGAGCGTAGTTCTTTGAATGGAGAAATTATTTGCGTCTTCATGTTTCAAGTACCGGAAGAGGGTTATTAGAAGCTCTTCATGGATACTCTAGGAATATAACATTGATGTTAGACCACCTGGGCCTTGCCTGTGGATTATCTGTATTAAAGGAAATTAGTATACTGGAGAATGGAACTCCGGAAATTGTTAATTAAAGACATGACGCAGCTGTAAATACTTACAGAAAAGATATTTTGCTTCTTTGTATTAAAAATGATTGATTATACAGTAGGGAGGAAATAGGTATTTGAGCCCTTCCTGATTATGCATGTTTGCCCACTAACAAAGACATGAACTGTCTCTATTTTTAAGGGTAGGTCAATCTTAAAACACTGAGAGATAGAGTATAAAAAATAAAATCCAGAAAATCACATTGTCTAAATTATATCAATTTATTTGTATTTTACAGAGAGAAATAAATGTTTGATCCCTCTGTCAAACAAGACATAATACTTGGTGGCAAAACCCTTGTTGGCAAGCACAGCAGCCAGACTTTTTTGAAGTTGATGATGAGGTTTGCACACGTCAGGAGGAATTTTGGTCCACTCCTCTTTACAGATCATCTCTAAATCATTAAGATTTTGAGGCTGTCGCTTGGCAACTCGGAGCTTCAGCTCCCTCTATAAGTTTGTGGCGCCCCGGTGGTGTACTGCACCCAGACCAGAGTGTATAGTATCCCTGTGGCCATGGCGTTGGGATGTTAATCTGGGGCCCTACACCAGATGCATTCACACACAAAGAGCCAGGGGATCAATTGGCTAACCCGTTGTTAGGGAACCAATCCTGGTGGGTGGTGTCTTAGGTGGGTAGTGAAGAGCGGGAAAGAAGTTAGTTAGCCAGAATGTCTGTAAAGAGAGAAGTAGAGAGGAACCTGCGAGTGACGCAGAGGAAGGCACCACAAGGATGGTGACCCAGACAGGAGGGGGATCCTCGGGTGTCAGTTAACACCCTAATCTGGACTGGAACGGCACCCAGCCTGGAAGGACCCAGTCCAACACCGGAGGACCGGCTCTGAGGCCGCGCGGGCGTTTACCCCTGAGCCACAGAACCGGAGGGCCGCAGGCTACTTAAGAGCCGCGTCCCAGCCCTGGCATGTTCCCACAAGGCCTGCGAAGGGTAAGAAGCCCTTAGAGACAGAAACTCTCATAAATCACATGAGCGGGCGCCGGGCTCTGTGCAGGGTAGTACAGGAAGAGAAGGCGTGAAAGGACAGTGAGGACAGAGGGAGAAACCGGCAAGAACATCACTGAGGGCCTCAGAGAGACATTTTATCCTCTGGTGACTACCCAGGCCAGCTACCCGTGACCAGGGCTGCAACTAGGAATTTCGGGGCCCCTTACTGCCAAAATTTTGGGGCCCCACTGAGACTCCGCCCAGCCCCCACCCCAGCTCAGCCTCCACCTATGCTCCGCCTCCACCCAAGCATACATTATATTTATAGTGAAAAATAAGAACAGCACCAAAAATGATCTCAATTATTGTGCAAAGCTTTCCCAACCAGATGGTTCCTTACAATAGAGTAAAACAGGAAAAACAGTACAAAAAAAATACAAAAAAGTGGACTTTATTGCCCAATGCGTGGCCACGCCATTGGGCAATAAAGTCCACTTTTTTCTATATTTTCGTGCTGTCTTTCCTTTTTTTTCTTTTACCCTCTCTATTATATATTACACACATCCACACTTGAGACTGCTGTGGGCTGAATACACAATAGCTGTATGCACAAAATAGAAAATACACAATGGAAATGGCTGTGGGCCGTATAGACAATGGAGATAGCTGCTGGCCGTATAGACAATGGAGACGGCTGGGGGCTATACACACAATAGAGCATACACAACAGAGACTGCTGCTGCCCGTATACACAATGGAGACGGCTGCGGGACAAATGCACAATGGAGACGGCTACGGGACAAATGCACAATGGAGACGGCTGCGGGACCTATGTACATTGGAGACTGCTGAGAGACGTATGCACATTAGTGACTGCTGCGGGATGTATACACATTGCAGACTATGCAGGACGCATACACAGACTGTCCGCTATACTTACCACCGGCCCTGTGTCTTCCCCACCGCCTGGATCCTCAGTCCTCCTTGACGGTGACAGGACTGGATCCAATATGGCGTCCGGGAAGTCTCGCGAGACTGCTGACCACCCAGCCACCCATAGCGCTGACCACCCAGCCACCGCACACCACTGACCACCCAGCCACTGCACAGCACTGACCACCCAGCCACTACACACTGCTGACCACCCAGCCACCGCACACCACTGACCACCGAGCCACCGCACACCGCTGACCACCGAGCCACCCACAGCGCTGACCACCGAGCCACCGCTGACCGTTTACCAACGACCACCACACACCACTGACCACCGAGCCACCGGACACTGCTGACCACCGAGCCACCCACACCTCTGACCACCGAGCCACCGCACACCCCTGACCACCAAGCCACTGCACACCGCTGACCACCGAGCCACCGCACACCGCTGACCACCGAGCCACGCACAGCGCTGACACCGAGCCACGACAACGCTGACCACCAAGCCACCGCACAGCGCTGACCACTGAGCCACCGCACAGCGCTGACCACCCAGCCACCGCATAGCGCTGACACCCAGCTACCGCACAGCGCTGACCACCCAGCTACCGCACAGCGCTGACCACCAGCCACCGCACACTGCTGACCACCGAGCCACCGCACACCGCTGACCACACACCGCTGACCACCCAGCCACGCCACCGCTGCCACCAGCCACGCACACCGCTGACCACCCAGCCACCGCACATCGCTGACCACCCAGCCACCGCACACCACTGACCATTCAGCCACTGCACACCGCTGACCACCCAGCCACCGCACACCGCTGACCGCAAAGCCGCGCACAGCGCTGAACACCCAGCCAGCGCACAGCGCTGACCACCCAGCCACCGCACACCGCTGACCACCCCAGCCACCACACACCGCTGACCATTCAGCCTCCGCCACACCACTGACCACCGAGCCACTGCACAGCGCTAACCACCCAGCCACCCACAGTGCTGACCACCCAGCCACCGCACAGCACTGACCACCCAGCCACTGCACAGCGCTGACCATCCAGCCACCGCACACCGCTAACCACCCAGCCACTGCACACCGCTGACCACGAGCCACCACAGTGCTGACCACCGAGCCACCGCACACCGCTGACCACCGAGCCACTGCACAGCGCTGACCACCGAGCCACCGCACTACGCTGACCACCGAGCCACCTCACTGCACTATTCCCAACGGGGATATCCTCAAATCCACCCTTGGCAGCCCTCTAAACAGAACTGCCCTTCGACCCATTTCCACCTCCGCTACACTTGCCATCCGCCTCCTCTGAGTGCTCAATTATTTAGTTTAAACTACAGGAACAAAACAACGCCACCCCCCGAATCACGTGGTTTCCGAAAAAATGAACCAAAAACAAAAAACTAACTGTAAACCACCTCACCACTTTAGCGTCCCAATACCTGTTTGAAACATCACTATAACCTTCACCATGGTACTTTCCTGTCCCCTCACCATCTGCACTGTTTAATCCAAGCCCCTCCCCCGGCCCTCATATGAAAGAGGTCGAGCCGGGGAAGTAATTACCACATCCACAAGGAAATGTCCTTTTAAACCCAAAGCACTCCTTCATGCAGAGCGTTCTTCCGACAAATTGCTCGTCATAACCCCCACCAGCTCCCCGTTAAAGTCTATAAGTCTTGCATAAAGCAGCCATATACCAAAACAATGTGGAGCACCTCCGGCTTCTGTTCCCCAATAGCCCTAGCTAAAAAACATGAACAACTGCAGTGGGAGTAAAGAAAATCCGTCCACACACATCCCCTTCTAGAAGCTGTCCGTTCTTTCATCTCCAAGTGCACCCTGACAGGCCCTCAAAACACACATACAACTTTCCTTTAACCTATCGACCACTGCACCTCTTCGCCTACCTTGTTAGTGTCCTAAATTCCCCTTCCTGTCACTGCTGTCCCCAACGGCACCATTGCCGACAGAACATTGCTACCCACCTGCAGCCCCCACTGAGTTGTTTAGAACTCCTAACCCCACTTCCACTGGGCCAACCCATGCTCCACACCGGGACCGTAAATACCATCCTTCCAAACTGCTGTCAGATTATGCACTCACACCAACCTCCTACATCCTACCACCCACCAACCTCTCAATCAGCATGAATTGTAATGAAAATCTATTAACTCACCCAGCTGCCTCGGAGACCTCCTCCGAGCAGCTGAAACGCAGTCCTCCTCCATCTGGTCATCAGTAGGAAGAAAGCTCAGGGGGCCTATGGACCCCCCAGGCTGCAGCCGAAATCCTGCAGTCTCTTCAGGCCATAGCCCACAATGGGCTGACAAGTCCCAAGCCCATCCTGCCGACCGCAGGAGGGCTGCTCTTGATCCTTTGAATGCTAGGTTCACCCTAGGACAACTCGTGAGGCACCACAACTACTCCCTCACCGGAGGGGTTATCCTGCTGGGTTCATCCCAGGAGGGGGGATGGGAAGATGGGAAACTGCTGCTGCCACTTGCTGCCCCTTACCCAAAGAGGACCAGCCGCCGGGTTCATCCTCCACACCACTCAGAGGACAGCGCTCCCGCCAGGCTCCATCGCTGCAGAATCAGCCGCTGTGCCCCTGGCATCCGGGGCTCCCTACACACTGTGCCTGCTGTAGTTGGCCCTTCCTATCTAGAAGGCCGCACCTGCCCTCCCGCCGGCTGCGGGGGTACCATCCATCCTTGCCGGCCGCCCAGCGCGCTCCCTACTCAAGCCCAGCCAGGAGCCACCGCCATTCTATGTCTGCCATTCCCCAGGCCACGGGCCGGAAGTAGGCCATGGACCTAGTCGAGGATTCCTCCTGGTGGCCGGAATAGACCCCAGAGGCCTCCAGGTGCCCACCTTGCTGCGGAGGGTCCCCACCAGGGCTCCTAAATAACGCTCTCCTCACCCCCTAGCATAGGGAGAGTATATTTCGGGAGGTCGGGACCGCCAACCACATGCTGCAAGAGGGGAGAGAGCTGGTACCGATGGGAGTTCACAGGCAGCCTGTACTGGAGCCTGCACTGCCTGTTCCCCATGCACTGTCATAGCTGTACAGAAAAATCCCTTCCAGGGAAGCCATCTCCTCATCTGTGGGAGCTGTAATCTGTTGTCCAAAGAAGCTGCAAGAGGAAGCAGCTTCTTCTTACCTCCCCCTATATTCTTTATATTACTCCCCCCCTTCCTTCTTCCAAAACCACTCCACAACGAATCACCTCATTTCACATTTTTCTTATTGCAACCTAATGCACCTGTTAACCATTTAATTCCCTCCCGATTGTCATGTAGCCATTCCACCTTATGGGTTCCCTGGCTTTTCTAGAATAAGGTCATGTTCACAAACTGCATTTTGCTGCGTTTTTGTGCTTAATTTTTTACTATGGCTTTATGCAAACCTACGGTATGTTAATCTAAACTTGCATTTTTGATTGTGATTCCAAGAAAAGCTGTCCACACACATTAGTTTTATTTCTTTGCAGAAATTGAAACATGGCACTGGTTTTGCTGCATTTTGAAAAGAATGAGCATGTCAATTCTTTTCCTAGGTTTGTTTGCGTTTTTTCATAGAAAGCAATGACCAAGTGCAGAAACGCAGCAAAAATGCAACATAAACGTGACACACCCCCCCCAGGGCGGTGGGATACTTGGAACCGGGCTACGGTACTGCTGGGCAATCACAGGGGTCAAGACATGGCTCCGTGACCCTGGCGGTGTCAATACAAATTCAGTAGTTAAGGTTTTGGGGGTTGAAGTCATGATGCCACCCATGATGTTCAGCTTATTGATGCCTGACGCTGTCGTGCGGGACTTCTGGGGATGATGGAATCGCAGCTAAAGTTGTATCGCTCCCCATGGATGGAGCGTTCCCCAGGGCAACCGGTACTGTCTATGGCGGTGGTAGGCCATTGGGGTGCAGGACTGAGGGCACGGAATAACCAACAGACACACAGTACGTAGTCTCCTCTACCTTTATTGGTAGTTGAAGGTTCAGACCAGAACACTGACCACAGGTGATGTTGTGAGTCCGGACAGCCTGGAAGGAAGTTGGGGATCTCCTCACCCAGTGAGTTCTGAGGCCTCCCTGCTGCGCTCCTCTTTGCTGGTCCTGGCTGCCTGTAGCTATGCTGCGACCCTTTCTTCCTGCTGGTGAGTCTCTTACCCATATGGCAGGCAGCCTGAACCCTTCTCTGGTACCACTCTTCTGGCGGTCATCCCTGGGCTCTCGAGTGCTGCTGTGCCTCCAGATGCTTTGCTGTGGCCGGGAGACGTGGAGTCTCACGTCCTCCGGTTTTGGCTGCTGGGTCTTTAGTTTCAGAGTAGAGTTTCTGCCCTGGGGTGAGCCGGCAACTAGCTCCACTCCCCAGGCTCTCTCCTCCCCTTTCTCAGACCCTCTCCAACAGGTCCCTTGCTGTTATCTATCCTGGGACGAGCTCCTACGACTCCAGTCCCCAGGACGTCTGAACTGTTCTTCCTCTCAGACTGAATAGTCCTCACTCACTGGATCTCAAAAACGAACCCTCTAAAAGTATCTTGACACGCCGCAACTACGGTGTAACAACTGAGAGGCAATCGTGATTTCCGTCACGGTTGCTGTGAAATTGCTACGAAATTGCGGCGTGTAATTGGGGAAAGCGATGGAGATTTTCGAAGTTGCTCCTGGTTGCGGTTTCAGAGCATTGTTCAAAAACCAGAGGCAACCCTGAAGGTGAATTGCCCTGGTTTTGGCGTGTGAACGGGGATAGGGATGGAATCTGCGTCGCCTACTGATTTCCCACAGGCGTGCCACAGCGTGCTAGATACCGCGCCCCATCAGCGATGATTGGTGGGGGGCTACTGTGTTTCCATTGGCTGTCCCGTCACGCGGCGCTTAGTAACCCTATGTGCACCATGGTTACCATCTCCCAGCATAGGCTGTGCCGCTGGGAAATCGTTCATCACGGTGTCACACAGAACGAGGCAGCAGGTTGGTTGAGTTGAAGTTGTCAGGTTTTTCAACATGTTAAAAATCCTGTCAACTCCAACTTGACCAACTATCATTGTTGAATCGTTCATTTACATGCAACAACGCAATAACGATGTCGTTTCAACATCATTCCAGACGTCAATTTTGAACGATGTCAGTAACGATGTTGAGCCGTGTAACGGTACCTTAAGTCTTCAGGGTGTTTAGCTTCAGGCCTTTATTAAACCTGGCTTGCAGGAACTGCAGAATGGAGGCCACCGTACTCCTGTCATGACCTTGTGATGAACATAACGAGTTGTAGATTTTCCATAATTTGGAGTACATCTATAGCATAGCTGGCCTTCAAGTAGCTGCAAGTGTAGCAATGACATTATCTGGGAGCCTGCAGGAGATTAGATTCTCCCTCACAATCTCCATGCCATCAGATGCAACCTGCTGGGTCCGAGTAGAGAATGTCCCCTTGTGACAGGAGATCTGGTCTTATTGGAAACTTCCAGAATCTTCCTGTCGAAAGTTGCCACACATGTGGAAATCAATTTCTACGAGGCCAGAATGGAATGAATGCAATTGCCTCCACCTGTTTGTCACAAATCTTGCAGAGTACTGGAGCACACAGGAGGCTCCCGGGGGCCCATTTTCAGGGGTACATACACAGCGCCCAGGGGCCCACAGCCAACAGAGGATACAGGGCAGGGGACCCTGTTCTGCGGCAGACAGCATGGACCCCCCCAGGCACTTCAGGGCTCCGGCACTTGTGTGCGCCGGGTGCTGATGTGAGCCCTGGACATGGATGTGTGTCCTCAGGAACGCACATCCATGTAAAGCAGGTAAAGGGGTTGCAGGGGTCAGCAAGTGTTGGTCCTCTGTACCTCCGGGCCCAGTTGCACTTGTGACCCCTGTGACCGCGGTTGTTATGCCACTGCTGTAATCATCATTAAGACACTATGATCTTTTCAAGAAATTAGACCATTCTCTACTTCAAACTTTTTCTATATTTTTCTTTACTTATAACCTTTTTTTCTTTCCTTCTTGATATGTAACTTAGATTTGACATGTGACTGATTGGTGCTTTTCCATTGTACGTGTTTTTCTCCTTAACATGAATTAATAAGATATATCACATTGTTTGCTGTGCCTCACACATTTTGACTCACTATTGTTTTTGCTTTTCTCTTATATCCATGTACTATCTTTTAGCTCCTATACTCCTGATGAAGACCTCATCTAGGTCAAAACGTTGGGTGGAGGTTAGGGATGGGTGAATCTACTCGCTAGGACTCGTTACTCGGCGAGTAGTAAGGGACTCGCAGGACTCGGTACTCTGCGAGTTTCCCAGTGATTACTCGCACGAGTCCAATGCAAATCAATATCAATCCTAGTTTTGTCAGAAACGCTGACAAAACTAGGATTGCCATTGTTTGCATTAGACTCGGCTACTGTGCCAGTGATAGCAGGGAAACTCGCAAATAACTGCTGTTACATTGCGAGCCGAGTCCAGCTGTCTTCTCTGTGCAGCTCCAGGGTCCTAGAGCCCGCCTGCTCACAGACATGATGTAGCAGAGCTGAGATTGTTCTCAGTCTGCTCATTCCCTGTGCATAGACATCTATATCTATGCACAGGGGATGTAGCAGAGAGGACATCGCTTTTGGACTGCGTCGGACAGAAGAGGATTTTTTTTAATTAAAGATGGAGTCCCTAATGGCTTTTTTTTTATTTCAAATAAAATCTTTCTCTGTGTTGTGTTTTTTTAACCCTTTATTGGAGATTCTTAATGGCTGGGTCAAACGTGGCCTGACATTAAGAATCTCGGGCTTAATACCAGCTTGTATAACAAAGCTGGTATTAACCCCTTTATACCCAGCGTGCTACCGCCACCAGGGCCGCTGGAAGAGCGGGGTTCAGCGGCAGAGGATAGCGCTTCAATGAACGTGCCATCTTCTGGGGCGGCTGCGGGCTGCAATTTGCAGCGGGGGGTGCCCAGAAAGCTTGGGCATCCCTGCGCTGCGGATTCCAGCCCCCACTGCTTAGCTGTACCTGGCTAGACATAGAAATTGCGCGGAGCCCCACGCATTTTTTTTTTATTATTTCATGAATTTCAGAGTCAGAGTCTCAGAGTCTCAGAGTCAGAGTCGTCAGAGTCAGAATCTCAGAATTTCATGAAATAATTAAAAAAAAAATGCGTGGGGTTCCGCGCAATTTCTATGTCTAGCCAGGTACAGCTAAGCAGCTGGGGGCTGGAATCCGCAGCGCAGGGATGCCCAAGCTTTCTGGGCACCCCCCGCTGCAAATTGCAGCCCGCAGCTGCCCCAGAAGATGGCGCGTTCATTGAAGCGCCATCCTCTGGCGCTGAACCCCCTCTTCCAGCGGCCCTGGTAGCGGTGGCACGCTGGGTAATAAAGAGGTTAGGGCCAGCTTTGTATTATCAGCTGGCCCTAAGCCCGAAATTTATGGCGGTCACGCCAATATTAGACATGACCGCCATGAATTTCTATTAAATTGTTTTAAAAAAAAACACAACACAAAGAAAATTTTTTATTAGAAATAAAAAAAAAAAGCCATTAGGGACTCCATCTTTAATTAAAAAAATCCTCTTCCGTCCGACGCAGTCCAAAACGCAATGTCCTTCTGCTACATCCCCTGTGCATAGATATAGATGTCTATGCACAGGGAATGAGCAGACTGAGAACAATCTCAGCTCTGCTACATCATCTCTGTGCACAGACATTCATGTCTGTACACAGGGAATGAGCAGACTGAGAATAATCTCAGCTCTGCTACATCAGGCAGCAGGCGGGCTCTAGGACCCTGGAGCTGGCAGCCAGCACACAAACCAGACAGGACTCTTATCTGTGCGAGTTTCCCAGCGATTACTTACAAAGTAAACGAGCAATGCAAATAAATGGCAAAACTAGCATTGCTTCAGGCTGAAGCTTCCGAGACACATCTGCGATTTGTAAATCTCACACTACTCGCTATTACTCGCTTCCACATTCATTAACATTGGACTCGCTAGACTCGCAACGAGTAGCGAGTCCTGTGCTCGGACTCGCTAGAGTCAAGCGATTCCGAGTAATTTAGGATTCGCCCATCACTAGTGGAGGTGAGCGTTTGAATTTCTTGTATATCATTCAATAAAATATATGATAGTTTGAGCTGACATCTCCTGAGAGTCATTGTTCATTTAGTGTGCCAGAGTTTATCTATATATTTATGTCTGATTTTACTCTGAGCACCTAATAATAACGGTTGAGCCAAACCCTTTTGATCATATAGTTCCCAACCAGTCGCCTCTGCACAGTATTGACAGGCCAGATCGAAGACTCTCCATTCTGAACTTCTTCTGGAGAAAGGTTTTAATGTAGGTCAAGTCTATCACTAGACGCCATTTCCCTTCAGGTTTGGGAACCGGAAACAGAGGGGAATAAACCCATTCATCCTCTTGATGTACAGGCACTTCTTCCAATGCCCCCTACTGGAGAAACCCTTGCACCAGAGACCACACCACTCCATCCTTGGATTGATTTGAGACAAAGTGGTCAGGAGGAAGCTCTATTAATTTTAGAGAGTACACTCTCTGATTAATTGACAGGACCCAAGTGTTGTCTGATGTTGCTGACCATTCTGGATAGAAGTTGGACAATCTTTCTGTGGAGCCCACTGGGACGGGGTACTCGGTACTGGACCGGGGTACTGCTGGGGATATCACGGCGGTTTTGGTCCGGACCGTGTCCCGGGTTCTCACAAGTAAATAGGGTATTTACAGGGATAGTTTGTCGTGACGCCACCCACAGGTTGTGGTCAGTGATGGGACCACCGCTGTAGCGCAGCTCTGCCAGGAAGATGGAGGGATGGATGGGCTGCAGCTGGATGGATGAGCCCGCCGCAGGTCGGGCTGCTCCTGGCAGGGTAAAAGGTATGTAAAGCACAGTTCTGCATACCTGAAATCAGACACGGAAACTGAAGCAGGGTTCACCGGGTTTACTCTCAAGTTCTTCCAAGTCACACAGTTCACGGTACAGTTCAGTTCTTAACAACTTTACTCAGTAACTCCGGTAACACTTAAACCTGTGCAGCCAGGCTGTCGCTCTGAGACCTCTCACTCCTTCTATATGTCCTTCGAGGCTGTTCTCTCTTTCTCTGTTCTCTCTGCGGATTGTATGGCGGCAGCAAGGCCCCTTGTATGAATCTTCCCCCTGTGTGTATGTGGGTGGTAAGCCGGGTCCTTATGGTTGCTGCTGAGCCTCCAACCCTGGTGGTAGGTACATGGATCTGGAAGCTGTGTTCCCCGCTAGTTTGTCTGGGGAGCAGGTTTATGACTTCAGTCCCCCTCAGAGCTGACACTCTGATGTTTGCCGAGCCTGCAGTAACCCTGTCTTTCAAGGGATTACCAGGCTCCTTCTAACCCGTGTGACTTCCAAGTACTTCCAGGGAATCTATCCCGCCTGTAGTTGGTCGGTGCTGCCATGTTCCTCGGACATGGTGATACCGGTCGGTCTCTGTCCTCACACTCCCCTGGGATGCCGGCTATGGACAAGCTTTCTCTCCATGGATCTGTGTCTCTGTGGATTCTGCATCTCCAGAGAGCCCAATCCCTCCGGGATGTGTCACTTTCTGTCTGCTGTTATATACCTCTCGGCTCACTCTGGCCTACTAACTCCTTCCTCCTCTTTTCCTCTTTTTGTACTATCTGTCACCTGACCTTCCTTCCTTCCCACCCACCTTCCTCTTAACCCCATCACCCCTTGCCTGCCTAGAGTCCCGGGCTCCAGGTTGGGTGCTATGCTCTTTTGGGTGTGTGTGTGCTGTGAGGGTGTTTGGTGCACAAACTGTCTACCTTCTGCCTGGCTACAGTTCCCTAGGTGGCCACCCTGGTCGCAGGGGCGCCACATTTCTCCCACTATCTTGAAGCAGCTGGTGTCATAAGTGCTTGTCCTTATGAAAGGACCACTTCCCTTTGGATGTAGATGGCTGAGGCCTGGGAACATAGCGTGTTCTTCCTTGTGGTCTGGTCCTGAGTCTTGGGGAGGATCTCTTCTGATTATGACGAAACTGGAAAGACCTTTTAGCAGGGCGTAACTAGAATAGGTGCAGGGGCCCTGCAGCCTAGGGGGGCCCCAAATGTCTCTTTGGCCCATAGAAAAAGACTAATACTACTAAAGATTTGCAATAATTAGGGGCCCCGTTGGAGCTTTCGCATCGGGCCCCGAGGCCTGAAGTTACGCCACTGCCTTTTAGGCTGTGGGAATGAAACGACCTGGTTCTCGCCATGAGATTTAAGGATGCTCTCCAGTTGTGGACCAAAAAGGCCAGACGGTTGGAAGGGAAGACTGCAGAAGTGCATCTTTGATGGCATATCTCCGGACCATTGCTTAATCCAAAGAGCTCTTCTTACTGAGATGGTAGTATCCAGAGCCTTTGCAGAAATTTTCAGGGCTTCTACAGATGAGTCACAGAGGAAATCAGCTGCAAATTTGAAGAGAGGGATCCAATCGAGAATCTCTTCTCTAGACACTCATTGTTCTAAATCCTGAGACGGGTGGCTTAACCAGACTTGTAGGACTGTAGCCACTGGAACTGTAATGATATTCTGGCTATTGCTGCTGCCGCCATATAAGCTTTCTTCAAGGACGCATCTTGTTTCCTTTCCATCGGTCCTTGAAAAGTGACTAATCTTTTGAAGGAAAGAAGGATTTCTTGGATAGTTTTGCCACTGATAAATCCACCTTCAGCACAGCACAGGAGGTGTCAGTTCGCTAATTATAAAGTATTGCTAATTAACATGTCTTCTGTTCTGACTAGGGATTAAGGGTTTAACCCATGCTGTGCTGCAGTAGGTCAGATCAGGAAAGAATGTACTACTTTCGGTAAGTTTTTCAGACTTATCAACCGTGACTCCTACATAATGCAGAATCCTAACAAAGCACAAAATGCTCTAAACCTCAATGTTGCCATATCAGGGTTTCTGCAGGAATATCATTAAATGCTTCTGTTATTTCTGAACAACTTGTAAATCCTGATTGTCCTTGTGTTTTTGTAGAAAATGATGACTGTGCGTGCTTCCCTTCTATTTCCATATGTTCAGTATATCTGAGGTATACAATTATTTGAAAATTTTAGAATTTAATCCATAGTACTGAGGTGAACATTAACAAATATATAGAATAAGAGTGTAAACAGGGGTTGTCTGGCCCAAGGGGCAGGGGGCAGATGCCCCCAGGCCAGTGGTCAAGCAGCAGTGTTTGGGTCACCCGGTCATCTGTCATGTTGGTCTGGGAGGCCACTCTGTCCCTGAAAATTACTGTTCATAGGCCACTGCAGTGTGCTTGCCCCCAGGCTGAAATTTGCCAGCCCCTGAGTGTAAATTTGTCTGCATGGTATATCTTGTCTACAAAGTCGATATACACACTGTAAATTAACCTTTCCTCCTTGTCATAGAAACGTGACATGTTAACAATATTTAATTTATCGGCTGATTCTTGGAAATGTTGACAAGAATGCTTTGATTAGATTATCAAAGTGGTCTCAGCTTCTGAAGTGTCTAAATTAACCATTAGAAAGATTACATATAATTTCTCACTTGATGTGTAAACCTAGAAGGGCAGACAAGTGGTATAATATAGTTTCTTTATCATTTTAGAATTTTGGAATAGATAACCATTACGTTTCAGCAACCTTTATCAGGAATTACCTTTTTTATTACTGAGAATCCATATCAATCCTTGCTGTAAAGATTTGTAATTTAGCACATATAGAATTCTATGCGCCCATGTGGTACCTTCATGGCAGTTTCTTTGGAGAATACTATTGGTGAACATTACAGATTGGTGGATCGATTTTTGGGACTACAGTCATGCCGCAGGAATGACTTTGCACCATCCCGGCTAATCAAACGTCACGCTGGTAATCACAGAAGACAAGAGATCTGCAGTGCGAGCCTCCCATAGTGAATGGGCCAAAGGCTCACAGAGTAGTCTTCCCTTCTCTAGTATAGTTATTTAAATATATATATGTAGGACATTAGCAAGAGACTTCCTAAAAAAGGGTGGTTCTCTGGGTGGGGTCCATAGACTATTGTCTGTTCTCATCCTTTTTGGTGTTGTTTTGGTCACTTTTGCATTGTGTCATTGATCTCACCTCTAGATGTAGCATGAGATCCTGTTGAGCATCTGTGGGGCATCCTCAAAAGGAAGGTGAAGGAGCGTAAGGTCTGTAACATTCACCAGTGCCGTGATGTTGTCATGAAGGACAGAAGAGGATCCAGTGGCTCCTGTGGAGCTGCAGTGAGCTCCATACCAAAGAGAGGTAAGACTTTGGGCACAATATGGCCATTTTCAATTATGGGTGTCAAACTTTTGTTGTCAGCGGCTTAGACATTAATGGCTGTGTGTTGAATTATTTAGAGGGCACACAAAATTTACACTGTCACAAGTTGTATACTGACTACTGTACATTGTATCAAAGTGTCATATCTTCAGTGTTGTGCCAGGAAAAGATATAATAAAATATTTACAAAACTGTAAGTTAGATAGGACCATTCTGATAAGGGTCACCGTGGCGAGGTAGAACAGCTTATGTACATTTTTTGCAAAAAACGTATTAACTAAGTACCCTGTTTTTGATACTGTTTTTTATTAAGCACTTGCTTTTTATTATTACCTTTTTATAGCAGAGTACTTCCACACATTTGTTATACTGTTTTTTTCTGTGGTCTAGTTATTTGGTGTTGTGAACACAGTCCTACAGACCCGTTCACATTTTGATTTGGCTCAGTTGCAGTTTTTCATTTATTTTCTTGTTTAGCAAGATAGGGAGTGTCCCACCCTCCTATTCTGAGCCAGGCACATAAGGTGCTGTCTGCTGCACTGTGTCCATATTGGACTCTGGCCCGTCTGCACCCTACATCCATGAGGTATATTCATACAGGATCAGGTTTTAAATGAGTTAGATAGGACCATTCTGATAAGGGTCATTGTGGCGAGGTGGAACGCATATGTACATTTTTTGCAAAAAACCTATTAACTAAGTACCCTGGTTTTGATACTGTTTTTTACTAAGCACTTGCTTTTTATTATTACCTTTTAATAGTGGATACTTTCACATGTTTGTTATAGTGTTTTTTCTGTGGTCTAGTTATTTGGTGGTGTGAACGCAGTCCTACAGACCCGTTCACATTGTGCCTTGGCTCAGTTGCAGTTTTTCAAAACTAAGTTTAACTAATTTTGTACTAGTCATTATATTTTCATACACCACTACAATGTTTTTTGTTCTTTTCTACTGCACCTCTGAAGTGATGCTTTAAATCTAAGTCTCCTGACCCCTGTCCGATATTCACTTTCTGGCAGCTTCAACTTTTTCCAGCATTGCTCCAGTCGATCTATGGGGATATGGACTGCCAGCCAGTGGCGTAACTAGTGTTGATGGGCCCCAGTGCGAAATTTAGACCGGCCCCCCCACTCCCTGTGCACATGGTGGTCGGATATATAGGCCTCGTGTAACATTCTACATTCTATAAAGGACTCCCCTTTCCCCCTTTATTATGTATTAATGTCCCTCATCCTGCTATATATGGTCCTCCTCCTGGAATATAGCTTTTATCCTGATATATATGTCCCCCTTCCTGGTATATATTGTCCTCCTCCTCCAGCACCCATAGTCCACCAATAATTATAATGCTCCCATTATCCTCTATTCAGTATAATTCTGCCTCCATATCCCTCCATATATTATCATGCAGTCTCATCACCCTCCGTATATTATAATGCAGCTTTATATAGTACTCAGTGTATTTGAAATATGGTTCAGCGTGGCGACCAATCAGAATAGCGGCGCGCTCTATGGCGCCATATTTCAAATACACTGTACTCAGTCTATTCTGATTGGTGTTTTTATATAACATGGAAAGACATTTGGGGATATCACATCTTCCAAAAGACTCCATTCTAATGTTTTTCCTTCAATATAGATTACATTCTGTCTGTAAAAATCAAATGATCACACATTGCTCTCTAATATTTATCACCAGTGGAACTATATAGTAAAGAGAGAAAACAAAATAACAATTGTAGCACTAAAAAAGAAAAGCTGCACTCTGCTCTGACCATAAAAATACACAAAACTATTTCAGTTAAGCAAGGATACAAAAATTGAGACACTTAGCTTTAAAAATAATAAAAAAAATAATGTGGGTTCACACCCATTGCTGCGCACCCTTCCCCGTCCTGTTGGCCCGTGATGCGATTGTTCTCCGTCACTTTTTATAACTTGACCATACAAAAGGAGGTTTAAACCCAGGTAGAGGCAGAAATTGAAAGTTAGAGACCCAGTCCAAGAGATGCACCTCGACGTGGCAACTGGGCGGTTTAATGATATGGCCATATTTTTAAAGCTAAGTGTCTCAATTTTTGTAATCTTGCCTAACTGAAATAATTTTGTATATTTTTTTGGTCAGTGCAGAGTGCAGCTTCTCTTTTTTAGTGCTACATATAGGAAAGGTTTGGTTTTGTAAAAATGCCTCACCGTGTAGTTGATAAATGTGGCTACTCACATCTTGATATGCATAGATCCAAGCCGTTGACCAGTAGTAATGGTTACAAAGGAGGAAAATGGATTTGCATAAAAGTTAGAAAACTCCAAAAGCTATATTCCATTATTAAAAAATGTCTATGGCAAATTGTATTAAAAACTACTCGCTAATCTGACGCATTTCTGACATACAAGCCCTTAGTCATATGTAGAATGATGGAATAAAGTTTTCTTTTATTTTTTTTACTTTTATGCAGATCTATTTTCCTTCTTGGTGACTAGATGAACTAGTATGTATAGGAATCTATAGATTATCTGCTGTATATAGGTGTTTATAGACAAAAGACATTTTAAAATCCAATCTGCTTTACACTGCGGGATTGGAGAAACGTGATTTGCCATGCTGAAAGCTATTATCATCCGTGCAGGTATCACGACCTCACACAGCAGAATTCTTCATAGTGCTCTGGGTATTTGGGTCATGTGCAGTCAGTGTAATTAACACATTTTATAGTGGGACACTTCCTATACCAGGCAAATCTCACTTTATTTTGACAGTAACTTTGATCTGAGGGACTTTGAATGTCAAGTCAGCACCATCCATGGCTGAGAATACATAGAGAGCGTGCCCTTCTTTTTCATGTGTTCAATCTAAACTCTCAGTGCAATATTAATTCTGATTTTATATTTTACTTATCATTGTTTGAGTTAATCTAAATCTAGATGTGGCACCCCAGGAGTTAATGTGCCACAGTATCAACACCAAGGGTTAATTCCCCACACAACCCACTACACTACACTAGCGCCTCCAGGCCATAAAAGGGAACTAAAGATGCTTCCCTATATATTCTGGTGTGGAGGGGAAGTGGGCAGAGCAGTATGGAGCAGTACTGTGAAGAGTTCAGTTCCTGAGAGGACTGATGAAGAAGGACCTGGGTGTAAAGGAGCTACCTTAGGCTCACCCCACGGTCCGCTGCCCAATTCTAGGCCTAGCCAGGGTCTGAAGAAAGGAGTTAAGAGAAACAGAGGAACACACGTGGGAGACTGAGTTACCCTATAACTCGCCCCGGAGGAGCGCAAAGACCGGATACCAGATCCGAAATTGTGCCTGACACAAGCAGCACAGTAAACACAGGACTAGTGGAGGCTATATATCTTCACTGTACCACAGCGAAGCAACATGGCGGGGTCAGTAACATGAAATAAGACTCAAGTTGCCTAGCAAGTTGGTACCTGTGAGGGGAGACAGGGCCAGCAGCTTAGCTAAAGTGGCAGCAGGGCCACACACACAGCACAGGAGTGGGAAGCCAAGGACCTGATCAGGGTGGGAGCAACCCGGCCCCGGTACAGACTCTGTGGACAGTACTCTGCTGAACAACACTTGCAGTAAAGACTTGGAAAACTACAAAACCATGAGTCTGTGTGATCCTTGTGCTCAAGCCCTACTTTCCCTCACAAACTGTTATCATCTCTATCACTACCCCTACTCTGCATCATCCATAGACTATTATCATCACTGCCCTGGGGCAGTTTATAGTTGTGAAGAACAATCAACGTTTTGACCCACACCGTGTCTTCGTCAGGATTGGTCTAAGAATATTTACAAAAAAAACAAATCATAAAAAGAAATAAGCAATTACAAAATAGTGGTCCATATGAGTAATGTGGCGTGAGTGACAGGTTACAATAAAGAGTCATGATGGTGTAGGGGAATGAATAAAGTGTGTACCGAGCATGTGGTATATATGGTGGACTTACGTGATAGGAAGTGTGATGAGTGGACTACAGGGTAGTGAGTGACGTACCAGGGGCGTTACAGTAATGGTGCTAGGAGCTGAATGTGGGTGGGAGTGAGTAAAAGACTATGCTCTAAGGAAATTGTGTAGTAATGGGGGTGAATATTCGAATCGGCATAGGTATGAGATAGAATGTTGGAAATATATCAATACCTTCAAATAGTCCTATATAATTAGGACGTAAAGTTAGTCACTTTGGACATCTTTATAATGCTTAAGCCTATAAAGGAGAGAACAAGGTATGTTAAAGGAGATATGGGCTAGATATGTCCAGGTTTTAACAAAGATTAAGGTTAAAGCAGGAGGCTTTAAAATGGGAAAATTAAAGGATTACGTGCCAGCCGTAATGAGCGGTATGTATACCTGCAATCATAAACCACCTGGCTCAGTATACCAAGGCCAAACGAATTCCATGAGCCTTACGAGTGGGACTACGACCAACATTGTTTCACGACAATGAGGAATTTTGTCAGTTGTTTGAGAACATTCTCAATAAATGTTTCCTTGATCTCATGGTTTTAACCATTAAATTCATCCAAGATGAATTGGTGAAGGTTAAAGAATAGATCATCAGCATAGAAAACCAACTAACAAACACTCTTTCTGACATCCCTCAAAACAAAGGCAGAAAAAACCATTCAAGATTTCACGAATGATCTCAAAGTCAGAAAACAATTCAAATTCCTATGAAACCAGGACGACTACTTGAAAAATCAGGTTTACAGATGGCGCTATATGACACTACCAGACAGTCCAAGAAACCGCTTTGGTTCCTCTGGCTCTTCAGGCTCGGAAGATGGACGGAGGCATGGAAAAGATGGATGCGGAAAACCACGCCAGCGTGTTTTCGATCCCAAATTAGCACCACCGAAACATCCAACGGCACCATCACAAGAAACCACAGACGACGACTACGAAGGGGGCATGGACGAGGATCCCTATGTAGAAAATCGAATGCAGACCCGGTCCGAGGTAAAGAAAACCTTGTTTTCAACATTTCGTCCTACCTTCTATGACCAGCAGAGACCCGGGTGCTCCAGAAGAGACTCTCTTTTTGTCCCACCCCTCCTTTCAACACATTTAAGCTCCAACAGGAACTCAACAGATTCTACCGAACATTGAGATTGAAAGTACATTTCAACAAAGTGCCGGGTGAAAACAACACGGTTCCCACACCAACCATTGATGAAGCATCACCTGACACAGTTACTCTGAGACATCTACGACTAAGGACAACATCAAGTTTCCAACCACTAAAACCTGACACCCTGTGGAAACATATATCGGTTAGGTCAATGACTCTGTAAATGTATTATGCAAAGGTATTAACAAGGGTGACTTTCACATTAGACATAATACTACCGAGAGGAGACATTGGCACTAAACAGCCTTAAAAATAATAAACAAATCGTGATAAAACCCGCTGACAAAGGGGGTGCCATTGTCTTTCTCAATAAAACAGACTACCTAACAGAAATTTACTGTCAACTGTCAGATAACAACACGTAGGTACCACTCCATAATGACCCTCTTACTGGGATTAAATCCAAGATAGCCAACCTAATCACCAGACATGTCGCAATGGGTAACATTGATAAAAAACTTGCAGATTACCTCCATAATCAACATCCCATAACACCGGTAATTTACATCTTACCAAAAATTCATAAAAACCTAGAACATACACTGGGTAGACAGTGGCTTCTACTGACTCCGTACTCTCTCCATTATCCATTACATTGGAGAAAATCCTCAGCCCTCTTATCCCTAGGATAGAGTCATTCATCCGTGACATCAATGACTTTCTAAGCCATATCCGTAGAATCTCACCTATACCATCCAAAAGTACATTGGTAACACTAGACGTCAACAGCCTCTACACTTGCATCGACCACCATCTGGGTCTAGAGACTGTTAACTCGTTCCTCAACAAATTTGAAACCACTAATCAGTTTAAGAAAATGTTCTGTTTGGACACGTTAGAACTGGTGCTCACTAAAAACTATTTTCTCTTTGAGGACCAGTTTTACCTACAGAAATGAGGGACCACTATGCATGCGAATGCCGCACCTCCATACGCAAATATATATATGGCAAAATTTGAGGCAGACCATATATACAACAATATACTCTTTCAAACACATGTCAAGGTATGGCTTAGATTTATTGATGATGTCTTTTGCATTTGGACGGGCACCAGTGAATCATTCAACACTTTCGTATCAGAGATCAACACGAAAGTACCTAATCTTACTTTTACATCACATACTGACCAGGATAAAATTAATTTCCTTGACACAGTAATACTCAAAGACCCCAACGGGTCCCAGAGTAGTGACTTATATACCAAACCAACGGACCGGAACAGCCTGTTGCATTGGACAAGCTGCCATCCCAAACATACAAAAACCTCATTGCCCAATTCACAACATCACAGGGTTGACCGCATTGTAAGCGACATCAACACTAAAACAATCAGACACGGGGAAATGACTAAAAAATTCGGGAACAGGGATTATCTAGATGAATTCTGCACTAACCATATCAAAGAAAAACAGGGACCATTGAAGTCGGCCAATGAAAGGGTCAAGTCCATCAATACCTATCACCCCTTCTCTTCCTTGGTTAGAAAAGCCATTCTTCAACACTGGCCCCTGCTTAAGATCGCATATCCTGAGATTGAAGAATTCAAAAATCCCCCTCTAATTTGCCATAAAAGTGCCCCTAATCTGAAACAGCTATTGTGGGATCCGCAATCACTCCAATAAGACAAAAAACCCTTGGCACAGTTCGCAGAGGTACTTTCTCCTGCCTGGAATGCGCACAATGTACTATTGTCATGAAAGGGGACACATTTACACATGCTAGGTCAGGCAAACGTTTCAACATAAACGGATTTTACACGTGTGACTCAACACATGTGGTATATCTGATTAAGTGCTCCTGCGGTCTTGGATATGTTGGGGAAACCACTCAGCATATCCGAGACTGCATAAGAAGGCATACGTCGACAATAAGGTGTCAGAACACTCTTCTGCCAGTTCCGGCTCATTTCATAGAGAAAAAGCATAACCTAAGTCAATTAAAATTCCAGGTAATTGACCATGTACCCATTGCAAGATGGGGAGGTGACCGTATCCGAAGGCTTAAAGAGAGAGAGTCTTTCTGGATACACCATTTGAATACCCTCTCCCCATTGGGACTCAATAGGGAGTTGATTTATTGAAAAACCATTTCTTTCAGGGTAGCCAAAACCGGGAGCTATAAACCCTATTATAATTAAAAATCTCCTAGTATGGTTTAATGGATACCGCGTATCTTATTTTTGAAACATAAAGGTTCTTGTTGATTTATAGAAAAGCTTAATTCGTTATTCTCTTTTCTGTGTGAATTATTCTAATTTGGTGTTTTTCTATATTTCCACTAGAGAGATAACAAGAATACGGATGCAACCTTTTCTGTGTCACCCTGAAACGGGCACCATCACTATATCTCCATTAGGTCCTCCATCCAAGACCACGACTGGATAATGGCACCATGTTTATGTCTAGCTGCATCATGTCACATCATCACAAAGCCACAACTCTTATACATTAGTACGCACACTAACAGCACTTACTTGCCACTTTCCTTTATAATGCTTATCCCCATTAACACAATAGCACTTATGGCGCATGTGCCCTGCACTCTGCGTGGCGCGCATGTCCTGTAAAAGTGTCGCCTGATAGAGCAGCATTCCCACCATCAAAATGGCGCCTGCGCACGGGAGCCCTATAACGCACATCCGGCCGGATGATGCGCATCTGCCTACAAACTGGGTCCGCCTCACCCAGTGTGAATAAAAAGCGGTATGTCCCACTTCTGTCCTTCCCTTTCAAGCCCTACACCAGACCCTGGACTAAAAAGGTATTTACTGCCCATGACATGCTTTTAGTTCCTCTAGCAGGATTGCTCCTTCATTTACCCCTTTCCATTTACTTATAGGCAGGAGTCACATACCATGCCATATTGCAGGTATGTACCCCTAACCCTTTCCCCCTTTTTTTTTACTTTTCTTTTTACTAAGATTTCATTACTAATGCCTGATCATTGCATTCACAGTTCTTAAGGGTTTTTACCCTGGACGTGACGCATGCATACCTCTGTAGATACTATAAACCTAGGTAGTTTATGATTACAGGTATACATACCTCTCATCCTGTTTTAAAGCCTCCTGCTTTAACCTGGACATATCTAGCCCATATCTCCTTTAACATACCTTGTTCTCTCCTTTATAGGCTTAAGCATTATAGAGATGCCCAAAGTGACTAACTTTACATCCTAATCATATAGGACCATTTGAAGGTATTGATATATTTCCCACATTCTATCTAATACCTATGCCAATTCAAATATTCACCCCCATTATTACACAATATCCTTAGAGCATAGTATTTTACTCACTCCCACCCACATTCAGCTTCTAGCACCATTTCTGTAAGGCCCCTGGTACGTCACTCACTACCCTGTAATCCACTCATCACACTTCCTATCACGTAAGTCTACCATATATACCACATGCACGGTACACACTTTATTCATTCGCCTACACCATCATGACTCTTTATTGTAACCTGTCACTCACGTCACATTACTCACATGGACCACTATTTTGTAATTGCTTATTTCTATTTATGATTTGTTTTTTTGTAAATATTCTTAGACCAATCCTGACGAAGACCCGGTGTGGGTCGAAACGTTGATTGTTTGTCTTCACAACTATAAATAAAAAAAACATGCAACACAAAGTTCAACTTCTCAAGCTTTTTTTATGTGGTGCAAGGGATTGATATTGATTATCCTGTATTATTGTACCTCGGGCAACGCTGGGTTCTACAGCTAGTACTTAACAAATTCAGAACAATAGTGATTGTTACTGACATCTAGTGTTCAGATGTTATAGTTACAGGTGTTACTCATATTCACAATTACAACTGAAATGTATAGTTCTTTACACCCTCTAAAGGTACCGTCACATGTAGCAATTTTGCTAGCAATTTCACTGGCATTTTGCTGGTTGCAGTGAAATTATGGACACATTGTTCTATTTTGTTGTCGTGTACAAATGTAACAATGTGTCCATGATTTCACTGCAACCAGCAAATTGCCAGTGAAATTGCAAGCAAAATTGCCGCGTGTGACGGTACCTTTACAGTGCCACAGAGAACCGTGACCTACTAGTTAGGTCGGTGACCTGTGAAGGAAACATTTCTGCGTGTGGCCCCTGGTATAGAGATTATCAATTTGCTCTTTCTAGCTTTAGAGCTTTAGAGCACACCTCCGTTGAAAGTATTTAGCGGAGAACCGCTAAATACTTACGTTTTTTCAGAGAAGCGGAGCTGCGTGTGCGCCGGCGCTTTTTGCAGACGCAGCCCATGGTTACCCAATGTGTATCGTGGTAACCATTTCTAACAGCAGGCTGCCTAGTGTCCGCTTAAGCCGAGCGCACAGGGAAACGCGTTTCCCTGTCCGCTCTGGGAAAGCGGACACTAGGCAGCCTGCTGTTAGAAATGGTTACCACGATACACATTGGGTAACCATGGGCTGCGTCTGCAAAAAGCGCCGGCGCACACGCAGCTCCGCTTCTCTGAAAAAAACGTAAGTATTTAGCGGTTCTCCGCTAAATACTTTCAACGGAGGTGTGTGGACATGGCCATAGCCATGTAAATTTGGAATGAAGTCCTTTAGGTTTTATAGTGAATTTAAAACTAATACAAAAGATTCCATCCAAAGAGACAAGGTCACAGGGGACACCAAGAATTCTTGTGTCCCTGCCCCCTGAAGCTACTCATGACAAGAAACATACATAAGGATTGAGTAAATGCTTCATTTTGCATAATCAAATAGATTTTTATTTAATTTTTTAGATTTTTACAACAAGAGCCACGAACAGGAAGGTGGTGTAAAGTGCTACAGAGACTGACCCGGCATATAGATATCATTCTCTCAATAAGGCTTCACCAATATATACATTAGTGTTGCATGAAGACTCACATTATCACCTTTAAAGGGACCCGCAATGGGTGATAATGTGAGTCCTCATGCAACATTAATGTATATATTGGTGAAGCTTTATTGATAGAATGATAATTTATATGCCGGCTGAGTCTCTGTAGCACTTTACACCACCTTCCTGTTCGGTGGCTCTTGTTGTAAAAATTAAAATATTAAATAAAAATCTATTTGATTATGCAAAATGAAGCATTTACTCGATCCTTATGTATGTCAATTTAAAACGCAAAACATAATTTTTGATAATTACACTGATTGTTGTGTATGAAACAATGTTAACGATGCAAAAGCCTCAACATGAACTAAAAATGCAATGTGGAAATGAAAGACCTTAAAGGCGCTATAAGGTATAAAACAGAATGTGAAGAGAATATAAATAATCATAAAATACTCGGCCTCTATGTGGCCCACGAGTCAGGAGTGCCCCTACCCGCTTGCAGATACAATTAAAATCAATGATGGAAGAGGGAGCAATCAGTTGCAGCTCCCTACTCCATTATTCTTCCTGCACAGTGACATAATTTCAGCACAGACTACACGCTACAGAGACTAGAGCAGAATGGAAATAGAGAAAGATGAGAATTTTTATTAAATTAATAGTAGCATTTATACAGTTTGCAGGGCTGTGTGAGCCTTATAAAAGTTTAGGGGTCATTATTTAAATGGTAATATGGGGGCAATTATAAAAAATGTTTGCAGGGCTATGTGGGGGCTATTATACTGTTTGGAGGGCTATGTGGAAGCCATTATACCTTTTGCAGGGCTATCTGGGGATCATTGTACTTCTTGGATGGCTATGTGGAGGCTCTTATACTTTTTGGAGAGCCATGTGTGTGCCATTATAATTTTTGGTGGGCAATGTTTAGGCCATTAAACTGTTTGGATGGCTATGTGGGGGCAATAATACTGTTTGGAGGGCTATGTGAGGGCTATAATACTGTTTGGAGTGCTAGTTGGGTCCATTATACTATGGGCAGGTTATTATACAATGTGAATAGTTGGGTTAGTGCCATCATACTGTGTATAGAGTTGTGTAGGGGCTATTATACTTTGTGAAGGGCCATTTACTGTGTAAAGGGTTGTGTCAGGGCCATCATACTGTGTTGGAGTCACCGTGGGAATACCATACGTTTCGATGTTTTAGGAGTCATCAAACTGTGCATCTGGAATGTATGTGTAAGAATTCACTGTGGGGGTATCATACTTTGTTCAGGGGGGCATTTTCATTGTAATTATACTTTATGGGTGCCATGAAAGGGGTATCTTAATGCGTGGAAACATTTAAGGGGGTTCAGTAGGTGGATAATTGGATGCAGAGTTGTTTGAAATTCTCTTCTGTGACTCCAACAAATACTTTATTCTTTTGTTTGGGGGCAATTAGGACTTTTGCTATGGGACCCCATAATTTCTATATACACGACTGAAAAGATCGCAATGATTGATGACATAACGACAATAGAACAATACAAATGGGATACATTTATCATCTTTTGGCAGATTCATTCTAAAGGCCAGTAGAAATCATGTAATATAATGCCCAGCGGTAAAGTCAAACATTACATCTATGGATGTCCTGACCAATTAGCCATTAGAGAATAGGACGTGTCAATGCCAAGTGCAATGTGCAGATCATCTACATCACAGGGAATCGATACACATAATAGCAAGCCGACTTAGAGACATGTCTGACAACAAATTGCTGTAAGAGAGCTCAACCCACACAAGGAGACTGTAAAAATCAGTCAACTGACCCATTTCTTTGCGTAAAGAGAAAGTATTATCAACACTAAGAAGTATTTAGTTACCTAATCTAGGGCAAGGAAAAAAGGGCAGATGCCAAATGATCATGTCGACTCTTTCATTTTCCAATAATCTGAGCTGGAACCTGATTGGTTTCTTGAGAAATTAATATTTTTTTGGGAACTGTGACAAAATGTCTCCAGCAAAAAGCCTATAATTAAATTAAATTTTAGTTCCCAAACTAACAAAAAGTACTCACCTGGTAAACCTCATGGATTCTAGTCCTCTTTCTGAAGATCATGTCAACTTTCTCTCTTCAAATCAGTGGATTAGAAATGTGTCCCATCCTTTTAATAGGGTAAACTGGAAAACTAGGAAGCACCAGAACACTGGATACATAAGGAGAATATCCACAACCATTTTATATTACGGTAATAAGGTAGGACTCAGTATGGTGGATGTCCAGATGTAGCAAGAAGGAACAGAGGGGCACTCACCAGGTCAATTCAATTCCTTTTATTCTGACGTTGACCCGTAGAAGCACCAGACAGGTCCCACCCCCTGCACTACACTGATGATAATGTCACCAGCTTTTCCTGAGTCCATGTAGGAATACAAGGAATTTAATTTACCGGGTGAGTGCCCCTCTGTTCCTTCTTGCTACATCTGGACATTCATTATCTCTATACTTAGAGGTTGTCCGGTCCCAGCACGATCACCGCCACCCCCTCACAGGCATAGTTGGTCCGCCCAGCGTGGTGCCCGGAATCCTGTCTACAGCAACTCAGTATGGTGGATGCAGAACCCATGTCCCGCTCATCTCATGGAAAGGTTTACTTAAGCCCAAACCCAGGTGGGGTTTACAGAACTTCAAGTAAACCCAACATTAAAATTTTTCTATTATATACTCACCTAGTGGCATCTGTCATCCACTTTCGTCGGGATGAGGCCGAATCCCACACTCTACTGTGACAACCAGAAGTATGCCGGAAGCTATATTAGGACACCCAAGTGATGGGTCTCCCAATATGGCACCAGACACCGATGCTGCAAACTCCACTGCCCCCACACTCCCGTCACTACAAACCTCACCTCCCAACATTGCTGCAAGCACACACGCATGCAAACACACCTGACCGACATCGCAGCCCAAACACCCCCACGCACACCCAATCGATATTACTGCCTGCACACCTACATGCATGCACACCTGACCACCATTGCCTCTGGCCTTTGCACACCCGCAAACTCACTTGCCATCCCTGCCGCACGACTGCACTCACCTCCTTCCACAACAGCTAGGAAACTCTTAGGTCTGTTCTGCACACACAGGCTACAGACAGAGCCTCTGAGTTTCCTAACTGCAGTAGGTACGTGCACATGCATGCATATGCACACACATACAAACACATACATACATACACACAATTGTACATACATGCACATCCACACATATATATCCACATGTACATACATGCACATGTACACACACATGCACATATGCACACACATACATACACGCACATGTACATACATGCACATACACACATTTGCATTATATACAGATACATATTTACATGTACATACATATACATGCACATATACATGAACATACATGCATGATCATACATGCATATGCATACACACATGTACATACATACACATGCACACACATATGCACACATACACACATGTACATACATGCACATGCACGCACACATGCCCAAACATGTGCATGCATATACACACATGCATATACACACACGCAGACATACACATGCACCTACACATACACACAAGCACATACACACATGCACATACATGTAAACATGCATACATGCACACACAATCATACACATGTACATACATGCACACACATATGCATACACACACATACATACACACAAGTACATACATGCAAACACACATTCACATGCATACATGCACATACACACACATATGCATACCTACACTCTCCCCACTGGACCACAGGACCAGCCCTGTGGTCCATGGTCTCCCCGGCTGGATGGCAGTCTGCTCCTCATTGGTTCTCCCTTGGCGCCAGGTCCAACTCGCATACGTCTTTCCCCCACTGCCGCTGATCCCATGAGTAATCAGAAAGATCAAAGCGGAAAGAGTCCAAGTAATACTCATTGCCCCAGACTGGCCACGACAAGCGTGGTACACAGAGTTCATACAACTTCTCATCGACATACCCTGACAACTCCCAAAATGGCTGGACCTCTTGACCCAGGGTCCCATTTGCCACTAGAACTCTGAGACCCTATCTTTAATGGCATGACTGTTGAATCCTGGTTGAAACGAGGCTCCATGGACTCTATTTGTATATTTGAATTTCCCAGGGGGCAATGCGCCTAGGAATTCACTGTGTTGAGCGCTTTAGCTGGCTGTCTGCAGTGTTTTCTTGGACTGGTTTCCCTGAGATCAGTGATTGCTTCGTGATGTTGGTCTACTAGGCATTGCTCCCACCTAGTCAGAATCCTACTCGACATTGATGAGGGGCCTTATCCCGAAACAGTTGTCTGTGGATGGATACTTGGCCTTGGTATTCTGTTGTCATATTTTTTAAACTCGTAAAGAGCTGAATATTGACTGAAAGGGCCACTTAATATGGTGGTTATGGTGGTCTCCTCAAGGAGCTACCCCATTGCTAGGTCCTTACCTGGAGGAATATCTAGCTAGTTCCATTTGAAACTTCTAAACGAGGCTCCACGGACTATATTTGCATATTTGAATCCTGGGTCCTGACCCAGGCAGGTTTTTCACCAGAGTTCATAACCACCATGGTTAATGCCTGCAAACTGACATCCTTGTGTATCTATCACCGCACCTGGTAGACCTTCCTCCGGCGGTGCAAAGACTGCACCTGTAACCCACTCCTATTTTCCATCCCTATGATCCTAAAGTTCCTTCAATCCAGCTTTAACTTGGGCCTGGCACTCAGCTCCATCAGAGGCCAAATCTCCGCCCTAACTGTATTATTCCAATGCAGAATTGCTACCAACACACAGGTAATAATAATAATAATTTATTCATTTATATAGCGCTATTAATTCCATAGCACTTTACATACATGAGTAATGCTGTCTCTCTTGGAGCTCACAATCTAAATATCCTATCAGTATGTCTTTACAATGTGGGAGGAAACCGGAGTGCCCGGAGGAAACCCACGCAAACACGGGGAGAACATACAACCTCCTTGCAGATGTTGTCCTTAGTGTCCTTGGTGGGAATTGAACCCAGGACTTCAAGACCCAGTGCTGCAAAGGCTACAGTGCTAACCACTTGAGCCACCGTGCTGCCCTAATGTCAAAACATTAATTCAAGGGGTCTCACACACGCGGCCCCCCTACAAGACACCCATATCCTTCTGGCACCTAAACCTGGTTCTGGGCGCCCTACAAGAGTTCCCGTTTGAACCACTGTGAGAAGTATCTCTAAGCCACCTTTCATGGAAGGTCGCCTTTCTAGTCGCAATCACATCAATCAGGCGTGTATCAGAACTGGCCGTCCTATTCTGTCATCCCCCCTTCTATTCTTCCACAAGGATAAGGTGGTTCTACACTTGCCACCGTCCTTCTTGCCCAAGGTCATCTCCCAATTCAACCTCAATGAGGACATCGTTCTACCCTCTTTTTGCCCAGCACCAGTACACCGCTTCGAAAAAGAGCTTCACACCCTAGACCTGGCAAGGGCCCTCAGACGCTACATCTCCCGAACAGCCCCCTTCCATAAAACAGAGATGCTGTTCGTCATCCCTGAAGGACCTAGGAAAGGAATGGCGGCCTCTAAATCCACACTGGCAAGATTGATCTGCTCAGCAATCTAAGAGTCCTACCGCGTCAGAATGTCGCCAATCCCAACCGAGATCAAGGCTCACTCAACTCGATCAGAGGGTGCCTCATGGGCCATTCGCCACCAGGCCTTGGCAGCCCAAGTTTGCAAAGCCGCAACTTGGTCCAGCCTACAGACCTTCACCAAACATTACAACATTCACATCCAGGCCTCTGCAGACACAAGTGTGGTGCCACTCTGGCGGGACGCCCCACAGGGAGGTACTGCACCCCAAATAGAAGGTGTGGTGCATGCATAGTCGCAGGTAGAGGGGGGAGCTACAGCGTCTGTCTCTCAAACTACAACAAGCCCAGCCATAGACACCTTAGTACCATGGACTGTGTATTCAGTAGGTCCGAGGGAGGTGGAGCTTAGCTGAGCGAGAAACGTGACTTCAGTGACAGTTGACACCAGTCAGACAGACTGTGTGAGGAGAGCAAAGAGGATGGACGCAGCTGAGACAGCAACTCTGACAGGAGGGTACCTCAAACCTAAAGAGGTACCCAGACAAGAAAGGGGGCACCCCAGACTTGGTGACAGCCGTCCGGAGTGTCCAGGTCACCCCCGGTGTACCGGAACCGAGGTGGTTTGCCAGGTTTATCCCAAACCACTAACCGGCAGACAGTGATCCTAATAAGAAGAAGTCACAGCACCCATGAAGAAGTCCAACATTTGTCCCATAACCGGGTTCAAGTCGCTGACAAGTGAAAAGAGACTTAAAGCAACAGACCCCGAGGACAAGAGACTAGACTTGTGAGTGGGGAAGTAAAGAGCCAAAAGAGCCCTTAAGAGTAGGACTGAGGAAAGTGTTGAAAGGTGACTCAGACAGACTCTGTGGTGAACCTCAAAGCCTGTGGCAACTACCCCTGGAAATTGGACTGTACCGTCTACCTTAAATATCTGTCTGGTGCCAGTAAAAAGAACTGTTTGAGCTGATCTGGACTCTGTCTCTAGTTAATCCATCGCCTAAAAGGTCTCAACAACACCTAAGAGGTAAAGATTAATATTCCCCTCATCTACCCTGCTGCCCTGAGGTAAAAGCTTTGCCTCTGGGGAGCTGTAATACCAAAGCTGTATCACCATCACCTAAGCGGCCGGCTGCAGTGCTGGTAACCACATTACCAGGTACCACAGGTGGCGTCATGTATAATCCCCATTCCGAATAGTTTCCCCTCAGCCATTGAGTGTCCAGAGCACGGGAACCAACCAGCTGTGTTTCCCACTGAAGTAGCAACCTGTCCCGGTATCCGAGTACCCCTACCCTGTCGACCGATTCACAAGCCTAGGGAGAAAAATTTTGCAAGCGGCAGCCGCGCATCTGTAAGTGGCTGGCGCATGATGCTCGACCGCTACTCAGTTAATTCCCACCCAGGGACTGCTTTGGGATGTCTCATGCTCCTGTATCCCCCAATGATGTGAAGGAGAAACAGGGATTTTTGGGTACTCACCGTAAAATCTTTTTCTCCTAGCTCATCATTGGGGGACACAGCACCCGCCCTAACAGCCTTTAATGGTCTACACATAACCTGGGCCTAAGCCTCTTATACCTTATTACGTTAACATGTTCTCCTACTGCTTTAGTACTAAACTGATTAACCACTCCTACTGAGGGGTGTATACTGCAGGGAGGAGGACTTAAACTTTATCTTTACTTACTGTCGCCTCCTAGTGGCAGGAAAGCATGCACCCATGGTCCTGTGTCCCCCGATGATGAGCTAGGAGAAAAGGATTTTATGGTGAGTGCACAAAAATCCCTGTTATAATAAATTGTAATAAAGTAAATAAATAAATTTGTACAAAAGGGAAAACGTGACAAACACAATATAAATATATCTAAAAAGATAGCAAAGGCTATACAACATTCGCAGATGGTGTGCGTAATAACATCACTATCACCCCTTCACAATTTGCACAGACAATCTCTCTGGACCTCAAATTACACAAAATGGCAGCTGTAGCAGTCAACCCAATTGGACATATTTAGGTACAATATTACAGGCTGTGTATGGTGTTTTACCACTCCAAAAAGTACTTCCAAAATTAAACCATCTTAATACAATATAAATTGGAGTGGTCTAATTAGCCAATATTTTTGCTAAGTAGCACAAACCACAAATGAGGATATGGTTATGTGATGGAAAAATATAATCACAGGATATATTCTTCAAATTAGTCACATACAGGTGAATCTCAATAAATTAGAAAATAATGAAAAAGATAATTTTTTTCAATAATTCAATACATAAAGTGAAACACATATATTATATAGAGTCATTATAAACAGAGTGATCTATTTCAAATGTATTTTTCTATTAATGATTATGGCTTACAGCCAATGAAAACCCAAAAGTCATTATCTCAAAAAAATTAGAATATAATATAAGACCATGATATTTAATTTATAAATGTTGGCCTAATGAAAAGTATGTACAATAAATGCACTTGCTACTTGGTCAGGCTCATTTTACCTGCATCAATGCGGCGTGGCATGGAGGCGATCAGCCTGTGGCTGCTGAGGTGTTATGGAAGCCCAGGTTGCTTTGATAGCAGCCTTCAGCTCGTCTGCATTGTTGGGTCTGGTGTCTCTTATCTTTCTCTTGACAATATCCCATAGAGTCTTTATGGGGTTTAGGTCAGGTGAGTTTGCCGGTCAATCAAGCACAGTCATACTGTGGTTAGTAAACCAGGTGTTGGTACTTTTGCAGTGTGGACAAGTGCCAAGTCCTGCTGGAAAATGAAATTTCCATCTCCAAAAAGCTTGTCAGCAGAGGGAAGCATGAAGTGCTCTAAAATGTCCTGGTAGACGGCACACTGACTTTGGTCCCGATAAAGCACAGTGGACCTACACCAGCAGATGACACGGCTCCCAAACCATCAGTGATTGTGGAAACTTCACACTAGACCTCAAGCAGCTTGGATTGTGACCTCTCCACTCTGGCTCCAGACTCTGGGACCTTGATTTCTAAAGGAAATGCAAAATGTACTTTAATCTGAAAATCACACCTTTTTGATGATACTACAATTTATTGAGATGCACCTGTATGTCTTGTGTGGTATTATGAAGATTCACATGGACACCTTCATTTCACAGATATTCATGTTGATTAACAGGTGGGATTGTAGATACCGTATATACTCGTGTATAAGCCTACCCGTGTATAAGCCGACCCCCTACTTTTGCCCCAAAAATCTGGAAAAACCTATTGACTCGTGTATAAGCCGAGGGTGGACCCCAGCACAGGTATACAGCCCTCAACAGTGTGGTATACAGCAGCCCCAGAGGTATATACAGCAGCCCCAGTGGTAGTATACAGCAGCCCCAGAGGTATATACAGCCCCAGTGCTAGTATACAGCAGCCCCAGTGGTAGTATCCAGCAGCCCCAGAGGTATATACAGCCCCAGTGGTAGTATACAGCAGCCCCAGTGGTAGTATCCAGCAGCCCCAGAGGTATATACAGCCCCAGTGGTAGTATACAGCAGCCCCAGAGGTAGTATACAGCAGCCCCACAGGTAAATATAGCCCCAGTAGTAGTATACATACAGCCCCACAGGTAAATATAGCCCCAGTGGTAGTATACAGCAGCCCCACAGGTAAATATAGCCCCAGTGGTAGTATACATACAGCCCACAGGTAAATATAGCCCCAGTGGTAGTATACATACAGCCCCACAGGTAAATATAGCCCCAGTGGTAGTATACAGCAGCCCCACATATATATGCCCCAGAGGTATATACAGGCCCCCCATCTATATACAGGCCCCCCACCGCAATCCTGTAAAGGAATAGATTAGTATACTTATCCATCCGCTGCAGCTGCCCCGCCGCCATCGCGATTCAGCATCTTCCGACTTCCAGCTCTCGCGTCTTCTTCCGGTTTCCTCCTCGGTCGCACAGGCAATGATGTCATTGCCTGCGACCATCGGAAGAAGACGCGAGATGCTGGAAGTCGGAAGATGCTGAATCGCGATGGCGGCGGGGCAGCTGCAGCGGATGGTAAGTATACTAACCTATTCCTTTACAGGATTGCGGCGGGGGGCCTGTATATAGATGGGGGGCCTGTATACTGAATACATTGTATACAGTATACAGTGACTCGCGTATAAGCTGAGGGGGGGACTTTTCAGCCCAATTTTTGGGCTGAAAAACTCGGCTTATACGCGAGTATATACGGTACTTCAGAAATTTTCCCTCCCAGTTTAAATCTTCACAATCGAAATTAAATCACTGCAATCAGCCTCACGTAAAGCCACATAGATCATCACAATGCAGGTACCAGCGGCTAAAGACTTCCTCGCCAAGAAATAAATCAGGATTTGCAGGGTAATAAAAAAAATCTTCCTTAAACAATAGTCCTTATGCCAAGGGGAATCAGATTACCAAATGCAAGTGAAAGGAGATCTTAATTACGGTGTATAATATACATGCCCTTGGGTCCCATAGATAGAAAAGATGAAAGATGTGCACTTCCGGTAAATTGCAGAATGCGTCAATTTTCTTTCTCATGCCCAATTAGTTTGAGAAAAAAAACACTAGTAGGCGCTGTCCCATAGAGTAACACTGGAGCGAGTGCTATACGATACAACATCAGATAGCACACTGCTGTGTAATATGCAAACATTCCAGTCATTAAAATCAATGTCCAAAACTCTATCTAGATTTTGCAAAAAATAAATAAAATAAAAAATAGCCAAATTCCATTTCTAATGCATTGTGGAATTTTATTGCGACATGTGAATGTAGTGCATTTACAGTTCTTGGTATGATTTTACAGCTTCTTTGAAGGCAGTGGCGGTAATGTTTCCTGGAGAAGTCAGAGTGAACAGGGATTTTTTTTCATGGTCTGTTCCAAGAACTGTTATGTATACAAAGCAACTAAAGAAAAATGTTCCATGTCTTTAGGCGGCTTACCCTTCTGTGAGGTATAATAATTGGTTGCTTTGGGCAAGGTCATATGTAGCGTACATAGGTTTTCTAATATGTCACTATACAATGTGTTATTAGGAAAGAGGGAATTCACTCATGAACGGGTGACACATCAGGAGGCTTCTATACTGTCCAGCTTCCCCTTAGAATTCTGGGTTTTATTAGCATGTTACGGTGTGGCACAGACAGGCCTCAGTTTGTTACATTATGAGTCGCGGTACTGTGTTGCGGTATCATTAGCAGCACTAGCTATAGCTAGAAGAACTATGTTAGAACTATGATGAATTAGGCACACCTCCAGGATTATAGAAGAGAGAATAGGCCTGTGCTTGATCATTGAAATCTTGGTCTTGTTGATCTTTGTAAAGGCCTGATATCTTGAATTAAAGTGTGTATATAAACATGATGATGGAGACTGATAGTATACTGTATCTCTATTAAGAATTTATGCTGTAGTCACTTGATGATGGAGGGCTGCAGTGCAATATTCATTTATTTATTTCAAGAGAGCACTGATTTTGGATTGGAACATCCTGGGGTGTGCCAAAACACTCCCAGAGACAAGGTGCCGAAATTCTTCATTTTTTGTACTTTATTTTATTTCAAAATTAATAAACAGAGTAGACATACAACGCATTTCGGCTATATTATTTCACAACAATAGCCTTCCTCAGGTATAAGTCATGGCATGTAAAATAAACAAATATATATACAGAGACAGAGTAATTAACTAATTATATTATTTAAATGTGGCGCCCCGCAACGAGTGCGTCACAAGAGGGTATTGCAGCCATAAAAGCAGCCGCAATATTCTCTGACACAGCAGGGACCTGGTTAATTTAGAAATCCAACCCTACATGCATCACCTAGAACAGAGGGCCAATCCTAGGTCCTGGTGGGTGGAGTGTTAGGGAAGTGTAGTAGAACAGAAAGAATATAGTCTAGAACTCGGAGAAGAAGGGTCTAGAACTAGAGCTTGGAGAGGAGCGGGGGCTCCGCACCCCGTGCAGCCCCCGGGCCGTCACCGGTCAGGTGTCAGCACCTGAGGCCTTAACTACCGGGATTGGGCATTATTCACACGGGTTCCCAAAAGACTCCCGTGCCCACAACTCACAGCCGGTTCACTGGTACCGAAGCTGGCAGCAGTTCACCTCTGCTACGCGAACCAGAAAGCGTGGAGGAGCAGCTTTACAGGAGCACCCCACCACCAGCCAACTTCCAGTCGTCTAACCAGCGGTGTAACCACTGAGGGATCCAAGGCTCCCCAAAACATCCAGAACGTACATCATGGATAGGGCATTGAAGCAGCCTCCCCGTACCCGACCTGGTATTCCTGGGCGACACTGGCAATCACTTAGTTAGAATGGAGGAACACTGCGGATTTCTAAGGGACACCATCACTGCTGAGTCCACCCGGTCTACTACCCAACCACTGTATGCCATGTACTGCCTGCTGGTTACAGTAAAGACCCGTTGCAGAGACTTTGTGTCCGTGCTTCCTTATGAACTGTCCGTCCGCACTACAAGGTAACCGCAGCTGCCGCAGAACATCTTGAGCAGCTCCAGCCTCCGGGGATCACCGCTCAGCCTGTGGGGAGCGTAACATCTTGCTGCTATCCATCCCCGGGGGCTCCGCAGCGTCGGTAGTCCTTACCGAACTACTCATAGGTGGCGTCACGAATAAATTAAAAACCCCTTTAATCTGTTCCACCAAGACGTCTTCAACACTTTTGATCTGCACTGCACCGGGCCCCACTACCGGCAGGCGCGGTCCACCCGTGAGAAGGAGGAAGGAAGCATCGCCTGTCTAAACCGGAGTCCCGGCCACGGTGAGTCATAAACATCTCAGGGGAGCTCTTCCATTAGTTCCCTGAGATACACCCAACTAGTTGAGTTCATCTCGAGACATGCTTTTAAAACCGTGAAGACCATTTTCATTTGGATAAGCTTCCGTTTAGCTGATGGATTTGATTGAGCACTGTATTTTATGTACCATATCTATTGAAGATTGTGCTTTACTTTTTGCCCTCCAGTGATTGTGGGTGGTCATGCAGTCAGGCATTCAGGCAGTCATGCTGAGTCATGATGCTTGTGGTTTGGGCAGCATGAATTGAGGGTAAGCATGCCTTTAAAGACTATTGATCAGTGCATGTTACGTGAAGAAATATTTCATTTAACAGAATCCGACAGTTTAATATGTCACTTGGATTGTGTTTGTCAATTTATCTGAAATGCTGATGAAGGGCGTCACCTTCTAGGTTGGAGCTGAATGATCAATGCTCCCAAACAGGGTGGTAATTAAATCTGCGCTGTGAAAAATGAACTGAAAATAGCAATGCATTTGCTTCTCTAAATTATTGATTGAAGATCAATTCATTTTACATTTATATATAAACACTGTGTAATGCTTATACATGTAAAAAAAAAACTAAACAATCATTTAACACGTGTCCCTGGTGCCCTCTCCATCTTTCTTCTTAGCTGAGCAATTTTTCAAACAAGAGATCGACAACATCAGAGAATGCCTCAACCTACAGTTCCTACGTTTATACGCAAGTCCTCTCTACCATAATTTGCTTTTGCATCAAGGTTAATGAAAACCTTTGCACAGTACTCCGGCACCTCACCGGCTGTGCACTTGACCATATCCTATCATACCTCATCCCAATCTCACTGCTATACTTATTCCAACACTAACCCAGCATACCCATAGTTATGCAATGGTAGACTACCACACTATTGGGCCTTTCTCTATAGATGGAGACCACCAAAAAGAAAGTTGAACAGAGCTCATAGTTTAAGATTTTAATGTTTGTTTGCCTCCTTGAAGTCATTGGCTCCACCGAGGGAGCGAAAATCGGTATTCCACTGCTCTTTTGTTAGAGTGCTGTAAAGGCCACAGTGTGAACACAACCTTAAAGATATGTGTTAGTGCTTAGATAAACATAGAACTAAGGTTGGGAATAAGGCCGATTTAACATTTGCGTATGAAACCGCAGTGTACTGAATGCAGCCAAACGCATGCGCACTGCGTTCCTATGTTGCATTTTTTGTGTGGTCGCTTGTTTTATCAGCATGCACCCGCAAGCGCACCAAGAATGCATGAAAGTCAATGGATCCGCAGTGTCCTCAGTATGACAGCACAGGAGAACACTGCGGATCACATTGAAATCTCTCCAAGTGGCCGTCACTGATCTCCCGGAGATCAGTGGCAGCCACCGAGAGATCAGATAGAGAAGCCGGAGATCTCCTCCTCCTCCCAGCTGCCGCTAATCTCCCAGCAGTGTCAGCGTGGGAGATTTGAAGAAACAACTGATCTGACAGCTGTTTAAATCTTCCACACCGACATCACCTCTTCGGTGTCAGAGCGGGAGATTTAAACAGCTGTTAGATCAGCTGTTTCTTCAAATCTCCCAAGCCGCCACCGTCAGGAGATCAGTGGCGGCTGGGAGGAGGAGGATCTCCGCCACTGATCTCCGCCTCCCGGCCGCCGCTGATTTCGCTGATTGGCTGGCCGGGCACCATACTGATGTGAACGCGTGCGGAGATTCTCTGCTGCGTTCACATAAGTATGGCAGTGTTTGCACTGCGTTTGCGTCTGCATGCCCTCCACATGCAGACACAAACACTAGTGTGAAGGTAGCCTAAGCTGGAAGGGATAGGGTCAATTGCGCCAGTGATGAAATGTAAAGGGCCCGTTACACGCTTCAATGTCTCAGCGATCCGACCAACGATCCGGCTTGACCTAGATCGCTTGAATGTCATTCAATGATCGCTGGTGAGGTGTCACACGTACAGATATCGTGAACGACGCAGCAACGATCCCGTGACAAGCGAACGATACTTGCGGTCATTTGGTCGCCTATGTGCTTCAGTTCTGAATAGGCAAAGTTGTAAACGAGATCGTTATCACGGTGTCACACACGACGATGCAGCAGATTGAACGTACAATCAACAACTGATTTATGTGCCTGTTTATAAACCTGCGATCAACAATCAGCCGACTTATTGTTGGTCGTATCTACGTGTCACACGCAACAACATCGTTATGACATCGTTGTTCCGCCCCAAAAGCCGTGATGTACCAACAATATCGTTAACGATATTGTAGCGTGTAACAGGCACTTTAGACTAGGGTGGAAAGAGCTACATTACATCTCTATGTCAGTTCCTTTACTGAATATCCATACTCAGAAAATTCAGTTAAAAATACTAACAATGACTTGCAAGGCTGTGTATTAAGCTCCATACAACTCTGACCCAATCTCCTACGCAACTACTACCTCCATCTCAGGTTCTTCTAAAACCTTCCTCTTCACTCTCATCTTTTCTACTCCTCACACAACCATATCTAAGGCTAGGTCACACATAAGCCCTTGGTCCGTTTTGCCCCAGATTTTGGATTTTTTTTTCTAAGTCCAAAACTGATAGAAAAACAGATTAGATGTAATAAACACCCTATCCGTTTTTTTCTGCACCTAAAAAGATTGCTAGCAACGTTTTGGGGCCGTTTAAGAAAAAAAAAATTTTTTAACATGGGCGCTATGGAAAAACGGATTCGTTCTTTTCTAGAATTTTGTCAAAAATGACTAAGTCCAAAAACATTCAGGGTGCAGGAGGCTCAAAAAACACCCCAAAAAACCGGATTGGTCATGGAAATCACTTCCAAACAGATTGCTATGGTGACCCTAGCCTAAAAAGTATCCTGAGGACATCCCGAACTCATTACCTCAACAAAATCAGAATTGACCCTTCTACATTACTTTGCCCCTTTTTCTGCTGCATTTTCAAAATGGGAGAGAGAAAGAGAAGTCTCAAAATTAGGTGCTGGATTGGCCCCCACAGTGCATTGACCTCAATCCAATTGAACACTTATAGGTAAAATTGAAGAAAAAGCTGTCTACATACACAAGTGAGGCTAGGGTCATACATAAGCCCTTGGTCCGTTTTTGGCTTCAGAATTTGGATTTTTTTTATTCTAAGTCCAAAAACGGATAGAAAAACGGATTAGATGTAATAAACACCTTATCCGATTTTTTTCTGCACCTAAAACATTGCTAGCAACGGTTTTTGGGGTCCGTTTAAAAAAAAAAAAAAAAATTTTAACATGGGCCCTATGGAAAAACGGATCCGTTTTTTTGGGTGCCTTAAAAAAACAGATCCGTTTTTTCAAGAATTTGGTCAAAAAATGACTAAGTCCAAAAATGTTCAGAGGTACAGGAGGCTCACAAAGCACCCAAAAAAAACGGATTGGTCATGGAAATCACTTCCAAAAACAGATTGCTATGTGTGACCCTAGCCTGAGTTGCCCAGTATTACGAATATTGGCAATGTGTAGAAGAGACTTGGGATCATGTAGAAGAGACCTGGGATCAGATCTTAATTAAGGCTCCCTTCACACCACAATTTTCAGGATCCAGGACTGTCCGGTGTGAACCGGACAGGCCCGAATCGGTTTCGGCCCCATAGTATTCCTATTGGGCCGGATTGCACCGAATGGAAGTGTTTTGCCATCCGGTTTTGTGCTGTCCGGGAGGTTCCAACAGGTTTTGTTTTTTGACCCCGGGGCCAAAACCGCTGGATCCGAGATAAAATCAGACCCAGGAGCCGGACACCGGGTGCTGGAGTTTAGCAGTGAGCATTGCTAAACGTCAGCACCATGAGCTGTCCCCTCCAGAGATTTCAGGACTGCGGCCAGCTCCCCACCAGCCGCAATCTTGAAATTTCAGCAGCTACAGCTGCTATCGGCTGCATCCAGCTGCAAACCGGACAGGAGGGCATATTTGCCATCTGGTTCTGTTTGGAAATTGGGTCTGGAGCAGTCTGGTTTAGACCAGACATCCCGGACCTGATCCAGTCGTGGTGTGAAAGGGGCCTAAGACATGTTTGCTTCTGAGTGATAGCATGCCAGAATCATTCAGGCAATGTTGAAAGCTAAAAGTGCATTTTCATAATGCTAACAAAACATTAAAAATTTAAATTTAGATTTTTATTTTTTTTGTAAATGTAATATTTATTAACATTTTCAATTAAGGGTCTTACATTACGGTACACTTAACATAAAGAACAGTATGATTCCAGAAGAGGATAATATAGTTAAAGTCGATGAACCACAGGTCTAACAGTTCAAGTCCAAGTAGTTGTGGTCACGAAAAGACTCTCTAGAATATATGGAGGGAAGTCCTCCCCTCCAACAAGGGAACCAAATTTTGGCTCCGTCTCTTACCATAAGAGACTTGAAATATAAAGAACATATATACAAGGTCACACGCAACTTGTTTATGACCAGAGTCAGTCCAACAAGGGGAAAGAAGAGTAGGCAATAGAGAATTCTTTCAAGATAGCTAGTAGAGGGGTCAAAAAAGAAAATAGGGAAGAATTAGAATGGGGGGGAAATAGCTAAAAGAGTGAATTATAAGAGAAGGAGGAGAAAAAGAGTAGACGGAGATATGAGATCTGTTGTTAAATGTAGAATGACGGGTGGCAGCAGATAGAGAACGGTACAGGTGCTCCACTACTTATGTAAAGAGGTCACCAAAGTTGGGGGCATCTCTGAATAATATCCATTCTGTCCAGGTACTCACATACACTGCTTGGGTTTGAGAGAAGTCAGCTGAAATCTCCTCGAAACGTCGGAGAGATTCCATCTCGGAGTACCATTCTAGAATAGAAGGAGGCATCTGCTCCCTCCAATGTCGGGGGATCACATTGCGCGCTGCACATAGGCAGAACCGGAGGATATCCTTCCTCTGTCTCTTCCATGATCCAGGGAGCAGAGAGAGCAGGGCCACCTCGGGGAAACCTCCGCATGCCCACCCGTAACCAGATTGTAGTTATGGAATACCTTTGACCAAAAGTCACTGATCAAGGGCAGCTCCACCAGACATGAATCATTGTGCCAATCTCGAGACCACATCTCCAGCACAGAGGGGAAACGGCAGGAGAAAATCGATGCAGCCTATCCGGAGTGAGATACCATCTTAGGCGTATCTTATAACACTTTTCTAGTGCTTCACAAGAACCTGAGGTTTTTCGAGACATCATAAAACACCTCTCCCAGTCCTGGGCATCCAACACCCTCCCCAAGTCGGCCTCCCATGCCCGTTGATAACCGTGGGCTCCTGATACAACTGCTCTAGAGAGGATGGAATAAATGACTGAGATACCCCTAGGAGGCCCCTGGTTGGTATCAAATATCGCCTCAAGGGGAGATAATGTAACGTCCGGGTCTCGTCGAAGGGGTAGAGAACGCACAAAAGAACGGAGTTGGAGGTACTCCCACCACTTCAGCCTCGCGGCTGGAGAAGATGCCTGCAATTCGGCAAACGAAGGGACCTCACCATGGCGAAGAATCTGGCCCACACGGGTATCATCCTCTGCTCGCCACAGAAGAAAATATTGGTGGGTCATTCCCGGGGGGAAAGCCGGATTGTGAAAGATCGGGGTCAGGGAGCTGGCCACTTTTTTCCGGTTCGAGTCTCCCCATGCCACTCGCCATGCTTTCAGCAGTTCAGCAGTCAGATATGCCAATTGGCAAGAAGGAGTGAGGGCCTCCAGTGGATCCACTGTAGATGGCATAGAGGAATTGAACTACCGGACCTCTCAATCTGGATCCACTGTTTCACGTCTGCCTTGTAATGCCAATCAAGCAGACGCACAAGAATGGCGGCTAAGCAATAACGTCTCAAGTCCGGCAATCCAACACCTCCCGTCTCCTCAAGGAAGATAGAACCTCGAAGCCCACACGCGGCTTCGCACCATTCCAGACGAATCTAGAGATCAATCCGCGAATGGTGCGAAAGTACGCCCCACATGGCCAAATAGGCACCGCCTGGAATACATATAAAAATCTTGGGAGAATATCCATTGTCACGACATGGATTCTCCCCAGCCAAGATATCCTCAAGGGCCTATAAGACTCCAACAAGGTACCAACACGTCCAAGAGAGCCTTGTGGTTCAAGTGGAAGGCATCGTGCACGTCAGCAGGCAACTTGATACCCAAATATGAGATGTGACCTGGTCTCCAACGGAAGGAGAATCCCTTGGAAAGGGAGGACACCTCAGAGGCAGACAAGGAGACGTTCAACGCCTCGGATTTGGAGTAATTTACCTTAAAATTACTAAGGTCTCCAAACCTGTTAAATTCTTGCAACAAGGCGGGGAAGGTCTCTGAAGGGCGAGTGACGTACAAAAGCACGTCATCAGCAAACAAGGCTGTCACCCACTGAAATCCCGTGGATACCTCCATTATCCCTAATGGCTTTCGCCAAGTGCTCCATGACAATGACATAGAGCAGGGAGAGAGTGGGCAACCTTGTCTCGTACCGTTTCTTACAAAGAAGGGACCAGAAAGGCTACCATTGACGCGTACCCTGGCAGAGGGGCAGGAGTACAGTGAGGAAACCCCATTTATGAATTTACTCCCTAAGCCGACGTGCTTCAACGCCTCCCACAAGAAGCCCCAATGGACCCTATCAAAGGCCTTTTCTGCGTCTATGGAAAGCAGACAAAGAGGGACTTCCACATCTTAGCCTTCTCTATCAGGAGAAAAGACCTAATGATGTTGTCCCAACGCCTCTCGGCCTTTAACAAAGCCCACTTGGTCAAGATGGACGATCGAGGGGAGCTTCAGAGATAATCTGTCAGCCAATATCTTAGCAAACAACTTGACATCTATGTTTAGCAGAGATATCGGTCGGTAACTTGCCGCCTCAGTAAGATCCTTGTTTGGTTTGGGGAGCACACAAATGTGTGCCTCTAAGGCTTGCGGCGGGAGATTGCCCCCTTCAAAGAGTGCTTTAAATGCTGAAAGCATGTGAGGCAGCAAGTCCTCAATTAGGGTCTTATAAAAAAATGGGAGTGTAACCGTCTGGGCCAGAGCATCTAGACGTCGGAGATGACTTGACTACGTTCGTCACCTCCTCCTCTGTGATGTCACTCTCCAAAGAAAGCATGTCATCGTCAGATAGGGATGGGACATTCACCTCGGAAATGTATGCCTGAATTTTAGCTCGTAGGGCGTCAGGATGCATGTCTGCAAACTTCCCCTTCAGGGCATAAAGATCAGCGTAAAAGGTTTGGAAAACCCCTGCTATATCTTTCGTGCTGTGAACCATCTTGCCATGTGACGTTTTTATGGAGGGGATGAACGCAGGGCCCCCCCGGGGATGTAATAGCCTAGCTAGGGTCGTCAACAACTATTAGCCTTCTTGTAAAAAAACGCCCTTGATCTCTCCTTGTATCTGTCGTATTTGCTGTCTAAGAGGGTCTTCAACTCTGATCTCTTAGATGCCAGTTCAACCAACACCCCTTTATTTCTAGAAGTCTTATGTGCCACCTCCAAACGTCCGATCTGGGAAAGCAATTCACTCATCCGCTCAGATTGTTGTTTCTTAATCCTCGCTCCGTGTTTAACTAGCGTTCCCCTAAGGACACATTTAAGGGCTTCCCACTTAATGGTAGGAGAGGACACATCAGACGCATGAGTCTGAGTGAAAGTCCGGATGTCAGATTTTAATTCCTCCAGACGACTGCATCGGTTAGGAGGTGACTATTTAATCTCCAGGACCACTCTTTCCTAGCCAGACCGGGAACCTCAATGGACAAGAAAATGGGGCTGTGGTCCGAATGGACAATATTGCCAATAGAGGCTTCAGGTGCCCACGAGAGAATCCCATGGCTGACCAGGAACAGATCAATACGGCTATAAGAGCCGTGTACACCTGAGTAAAAAGTGTAGTCCCTAACAGAAGGGTTAAGTACCCTCCAGACATCGACCAGCTGGAGCCTGCATAAAAATCTCCGAAGTGCCACTACACGCCTACGTGGAGCCGCCCCTCGACCAGAAGTGGAGTCCATGGAAGGGTCAAGAACAAAATTGAAATCACCCCCGATGATAACCCGCCCCTCCGCAAAGTCTGCCAGCCTCGTCAGGAGGGTCTTACATACCCTAGTCTGTTCCCTGTTAGGAAGGTACCAATTGACTAAGGTCAAAGGAGTTCCAGACACCAACAATTTGAGAAATATGTAACGACCTCCTTTATCAATCACCGAATCCAGAATTTTGTATGGCAGATTCTTGTGTAGGGCTATAGAAACCCCTTTGGTTCTGGATTCAGGATTCACGCAATGTATCCATTCAGAGAACTGTCCCCCTCCAAAGGAAGGAACATGGCCCTCCTTGAAATGTGTTTCCTGAAGAAGCAACACCTGCACTCCTCTCCTCTGCATGTCCGAGATGACATGCTTTCTTTTTTGAGGGGTATTAAAACCCCTGACATTTAAGGACCCTATCTTCAAGGACCCGCCCGCCATACCAATCCCACCAAGTGAAGTCTCAGCGGCCACAGGATATTATCCTAAACAACACCCCGAGTGGGATAGAGAAAAAGAAGAAGGAATTAGAAAGAGTGATGTAGAGAGAGAAACCTGTTGGACTGACAAGGAATAGAGAATACAATCAGGTGGGGAATGTTCTTTACAGAAGCGTCACACTCAGAGAAGGGTGTGACGTCCCCGTGGGAGGTTGCCTTTCCAAATAGAAGGAGCTGTAAGCAGATGCGAACCCAGGAATTGCGTCCAGAGAATGCAAGTGCTCAGAGCTGTAAAAAATTATAAAAACTTCAAGCGACTGAGAAAAACCATCTCCCCGGCCTAAACAGAAAAACAATAAAAAAACTAAACAACACAGCATTAATATAGCATCGATACTCCGGCCATCAGGCAATAAGTTTATCTAGATAAAGTTGGCATATTGCTAAAAAAGAAAGGAGGTGGCTCCCATCCCAGGATATTATAGGACTGGAAGCTCACTGCTTTGTAAAACAAGAATCTATGATGGAAATAGAGAGTGTTTACTTAGGTATGGTAGCATGAGAGATCCAGAGAAGGGAAAGAAGAAGGGGGGAGGGGTGAGAAAGAAAGGAGTATAAGGCTTAGGAAGGGAAGTGAAAGCGAGTGAGGGAAGAAAGGACAAAGGAAGGATGTCGAGGCCAGATACGGACCTCTAAACAAACATAAAGGCAAACACAAGCCATAGATTTATATCAGAAGGGGCGAAGGAGGAAGGAGGGAAAAGGAAAGGGAAAAAATGGAGAAGGGGGGTACGGAAAGAAAGAGGTGAGACAAAATCTCTGGAAAAAATCTAAACCTATTAGTGCATAAACACTTAACACATGTAAACGGTATATTAGAAAAAACCTGTCAAGATGATTATGGCATCAAAAGAGGATACATAAGTTCTCATCAGCTTTTGTGCATATTGAAAAGTCACCCATCTTCGAGTCCGCTCTCTTCGCTGAGTCTGCGGCGTCGACGGTTCCTGCTTCTCCCGTTCCGTCTCTTACGGTTACTCCGTGGCAGACGCAATCTTTGTTGACTTATACCATCAAAAGAGGAAGACGGCCAGTCCGGAAACAGGAGCCCCGGGTCCGAGATATCCAGGGCTAGGAGAAAACCACGTAACTCCAAAGGGTGAGACAGGGAGACCAGCAGACCACCATGACGAACCTGCAGGCGGAATGGATAACCCCAAGAATACAACATCTGTTCTGACGTAGGAGATCCAAGAGAGGCCTCAATGCGCGCCTTTTCTGAAGAGTCCGTCTGGATAAGTCGGCTAGTAGTTGCAACTGGGAACCCTGAAAGGATAAGTCCTTGCACCTTCTTGCTTTGATAAGAACTTCCTCTTTAACCTGATATCTATGGAACCTGCAGATAACGTCACGTGGCAACGCTCCTACCGGAGGAACCGGTCCAAGGGAACGGTGAGCCCTGTCAAACTCGATGACAGTCTCCGCAGGGATGTTCCGGATAGAATTAAATAAGTCCCGTAAGGTGGACCATAACTCAGACGGTGTCACTGACTCCGGCAGGCCTCGTATCCGAATGTTCTGCCTCCGCTCCCTATTTTCCAGGTCCTCCATAGAGTCTAGAAAGGCTTCCTGTTGGGACCTCTGAAGCGAGACCTCTTCCTCAAGAGCTTGGACTCGTTTAGTTAAGTCCTCAACAGTGGTGTCAGTCTGGGCTATCTTGTCAGAAATCACCTGGACCTCGCCTCTGAATGATGCTGTGGTAGACTTAAGGGAGGACTCCACTTTGGTAATAAAGTCAGATAATTCTTCCCTCGTGGGAATGTTCATTATTCGTGCCTTAAAGGATTCCCACATATCACCTTCATAGGTTGGCGGATCACCCATAGCCCCTGTCGGGTCAGCATGACGTTCTGGGACATCCGGGTTAGAAACATCTCCTCTTGTCATAGATGGGGGTGACAAATGGGACAGGTGTTCAGATCTAGTACACGTTCAGAAACACAAAAAAGTTTATGGCTCTAGTGGGGATCCTGTATTGTAGATTCTGGTCAGAAATGACTATTCCAACTTCAAGGTACAGAGGACCAAAAGGCACCACAAAAAAACACGATATCGTCAAGGAATTCCTTCAAAAGGTGTGCTATTGTGTGTCCCTAGCCAGTTCCCACTGTATACCATATTGCAATGGAGGCTGCTTTGCGAGCATTAAAGAACCTGGCAGCAATAAGGCTCCACACCTTCAGATCCAGGATGTCGCAGTGTTGAATCACAGTGCTCTAATCAGGTTTGGCCCTAGATCCTTCCGGACTCACCGGGAGTGTTTTGCCTGCGTGTATTTTTGTCCTCCAAGGTTGTGGGGCCAGAAACAGAGAACAACCAGGCGGACGACGTGTGGAGAGAGTGAGCCCAAGTGCTGAGCTTCCCTCCATGAGTATTTCAGGCGCGTGCAGCTCACCACCACCAATCTTGAAATTCAGCAGCAGAGACGGCTGTTTCGGCTCACTCAAGCTTGTAAAGCCGGACGGAGGCATATGCAGGTTCGTTTGGTTGTGGCTGGAGCCTTTGCTCCTCCCTTTGCCGCATGTGGTGAGAAAAGGGGTAGACAGTGCTTCTAATGTGTTCAGAATATTCGGCAAGTGTGAAAGCTCAAGACAGTGAACTTTCTCATGCCTAACAAAACATTAAAATTATTAGATTTTTAAGAGCAAAAGAGTAACAATGCAGTTATCTGACATAGAATCTGCATAACTAATTATATAGAATCATAGACCGGTAGAGTTCGAAGGGACCTCCTGGGTCATTGGGTTCAACCCCCTGCTCAAAGCAGTATTCACCAAATCATCCTAGACAGACGGCTGTCCAAGCTTTGTTTGCAGTCTTTCATTGAAGGAGAATTCACCACCTCTCATGGCAGCCTGTTCCACTCATTGATCACTTTCACTGTCAAAAGTTTTTTCTAACATCTAATCTGTGTCTCTTTTCATTGAGTATCATCTCATTGCTTCTAGTCTTTCATTGTGCAAATGCGAATAAAGCTGATCCCTCTACAGTGTAACAGCCCTATAGATATTTGTAGACATTTATTAAGTCTCCTCTTAGTTTTGTTTTTTGCAAGATAATCATTCCCAAATCCTGTAACTGCTCCACATAGGACATGGTTTGCAAACCGGTCACCATCCTATCGCACTTCCTGAACTTGCTCCTGTTTGTCGATGTCTTTTTTAAACGTGGTGCCTAGAGCTGGACACAGTATTCCAGATGAGGTCTGACAAAGAGTGGAGGGCAATAATGACTTCACGTGATCTAGACTGTATGCTTTGAGTCGCCCGCCAGGGCCGTGGGGTACTTTGGACCGGTCCCCTTCAGTCTCTGTTGCCTGGGGGGATGTCACGGTGATGGCCTCAGACCGTTCCGTGACCCTGGGCGACGTCAATAAATAGGGGAAAAAATAAAATAAAAAAAAGGAGAAAGCATTTTGTCATGGATGTGACGCCACCCGTGGTTTGTGGCAAATATGAGCCACCGCTGCTTGTCACGGTCCCGGGGATGATGGCGATGGGCAGCGAGGTATTAAGCCCTCCATGGGCATGGCTGGTTATCTCCTGTGCCGGTATATAGTCTATGATGCGTACGTTATAAGATGACTAACTGACATCAGCGGGATTTCTACTGCTTCCGTAGGGTTAGTGTCTCTGCTTCTTCTCATGCAGCTGTCTCGGCTTGTGCTGCAGCTTCAAGTCGGTGGCTCTGCAGGTGCCAGCAAGGCCCAGTTGACACCACACAATAAATCTTGCACACAAAGTCTGAGTTTGACTGAGTACTTTACTCCACTGCTCAGTTCTCAATTTTACACAGTTCAGTCTTAGTTCACACAGTACAGCAGTATTTCCCGGTCCCGGTAGCTCCAGCTTAATTTTCCTAGGGTTTATTGTAGATCATCCACCCCTTTCCCGGGTTTCCTTTACTACTCTCCACCCACCACTCAGCCTCCCCACTATCCCTTGCCTGACATGAAGTACTAGGTCTAGGGATTGGGGATGTGTTGGGTGTTGGTGTGGGGTGCTTAGCTTACCTGTCCCATCTACAGTACCATACTATGGCCACTGGTCCGCAGAGGCGACCACACCTCTGTTAATACATCCAGAATTGTGTTTGCTTTTTTTTCTGCTGCATCACACTGTTGACTCATGTTACTCTGTTCTCTGTTAGTATACCCAAGTCTTTTTTACACATGCTGTTGTTTAGCCCCATTTCTCCCATTCTGTATATGCTTATTTAAACTTTTCTTATCCAGATGTAGGATGTTGCATTTTTCCCTGTTAAAAAACATTATCTGTTCCAGTTTGTTTGAATCTTTTTGAATCCTCTTTATCCCTCTTAGCTTTGTGTCATCAGCAAATGTAATCAGTTTACCTTCAATTTCTTCAACTAAATCATTGATAAAGATGTTGAACAACAGAGGGCCTTTAATATAGAGCCCTGTGGTACCCGACTTCAAACTCTCTTTCAACTGGATATGCAGCTATTTATGACCACTCTTTGGGTCCAATTACTAAGCCAGTTATGAATCCACCTAATAGCTGCCTTGTCTGCTCCGTACTTGGTTATTTTTTTCAATAAGGATGTTATGAGAAAATTTGTTAAATGCTTTTGCTGAAGTCAAGATCTATTATATAATTGCCGTAGCGACTTCCGTCGCGTCCGGCGCTACTTTCGTGGCTTTGTTCGTGCGAGCGTTCTCTCTCTCTCTCTCTCTCTCGGTGGGTGAGGGGGGACTACAAGTCCCAGCAGGGGGAAGGGTGAGGGGGACTACAAGTCCCAGCAGAGGGAAGGGTGAGGAGGACTACAAGTCCCAGCAGAGGGTTGGATGAGGGGGACTACAAGTCCCAGCAGAGGAACTTCATGTCCAGCCCCTAGGCCCGCCCCTCCTCTCCTCCTACACCAGACGCACACCGGCCGCGGTGAGTCTGCACCCACCCTCACCCCCCCCGGTCCTCACATTGGGGTCCTGGGTGCTGATCTTGCCCTAAGGCCCGGAGCACCCCAGCTACGCCTCTCCCCTCCAGCCTCCGCTCTTCCCTCCAGCCTCTGCTCTCCCCTTTAGCCTCTGCCCTCCCCTCCAGCCTCCGCCCTCCCCTCCAGCCTCTGCCCTCCCCTCCAGCCTCTGCTCTCCCCTCCAGCCTCTGCTCTCCCCTCCAGCCTCCGCTCTCCCCTCCAGCTTCCGCTCTCCCCTCCAGCCTCCCCTGTTCTCACCCCTCCTCACCCCTCCAGCCTCCGCTCTCCTCACCCCTCCTCACCCCTCCGCTCTCCTCACCCCTCCATATGCAATGTACAGTATCTGTATATATGTGTGTATGTAGTCACTTCCGTCACTTTGTCCGCACTTCCCTCACTTTGTCCGCACTTCCCTCATTTTCCCTCCGCACTTCACTCACTTTGTCCGCACACATACACACACACACACACTCCGCTATACTTACCACCGGCCCTGCATCAGCCGCCTAGATCCTCAGTCGACATGTCGCCACCCCCGAACTACTGAATCCAATATAGCCTCCAAAAAGTCTCGCCAAACTTCCCGGACGCCATATTGGATCCAGTCGTCCACGGGCGCCTACATGTCAACTCAGGATCCAGCCGGCAGGGAAGACGCAGGGTCGGTGCTAACTATAGCGAAGTGTTTGTGTGTGTGTGTGTGTGTGTGTATGTATGTATGTGTGTGCTGACCACTCTGCCCACAGCACTGCGCTCAGCACTCTGCCCACGCCGATGCGCTGACCACTCTGCCCACGCCGCTGTGCTGACCAATCTCACCGCACTCATTGCTAACCACTGAGCCACTGCACTCACTGCTAACCACTGAGCCACCGCACTCACTGCTAACCACTGAGCCACCGCACTCACTGCTAACCACTGAGCTACCGCACTCACTGCTAACCACTGAGCCACCGCACTCACTGCTAAACACTGAGCCACCGCACTCACTGCTAACCACTGAGCCACCGCACTCACTGCTAACCACTGAGCCACCGCACTCACTGCTAACCACTGAGCCACCTGTATACACACAATTCATTTCACCCCACTCCCCTAACTATTAGTAAATATACTATATATGGATTCTAGATTACCCGATTCTTTAGAATCGGGCCGCCATCTATATATATATATATGTGATTATATAGGAATTATCAGTATTATGTATGTGATTATGTATAAATTAGTGAGTCGCGACTATTCTGCAAGGACTCGCAACGGCCGCTTGGCGGGCATTGCGAGTGAGGCTTTGCGAGTCAGTGGCGCCGGTAATGCTTCACAGGTCGCGTGGGCGCTGCGCGCCCACGCCCACAACAACGGTGACAGCGCCGTAACTTACGGAAGTGCGTTAGGGAAATTATATATTAGATACTGATAATCTATTATATAATTGTCATAGCGACTTCCCTCGCACACAGCGCTACCTCCGTGGCTTTGTTCGTGGCGCGCAGCGCCCACGCGACTCACTCGCAATGCCCGCAAAGGGGGCGTTGCGAGTCGTTGCAGCAGCCCGAGCAATGCCCTATACACAGATTCTAGAATCCCGATGCAATCGCATCGGGCTCACAGCTAGTATACTATATCTACTGGTCCACCCAGTCAGTGATTCTGTCATAGAAGGAAATTAAGTTAGTCTGACATGACTTACCGTATATACTCGCGTATAAGCCGAGTTTTTCAGCCCAAAATTTGGGCTGAAAAGTCCCCCCTCGGCTTATACGCGAGTATACCGCCCGCCACCCCCATCAGTATACAGGACCCCCCATCAGTATCCAGGGCCCACCCCATACTCCGCAAACCTGTAAAGTAAAATGATTATATTTATCACTGTCCTCTCGCCGCCGTCCCCGCCGCTGCCGACACTGCGATCCTCCATCTTCATTCAGCGTCTTCCGGCTTCCTCTGTTTGGCGCAGGCAATGACATCATTGTCGGCGCCGACCACAGGAAGCCGGAAGACGCTGAATGAAGATGGAGGATCGCGGTGTCGGCAGCGGCGGGGACGGCGGCGAGAGGACAGTGATAAGTATAATCATTTTACTTTACAGGTTTGCGGAGCATGGGGGGGGGGCCCTGGATACTGATGGGGGGGCCTGTATACTGATGGGGCTGGTGCTGTATATACCCCTGGGGCTGGTGCGGTATATACCCCTGGGGCTGGTGCTGTATATACCCCTGGGGCTGGTGCTGTATATACCCCTGGGGCTGGTGCTGTATATACCCCTGGGGCTGGTGCTGTATATACCCCTGGGGCTGGTGCTGTATATACCCCTGGAGCTGGTGCTGTTTATACCCCTGGAGCTGGTGCTGTTTATACCCATGGGGCTGCTGCTGTATATTCCCCTGGGGCTGGTGCTGTATATACCCCTGGGGCTGGTGCTGTTTATACCCCTGGGGCTGCTGCTGTATATACCCCTGGGGCTGCTGCTGTATATACCTCTGGGGCTGCTGCTGTATATACCTCTGGGGCTGCTGTATACTACCACTGGGGCTGCTGCTGTATATACCACTGGGAAGGCTACTGTAACACTGCTGGGGCCTGTATGTACCACTGGGGAGGCTGCTGTATATCACACTGCTGGGGGCTGTATACTACCACTGGGGAGGCCTGTATACCATACTGCTGGGAGCTGTATACCTGTGCTGGGGTCCACCCTCGGCTTATACACGAGTCAATAGGTTTTCCCAGATTTTGGGGGCAAAAGTAGGGGGGTCGGCTTATACACGGGTCGGCTTATACACGAGTATATACGGTAATAGCTACTAAACTATGCTGGCTTTGGTTAATGATTTTATTCTCATCCAGATACTTACATACATATGGTTTAAAAATTTGTTCAAAGATCTTTCCTGCTATAGAAGTCAGGTTCACAGGCCTATAGTTCTCTGGGTCCACCTTTTTTCCTTTTTGAAGATAGGACAATATTTGCTCTTCTCCAGTTCTCTGGGACATCTGTTCTCCAAGAATTTTCCAAGATTATGGAGAATGTTTAAAAAAAATGTCTTCGGCTACATCCTTCGGTACCCTGAAGTATGCTAAATAGTTGCATGTCAAATTTATATATGAGATAGCCAAGATGATTGTCTATAAAATGAAGATAGTCTCACACTCACAGCTGAAGTGGATGGCGAGATATGAAGCCTGAAAGTCAAAATTTCAAAACATTGCAACCCTTTTACTTGTCAGTGTAAAATAGGAAGCAAACTGAATAATAAAGTTATTAAGTGATCTTACCAGCAATTGATGGACAGTAGGATGACTTTATTAACTGACTATCTGATATTATGAACTAATATTTCCTCTAATATCATTAATAGAACATATCAATACAGAGAAGAATCACTTGTCTTGTTTTCATAGCACTGATGCTGAACGTTATTACAATACACATTTAGGAAGATATATCAAGTTACGGTAAATGCGGCAAAAAACTGTCGTCCAAAACCATATTTTAGATACTTTGACCAATGAGGGGACATGGCCTCCCTGAAAAGAAGTCTGAATTAACAGGCAATTTGCATATTTAACGGGTTTAGAGGGATAATTTAGCAAATTTATCAAACAGCATGTAACTCTATAATAAACTTGTGCAATTTAAGACTGTCTAGATGTTTGTACTGTCTAGATCAGGGGTCTCAAACTCGCGGCCCGGGGGCCGCATGCGGCCCCTGGGGCTTCACTATGCGGCCCGCGGCACCTTGGACAACTTAATGATGCATCGCCCCAGTGCAGGAGACCGCTGCAGTCCCCGCTGTGTGATGACTTCTGTCCGCAGCACTAACAAGCTCTGCCACTCAGCAAAATCAATGTCACCTGCAACAGAGCTTGTCTGCGCAGCGGCTGGAGGAAGTCATAGCACAGTGGAGGCCGGAAGCCAGCACAGCGGGACCGCGGCGGCCCCCTGCACTGGAGCGATGCATCATTAAAGTGAGAAAAGTGTGAGTGTGTGTGAGAGGGTGTGTGTGTGAGGGTGAGTGAGGAAATGTGTATAAGTGTGTGCGAGTTTCAGTGTGTGTATGAGTGTGAGTGTAAGAGTGTGTATGAGGATGTGTGAGAGTGTGTGTGAGAGTATGTGTGTGTGTGGGTTTGTGTGTGAGTGTGATAGTGTGTATTTGAGTGTGTAAAAAGAAGGTAAAGCAGGATGGGGGGAATCACTATAATAGTAGATCAGGATGGGGGACATCACTATAAAAGGGGATCGGGATGGGGACATCATCACTAAAGGGGATCAAGATGGGGACAACACTACTAAAGGGGAATGACATTGGGAACATCACTAGAAAAGGAGATCAGGATGGGGGACATCACTACAAAAGGAGATCAGTATGGGGACATTACTACAAAAGGGGATCATGATCGATGGGGGACATCACTAGAAAAAGGGATCAGGATAGTGGACATCACTATAAAAAGGAATCAGGATAGGGATCATCACTAAAAAAAGGGATCAGGATGGGGGACATCACTAGAAAAGGGGATCAGTATGGGGGAAATCAGTAGAAAAGGACATTACTACAGGATGGGGACATTACTACAAGAACGGGATCAGGATTTGTACTTTACTACATTGAGCAAAAAATTCTGGTATTACTAAAAATATCACTTACTCCTACAAGGGATGCGGCCCCCCGCTATAAATGTTTCTCTATGTGCGGCCCACCAACCCAGCCGAGTTTGAGACTCCTGGTCTAGATTAAGAATGTATAGATAAATCTGCCCATGTGTATACCTTTATCTGAGGTTAGAAAGTAGAATGCACTAAACTGTCAATATTCATCACTTACGGTAGATAGTATAGTGATCATTAAAAGGGTGGTCCGACACCTAAAATATTTTTTTTATCTTTAACCCATAACCAATTTTGTTATTATCTCTATTAAATAATTTCCTACACTTATTCCTTTCTAAATTCTAAAAGTGTTTTTTGCACTTCCTGTGAGGTTTCGTTTGACAGAAGTCTCAAATGTGAGGTCAGAGGAGGTTGGAGCCAGGGGTGCACCGAGCCCCACTGCCGCCTGAGCCGCGGCACTGATTACGGGGGCAGGGGGGGGGGCTGGTGGAGCCTGGGGCTGCCGCCCCTTCTGCAGTGACCGGCTCGCCACTGCCGCCTGAGCCGCGGCAGTGATTGCCGGCCGCTGTCGCGAGTACCGGGGGGGGGGGGTGCTTTTGAAGCCTGGGGCTGCCGCCCCTTGTGTGTGTGTCCCCCCGCTGCCCGCCGCTTACCTGCGGTGAGCGGGATGAGCGGCCGGCGCCATGACAGGGGGAGGCTCTGTGCATGAGGCGCCGCCCCCTTCTGCACAGCCGCTCCCCCTGCCGGCTGCCGCCTGAATGACAGGGCTCACACTGTCCAATGGACGGTGCGGCCCTGGTTGGAGCGGCAGTCTTTCCCCACAGCATCCATCCCCATCTTGGAACAAAGCATCACCAGGGGTCAGTGATGCAGTTACTTACCAGTTTTTCAACAATGCATCCTCTGAGGATGTCCAGCATAATGGATGATGGTTGCTGTGATCATGTTTAGTGGAGTGCCAGCATGATGCTTCTCTTTCTGTTGTTTACTTGAAAAACATCATCTGGAAGTGGTGTTAGAAGCAATGAGTGACACCAGCGCTGCCCCACAACCTCTAGCACTGCGCTCAAATGAGCAGTGATTGGTGCCGGTGTCACTGCTTCAAGCACCGCCCTCAAGCCAAGTGTCATCAGGGAGCGGCACTGATGTTACTCACTGCTTCTAGCACCATCGCCTTATGATGTTTCATTTGAGGTCAGTGCTAGAGACTGTTGGGTAGTACTGGTGTCACTCACTGCATCTAGGACCCGTGACGTGGGTTACGAGCTTACAGTGTCTTGGCCAATACATCTAACCAATACCTCACTAAATAGTTCTCTGCTCTCTGCTAGTGCATTTTTGGATTTGTTTTTGGTGATTTTTTTTCTATTGCATCTGGCCTGCCCTGAGAGTTCACCTGAGGCTTCTTCGGACGTCTATTGATTATGTTTCCTAGTCTTTTTGTTACTCCAAGATTTATATCAGATTTAACCTCCATGAGTGAGATTGACAAGGTTTAGAGGACTTGTATGTTCATCACATGATAAATGTGTAACCCCTGCGTTGGAAGTGAATGGTGACTCGCATAATCTATTTTTTTCATTATTTTAAGTTTTAGATAATTAAGTACAGTTACAACAAAAATGATTTAACTTGTCTACGGCATAGCTGCACTTCTAAAGCTTCAATTTGCTCAATAGGTCTATGGAAAGTATATTTACTTATGTAAGGTGGCAGTGTCCGTGTGAACAGCTGTGGAGGGTGAGAAGCCAGGAGCTGGAGCCATACAGCACCGCAGACGGTCCTGACACATAGCAGCTGTCAGTGCGAGATCCGGCCGGCTAAAGGCGTGGAGGGATCTTCACACATTCAAAGAGAGGGAACCAGGCATGCGTGACCTGAAGAGAGGGTTTACAGGTCAGACAGAGCGGCCGTGTATGCTAACAGCAGGGGGCGCCATACTATACTTTAAAGGCACATAGTTTTTGAATGGGGCATCATTTTTAATGGGTGTAATTTACAACAACACTTATTTACATGATATGTGCAGCATTACCAATAAATGCCATGGTGGCACAACCCATTTAACAGGCAAAGGAAGGATAGGAAAAGAACAAAAGATGTTACAATGGTATGTAAGTTGTTGGTTAAGATAGCTGAATATTGACATACCCTCATTAGTTGTGCATCATAGTAAAAACAGTTACCGTATGTCCCTATGGTATGAGTAGGAGACCGTCATGTGGTAGAATATACCCTTTAGGAGATGATAAAAGATTATAAGCCATAGTGAAGCTGTCCATATAAGGTGGTGTTGATTAAGGATATAATTAATCATAGGTTACCAGTGTCGCTAGTGTAGGTTGGATGAGGTTACTACATCAGTTGTGTTGCCAAGTAGAGTTAGGCTAGGATCATACTTGCGTATGGCCCTAGCCTGGCGCATCCGGCAGAAACTTAGAAAATTTCTGCCTTAGGTCTAACAGAGTTTTAAATTGAAAAATTTACAAAAACCACTGAAAAATGGTGAAAAACAAGGTGCAGTCTATACGGCAATAGTACATCCACCGCAGGGTGTTAAAAGTTTGTTTGTCACAACCAGTCCTGTGACTTTGGTCCATTTTTAAATGAAATGGGGGAAAATCCAGGGAAAATGTTAAGAGTCTATACAGTGAAGTCTCTGCAAGCTTCGGGGTTTCAAACGGGTTTAAGTCCTTTCAAAAAGTTCAATAACTTATAGACATATGGTAAACATTTTCCCTATGGGCGTCTCGTCTTAGGAGACTTGGTATCTCCTCTCCACCCCAGGCACTTTCTTTTCCTAACTTAATGTACATAGGGCTGGGTCCAGTTCCTCCACCCTTCTGTACACTAACATTCACATTTAATGTACATTTCAGACACATATTTACACTTCACAATTTTTCTTCACCTTACTCTCTATACCTGTGGTTGATGGTTTGGTTGGACGATTGACCAAAATTACTATGGGTAGACCTGTGTAGTACTGGCATGTCAATATTGTCTAATTCTAGTGTAGTGTCTGTACTTTCCACTAGTCTGTGAGTAGATCTACGTGTTTCTGGAATGTTGTAGTATTGTCTCAGTCTTTCTATAAGACTGGCAAGTGCACCGATTGCAGGATCCTCTGGTTCTGCTACAACGGGTAGTTCTTCTTGATTCTGCATTGGTTCTTCGGTTCCTCTTGGTTCTGGTGGTTGAAAGAAATGTATTACAGGTACTATTACTGCTCCTTCACATTGAGTCCAGTCTTCTGGAAAGTCTCCTAGTACTGTATGAATTACCTTTTCTTCCTTTACTTCTTCTGGGAATTCAAAAGACATTTTCTTTTCCTTGACGTTTCAATTGCTCTGGGCATATTTTGAGATGATCTCTTGAAATTGTTGCAGTGGTTTTTCCTTCATCTTTGCTGTTGATGCAAGTTTTACTGTTGTCAAAATTGCACTGTAACACAGTATAGGGTTCTTGTTCCCACTGATCATCCAGTTTATGAGTTCTCCTTTTTCTTTTTAATACTATTTCTCCAGGTGTTAAAGGTTCTGCTTGAGCATTCTTATTGTAACCTCTTTCTTGTTTTTCTCTGATTTGTCCTAATCTGGTTGCTACACAAGCTTGTACCTTTTTGTATTGTTCTTGACGTTGGGCATTCCAGTCTGTTTCATATGAATCTGCCTCTAGTACGACAGTTCCCATTTCCAGATTTACAGATAATCTTCCTGGTCTTGCTCTCATAAGGTATGGCAGAATAACCTTACACCGGCACCAGAGCCACCTTCTTCATCATCTGCTGCAGGGGTAAATGTGCAAACTGTAACACCAAGCAGGTTTGACAACCTGTGCTCGGAGGTGCGCCAGCTGAGCAAAGACATTGCCTCCGTCATGAAAGCCTTATAGCTTAAAAGAGAGGCCAAGCCATCTGACAAGATCCTGCTAGCTGACAGCCCAGAGGACGTCCCGAGGATGGAAGGAAAGAAAAACATGTTGCTTTATGGGAGGACCAACGATCTCTATGGCTCTTCAGGAGAACCCGTCTGCCGCAATTGTGGCAAGCAAGGCCACTATGCAAAGTCGTGTCCTTTAAACCAGCAACCCCTGGGACCGAGGGCCAACCCCCAGGAATGAACTCATCAGGCCCACGAGACTGGTATGACGGGTATATTGGTGGACGACTGTACTTGTCCATCACCTTAGATGGTATACCTACACCTCCCTTGCTGGACACAGGTTCGCAGGTGACCACCACACCGCATATCCTTTACAAAAGATTTTGGTCTGTCGCAGAACTGGAACCACCAGACCCCAACCTTGTAATAAATGCTTCTAATGGTTTGCCACTTAAATTAGTGAGGGTTAGAAAGGTATCAATAAAGGTGGGGAGGGTGGAATTACAAGACCAAGGACTCATAGTGGTTGAAACACACCCTAGTGTAAAGGATCCGTACACAATTCCTGGTACAAAGGAGATTGGTAATTGCTTGGGTGAAGTGTTGTTCTTACTCCAACAGATTGCAGATACTGCCAATCCCCGGCAGAGGAGAGTGCTTCAGAAGGAAATCAGAGCTCTCCAGCACTAACAACAGGTAAAACTGACCGGTGGAGAAATTGGTAGTGTTCGGGTAACAGATACCATCACATGTCTGTAGTTACAGTATATCATAAACCAGTCATGTAGACTCCTGTGTACTGGGTGTAATATACTTTGTACAGACATCAGATGTTCTATACAGATAATATGTGACTGCAGACTGTGATCCTCGCATTGCTCACAGTGCAGTGGTGATTCGGTGAGCGTGTGACTGCAAGTATGTGATTTGCATACATGCGGTCACAGTCTGACTAGACTTGCTTGGTCTCACTTAATGCACCTGTATTGAGCAAGGCCAGAAACAGTCTACTTGTAAAGTGGCTGAAAGTATACGCATCACATACTTGAGATCACATAACTGCGCACTTCTGCTGCTGGTACCAGAGAATTTTCATAGCGCACAGTGTGCACGATGTGGGATTCACATATCGTGACTGTAGACTTGTAGCTTAAGTCCTTGCCGACACAGGACGCTGTACAACGTCCTGGGCCGGTAAGGGGGCTTTGATGTGAGCTCCGGCGCAGAGCTCACATCAAAGCACCGACATCTCAGCTGATCTCATCAGCTGAGATGTCAGGGTAACAGCACCGATCGGATCCAGGATCGGATCGGCGCTGTTAACCCCTTTGATCCTGCCGTCAATCTCTGACAGCGGGATCCAAGGTGGCCGCGGCGGGGAACGCGCTGTTCCCTGCCTGCTCCGGAGATCCCGTGATAGTATCACGGGATCTGCGGTGCTCATGTGACAGCCCAGGGTCCTGGCTAGACCCCGGATACTGTCAGAGCGCAGTTTCCTGCTGTGGTTGGCAGGCGCTGCCAACCACAGCAGGTCCACTATTCTGGGAGATACAGATGAGCTGCAGCTCATCTGTATCTCCCAGAAGCGATCGGACTTGTGCAGCAAGGTGCCTCTCTATGAGGCAGTGTAAAAGTAAGAATTAATAAAAAAATAAAGTATTTACAAACCTGTAAAAAAAAAAATATATATATAAAAGTTCAAATCACCCCCTTAACCCCCAACCACAATAAAAGTATTAAAAAAATAAAAAAAATACACGTTTGGTATCGCCGCGTTCAGAATCGCCCGATCTATCATCCTATTAAATCCGTTAATGAGAGCCGTAAACTCCGTAACGGAAAAATGGTGCAAACACCAAAACTCAGTTTTTTGGTCGCCGCAACATTGCTATAAAATGCAATAACGGGCGATCAAAACAGCGGATCCCCCCAAAAATGGTATCATTAGAAACGTTAGCTAAAGATGCAAAAAATAAGCCTTCATGCAGCCCCAGATCCCAAAAAAGGTCGCAGAACAAGGCGCAAAAAGTCTGTTGTTGTTTTTTTGCAAACTTATGAATTTTTCTTCACCACCTAGATACCAATAAAGGTATACATGTTGGGTGTCTACGAACTCGTACCGACCCGAGGCATCACCCCGTCACGTAAGTTTTACCATATAATGAACATCGCGACTAAAATACCCAAAAAACAAACGTGTTATTGCACTTTTTTTGCAATTTCACTGCATTTAGAATTTTTTTTGAAATTTCCCTGTACACTATATGGTAAAATAAATTATTGTATATGAAAGTACATCTCGTCCCACAAAAAACAAGCTGCCATATGTCTATATTGATGGAAAAATAAAAAAGTTATGGCTCTTGGAAGCAGGGGAGCAAAAAACGAAAATGAAAAACAGAAAATTGCCCGGGGTTGAAGGGGTTAAGATCCGACAACCCCTTTAAAGATGGGCCAATACTCATGGGCCGCTGCTATGTGCTTGACCCCCAGGCTAAAACTTGCCAGCCAACCCCTGCACACATCCAATTATATTATGCAACTAATAAGGTTAACAGGTGCTACTTTGTATGTTACACCTTAAATCTGTAGATGCGCTCACTAGATAGACTTTGATTAGGGAATCTTTAATATCATAAAATGATAATAGTTTTGCCTAGCAACAAGTTTAATTTCTATTCTTCAGTATAAAGGCACAATGTCAGTCATTAAAACTAGTTAAAACTATGGAACACTGAGAGGGTCTTACTAGCCAATGAAATAACAGCTGTGGTAACTACGGCAACTGTGCTGATGTCATAGATTCATACAGCTATGTCAGAAGATTCTGAAACAACAGAGCAGATGGACGGTCGTATGAAGAGGCGCCATACTTGACGTGTCTGGAGACCTGGAGCTTCATCACTCCAGCATATGTAAGGGAGGAAGGGGGGACATCCGCCTAGCCAGCCAGATCAGCCATACCGCCTAGCCAGCCAGATCAGCCATACCGCCTAGTCAGCCAGATCAGCCATACCGTCCAGCAGCCAGATCAACCTGAATAACCCTAGCGATCAATGGGGTGACAGATGTTGCAGCCAGATCTCCCTCACGTCCAGTACTAGCAGTCTTCACCTTTATATGTACGGCCTGGAGAGGTCGCATTAGGCTTACTCCATATGGTGCTCGCTCAGGGCTCCTGCTTTCACCTTCATTACTGTCTGTTTTCTGCTGATATAACTTGTGTGACTATGTGATGTCACTGCTGTCATATCTATAGTGGATGTATATTATGTCTCACTGTAAATATGATACAATGTACAAATTCTGATACAATTGTGTTGGCATTAACCTTCTAAGTCCAAGGGAAGGGCAGTCCTCCAGCCATGGTTCCCTAGAGGTTTCCTCCACAGGGGGTTTTTCCTCTCCTGAGTGCTGAAGGATGATTCTTCGTGAGTCGGAGGTTTGCCATTTTCAGTGTCTTTTTCATAGTAATTGGCTGATTCTAAATTTCAGACACTGAATAAAATAATAATCTGATTTGTAATAAAATTTGGTCTATTTTACATCTAATAAAAGTGTTTTGTGTGTTTCTTTCACAATCTTGTGTTGATCTGAATACCTATGATAAAGCCATAAAGTCAATAAAGAGTTGGTGTCTTGTATGGAGTGTAATACAAATGTAAAAATAAGGAAAAAGTGAAACATAGATATGAACAGTATAGAAAAGGTTCATTTGTCATTTTAAGTATGGTAATGGGAACCCAGCCTGGTATAAAAAAATGAAATAAATATACATTCTGATAACTATTAGTGAACTCATGAGTCCAAGTGTATTGAATCCTCGCCACACAATATGACTCACCGCTGAGCTTGAACTGAGGGGTGTGAGATCCCAGCAGGGAGGAGGGATGGTGAGGATTGTCAGTGGGCAGATAGGCAGACTATCAACTTTCATAAAGGAATTATACAGACATTCTGATATGGTTTTCAAAGCAAACACAACATCAGAGTTGATAAGCTCTAAGACATTTGTTTAATAATGTATGCAGTTTGTATTGTGAAATATCTGCTTTAAACAAGTGATTCAACAGAGACTGCAGAAACTGACATACACACAGGGTAATCAATACAATACAATGAAGAAAAATGCCACAGTCAAATACAAAACAATTACATAAATACAAATCATAAAAACATTGACAAATCATTCCTGTCATATTATCTTAACCAGGGGCTGGCTAGCAAATTTTGACCTAGGGGGCAATCTCGCAGCAGTGGCCCATGAGTTGTGGTGGCCAATTTTAACCTGAAAAGTATAGAAACTTTGGTATACAAAGAAGAATGGTGAAGTATTAGAACAAATGTCCACGTTAATAGATGTCCAATTCATATACATGAAAAATAGACCAACGTTTTGGCCTCCAAATGGTGTTTGTCAAGGTTTATCTTAAAAGGATGCTTGCTGAGAGAAATAATCTACTATATAATTGCCTTATCGTGTCTTTCTTTCTGTAATGGAAATCCCGCATCCCTGATTTGCCGCGGCTGGCCGGGCGTGACCAATCAGCGACGCGGCATTTCCATTACAGAGAGACAGACAAGTGCAGTCCAGCCCACCTCCACCCGGTTTCCCGCCAGCCGCTCCCCACTCTATGCTCCCGCTCACCCGCCACTCACTTCAGCATTCCTCCTCTTCTCCTTGCTGCATTGACGTCAGGAAAGGCCACGGAAGGCAGGGTTAACAGAGGGGGTGTCATTATGGGCGTGACCACATTAGGGCAGTGTGCTCTGTCACACCCATTATGACACCCCCTCTGTTAAACCTGCTCCCCTGTGGCCTTTGATTACCGGACATTAATGCAGCAAGAAGGAAAAGAGGAGGAAGAGGAAGAAGGAGAGGAGAAAGAGGAAGAAGAAGAGGAGGAAGAGGAAGAATGCTGGGGTGAGCGGAGCATGCTTCATCCTGCTATTCACTACCCCTCCTATTAACTATACTATACTATAGTATAGTATATTAACTATAGCATAGTATAATATATTATACTATAGTATATTAACTATACTATACTATTACCTACCCCTCCTCACCCCTCTCACCCCACACTGCCCCCACTGAACCCACACTGCCCCCACTGAACTTACACTGCCTCCACTGAACCCATACTGCCCCCTCTCACCCCACACTGCCCCCACTGAACTCACACTACCCCCACTGAACTCACACTGCCTCCACTGAACCCACACTGCACCCACTGAACCCACACTGCCCCCACTGAACTCACACTGCCTCCACTGAACCCACACTTCCCCCTCAGACCCCACACTGCCCCCACTGAACCCACACTGCCCCCACTGAACCCACACTGTCTCCACTGAACTCACACTGCCTCCACTGAAGCCACATTGCCCCCTCACCCCACACTGCCCCCACTGAACTCACACTGCCTCCACTGAACCCACACTTCCCCCTCAGACCCCACACTGCCCCCACTGAACCCACACTGCCCCCACTGAACCCACACTGCCTCCACTGAACTCACACTGCCTCCACTGAAGCCACATTATCCCCTCACCCCACACTGCCCCCATTGAACTCACAATACCTCCACTGAACCCACACTGCCCCCTCTCACCCCACACTGCCCCCACTGAGCCCACATTGCCCCCAATGAACCCCACTCTCCCTGCTCAGCACCCAGTCACCCACTCAACATCCACCCACCCCCACTCAGCACCCACTCACCCCTGCTCAACATCACTGTACACCGAGACCACTGAACACCAACACTGCTGTACACAGACACTGCTGTACACCGACACCACTGAACACAAACACCGCTGTACACGGAAACTGCTGAACACCAACACTGCTATACACCGACACCACTGAACACCAACACAGCTGTACACCTACACTGCTGTACACCAACACCACTGAACACCCACACCGCTGTACACCGACACTGCTGCACACCGACACCACTAAACAAAGAAATTGCTGTACACCAACACCACTGAGCAAAGACACTGCTGAGCACTGACACCGCTGTACACTGACACCACTGTACACTGACACCGCTGCACACCGACACCATTGAACTCCCACAGCGCTGAACACCAACACCGCTGCACACCGATACGTTGCACACCAACATTGCTGTACACCAACACCACTGAACACTGACACTGCTGTACACCGACACTGCTGTACACCGACACTGCTGTACACAGACACCACTGTACACTGGCATCGCTGTACACTGACACCGCTGCCGCCACGATCAATCAGCGACTTGTCGCGGGATTTAAACCCAGCTTCGCATTGCATTATTCTTAAATCTTCATAAATAAACTACAGTACAAACATATTCTAGAATACCCGATGCGTTAGAATCAGGCCACCATCTAGTATCTTATAGAGGAGAACATTTCCTTTTATTAGAATCTTAAAAAGGACTCTGGAATGAAATCCAGAGATGTGCCACAATGAACTCTCAAAAAGGGGCTTATATATAAGGTACTAGGGTCAGGGGACACGGCCCGTCACCCGACGGGACCCGTGGCTGCTGGATTGGGGCACTGTGTGCGGAGGCACAAGCAAGAAAGAGGTGGTTAGGCAGCACTGAGTGAGTGAGCAACCCGAGAAGGAAGAAACATAAAGGGGGCATCTTAGATAAGCCATCCCGATTGCTGAGGACTACCCGGACTGAGATTGTGCAAGGACAGTACCTTGTAACACAGTCAAGTGAAAAGCTAAGTAAACCAGGTTTACAACTCAGAACTGTGTGTGAGACTATTCATTTCCCACCTGAGGAGCGGATGACTGCTAAGCCGTGCAGGCCGTAGAGACCTGCCTGTGAGACGCCCTGATCCCTCTCTCCGGCCAGACCTGCCCCGCTGGTCCACCACTACAAACTCTTCTACACCGGTTGCCCTGGGGAACCACTCTATCCGTGGGGAGCAAAACCACCACAGCTGCAATCCCAAAGACCCCAGAGGACCCACATTGCAGCGTCGGCCACTCATAGCCGAATACCACGGGTGACATCACGACAACCAACTCCCTAAACCTGTTTACTCCCACTTTTGAACATGTTATTGACTGCTCCGGGGCCACGGACCGGGTCACGCCAATGTGACATCCCATCCCCTGACGACATCATCAAACCTGGCTCAGAGTAACCCCCGGCTCCCATGAAGCGCGTCAGTATCATGTGATTATTTTCGTTACTTCCCCATGAATAGCAGCATTTTCATCTATTACAGCATTCATGATATTTCACATATACATCCCTACTTTGTTATTTACATGTTATACAATTCTACTGCTATCACTGAGTTTTAAATGCACCTATTTTTATTTAATTTCCTAACCTAAAACATTAACAACACAGTATATAATCACACACTTTCTACAATCACACGATGCAATAGAGATGGGCCCTCATCTAATGTTAGTAACAAACTTGTATGCATTAACATACATGGTACGAATCTAGAATAAGGTTATGTTCACAAACTGCATTTTGCTGCGTTTTTGTGCTTTGTTTTTTACTATGGCTTTATGCAAATCTATGTTAATCTAAACTTGCATTTTTGATTGTGATTCTAGAAAAAGCTGTCCACACACATTAGTTTTATTTCTTCTCTCTCTGTAATTTTGACTCTAGTTGAGACATTAATTGAATTGAAGTAAATTTAGACAGTCTGATTGACTGTGAAATAAAGCAAACATTGTCTGCACTCGGGGCAGATTCTGCCATGTCCAAATCTCAGGGAACACAGTCCCACAACTGAGAGCACGTCAACCAGGCAATGTTGATAAGGAAAAGGGGGGAGGGAAAGGCAGCTCTTCAGATACTATCAGCTGGAGAGCTGTCTTTCCCTCCTCCCTTTCCCCCCCGTTTTTCCTTTTTTACTCTATATTGTAAGGAACCATCTGGTTGATAAAGCTTTGCACATAAATTGAGATAATTTTTGGTGCTGTTCCTATTTTTCACTATAAATATAATGTATGTTTGGGTGGAGGTGGAGCATAGGTGGAGGTGGAGCTGGGGTGGGGGCTGGGCGGAGTCTCAGGGGGCCCCCAAAATTTTGGCAGTAAGGGGCCCCGAAATTCCTAGTGGCAGCCTTGCTTACGTTATAACTTTTTGGGTACTTGTAAATGTTTAAGAAGGGATTATGGAAAAAGCCAATTTCAGCTGTCTGATTACTTATTTACTGCTCTTATTTCTAGATCTCTCAAGAGGTGATCAGTTTGTCTTAATTAATTTCAATAGATAAAATGCAGATAAGGTTAGTTGGCACATGATCGCTCTCTTGCACCAGCAATACCGAGGGATCATGATGGGTGCACACTGCAAGCTGTCACCATTTAGAAATCTACCCTTGCAAGAGGAGGAAGAATTCTGCAAATGAACACTGCCATCTGCTTGTCAAAAAGAATAAGGAGAAGAAGATATAGCAATGGGAACTGGAAAGCTCAGTGTATGTTCCAGAGAGGAAGAGATTGTAGGAAACGCTAGGTCAGGTGATGGTTGAGATGCAGGCACTAATTATAAAAGGATTATCTGGGCCAGGAAATCAAGGAGTTGGTGCCTGAATTAGTAGCAGGATAGACGTGTGAGCAGCAGAGAGGGCTTACATCCAAAGATCTGTGACCAGATCCGAGGGAGATCTGAGAGGAGATACCACAACAGATCTGAGAAGAGATCCGAGATCAGTTCCAAGAGATAATCCAAGACCAGATCCGAGACAGGTTCCAGAAGAGGAATCATGACCCGATCTGAGAGATGACCAGGCCATTGCGGAGTACCATCTTTGTGAGCCACTGCTTCCTCTGCCAACATGGCGTACTAAGTAGGGAATGGGGCTGCACTTCAGGGAATGAAGGTGGTCAGTATGCTGAATGTTAGCAGTTATCCACTAACTTAGATTTGTGGCCTATCGGGTAGTGCGGTTAACCCCTGTTTGGGCCTGTGTTCTATTTTGTGTTATTTAGTTGATGATAGCGATAGGTAAAGAGTGACACTGATGCCTGATGGTTGAGGAATTAAGACTAAAATAACATGACAGTAATTGTTATTTAATGATAGAAGGGGAATAATGTGTAAATAGTACTGTGTTTATATATCGCATATCTGTATTGCTATAATTCTTATTATAACAATCTGTGCTATTGTCTGACCCTTTGCCAAAGGCACCTTTTCCTTATTTGTATAAAGTTGGTTCAGCTACCACTGTCTGCTCATTGTCTCCTGTATTGCTCTCTAGTACTTGTAGACACAGTCACTCAGAGTGACTGCAGACTTTGATCTTATACCTGGCCAACTCCTTTAAGTTTGTTGATGAATGAAGTAAGACTGGGCAGAGAATGCTGGTATAGATTATTAAAAGTCATCTGTCAGTATAGGCATCTTTTTCACACCTCAACATATTTATATGCTCGTGTAGCTCTTTCAAAAACATGTTCAGCAATAACGTTACCTGGATAGTCTGTTCCTCTGTTTCTGAGAAATCAGCGTTTAAATAAATATGCAAAGAGGATTAAAGAACTATTTTTCGATCTCAAGCCTCCGTCACTCCAACTCTATTCCCCATCCAGAGCCACCTTCTACTGCTTGACTGATGGCCTCTATGCTGTGTGTGTCTTCAGCCAAAAGAGTCATCAGACAAGAGGGAGGAAGAAACTGAATCTTAAAGAGACATGTAGGAGACATGTAGGTAAAATCACCATCTGAAGGAACTGATAAGGAGAAGGCCAGGTAAGGAGAATTGCTACCAAGGAGTGACCATACTGTGAGTGAAAAGAAATAAGGTGAAGGGATGAGGCACCTGCCTGGGGTGAGAGATCTGAAGGACTAGACTGTTGCTTCAAAGCATAAGAGTCCTACTGTGGTGAAATTTCCAGAAGAGGCCAGTGTGGAGGAAGTGTCTGCATAGACAATGTCATAAGGCCGTTGTTGAAATGTTGAAGATACCACCTTGTGAAACAAAGTAAAGTTACCATTTTTTGCAAGAGACACTTAATAGCAATGGTCCCCAACCTTTGGCTCATGAGACACATGTGGTTTGCAATGTGTGGTTCGCAGATGTCTTCCACCTTGATGTATTAACAGCAGATCTAGCAAACATCTATGAAGGGCAGGTCTCCAGATGGTGACTTTTGTGAGTAGCTACACATAGAAGAGCAGATCTGAATGGAGGTAATGTGGGACCTCCTGGATCTTGGTCTACTGCCTCAGTGTGATTTCTTTGGACAATCTTTGGCTGTCATTATACCAATAACAGGGGCTGTGGGTGTTACTACAGTGAGGAAAGAAAAGAATCTGCAGTACTCCATTCTATATAGTGTGCACAGGTGCTACGCTGAACATGATACATAGTAACAACAAAACAGCGGCACTCTGCTAAGAAATATAATAGAAACTGAAACCATGTTACAGCTAAGGAAAAAAAGTTGAAAATGAGACACTTAGGCTGCCTTCACATTTGCGGACCCCTCCGCAGCGTTCTGTGGAGGGGATCCTCAATGTGAGCTCAGCACCGCAAGCCCTTATCTTTATAATGGGAGCGCACAGTGCTGAGCTTGACTGCGCATGACCGTGCGCACCCATCCACTGCCATATGTGATCTGTGCGCAGGCGGAGAAGCAGGGCGCTGCACAGTGCCGTGCAGCCCTGAAGACCATTTACCGGCTGGCGCCATTAAGCGGTGCCCCGGACCGGAACACGGGCAACTACCAAACAGATCCAATTATACCCGTGCCCAAAACCACCGGATCACTGGTTCCGAGGCGAGCAGACGTCCATCGCTGTTCAGCAAACCAGGGTGAAGGAACCGCTTCCTAGGAAGCACCTCACCACAGCCGCAACTTAGTTGTCTTGCCAGCAGGGACTCACCACTGGGACACAGGACCTTCAGCCTAATTCAGCTAGGTACCACTCAGAAGTCTCCCAACTACCCTGACCTGGTACACTAAGGCAACATCGGCAAACAAGCTAGAGAAGTTAGGAAAAGGAGGAACACTGCGAAGCTCTGAACTAAAACCAGTCATCACTGGGACCACCTGGTCCGTTACCTAAAGACTGTATACCCTGTACCACACTAACGGTTACAGTAAAGACCCGTTACAGAGGAACCTGGTGTCCGTGCCTTTCTTCAGAACTGTTGACTACATTGCACTGAACAAACAGCAGAGCTGCCGTACTCCATCAAGTGCAGCTCCTGGCCCCGGGGACTCCCACTCATCCTGTGGGGAGCGTCCCATCTAGCTGCCGTACATCCCCTGGAGGCCCAAGCAGCGCTGGTGAAATCACCGGAATCCCACAGGTGGCGTCATGACAACAAGAATTATCCCCATCCGTTCATCCCCTTTTTATCTGACCACCGGACCCCACAGCGTCAGGCGCGGAACCGTGACAAGTGCTGCATCGCCTGAGACGTGAGCATCCGGCAACGGTGAGTCCCATTTCGAGTCAAATGTGAGTCAAATCACAGCATGCTTCAATTGTATGTGAGTGTCACGTGCGAGAGGCCAATGAAAGTTTATGGCTGCGAGAAAAAAATTGGACCTGGATAGCACACTGCGAGTTTGTAGCATGGGCTTTCCCATGCTGGTATATGTTAGAATGGACAGATAGATCAATAGATAGATAGATAGATAGATAGCAGGAATAGCTAGATTGGGTTTACCAGACTCCCACTGCTACTTCTGGGCCACCTATTAAGCTAATTGCATATTTGTGGCACCCCTGTGGAGGATTTCCACAGGTTCCACAGATGCAAGGAAGGACTTACATCTTGGTTAGCACAGCACACACCACCTTCCACCCCAGACCTGAAGGGGGAGCTCTACTGGCTGCATTAAGTCAGTTCCCCTTTAAGAACACTCAGGCTGAGGGGAGGAGTTAGTCAGTCCCTGTAGTTTCAGTTCAGTTCAGTGTGAGAAGGAAGAGAGAGGAGACAGAGCTGCTGGTCGCAGGGGAGAGATTCAGGCCCAGGACCAGGGATGACTGACTGCTGTGCACACCCCAGGGAAGGGGCTCGAGGCAAGTGGAGGAAACAGGGAACTGAGAAGAGGGAATCAGTTGCGCAGCCCTTTAGTACACACGGACACTGGAGTCCGACGCTGCCAGCCTTCAGAGCTGCAGCAGAAAGCCCAGGAGACTCAGGAGTAGTGCAGCCCTGAGGAGACAAAGTAAGAGACACTAAACTGACGAGGCATAGGACTAGGGGCCACAAGAGAAACAGGGACCCCGCAGAAGGACCTCATTGTCAGCTTAGGACTAAGATCAGAGAAGAAGAAGTGGTGGGTTCAGGCTCAGGCAGGACTCAGCTCATACCGCAGAGCACAGGCACAAAGGAGGCCTCATAACCTTCAAAGGTGGAAGTCCCAAATTGCACCGGGGACCTGGTTACTACTCTGGACTGTACCTGTTACGTTACCACCAGTAAAAGGTACTGAAACAACAATTCCAGTGTGTCTGTGTGCCTGTCTAACCGTCGCAATTCACCACTGTGTCAGAAAGGACTTGAATACTACTCCCCTCATCCATCCCCGTTGCCCTGAGGTAAAGCTCCACCTGTGGGGAGCTGTTCCACACTCTGCTGCACCCACCATCACCTCAGAGGCCGGCTGCAGCACTGGTATAACCGGTACCAAGGTACCATAGGTAGCGTCACATTAATAATCCCCTTATCCCCCCACCGTTCCCCGCCTTTGAGGGTCCAGGGTACAGGACCGGGGATCGACCAGCCGTGATCCCCCATCAGAACCACCATCAGCCCCGGTATCCGAGTACCCCATACCCTGTCGATTGCATCATATTTACGCCACTGTCAGACAAACAGCCAATCACAGACACTCACAGAGCACTTTTGTGATTGGCTGTTGTAGTCAGACTGGATTTCCACAATCTGGAAGGTGATTGTGCTTGGTTGCCATAACTAACCTGCCATCATAGGGTGTTAAATAAATAAATAATAAAAAAAAAAAATGGTGTGTGGATTCACAGTATTTTTAAGTTTAGCCTGATGAAAATGGACAGCTGTGAGCTGCCACCCTCAGCTGTTCAATTTTATCTTGGCTGACAGAAAAAATGTGTGGACTCCGCCCTATTTTAATTGCTACCCAATGTACAACTAGGCAGCTGATGGCTGGTATTCGCAGAGGGGTGAGGTCCCAATGTTTTAGGGCCCTTCCCCCCGCTAAAGAATAGCAGGCCACAGCCGCCCCTGAAAAGGTGCATTTATAAGAAGCGTCATTTCTAGGCACTTTACCAGGCTTTTCCAGCTGCCCTGGTGGCAGGTGGCACACTAGGTAGTAAGAAGTTAATACCAGCTTTGTTTTATCAGCTGGTATTAAGCCCTGAGATTATTAATGTCAGGCCAAATTAGATGCAGCCATTAAGAATCTCCAATAAAGGGATAAAAAAGACACAACACAGAGAAAAATGAATTTATTTGAAATAAAAACACAGAGACACTTAGGGACTCCATCTTTATTACTCCCTCCCCAACCTAACACAATCCATGATCCTCATCTTCTCTGTCTTGTGTCTTCTTCAACAGATGTAGCTCTGCTATATCAGAGAGCATGAGGAGGAAGAACGCTTTGCTCCCCGTTTTGCTCACTGCAGTTAAATCCCTGCTTACCGACACTGCTATAACTACAGCTCCTGAATCAGCGGGCTCATTCAGGAGCTAACTTCCTGCTTATCGCGCCGCTATTCACGCAGCTCATTCAGGAGCTACGGTGATAGTGGCACCAGTAAGCAGGGAGGTAACTACTGCAGCTCCTGGATAAGCCGGCTCATTCAGGAGCCGCAGTGATAGCGGTGCCAGTAAGCAGGGATTTAACTGCAGTGATCCAAGATCACCTTTGCTATAGTAACTAACCACTCGTTTGGTTACTATGGCAATGGTGTCAGTGGTGACGTCGTCGCTTACCACGCCACAGTCTCTGCTCACTCATTCAGTGATCAGAGGGCACGGGGATTGAAGCGTTCTTCCTCCCTGTGCTCTCTGATATAGTAGAGCTGCATCTGTTGAAGAAGACAGAGAAGACGAGGATCGTGGATGGTATTAGGGTGCGGAGGGACTAATAAAGATGTAGTCCCTAATTGTCTCTGTGTTTTCTTTTCAAATTAATTATTTTTTCTCTGTGTTGTGTCTTTTTTAACCCTTTATTGGAGATTCTTAATGGTCGGGTCTAATTTGACCTTACATTAAGAATCTCAATTCTTAACACCAGCTGGTAAAACAAAGCTGGTATTAACCCCGTAATACTCAGCATGCCACCCGCTACCAGGACCACTGGAAGAGCCTGGATATAGTGCTTCTTATAAATTTACAATTTTCAGGGGTAGCTACGGGTTGCTATTCTGTAGCGCCAGGGATGCTAAAATAATGGACCCTTACCCCGCTGAGAATACCAGCTCTCAGCTGCCTAGTTTTACCTTCGCTGGTGGTTAAAAATAGGACGGAGCCCACGCATTTCTTTTTGCCAGCCAAGGTAATATTAGGCAGCTGAAGGTGGCTGCTCGCAGCTGTCCACTTTCTTCGGGCTAGACTTAAAAATACTGCGAAACCCCAAGAGTTTTTTAAATTATTTATTTATCACTCTATGACGGCAGTTTAGTTGCCGAACACTAATGTATATGGCAACCAAGCACAATCACCCTCCAGATAGTGGAAATCCAGTCTAACTACAACAGCCAATCACAGAGGCTCTAACAGTGTGTGAGCATCTGTGATTGGCTGTTTGTCTGACTGTCTGACAGCGCAGTGAATATGCAAGTAGCTTAATAGGTGGCCCTGGAAGTAGTAGTGGGATACTTGGAAGCCTGATCTAGCTATTCTAGCTATCTACTCTTTTCTCACTTTAAACAGCATGGGAAAGACCATGTTAAAAACGCATTGCACATGGACCACACTTGCACAACACTCACATTGCACTCACACCACACTCATAGCACACTCGCAAGACCATATGGAATGCACTCGTGTGACTGTCATGCATCAAAAACGCTCCGATCTACATGCATACTAGTGTGCCTCCACCCTAAAGTAGACTGCAACCAGTGGCGGATTATAATGAGGTCAAATGGGACTACCGCCCCGGGCCCAGGTCCCCAAGAGGGCCCAACCTCCAAAAAGTAAATAGCCCCCAATGCCCCCATTATAATCCGCAGCAGCGGCAGCAGCGCGGTGTCGGCGCTGATATAAAAGATGCTGGGGGCAAGGGGCCGCCCCCTTAATGATGTGCGGCGCCGCTGCCAGCAGGGCAGAGTGCGGGTGCGTGCAGCTATTGGAGGACGGAGCCACCATCCACGCGTACCTGTCTGCCAGAGAGGAGCTGCTTTCTCGGAGTCTGCTGTGAGGCGAGAGCGCAGCCTGCACACTCACAGACCCTTTGACGACGGAAGAGAAGGTGCCCAGGCTGCCTCAGCCTGATCTATTGTATATTTGTGCTACTGGTGCTCCTGTGCCTGCACTTCAGTTCACAGGAATGCACGGGCAGCAGCAGGAAGCTCCGTATGTAATGTGATCTAAGGCTGCTTTCACATAACGATTTTTTCAGTTCCGATGCTGTCCGATAAAAATCGGACAGCATCGGACCGATTTTCGGACCCCATGCAGGCCTATGGGCATCGGACCGAATCGGATGTGCACTAAATGCCATCCGATTTGGTCCGATCCGAATCTGTCCGATTTTTTTATCGGTGCAAAAATCGGAGCATGCTCCGATTTTTGCACCGAAAATAAAATCTGACAGATTCGGATCGGACCAGATCGGATGGCATTTAGTGCACATCCGATCCGACCCGATCAATTTAGCATGGGGCCCTATGGAGCAGGGTCCGAGAAAACATGTGATGTCTCCTCGGACCGATTTTAGTGTACTGAGCATGCTCAGTACACTAAAATAGCTCCTAAAAGTAAATTAAGGGGTTAATAAAAAAAAACAAAACTATGCTCACCTGTCCACGAGGCCCACGTCGTCTCCCGGCGTCTCCGGTGTCTCCAGGTATGTTGCCGTCTGTGCTGATAAGACCTGCCGTGATGTCACAATCACATGACTGCCAGGAACCAATAGCCGGCAGGCATGTGATTGTGACATCACGAGAGGTCCTGGCTGCACTGAGACAGAACAGCAAGGCACCGGAGACGCGCGGGACCGTGCAGGAGTCGTGGACAGGTGAGAAAGGAGAGAAGGAGAGGAGGAGGACAAGAGGAGGAGGACGCATAGGAGGACCGGGGGCCAAGAGGGGAGACACAGGGGATGAGAGGACCGGGGGCCAAGAGGTGAGACACAGCACCGGGGGCCAAGAGGGGAGACACAGCACCGGGGGCCAAGAGGGGGGACACAGGACCGGGGGCCAAGAGGGGAGACACAGGACCGGGGGCCAAGAGGGGAGACACAGGACCGGGGGCCAAGAGGGGAGGACCGGGCGATAAGAGGAGAGGACAGGGGGCCAAGAGGGGAGACACAGGGGATAAAGAAGAGGACCGGGGGAGAGACTGACAGCTCTCAGGGAGCGATCTGACAGGAGGGCGGGCATCCTATTTTCTGTCGGAATCGGATGCCTATTTGGCACCCGATTCCAGGCATTAGAAGAATCCGATGCTGTCCGATTTATATCGAACAGCATCGGATTTTACAAAAATCGTAGTGTGAAAGTAGCCTAAGGGTGCTTTCACACAGCGTTTTTTTGTGATCCGTGGCTGTCCGTTGTAAAACGGACAGCCACGGATCAGATTTTGGCCCCATGTTATCCTATGGGCACGGATCACATCGGATTTGGCCTTATTGGCATCCGATTTTGGTCGGATCCGATCCTGGCCGATTTTTTGCTGTGCCCAAAATCGCAGCCTGCTGCGATTTTTGGCACAGCGGGTCAGATCGGACCGAATTGGATCCGACCTGATCCGCGCCAAATAACATGGGGCCCTATGGAGCGAGGATCCGAGGAAACAGCTGATGTCTCCTCGGACCCGATGTTAGTGCACTGAGCATGCTCAGTACACTAACACCGCTCTGTGCCATGTAATATCACTTCTGCAATGTATATTCATACATTGTAGAAGTGACATCTCCTGAAAATAAAGGGTTAAAAATAAAAAAAACTTCATTCTCACCTCTCCACGATCCAGCGATGCCTCCTGCGCTCTGTGCCTTTAGGACCTGGCCTGACGTCACAGTTGAGTCACATGGCCGGTTACCGCGGTAACCGGTCATGTGACTGTGACATCACGCCAGGTCCTGTTGCTCAGAAGAAGCTGGGAAGCTGGAAGCAGCGCGGGTGTCGCGGAGAGGTGAGAATGAAGTTTTTTTTATTTTTTAAGGTCTGCAAACAGGGGAGCAAAGAGGGGGGAGATAGAGGGGAGACACAGGGGGACAAAGAGGGGAGACACAGGGGAGACACAGGGGGACAAAGAGGGGAGACACAGGGGAGACACAGGGGGACAAAGAGGGGAGACACAGGGGGACAAAGAGGGGAGACACAGGGGGACAAAGAGGGGAGACACAGGGGGACAAAGAGGGGAGACACAGGGGGACAAAGAGGGGAGACACAGGGGAGACACAGGGGGACAAAGAGGGGGTGCAAAGAGGGGGGACAAAGGTGACAGGAGGGAGAGAGAAGGGGGACGAGATGACAGGAGGAGCAGGGACAGGATCCAGCTGATGCTGTTAAATATCGGAATCGGATGCCTATTTGGCATCCGATTGCAGACATCAGTTTGGATCCGATGCTGTCCGAGGGGTGCAGCAAAAAGTCTGATCCCCTCGGACAGCATAAAAACGCTGTGTGAAAGCAGCCTAAGGCTACTTTCACACTACGATTTTTGTAAAATCCGATGCTGTCCGATATAAATCGGACAGCATCGGATTCTTCTAATGCCTGGAATCGGGTGCCAAATAGGCATCCGATTCCGACAGAAAATAGGATGCCCGCCCTCCTGTCAGATCGCTCCCTGAGAGCTGTCAGTCTCTCCCCCGGTCCTCTTCTTATCCCCTGTTCTCCCTCTTGCCCCGTCCTTCCTTACCCCGTCCTCCCTCTTTGGCCCCCGGTCTCCTGTGGCTCCCCTCCTCCCCTTTGGCCCCCGGTCCTGTGTCTCACCTCTTGGCCCCCGGTGCTGTGTCTCCCCTCTTGGCCCCCGGTCCTCCTATGCGTCCTCCTCCTCTCCTCTTGTCCTCCTCCTCTTGTCCTCCTCCTCTTTGTCCTCCTCCTCCTCTCCTCCTCTCCTCCTTTCTCACCTGTCCACGACTCCTGCACGGTCCCGCGCGTCTCCGGTGCCTTGCTGTTCTGTCTCAGTGCAGCCAGGACCTCTCGTGATGTCACAATCACATGACTGCCGGCTATTGGTTCCTGGCAGTCATGTGATTGTGACATCACGGCAGGTCTTATCAGCACAGACGGCAAGATACCTGGAGACACCGGAGATGCCGGAAGACGTCGGGGGCCTCGTGGACAGGTGAGCATAGATTTTTTTTATTTTTAATTAACCTATTCATTCACTTTTGGAGCGATTTTAGTGTACTGAGCATGCTCAGTACACTAAAATCGGTCCGAGGAGACATGAGATGTTTCCTCGGACCTTTCTCCATAGGGCCCCATGTTAAGTTGATCGGGTCGGATCGGATGTGCACTAAATGCCATCCGATCTGGTCCGATCCGAATCTGTCAGATTTTATTTTCGGTGCAAAAATCGGAGCAAGCTCCGATTTTTGCACCGATAAAAAAATCGGACAGATTCGGATCGGACCAAATCGGATGGCATTTAGTGCACATCCGATTAGGTCCGATGCCCATAGGCATGCATGGGGTCCGAAAATCGGTCCGATGCTGTCCGATTTTTATCGGACAGCATCGGAACTGAAAAAATCGTTATGTGAAAGCAGCCTACAGTTACAACGGGGTCAGTGTATAAAAAGACTACAAGCAGTGCAAGAGCCTAGGAGGACTGTCCAAAACTACATGGGGCAAGTGCAGGTACTGGACACTGTGCCCCTCTGCCCTTCCATCTTGATGTTTTGCTTGTATCATCATGTATGTAATGGATATATAAATGCTTGATGTGAGCAAAATATCCAGATGCACTTGAAATGATGCATCATTTTGAATACCTCAGCCCCCAGCACAAGTGTGCACTTCACCCTCCATCTTGGATACAGTTGCATGATGCATCATTTCAAGTGCCCCAGGCCCCTGCAGCACACTGTGTGTTTGCTCCATCTGGATATTTTGCTCACATCATGCATTTATATATCCAATGGCGTAACTAGACTCCAAAGGGCCCCAGTGCGAAATCTGGACCTGGGCCCCCCCAGTGTTACGTATGTCTGTATATGTATGTAGGTGGGTACAGAGATAAGTTGTATAGTACACATTATACGTGTAGACGTGTGTACATATATGAGCTGTATGGTACATGTGTGTTCTTGCTGTGCATGTATATAATGGTATGTGTATGTATTGTGTGCTCCACATACACTGCCTATAGAGCATTGGACTCTGTGTGGACTCTCAGGCTGGGTAGAACAAAGACTGTGGTGGGTCCAGAGCCCGCACTGCCCCTTTACCTGCAGGCACTGGGATCTCCTGGTACTTCAGCTCCACAGAGGGACCCTGAGCCCTGGCTGCTGTGCCCGGTGGGTGATTGACCACCGCACTTGCCGCTGTGGTGGCACTGACATGTTGGTGGCTGGTGATGTTCGTGCCCTCAGTCAGTACGAGCACATGTTTAGCCTGGCTGTTTGTGAGGAGATGGCAGAGAGATGGGGCACTGCCACTCGGCATCCCTCATCCTCGCCACTTCTCCACTCCTTGTGCACAGGTCTGTTGTTCTCAGGATCCGCCCACTCCTGCCCTCTGTTAAGGGCCCTTGGTCTCCTCCGCTCCCCGCCTGCTGATTGGTGGCTCACGCTCGGCTGAAGCGTGCCACTAATTTTATTAATAGTGATGGCAGCAGCCAATGCCAGCACCGGGAAGGGGGGGGGAGCAGAACACGCTTGTGCAGGGGGCAATCAGGGGGGCAGGAAGCAGCTGTGACCAGCAGACATTACACCGACCGGGAATAGGACAGGAGACTGGGAAAGTTTAGAGTGTGTATCATAGTTAACTTCTACCTATTAGTGTCCCGGCCAATCACAGGCCACGAGCTGCCTGAGCAGTCAATCACAGGCCAGAATCTGATGTCATGCGCCAACTGGCATGTGATTGTCCGCGACAGTGGCGGGGGGCAGAGAGAGAACTGTGCTGGACTTTATGCATCCAGCGGCCGTGATCAGCCGCCTGGGGACATGGATATGCGTCCCTAGGGACGCACATCCATGTAAAGCAGGTGCAGCGGTCACAGAGGTCAGTGGGCGCTGGGCTCCTGTACCTCCAGGCCCGGTCACACTTGCGACCCCTGCGAACGCGGTTGTTACGCCACTGTATATATCCATTACATACTTGATAATACAAGCAATATATCTAGAAGGAGGGGCACAGTATGTGGGACCAGCATTTGCCCCATGTGTTCTTCTGTATGTGTGTGGTTTGTGCAGTTTATGTTATTGTGCATGTATGCCTGTCTGTACTCTTGTGCATGCGTGTGCCTGTCTGAGTTCTTGTGCATGCATGTTCCTGTCTGCATTCTTGTGCATATGTACCTTTCTGTATTCTTGTACATGCATGTATTTGCGTTCTTGTGCCTGTATTCTTGTGCCTACGTTTGTTCCCAGTCTGCGTTCTTGTGCATGTGCCTGTCTGCGTTCTTGTGCATGTGTATCTTTCTGTGTTCTTGTACATGCATGTGTTTGTGTTATTGTGCCTGTATTCTTGTGCCTACGTTTGTTCCCAGTCTGCGTTCTTGTGCATGTGCCTGTCTGCGTTTTTGTGCATGTGTATCTTTCTGTGTTCTTGTGCATGCGTGTGTTTGCGTTCTTGTGCCTGTATTCTTGTACCTGCATTTGTTCCCTGCCTGCGTTCTTGTGCATGTGCCTGTCTGCATTTTTGTGCGTGCTTATGCTTGTTTGAATTCTTGTGCCTGCACATGCATCCTGTCTGCTTTCTTGAGTGTGCCTATTTGTGTTTTTGTGTGTGTGGTCTCCTGCTGTATACAGGGAGCTGTGTGTGGGCTCCTGCTGTATACAGGGAGCTGTGTGTGGTCTCCTGCTGTGTACAGGGGGCTATATGTGGGGCTCCTGCTGTATGCAGGGTTCTATGTGTGGACTCCTGCTATATGCAGGGGCCTGTGTGTTGGCTCCTTCTGCGTACAGGAGGCTACTTGTGGGCTCCTGCGGTATACAGGGGGCTAAGTGTGGGCTCCTGCTGTATACACAGGGCTAAGTGTGGGCTCCTTCTGCGTACAGGAGGCTATTTGTGGGCTCCTGCGGTATACAGGGGGCTAAGTGTGGGCTCCTGCTGTATACACAGGGCTAAGTGTGGGCTCCTGCTGCATACAGGAGGCTATTTGTGGGCTCCTGCGGTATACAGGGGGCTAAGTGTGGGCTCCTGCTGCATACAGGAGGCTATTTGTGGGCTCCTACTGGGTTCTATGTGTGAGGTCCTGTTGCCTTAATTTCCAACCCCTACTCTGTTTATATATAGTTCTATCTATGTTATGTATAGCGTGCCACTGTTTTTTCCTTGTTTTGCTTTCATGGATCTGCACATGTGTGTTAATCATGTGACTTATCACACGCTGAGTATTTGGTCAGTTTTTACCTCAGTATTTAAGGTCTCGTGCACATGTTCAGTATTTGGTGAGGTTTCTTTACCTCAGTATTTAAGTTTTGTTCACAGAGGGTGTTTTTGCAGCATTTTATTTTGCATGGTTTTTCATTATTTCTTTCATTTGCTTTTATTTTTTTTACTTAAATGGAACACAGCTACGGTCATCTGTTTCAGGTATATGATGAGCCATCACATGACGCATCACATGACGCGTCACATGACCCATCACATGACCCGTCACATGACCTGTCACATGACTGGGGGGGGGCCCACAGAGTTTGAACAGCCCCGGGCCCTGGCTACTCTTAATCCACCCCTGACTGCAACCTTCTGATTGTGAACTTCATCCTTCTAGTACTTTCCAGTGGTGTTTCAGGATCAGCAGTACAACCTAATGAAAATGTGTTAAAGGTGACCTGTCACTTGCCATAATTATGATTTCTTTTTCCTGGCCTATATGCCACTGTTCTTCTGAATTTGGCCTTACTTTTCATTTTTTAATCTCTGCTCCTCTCCATTATTGAAATATCCACCCTTCTTCCCTGTGCATAAAACTGGTCATGTTAGCTTGGGAGGGAGGGTTGATTTTCAAAAAGACACAATCTGAATAGAGTTGAGACTCATGGCCAATTGGCTATCAATACTATACTTATATAGAGAGAAAGAAGGGGCCATATCCCAGAAGCCGCATTTACGCTTGTAATATGATTACTGGTAGCGTAAGTGATGGGAGACATGTGTCAGCCCATGGCCGCCATTAGACCCTTACAGGTCTTAATGATTAAGGGGCCCGCCAATTATTGGAGGGGGCGTGGCTATATGAACTGCCGTAGTGGGCCCAGGCGAGCTAGAGGGGGCATGACCGTTAGGAGCAAGGAGGCTGGCCCCCCTTCGGCCAGCACGCGGCTGTTTGCCAGAGAGCGGAGCAGTCGATGGTCAGAGAGCAGTCAAATGATGATTCACTAGACACAGGCTGGCTGCAGCTGCAGCAGCACAACCTGTATACATAACATACCACTGACTCTCTCAACTTGAACGGCTCCGGCGGTACCTGACAGGGTGACTCAGTACACACACACACCAGCCACCCTCAGACAGTGCAGGGGCCCCACCCCAGCCCGCCCACTCTCCCTCTGTGTATGTGTGAGTGAGTCAGTCAGTGTGGCAGTGTGTATATTAATGTGTGGGGCCCCGACCGCCCATCCCAGTCCCCAGGCCTCACTGGCACTGCACAGGGGGCCACCCACCCCAACCCTTGCTCATCCACCCACCATGACCCAGGACAAGAGTGATAGAGAGGCTTGGAGTGGGAGCAGGCAGATGCCACTACCCACCCACCCGGCCTCATGAGGTGGGGGACAGGCACAAGGGGATTGCAGGCACGGGGGGGGGGGCATGCACAGAGGGGGAAGACAGGCACAGGGAATTGCAGGCACAGGGGAAGGGGGGGCATGCAGAGGTGAGGCACAGTTGGGGGACAGGCACATTGGTGCCCATGTAGACATGTGTGCACTATATAGACATGTGTGTACGATATATAGACATGGGACACTGTGCTTACTTAGACATGGGTGCTCATGTATAGACATGTGTGCTACAGGACCTGTGATGATGTCACATGGAGGGGCAGAGTCAGGGATCACATGTCAGCTCCTCCGTGTATGCAGGACACTGCTGTGCTGGTTGTCATGGTGCTGGATGAGGTAAAGTTTATCTGTGGGGTCAGGAAGTATTTACAGTGTGGATGTAGCAGGGCCGAATGTGTACGAGGTGTATGGAGCGGAGCCGAGTGTGTACGAGGTGTACAGAGTGGAGCTGTGTGTGTACAAGGTGTACGGAGAGGAGCCGCGTGTGTACGAGGTGTACGGACCGAGCCAAGTGTGTACGAGGTGTACGGAGAGGAGCTGCGTGTGTACGAGGTGTACGGAGAGGAGCCGCATGTGTACGAGGTGTACGGAGAGGAGCCGTGTGTGGACAAGGTGTACAGAGAGAAGCCGCATGTGAATGAGGTGTACGGAGAGGAGCCGCATGTGTACGAGGTATACGGAGATGAGCCGCGTGTGTACGAGGAGTATGGAGAGGAGCAGCATGTGTACGAGGAGTACGGAGAGGAGACAGACTTTATTGCCCAATGTGTGGCCACGCCATTGGACAATAATGGCATGGCCACACATTGGGCAATAAAGTCAACTTTTTTCTATTTTTTGTGGTGTTTTTCCTTTTTTTACTCTATTCTAAGGAACCATCTGGATTGCTGGTTGGGACAGCTTTGCACATAAATTGAGGTAATTTTTGGTGCTGTTCCTATTTTTCACTATTAATATAATATATTTTTGGGTGGAGGAGGAGCATGGGTGGAGGCGGAGCATGGGTGGAAGCGGAGGCAGTTGGACACTGGGCGGAGTCTCGGGGGGCCCTCAAATTTTGGCAGTAAGGGGCCCCAAAATTCCTAGTGGCAGCCCTGTATCAGCCAGATTGATGAACTTCGTTATGTGACCTGGGGCTTATTCACCATGTCCCTCCCTCTCCGAGGTGTGGTCAGAGAAGTTAAATGTTCACCTCTGTTTTTTCTTTCTCTGGTGTGTGTTTGGAGTGCAGCAGAGCACAGTGTGCAGCTCTGAGCTTAAGAATCTGATCCCAGTTTTGTTGTGTTCATATGGTTTATGTCAGCAATAAACCAGACGTTTACCCGGCAAGGCTTCCTGTGTCTACCTGGAATTGGCAGCTGTGAGTGACTCTATCACACACTGTATAAATAAATTACATATTTAAGGTAAGTATCAGTTTTGAGAGCGTGGACATACTTCCATTCTTACAAGGAACCAACCAGCAGGATTAAGGGTTACAAAGTGAAGCCAGTGCCTCACTGGGATACTGAATGCAGCCATATCTTTACTTGAATGATTCCATGGTTGATTGCAGAGAAAAGAGACTTGAAACTCCTGGAAAACTGTGCAGCAGATGATTGATGTGTGCAGCACTTGGAGTTGTTTTTTTCATTCCTTGTGGGCATAAATTTCAGCTGTAAACCAAACCCTACCCCTCTTATCTTTTCAGTTTCTGAATCCTGTGCACTGTCACTATACTCCAGCCACAGGGTGCCTGACAAAGCTTACAGTAGAGATGAGAGGAAGGGGGGTTTGGCTTACAGCCAAAATGCATGCCCACAGAGGAGGGAAAAAAAATAACAAACCCAAAGAGTGATGCAATGATGCACATATCAATCATCTGCTGCCCTGTTTTCCTGGAGTTTTATGACTCCTTTCTTTGCAATCAAACATGGAATCATTCAAGTAAAGGTATGATTGCATTCAGTATCCCAGTGCCTGTAGGGCACTAGCTTGACTTCATAGCCCTAAATCCTGTTGATTGGTTGGTTCCATTTAAGTATCAGTTCCTTTTTTATCATTGTGACTTCTTTGTTGATTTTTTTGGCATAGTTGAACTATGGATGGAGAGGAGTGCCACACACCTGGAGAAAACCTGAAGAAACACGATTCTTCTTATTTCCAGGACTGGCCAAGTCCCAAGAGGTCGGACCTCATTGATTGTAATGTTATAGTATCTCTCTCAGCCAAATTACACTGGAAATTCCCCTTCAATGTTTTTTTCTCTCTGCAGAGACATCTTGCATGAAACCATCTCTAAAGTTAAAAATGAATGTTTCATATTTATATTAGCTATTACAGTAATGAGACATTGGGGCTCTGTTTCAGTGTTACTCTTTTATTTTCTATGTTATTTTTATGTATTATTGAAACTTTCTTTTTCTAAATTAGTTCTTGTGCACACAGCATGTCTGCTATGAAATATGCTGCGCAGCACAACAGGCACTTCTATAAAAGATGTACTGAAGCCCAATTAAAGTTACCTCTGTGGTCTCAAAAAACATAAAAACATTTTGAATCATTAGAAAGGGAATATATTCTCCTGTAATATCACCAAGCTCTTAAGATGTGCAAAATACCATTTAGATATTTGTTAAAAAAGTCAGAAAACAATACATTCAGTACTTTCTGTCCGTCCTTTGTTCTTTCACTCATGGAAAGAAATACCACGTTCTTGATAGAAGTCTTCTATGGCCGAAGGCAGAAGAATTTCCACTAGTGAAGTTCAGGCTCCAACCATTTTCAATATCTACTTACAAAGTTTCAGTCATTAATTATTACTGCGATTTTATGTAATTTAGTCAGAATATGAGGAAGAAGTTCTTAAAAGTAAACTTGAATTGGGCTGAGCTGTAATATCCGATACAGCCCACAGAGAAGAGCTGCACCATCTATGGAGTGAAAAAACATTTTATGTCATCTCCAATAACCTCCTAAGGGCCTCGCTCATACTTGGCATATTTAAGGAGCTGACCAGTCACACTACACAATTGCTCGAGCGTCATGTATTAGTCAGCCTCCTGCGCTGGCTGCACAATCATGATGCTATTACGTTGTCCTTTCAGCGTACGAAATTCTCGTAATCCACAATTCTGGCACGCCCATGTGTTGTTCCTGCTGCACCAGGTCCTCCCATATTACCCTCTGTAGTGGCGTGTAAATGGGGTAAGGTGCTCTGCAGAAGGTAACTTTAGGTACCCGGCGGTGCATCCAGAGATAGATTCAACCTTCTGTAAAGCACCTTATAGCGGCGTATAAAGACGGTGCGGGTACCGTTTGTAACCGTTTGTGCGTGCACGTGAAGCACCCGGTTATTTCTACCATGTTGTAGCGGCGTGTAAAGGTACCATTACAAGTAGAGATAAGTCGATAAGGCAAAATTTGAACTTGCTAGCTTGTGCGGGTTTTCTTTTTTTGTAAATTTGATTCACAGTAATGTTATTTTCTGCCAATTTATTGTCCCTTTTATACTATGAGGTCTCTCCAGAGACCAGAACATAATAAACATATTCTGCTACAAATGTACTTAGGTGAGATGTTTTTGAGGGATGTGAGAATGCATCTCTGTACAATTAATGGTAGATAGCTTACTCTCTATCCTCTCCTCTCTTGCCTGACCAGCTGAATGTAGTTAATCCAGGAAGGAACCTTTAGGTAGTTTATTGACTGTACCTTGACAAATGATGAAGATGGCTTGAAAAAATGAAGGGACAAGGATGGAGGCTTTGTAGCATCTAGTGTGCAGTGTCCCCACAATGCTGGACATTGGTTGGATCTTTTACAGCTTCATGGATGGTGGTGGCCGTGCACGGAACCTAGCACACCCTTGCAATGAAAGTCACATGACTGAGGATGTGTGGGGATTAATACACACATTTTTAATGCTTCCAGGTAAGCAGTGTTCCTCATGATGTTAGTGTGGTGGAAGGAGACAGGAGAGCAGATATAGAATATTACATGTGTCATGCGTGGCATGCAGCAAGTCCAGTCAGAGCTTGTCCAGATGATCAGTTCTCTTAGATTGGAATTTGTCACGATGCAATGAAGGATGGTTTGCTGCTCTATAGAATCCGTGCTGTGCTGAACTGTCAGTTTTGTGAGTGACAGCTCAGTTATTTAATCTAGTGCTGGCGGGTGCTGAGCTGTCAGTTTGTTGATTGACAGGTCTTCTGGGAGGTCACACCTTGCATCCTGTTGGATGAAACCAGGTACCCCTTGAACCGCACACATTCATGTGACTGCCAGCATGAAGGCCTAACATCTAATGGTAACCGACTTATGTATGTAAGCTTATACCTCTTGCATTACCACCTGTATTTGTATATCTGACCATCACATCTGTATGTCCATCATGTAAATAGTGTTTTGTCTAGTATGCTCTTGAGGCAAATAAATATATTATTTAATCCTGGGTTGCTCTGTTATCTCGATCCACGAATCCACATATTGTGTTCTCAGTTTAACATTACATGCTACTGGAGCGGGTATCTTGTGCTTAATATAATCCTGTTAACGGACAGGGCTTATATCTAATGAGGAACTGGTGTCATTCCTACTGGGCTGATGGGGCTTTGTTTCACTTGGGTTAATAAAATGGGTCTCTGAGCTTGTCAGGGTTGTGAGCGAGCTTGGTGCCACTCCGGAGGTTGCATTGATCACTCTCTCTCACCCCCAGTGTCTTCCTGTGCCTTGTGGACAGGGGGTGTCTGTGTAAAACTGTGCCAAACTGACCTTACGTATCCCCAGGGGGTGTGGAACGTCACACGTTGATGGAAGTGGTAAAGCCGTATTGCGTGACTTCAACATATCAAAGATTTCTAGGTGGGGCTGCGAGGTGTGGTTCATCCCAGAAGGGCATACACACACACAAAGGTCATGGCACAGAACCCTCCTGGGCCCTCATAAAAGCAGGACATTGGGGTACAGTGTCAGAGGCCGGGTGATTTCAGCACAAGCTGAGATGATCTGAAGCTGCAGAGAGTTGCTGGAGATTTGAACATAGGGATTTCTTTTTTTTACATTTTGAAGGTTTATTATTACTATTATAATTACTGTTCAACAAATGGCAGTCAGGGGCCACCATTTTGCTGAATGCGTGCATTAGCGAATTAAAAACACTCTGTATTTTGGCAAAGGAATTTTATAAAATTTGAGTAGAATTCTATTCCACTCTAATTTATTTGCTCATCTCATTTCACAATGCCAAGAAAATGGTGGAGCCTACTGGATGCAGACACATTCCCATGGGTGAAGGGTCATCTCACACAGTGCACAGTGGATCTTGATAAATTTAATTAATTATTAGACCTACTGCATAGTGGCAGAAAAGTGTATCCCCTTCACGATGGCGACAATTTTCAATTTTTGTATTTTTTTCCCATTCGTTCCAGAGCCACATAGTGTTCAGAAATATCCCAGAAATAACACAGAAGTAACCAGAAGGTATCAGCTATACCCGTCTGCTGTTATTACTTCACTCTCAACTAAAAATTTCACCATGCTTGCCTATGCCCTAACAGTAACTGCTTCACTAATCCTTACCCTCTTCCACTACCCCCAAACTCCATCACTCCCAATACAAATATTTATCTCTCCATCGCTCTTACCTCCCCACCTGAGCTCCTCTGCTGACCTGCTCCTCAATCTCACACCTCTCCTGCAGAAGCACAAAACAAGCCGTGCACTCTCATTCTCCTACCTGCTTGCTCTCTCTTTGCTTCTCCTATCTCCCAACCCAGGATCTCCACAGCCACCATTACCCATTATTCCTCCCTCTTGTCACCCCACACCTGCAAGAAACAGCCGCAATCTTTTAAATATAAAACCCATTCCCTTGACCTCCTCTCCACCACCCCCTCTCTCTGGAGCGTTCTGGAATGCCTGTTTCACCTATAATAAACTCCACTTCATTCACGACCTCTTTACCTCTCGCAAACTCACAGAAACAGGGCTGACACGCTCCGACACAGCCTCCCCTGCTGCACTGTGCTATGGCGGACTTCATTTTTCCCACACACCTCACACTGGCAATAAACATGGTGGAGGAATGGGTCTTCTCCTTTCTAGCAACTGCACCTGTGGTGCCCCTATGGCTAGGCACCACAGGGAGGTACTGCACCCCAAACAAAAGGTGTAGTGCCTCCGTAGTTATGGATTTGGGGTTTCCTTGTAGAGTCTGTCCAAAGCACCCATACACTAGTTCCCCTTAGCATAGGAACCGTATATTCAGTAAGTCCAGGGGGTGAAGCTGAGAGTAGAGCGGGAGACTTGAGTGACAGTTGAGCTAATTTTAGTCAGACAGTGCTGGGAAGGCAGCCATAGAGGACGTGCTTGACAGCGTTCCTCACAGGAGGGGGCCTCTTAAAGAGAGGTGACCTGGAAACCTAAGGGGATGAACCAGGCCTGGTTGGAGCCAGCTAGGAAAGTCCAGGGTCGACACCGGCATACCGGAGCCGAGGCAATCAGTGGTCTATCCCTGGTTAGCGAACCGACAAGCTGTGGGACCAACAGAAGGGAACGATAACACCACAGACTGTGCCTTTACCTCAGTCCTATATTGGGTGCAGGACACTTTAAGGAAAAGGACCGAATTCCGGTGACAGGAGGATTAATGCAGGGAACTCCCGTCCGTACCGGTAAGGAACTGAATGTACTTAATTGTAGCAGACCAGTGGACTGGCGTAGGAGCTCTGCAGAGTGGTTAAGGAGAGTAAGGAGGAACACAGACCCCAAAAGCTATTAAAAGGGACCATCAACAGACTCTACAGGATCACCTTACAATCCATGGCTACGTCTCCGTTCAAACAGACTGTGACTGTGTTCTGTATCATCTACCCGGTACCAGTAAAGTGACATTTGAGTTGAATCAGTGTCTGTGATCCTTTCCTCCAGCGCCCAGAGGGCCTCAGCATCATCAGAGGGGTAAGAACTATGCCTCCCCTCATCCACCCAGCTGCCCTGAGGTAAAGCTTCACCTGTGGGGAGCTGTACTACTCTGAGCTGCACCTCCATCACCTCAGCGGCCGACTGCAGCGCTGGTATCCAAATTACCAGGTATCACAGGTGGCGTCACGATACCATTCCTTCCCTCTCCATCATCATCACCCCCACCACCCCTGAGGGTCCAGGGCACGGAACCAGGAACCGACCAGCCGTGATTCCCCCATGAACCCAATTCCTCCTCCCTTATCATCTCATCCTTTGAAGTGCACTCTGTCAGTATCTACTCTCCCTCCAACCTCCAAGAGGCTGTCATATGTCAACCACCAGGCTGAACCATTGCATTCTCTGACCAATTCTCCATCTGGCTTCTTCACTTTCTCTCCGTTGACATTCCCACCATCATCATGGGTCACTTCAACATCCCCATTGATACCAACCAGTCAACAGCCTCTAAACTCCTGTTACTGGCTTCCTTTGGCCTCTCTCAATGGTCCTCCACAGCCACACACACAGACGGACATATACTAGAGCTCATCTTTACCCACCTCTGCTCTCTAATTAACCCCACAACCTCCCCTCTCCCCCTATCTGACCACCATCTACTTACCTTCTCATCCTTGTCCTCCTCACATGCCACCCATGTCCACCAACTCGCTCACCCTCGCAGAAACCTCACACACATTGACACTTACATACTCTCTGACTCTATTCTACCACTATCCTCCATGTCCTCACTCCTCAACACAGATAATGCCACAGCTTTCTACAATTCTACACTCACAGCAGCGATTGGTGCAGTTGCCCCTCTCGTACACGGCAGAACACGACAAATCAACAAACAACCCTGGCACAAAGACACCACTAAAGAGCTGCGGCGGGAGTCTAGGGTTGCTGAGCGGCGCTGGAAGAAAACACATTCAGAAGAAGACTACACAGCATTCAAGCAAGCACTTCTGAAATTCAAGTCAGCACTTTTACCACCTCGAAACAGAATTACTTCATTACCCTCATATCCTCTTTGTCCCACAACCCCAGGCAGTTATTCAACACATTTAACTCCATCCTTCGCCCGCAATTGCTCCCCCCCCTCCTTCTCGTATCTCTGCAGAAGACTTTGCAACACACTTCACCAACAAGATCAATCAGATCAGACAAGTCTTTGCTACCCAACCATCGCAACCCCTATATATACCAGATCACTCCCCTCCGTCACTAACCCTCCTCCCCTACATCACTGAAGGAGAACTTGCACACCTCCTCTCCAAACAGCACCTCACCACTTGTGCATTAGACCCCATCCCTTCCTCCCCAACCTCACCACCACACTTACCTCAGCCCTAACCCACCTCTTCAATCTATCACTAACCTCCGGTACCTTTCCTTCCACTTTCAACTACCGCCCCATATCTCTGCTCCTGTTCACCTCCAAACTTATTGAAAAGCATGTCCACACTGTACCTTTCTCCCACCTATCATCCAACTTTCTCTTTGACAACCTTCAATCTGGCTTCAGCCCCACCACTTCACCAAAACTGCCTTAACCAAAATTTACTAATGACTTACTCACGGCCAAAGCTAACAGACTCTTCTCTATCCTTCTCTTTCTTGACCTGTCCTCAGCATTCGACACAGTCGACCACTGCCTCCTATTACAGATCCTTTCTTTAATTAGTATCACTGACCTTGCCCTCTCCTGGATCTCCTCCTACCTTTCCAACCACACATTTAGTGTATCCAACTCCAACACTACCTCCTCACCCCATCCCCTCTCTGTTGGGGTCCCTCAATGCTCTGTCCTGGGGCCCCTTCTTTTTTCCATTTATACTCTTGGCCTAGGACAACTCATAAACTCCCATGGATTCCAGTACCACCTGTACGCTGACGACACTCAGATCTACCTCTCTGGACCAGACGTCACCTCTCTGCTGTCCGAATCCCAAAGTCTCTATCATCCATATCTTCCTTCTTCTCCTCTCGCTTCCTTAAATTAAAAGTATACAAAACTGAACTTATCATCTTTCCTCCATCTCGTGCACCTCCCTTACCTGATCTATCTATCTATCTATCTATCTATCTATCTATCTATCTATCTATCTATCTATCTATCTATCTATCACAATAAATGATATCACACTTTGTCCTGTACCTGAAGTCCACTGCCTTGGAGTAATCCCTGACTCTGCCTTATGCTTCAAACCACACATTCAAGCTCTCGCCACCTCCTGCCGTCTCCAACTCAAAAATATTTCCAGAATCTGCCCCTTCCTCAACCCTCAATCTACTAAACTACTAGTGCGCACCCTCATCATCTCCAGTCTTGACTACTGCAACCTCCTCCTCTGTAGCCTCCCTTCTAACACTCTTGCACCTTTCCACTCTGTCCTTAACACTGCTGCCTGACTAATCCACCTCTCTCCTCGCTGCTCCTCCACTTCTACCCTCTGCAAATCCCTCCACTGGCTCCCAATTCTAACAGTGACTTACAAAGCCATCCACAATCTGTCTCCCCCCAAATATCTCTGAACTAATCTCCCTATATCATCCAACTCACAATCTTCGATCCTCCCAAGACCTCCTTCTTTTCTCCACACTTGTACGTTCCTCATCTAACCGCCTGCAAGACTCCACCCGAGCATCCCCCATCCTCTGGAATTCTGCACCTCAAAATGTCTGACTATCCCCTACACTAGGAGCCTGGAAGCGGAACCTGAAAACCAATCTCTTCAGAATAGCCTATAACCTGCAATGACCACGGTGCCACCTCACCAACACTGGACCCGGCGCTCCACCACCACTGGAGCCGATGCTCCACCACCACTGAACCTGACACTCCACCACCACTGGATCTTGCGCCCCACCACCACTGGACCTGGCGCTCCACCACCACCCGAGCAGACCTAACCTACTGTTTCCTTCCTCTTTGCCCTGTAGAATGCAAGCCCGCAAGGGCAGGGTCCCCTCTCTGTCACTGTTAGTTTGTTCATAGTACTTTTAACTTGTTTGTACTGCGCCTTGTGAAAGTATTTGGCCCCTTTGAACTTTTCAACCTTTTGCCACATTTCAGGCTTCAAACATAAAGATATAAATTCTAATTTTTTTGTGAAGAATCAACAAGTGGGACACAATCGTGAAGTGGAACTAAATTTATTGGATATTTTAAACTTTAAAAAAAAATAAAAAACTGAAAAGTGGGGCGTGCAATATTATTCAGCCCCCTTGAGTTAATACTTTGTAGCCCCACCTTTTGCTGCGATTACAGCTGCAAGTCACTTGGGGTATGTCTCTATGAGTTTTGCACATCGACAGACTGAAATTCTTGCCCATTCTTCCTTGCAAAACAGCTGAAGTTCAGTGAGGTTGGATGAAGAGCGTTTGTGAACAGCAGTTTTCAGCTCTTCCACAGATTCTCGATTGGATTCAGGTCTGGACTCTGATTTGGCCATTCTTACACCTGGATACGTTTATTTTTGACCCATTCAATTGTAGATTTTGCTTTATGTTTGGGATCATTGTCTTGTTGGAAGATAAATCCCAGTCTCAGGTCTTTTGTAGACTCCAACAGGTTTTCTTCCAGAATGATTCTGTATTTGGCTCCGTCCATCTTCCCATCAATTTTAACCATCTTCCCTGTCCCTGCTGAAGAAAAGCATGCCCAAACCATGATGCTGTCACCACCATGTTTGACAGTGGGGATGGTGTTTTGAGGGTGATGAGCTCTGTTGCTTTTACGCCAAACATATCGATTTGCATTGTGGCCAAAAAGTTTGATTTTGGTTTCTCTGACCAGATGCACCTTATTCCACACTTGGTGTGTCTCCCAGGTGGCTTATGGCACACTTCAAACGAGGTCTGAGGCCTCTCCTCTGTTGCAGCGTGCGCTGTGCCAGGTCTGAAAAGAGGGAGATGGTAGTGGGATTGGGGACATATATGGGACTGGGCCTCTCTGTCTGGCTGAGTTCATGATGGCTTCTTTAACAGAAAAGAAGTGCATGCGGCAGATTATATCCCTGGGTCTGGCTTGTCCAGGAGGTCTTGGGCCAGAGCCCTGTGGACCCTATCCAGTTCAATCTCTGGCACTTGGGGTGGTGTCCAAAATAGTATTAAATAGTTGCTGGACCACCTTTTTCAGATCTAGGGGCTGAACAGCTTCTGGAAGACCCCTTATACGAATGTTGTTTCTTCTATTCCTGTTCTCAATGTCCTTCTGTCCATACAGGAGGTCATCAATCATAGTGGAGTGTACCTCCAGCAATGCTCTGTGAGCCTGCAGTTCATCCAATATGACCTCCTGCCCTCTCTCCACCTCTTCCACTCTGGCCGTAAATTCTCCCTTCAAAGCCTGGATTTCTTTCTTATAGGTGCCTTCAAGGCAGCTAGCCAGCCTATCTAAATCTCTGTTTGTGGGTAGACGTTTTAGTAATGCACTTATCTCTGCTGTTGGGGGATCATCCATGAGTTCTGCGCAGGCCATATCTTCGGCTTTGGCTCTCTGCAGCTCTAAGTAGCGATTCCCTCTGTCTCTCCTTTCGCGCGCCTCAGCTCCCATGCTAGGAGTGCATGTGATCAGGAGGGGAGCGGTGTTTGAGGTAGCGCTCCAGGCTGCCTTTGGACACCTAGCTCTCCATCAGCAGGACATGCCCCCCCCAGATGGGTGCTTTTCACCACAGAGGATATCTTATATATAATTGCCGTAGCTCACTTCCGTCATATTCTGCGCTACTTCCGTCGTCGTGGACGTGGCTGCCAAACGGAAGTAGCGCTACGGCAAGTATATATAAAGGATAAGATATAGTGAAGCTCCTCCTGCCCGCGCTCCCCGCCTGTCACAACACTTCCCCCCCGCTGCCCCATCACCCCCCTGCCTGTCCCCATAGCCCCCCTCCACTCTCCGGTCACCCCCCCTACTCTCGGGTCACCCCCCGCCTGTCAGCACAGACCCCCCCACTCTCTGGTCACCCCCCTCCACTCTCCGGTCACCCCCCGCCTGTCAGCACAGACCCCCCCACTCTCCGGTCACCCCCCCCGACTCTTACCGCAGCTCCATCCAGCCAGCCGCGATCTCTTTTCATGGGGCTTCAGGACCTCTGATGATGTCACGATGATGGGCGGAGTCACAGTTCACATGACCGTGACGTCATCAAAGGTCCTGTCCCGATCTAACCTCCTCTGCTTACTCATCCCCCTGCACTGCACACTGACCCACGATCTGCTCCCTCACCCCCGCTCTGCCCACTGACCCCCACTCTGCCCCTGACCCTGCTCTGCCCACTCACCCCCACACTGACCCCCCAACTCTGCCCACTCACCCCCCAACTCTTCCCCCTCACCTCCACTCTGCCCTCTCACCCCCACTCTGCCCCCTCACCCCCACTCTGCCCACTGACCCCCACTCTGCCCACTGACCCCCACTCTGCCCACTGACCCCCACTTTGCCCCTGACCCTGCTCTGACCACTCACCCCCACTCTGACCACTCACCCCCCTACTCTGCCCACTGACCCCAAACTCTTCCCCCTGACCCCCTCTCTGCCCCCTCACCCCCACTCTGACCACTGACCCCCACTCTGACCACTGACCCCCACTCTGACCACACACTCCCCTACTCTTCCCCCTGACCCCCTCTCTGCCCCCTCACCCCCACTCTGACCACTGACCCCCACTATGACCACTGACCCCCACTCTAACCACTGACCCCCACTCTGACCACTGACCCCCACTCTGACCACTGACCCCCCAACTCTTTCCCCTGACCCCCCAACTCTTTCCCCTGACCCCCACTCTGCCCCCTCACCCCTACTCTGCCCCTCACCCCCACTCTGCCCCTCACCCCCACTCTGCCCCCGACCCCCCAACTCTTTCCCCTGATCCCCTCTCTGCCCCCTGACCCCCTCTCTGCCCCCTCACCCCCACTCTGCCCCCTCACCCCCACTCTGACCACTCACCCCCCTACTCTGCCCACTGACCCCCACTCTGCCCACTGACCCCCACTCTGCCCACTGACCCCCACTCTGACCACTGACCCCCCAACTCTTTCCCCTGACCCCCCACTCTGCCCCCTCATCCCCACTCTGCCCCCTCACCCCCACTCTGCCCCCTCACCCCCCAACTCTGCCCCCTCACCCCCTCTCTGCCCCCTCACCCCCACTCTGCCCACTGACCCCCACTCTGCCCCTGACCCCCACTCTGACCACTGACCCCCAATCGGACCACTAACCCCCACTCTGCCCACTGACCCCCACTCTGCCCACTGACCCCCCAACTCTTCCCCCTGACCCCCTCTCTGCCCCCTCACCCACACTCTGCCCACTGACCCTGCTCTGCCCACTCACCCCACTCTCTGCCCACTCACCCCACTCTCTGCCCACTCACCCCCTCTCTGCTCCCTGACCCCCACTCTGCCCACTGACCATACTCTGCCCACTGACCCCCACTCTGACCACTGACCCCCAATCGGACCACTAACCCCCACTCTGCCCACTGACCCCCACTCTGCCCACTGACCCCCCAACTCTTCCCCCTGACCCCCTCTCTGCCCCCTCACCCACACTCTGCCCACTGACCCTGCTCTGCCCCCTCATCCTGCTCTGCCCACTCACCCCACTCTCTGCCCACTCACCCCCTCTCTGCTCCCTGACCCCCACTCTGCCCACTGACCATACTCTGCCCACTGACCCTGCTCGACCCACTGACCCCTCACACTGCCCACTGACCCTGCTCTGCCCACTCACCCCTCACACTCACCCTGCTCGGCCCACTGACCCCTCACACTGCCCACTGACCATGCTCTGCCCACTAAACCCTGCTCTGCCCAGTCACCCCCGCTCTGCCCGCTGACCCCTGCTCTGCTCACTCACTCTGCCCACTCACCCCTGCTCTGCCCACTCACCCCTGCTCTGCCCACTAATTTTTCACACTAACCCCTGCTGTGCCTACTGACCCCTGCTCTGCCCAATCACTCTGCCCTCTAACCCCTGCTCTGACCACTGACCCCCGCTCTCACCCTGCTCTGCCCACTGACCCCCCAATCCTGCTCACTGACCCCCCACTCTGCCCATTGACCCCCCCACTCTGCCCACTCACCCCAGCTCTGCCCACAGACCCCAGCTCTGCCTACTCACCCTGCTCTGACTACTGATTATGCCCACTGACCCCTGCTCTGCCCAATGACTCTGCCCACTAACCCCTGCTCTGCCCACTCATCCCCCACTCTGCCCACTCATCCCCCACTCTGCCCACTCATCCCCCACTCTGCCCACTCATCCCCCACTCTGCCCACTCACCCCAAGCTCATCGGTTTCACAGCCAACGACAGGTCCTGTCCTGGAAGCTACAAGACAGCTTATCACCATGAAGTTCCAGTGGGGAGGGGGGGGGTGCTGGCCCAGAGGGAGGGGGGCCGCACAGAGTGGAGGCCCAGAGGGACGGCGGCCGCGGGGAGCGGAGGGGGTCTGGAGGAGCGCCTCCATCCTACCCCCCCGTATCCATTCTGCCCCCCCGACACCATCCTGCCCCCCCAACTCCATCCCGCACCCCCCCACCATCCTGCCCTGCCGTCTCCATCCTGCCACGCCTTCGCCATCCTGCCTCGCTTGGTCCATCCTGCGCCACTCACCTCCATCCTGCCCCTCCCACCTCCATCCTGCCCCTCCGCCTCCATCCTGCCCCTCCGCCTCCATCCTGCCGCGCCACCCACCATCCTGCCCCCCCGACACCATCCTGCCCCCCAACTCCATCCCGCACCCCCACCACCATCCTGCCCCCCCCCCAACATCCTGCCCCGCCACCTCCATCCTCCCCCCCGCCACCATCCTGCCCTGCCGTCTCCATCCTGCCCCGCCTTCGCCATCCTGCCTCGCTCGGTCCATCCTGCCTCGCTCACCTCCATCCTGCCCCTCCACCTCCATCCTGCCCCTCCGCCTCCATCCTGCCCCTCCGGCTCCATCCTGCCCCGCCTTCGCCATCCTGCCTCGCTCGGTCCATCCTGCGCCACTCACCTCCATCCTGCCCCTCCACCTCCATCCTGCCCCTCCGCCTCCATCCTGCCGCGCCACCCACCATCCTGCCCCCCCGACACCATCCTGCCCCCCAACTCCATCCCGCACCCCCACCACCATCCTGCCCCCCCCCAACATCCTGCCCCGCCACCTCCATCCTTCCCCCCGCCACCATCCTGCCCTGCCGTCTCCATCCTGCCCCGCCTTCGCCATCCTGCCTCGCTCGGTCCATCCTGCGCCACTCACCTCCATCCTGCCCCTCCGCCTCCATCCTGCCCCTCCGCCTCCATCCTGCCGCGCCACCCACCATCCTGCCCCCCCGACACCATCCTGCCCCCCAACTCCATCCCGCACCCCCACCACCATCCTGCCCACCCCCCACATCCTGCCCCGCCACCTCCATCCTCCCCCCCGCCACCATCCTGCCCTGCCGTCTCCATCCTGCCCCGCCTTCGCCATCCTGCCTCGCTCGGTCCATCCTGCGCCACTCACCTCCATCCTGCCCCTCCGGCTCCATCCTGCCCCTCCGGCTCCATCCTGCCCCGCCTTCGCCATCCTGCCTCGCTCGGTCCATCCTGCGCCACTCACCTCCATCCTGCCCCTCCGCCTCCATCCTGCCCCTCCGCCTCCATCCTGCCGCGCCACCCACCATCCTGCCCCCCCGACACCATCCTGCCCCCCAACTCCATCCCGCACCCCCACCACCATCCTGCCCCCCTCCAACATCCTGCCCCGCCACCTCCATCCTCCCCCCCGCCACCATCCTGCCCTGCCGTCTCCATCCTGCCCCGCCTTCGCCATCCTGCCTCGCTCGGTCCATCCTGCGCCACTCACCTCCATCCTGCCCCTCCGCCTCCATCCTGCCCCTCCGCCTCCATCCTGCCGCCCAACTCCATCCCGCACCCCCACCACCATCCTGCCCCCCCCAACATCCTGCCCCGCCACCTCCATCCTCCCCCCCGCCACCATCCTGCCCTGCCGTCTCCATCCTGCCCCGCCTTCGCCATCCTGCCTCGCTCGGTCCATCCTGCGCCACTCACCTCTATCCTGCCCCTCCGGCTCCATCCTGCCCCTCCGGCTCCATCCTGCCCCTCCGGCTCCATCCTGCCCCGCCTTCGCCATCCTGCCTCGCTCGGTCCATCCTGCGCCACTCACCTCCATCCTGCCCCTCCGCCTCCATCCTGCCCCTCCGCCTCCATCCTGCCGCGCCACCCACCATCCTGCCCCGCTCGCTCCATCCTGCCCCGCTCGCTCCATCCTGCCCCACTCGCTCCATCCTGCCCCGCTCGCTCCATCCTCACCCCCGCTGTTCTTGCTCCCCCGGCTGGTGTTTAAGTCTATTATTTACAACTCTTAAAAATATTATATACAGATTCTAGACTCCCGATTCTTTAGAATCGGGCTCACAGCTAGTCATATATAAAAGATTAAAATTTAACTATTTCTTTAAAGGACTCCAAAACCTAAATCTGCATGACTGAGATATACTGATGATATATTATAATTTAATTTAAACCAACCCAGGATTTTTGGGAACTTTTTAAAGTCAAATTTCAAAATATATATAAAAAACACTAGCTTTTTAACGTGTGAAGTGCGTGTATAAGGGGACATTTTGTAGTTTATAATTTAAATCCACAAACTCCCAAAATGATTTAGGTTGCAATATTCACAAATAGACAAGGTGTGCAGAAAAGGGTTTTTAAAGAATTTTAATATTTACATTTGCATTAATAGGACCCTTTGAGGAAACGCTTAACAATTAGTGCAACCAGCTGATGCTCCAATAGCCTCAGTGCAAAGATGTCCATGGTGGCCATATTTCCCATTATCCAAACATTTTTTAAGCAAATACATTTTTGCTGATACATCTGTGGTATTCTCCAGGCCCCAGAGTAGAAAGAAAAAAAAGGACAGTAAAAGAAGAATTTGGTTTCTATTAAAAAAATGGCTCATATTAGAACAAAGTTGCATTCATGCATTCATGGAGGAAGGAGACTCAGTCAGTCGATCACATTATTTTTTCCTTGCTTTCAATCAATGACTGGGGACTGTCACACTTACAGGGGAAAGGGGATCAGGAACTGGATGGTGAGGTGGATGAAGAAATTCATGGGAGTTAAACTGACCCTGATACGGGAAGTCCCTAGCTCACCCTGTTCTCAGAGGTACCTTTGAAGGTGAGGAGGTCAGAGACACCGGAATACGCCACTGCTAAACATTCATTGTAGCAGGAAAACCCAGAAGGACCAGGAGAATCTATTCCCCCTGAGGAGCAGATATACTAGAAACACTCAAACCTGACCAAGTACAGGACCAGGGGCCCAGAGGAGAATAGGGATTCCCACAGGAGGTCCTCATTATCGGTTACTGAGTAAAACCCTGAGAGGGAGAAACAGCGACAAGTTCAGTTATAGGCAGAGCTTACCCCAAACCATCGCACACAGAGACAGAGGAGGCCTCACAACTCTCAAAGGTGAAAATCCTGAATTGCACCGAGAACCTGGTTAACCTCCTGGACTGTACCTGTTAACGGACATCAGTAAAAGGTACCGAAGCAAAGACTATAGTGTGTGTGCCTGTTTCACTGCCGCTGCCTACAGCGTTCACCGCAGAGACGCTATTACGACTCCCCTCATCCACCCTCGCTGCCCTGAGGTAAAGCTCCACCTGTAGGGAGCTGTAACACCCAAGCTGCATCACATCAGCTCAGCAGCCGGCCTGCAGCACTTGTATCTAAATTACCAGGTACCACAGGTGGCGTCACGACAACATTTACCCCATCCACCATCATCAACCCATCCCCGTCACTGAGGGTCCAGGGCACGGAATTAGGAACCGACCAGCCGTGATTCCCCCATCGAAGTACCATCCCGTCCCGGTATTCGAGTACCCCCTGCCCTGTCGACCGCCTCAGTCTGGTGCCACGAACAGTATCCCGTGCCCGGTAAAACCGGGTACTGTGTGCCTAGAATTTAACTTTATTAACTGTTTGTGAACTGTAAAATTGGGCCGCCATTACTCCACCATTACTGTGCCACAGAGCGGGAAGAGCATCGTGGTTGCACAGCAAAAATAGCGTGAAGATAAGCCCCACCCCTCCACTCTGCCAAAGATCAACGAAGCGCAGTGTCTAGTTCCGGAAATACCCGAGGTGCTCCACTCCCCCTGCAGAGCCGCCGACTACCGAAAAAGTTAACCACACCGGCTGGCAGAGGTTAACTAGGGGGGCGCCGCCATAGGTGACTCGGATGACGCACAGGTCCCTGACAGAGGGGATGTCCAGAACACAGCACCCGGAGAAGCGGTCCCGATAATGCTGATAGCCTTGCAGTATATACCGGGCGCAAAATGGTTGCCGACCTACAAAGGTAAGCCTTAGCAGCCTTTAAACAAAAGATGTGTGCAGTGTTGGACATGTATGCGATGACAGAAAAGCAGTGAGCCACCGTTGTGCTGGGAGAATTAACAGGCGCAGCGGAGCTGGAGGCTGAGTCTTGGAGTGATGCTGACAGAGACTCTGTAGCTAAAGTATTTGACAAGCTTAAAGCGGGTTTTGAAAAAGGCACACAGTCTGAACTGAGGATGCTGTTCTACCAGTGCAAACAGAGACCGCAGGATACCATCAGAGACTTTGCCTTGCGTTTACAAGGGACACTCCGGTCCTTAAAGCAGGTAGACCCAGCAAGTGTGCTAGAAGAAGATAAAATGCTTGCAGAACAGTTTATGGATGGGTTGAGGTCAGACTACCATCGCCAGCAGGTACACATGTGGGTTTTAGATCATCCTGATGTGAACTTTAATGAGTTAAAAGACTGTGCTATAACTGTGCTGCGAAACCCATGCCATTATGGATGTACTACTGATTAAGGAGTTCGCTCCGAAACGCGTCAGTGTTTTTCCCCTATGGGGAGTCATCTGTGATGATTTTACACTTAGAATAAAGAATTATAATCGTTTGTGACGGTACCGGATCTTCTACCTTTTTACTGATTGAATGGACGCCTACCATTGATCCGGGTGTCAGAGGAATCCAGGTGAGAATTGGGTGGTGGAGCATTCAAACCTTTGTATTATGAAACCCAGTACCTACCGAACCTGCAACCCAATCCTGACAGGTTAACACCTCTCCCATAGACTTTGAACCTAACCCCAAAGACCCTGCAAAAGCAGCAGGGCAAGCTGTGGCAGCCAACCCGGATGACGACCTGACTAAAAATATGGACTATGTATTAAAACTCTTGCAAGCCATGCCAGGGGCGCCACCCCCAAGCAAAATGCAGCTAGCTGATTGACCTGAGGGTGTCCCATGGACGAGGAGGAAGCCCATGTCGCCCATGGAGTGGACCAACAAATCGTCTGTGGAGGGGACCAAAAAGTCACCTGTTCAGGGGACCAATGCACCATTCCAGCGCAGAGTCAGCGACCACACGGATTCTTCAGGACAACCCATCTGTCGATGCTGCAACAAACCAGGCCACTTCGCAAGAGGATGTCCTTTAAATCCGAAATTCCTGGGTCAGAGGGCCAACCCCCAGGAGTAGGATGTCCGGGCTCATACGACTGGCGTAATCGGTACATGGGAGGTCCATCCGTACCTCAACATTACGTTGGAAGGAATCCCCATGTCGGCCCTACTGGACACCGGGTCACAGGTTACCACCATCCCACGTATCCTTTATGAACGATTTTGGCCTGATACTGGTCTTAGACCCCAGACCCCAATTTTGTTATTATTGCTGCTAATGGACAACCACCTACTCCGTGGGGTTCAGAGAAGTGACATTAAAGATGGGGAAGGTGGAATTAAAAGGCCAAGGGTTATGTGTGGTAGAAGATAATCCTTATGAAAAATACCCCTACATGATAATTGGTACTAATGTCATTGAAAACTGCCTTGGAGAAGTGTTGTTTTTACTCCAACAGATTGCTGTGACTGCTGGTTATGGGCGAGAGTCCTTCAAAGAGAAATCCGAGCATCATCCACAGGCAACAGGTAAATCTGTCTGGGGGAGAGATTGGTAGTGTGCGGGTAACAGACCCGTTTCCCATTGTGTTACCACCCAAAAGTGAAATGATGATATAGTGTCGAGCTGCTATAGGTCTCAGAGGAAAGGAATACCAGGCAGTTGTAGAGCCGGTGTATTCAGAGCACAGTCCTACACTACTGACAGCCAGAGGGGTGGTGGATGTACACAAGGGAAGAGTACCAATCCGTGTATTAAATTGTGGGAAGAGGAAGCAAAATTACCCGGTATGCTACTGTAGCAAAGCCGTACACTATCTGTAACAACAACATACAAGCAGTAGAGCCCATTCCCCCATCAAACCAGGCAGAGGATAACAACTCCAAGGGACAGCTGGAGGAGTGGTGTCAGCAGTTGGTACTGATGCCACCCCTTCCCACCAGAAGCACAGAGTCTACCGGGTAGCACAAGAGTTTGAACAAATATTCAGTATGCACCCATTAGATTTTGGGAGGATTAAAGGGTACACTATCGCATACCCACAGGAGATCATCCCCCAATTAAATTGAGACATAGACCCATTCCACCAAATCACTACCAGTATGCCAAAGAGATGCTGCGGGACATGAAGGAAGCCGGGGTTATAAGAGATAGCTGTAGTCCCTGGGCAGCCCCCTTAGTCCTAGTCAGAAAGAAGGATGGCACTATGAGGATGTGTGGATTACAGGGAAATCAATAAGAGCACTCACAAAGATGCTTAACCGTTACCACGAATATAGAGGAGTCTCTTGCTGCATTAAAGACTGCTAATTATTTCTCCCACGTTAGATCTCACTAGTGGGTATTGGCAGGTCTCCGTTGCAGAAGAAGACCGAGAGAAGACCGCATTCACAACACCAATGGGCCTATGTGAATTCAACAGCATGCCATTCGGGTTATGCAATGCAACAGGAACGTTTCAAAGACTCATGGAATGTTGCCTGGGACATCGGAACTTCGAGACGGTGCTCTTATACCTGGACGACATCATCGTGTATTCCAAAACCTACGAAGAACACCTAGAACACCTGGCGGAGGTATTTGCAGCTTTAGCAAAGTACGAGATGAAGCTCAAACCATCTAAATGTCACCTGCTGAAACCTAAAGTCCAATTCCTCGGGCACGTGGTCAGCACAGATGGAGTAGAACCAGACCTGGAAATAGTCACAGCTATCCAGGACTGGCAAAGACCACCACTGTCACCGAGGTACGTCATTCTTAGGTTTGGTTGGGTACTACAGAAGATTCATAAAGGGCTACACAAAGAAGGCAGCGCCCTACAAGAACTTCTGGTAGGCCAATCTAAGAAGAGAAGATCTGCAGATCCACCATTGGAATGGGGAAAAGAACAAGAAGATCCTTCCAACAGATGAAGCAGGCTCTGACTGGTGAGGAAATCCTGGCTTATCCCGATTATAACCTACCATTCGTCCTCTACACCGATGCAAGCAATGTAAGCCTGGGAGCTGTACTATCCCAGATCCAAGATGGCAAAGAAAGAGTAATTGCCTATGCCAGCAGAAAACTTCGACCCACCGAGAGAAACCCTTTTAAGTTGGAATTCATAACCTTGGTCTGGGCTATAACAGAGCGATTCAAGCATTACCTGGCAGCTTCAAAATTACCGCCTTCACGGATAATAACCCATTAACACACCTGGATACCGCGAAGCTTGGTGCATTGGAACAACGCTGGATGGCCCGACTATCGAACTATGACTTTACCCTCAAGTACCGGGCAGGCCGTAACAATGCAAATGGTGATGCCATCTCCAGAAACCCTCAAGTACATTTGCAAGGACTCGAAGAAGAGGAGATGACTTGGAGGAAGTAGAACTCCCAGCTTTCCAAAAAGTAGAAAATGGAGGATGATAGAAACCCATATCTACCAAAACATCAGAATGTTGCACTAAACCCATTGCCTCACTATGGATGGAAAGAGACTCAAGACAGTGATCCGGCAGTGAGCCTAGTAAAGAGGCTGGTAACCCAACCGGATTCCCAAATTGAGAAGAATGCTCCACCAGAGGCCCGGTACCTGTGGAAAGAAAGAAGCAGGTTATTCATCTATCAAGGTCAATTGTGCAGACGGTATATCAACCAAGAACACATGAAATTGGTATGGCAAGTTGTGGTTCCAAAGAGAGACATCCAAATGGTGTTGGAAGCATACCATAACGGAGTAGGACACTTTGGATGGAGAAAACAGGAAATATTGTTATGTGAGAGGTTCTACTGGATCGGCATGAGGTCCTCCATCGAGAAATAGTGTAAAAATTGTGGACCATGCTCATTAAGAAGAAAAGATCGTAACAGCCAGAAAGCACCACTCCAGCCTATCATCACTAAACAGCCATTAGAACTGGTAGCCTTAGATCACGTCAAACTCACACCCAGCAGATCGGGCTATACCTATGCTCTTACCATGGTGGACCACTATTCCAGATTCCTTGTGGTGGCTCCGGTAAAGGACTTAACAGCTCAGACAGCAGCAAGAACCTTCCAAGCCTATTTCTGCAGACCACACGGTCACCTGGAACAGGTATTGACAGACCAAGGTCCTGCCTTTGAAACTGAAATATTTCAAGAGTTCTGTCGCCTACATGGATGTAAGAAAATTCGTACCTCGCCTTACCATCCCCAAGCCAATGGAATGTGCAAAAAGATGAATCACGTGGTAATAGAATTGTTGAAAACTCTGCCCTTAGAAGAGCGAAACAGATGGCCAGAGAAGTTACCAGACCTTGTTGACATCTACAATAACATCCCAGTAAGCTCAACAAATTGTACCCCTGCATACCTCAGGAGTGCAAGACCCATGAAAATTGCCAGTAGACTTTGAAATGGGCATTGTAGTTCCTGAAGAGAACACCTCAGATGCAGATTTGGATACCAGAAGAACAGAGCAATACAAGAGAATACAGGAATGTATTGAGAAAAGTCTGGCAAAATCCAGAGAAAAACAAGAAACCAACTTTAACAAAAACGCACAAGGAACACCTTTAACACCAGGTGAATTGGTTTTGAAAAGGAAAAGAAGAATGCACAAATTAGATGATCAATGGGAAGAAGAACCCTACACTGTATTACCATCCAGTTTTGACAACCAGAAAACCTGTCTAATCAGCAAGGACAATGGAGAAACAACAGCAACAGTGTCCAGAGATCATTTGAAGAAGTGCCCTCAACAGTTACAACCAAAAGATGTACCTTGTCCAGAACCTGAAAAAGAGGAGCCAAAGACAGTCCAGACACTCATTGGAGAATTACCAGCAGATTGTCCTCAAATAGAAGGTACATACCTAATCCCAATGTTGATGTTTCCACCCGCAGTAGAAGTGCCAAGAGTAGAACCACCCGTTGTACCGGGACCAGAGATCCCTGCAATTGGTGAACCTGCCAGTCCACTATAGAGACTACACCAATACTATGGTATTCCAGAAACATGTAGATCTAATAGACTGAGAGACAGTGCATACACCGCATCAGGTACAGACACTAGTGACACACCAGTGCTACGCAGATCAACCCGTAGTACACTTGGTCAGCCACCACTTAGATACAGAGAATAAACTGTAAAATGTGGAAAATGTAAATATGTTTAAAATGTATATATGTTATCAATGCTAGTGTACAGAAAAGGGTGAAGAGTAGGCTAAAACAACCCAAACCAGGTACACAAGTAAGAGGGGTGAGTGGAGTTGGCGTAAGAGCTGTCTAGGGAGAGCAAAATCTTGGCCAATAGGTGACCACAGGGCCAGGAGGCCAACAGCGCTTATGACCCGGTAGAGGCCCCTGCAGTACCTAGGACTCCTACGCCGAGGCACCCATAGTGTTTGTTGTTGTGTAACTTTGAACCTTTAAGCCTACAGAAACTTTACCTGTTGGACTTTTTGAATTCGCTTTTCCTAATTTTTTTAAAAAAAAATGGACCATAGCCACAGGACTGGTGTGGGCAAAAATACTTTAAACAGCCTGCAGCGGATGGACTAGTGCTGTATGGACTGGTTACCTGTTTTTCCCATTTTTTCCTGTTTTTTGTAAATTTGTAATTTTGAGACTCTGTTCAAATTTCAAATGTAAATAGTTATGTTATGGTCATCAAAAATGTTTCAGTACCGGAGGACTGACGTTAACTAAGGGGGAAAGTGGCACCCCTGCTGGGGATTGCCACAGGACCCATCCGGTGCAAGGAAGGATTTACACTTTGGTACACACAGCACACAACACCTTCCACCCCAGACCTCGAGGGGGAGCTCTACTTGCTGCCTTAAGCAAGTTCCCTTATAAGGATCTAATGTAAAATCAAAGATAGCAGTCTTTTTTGGAGTGCTGAAGGAATCAGATAATGCAGGATTCTTATTATTCAAACCTTTAATACGTCCCTTTGTAAACACACTCAACGCGTTTCGACAGTCAGGTAGCTGTCTTCATCAGGTGTATAAGGGATCTATTACACATTTGTTACATATATAGAGAGATCATTGTGATTAGCAACACCATCTTGATTGGTTAAACAATTAATGAAAAAACTTAACCCTCACTTGACCCCAGATCTATTCAGCCCTATATATACTTTGTAGCAAATTTTCCCTCTTGATATTAAAACATCCCCTAAACTGTACAAATTAAACTTGTTTATGTGCACACATATTTTTCTATTAAAAACCTCTCCAACTTATATCTGCAAATTGATAATAAAAAATAATTTTTCTGATTAAAAAGAATTTCTTTTTGATTAAAAAAGATCACATACACACACACGCATATATACACATACATATTAATATATATTTACATTATATATACAATTTTTTTTTTTTATTTATGCTTATAAGGATCCAGGCCTGAGGGGAGGAGTCAGTTAGTCTGCTCTGAGCAGTGAAGAGAGCAGTTAAGTGCAGTGAAACAGCCCAAGCGAGGTACTGGAGAGAGCCAGTTGCTGGAGCCACGCCAGGCCCAGAACCAAGGGACACTGACCAGCTGTGCAGCACCCTAGAGAGAGGGACAGAGGCCAGTGAAGAAGTAGGAGATAAGAAGAAGGGAACTGATTTGGTTACCCTTTAGCCCACCCGGACACCAGAGTCCGACACTGCTAAACATCCATTGTAGCAGGAAAAGCCCGGAAGGACCCGGAGGATCTAGTCCCCCTGAAGAGCAGATATACTAGAGACACTCAAACCTGACCAAGTACAGGACCAGGGGTCCACACGAGAATAGGGATTCCTGCAGGAGGTCCTCATTTTCGGTTACAAAGTAAAACCCTGAGAGGGAGATACAGCGGCAAGTTCAGTTATAGGCAGAGCTTACCCCAAATCACTGCACACAGAGACAGAGGAGGCCTCACAACTCTCAAAGGTGAAAATCCTGAATTGCACCGAGAACGTGGTTACCTCCTGGACTGTACCTGTTACCGAATATCAGTAAAAGGTACCGAAACAAAGACTATTGTGTGTGTGTGTGCCTGTTTCACTGCCGCTGCCTACAGCGTTCACCCCACAGACGCTATTACTACTCCCCTCATCCACCCTCGCTGCCCTGAGGTAAAGCTCCACCTGTGGGGAGCTGTAACACCCAAGCTGCATCACATCACCTCAGCGGCCGGCCTGCAGCGCTGGTATCTAAATTACCAGATACCACAGGTGGCGTCACGACAACATTTACCCCATCTCCGTCACTGAGGGTCCAGTGCACGGAACCAGCCATGATTTCCCCATCGAAATACCATCCCATTCCGGTATCCGAGTACCCCTTACCCTGTCGACCGCCTCAGCACCTATGGCTGAAGGCAGTCAACACGTAACAGGGAGGTGTCAGGTTGCTCAACATCAAGACCACGAACCAAAATTCTGGAAACCACATTCATAATCCAAAATGGGGATGTACAACTGAGACATCCTTTTTTCAATTTAGTTTCCTCTGTGTGCACATATATTGCATTTCACAACGATTCTAAAGATTAAAGGTACCGTTACACAGGGAAACATCTCCGGCAACTGATGGGAGTGCACACGTTTTTGGCCGCTGGCCAAGATCGCTGGTGAGCTGTCAGACGAGGAGACATCGCCGGCAACGCAGCGGCAATGTTGAAAGCAACTATCGCTGCCAGGGTTAAATTCAACCCTGACAGCGATCCTTATCATTAGACTCAATGGGGGAAGTTGCTTGCAACATCGCTGTTGTGATGTCAGACAGGGTGATTCAGGCAGATCGCCTGAGCAACATCGCCAGGTTTCACGACATTGTCCTGAAACCAGGCGATGTTGCTGAAGCAACTATCACCGTTGATATCACCCTGTTACATGGGGCAACTCACCAGCGATGTCGCTTCAAAATGGCAACGCCCCAGAGTTGCCGACGATGGTGCTGGAGATGTTTCCCTGTGTAACGGTACCTTTAAAGATTTTATTTAATTTATATTAATTTAGTACTAATGATAGACAAGGGAGAAGTCTTGGAGGAGTCTACTCTGACAGACACTTGGCTGTGTGTTCTTGTCTCCATTGAATGGCCGTTAATCGGACCAACACTGGCAGATCTGGACATGCCTTTTATCTCACCCCAAATTAGCTCTCATGGTACCTTTACACACCGCTACAGAAGGTTGGAAACAACCGGGTGTTTCATTTGCACGAGCACGTACCAACGGTTGAAAACGGTACCCGATACCGCCTTTACACGCCGCTACAAAGTGCTCTACAGAAGGTTTAATCTATCTCTGGAGACACCGCCGGGTGCCACAAGTTACCTTCTGTAGAGCACCGTCCCTCATTTACACGCCGCTACAGAAGGTAATATGGGAGGACCTGGGGCAGCAGGGACAACATATAGGCGTGCCAGAGTTGTGGATTACGAGACGCTCGTACGATGATTGGGCAAAGCAAATAGATGAAGCAGCGACTCAGGGAGAAGTCATTATTATGGGGGACTTCAACTACCCTGAAATACATTGGGGATCAGAAACCTGCAGTTCCAGCAAAGGTAGTAAGTTTTTGAAAACTATGAGAGACAATTACCTTTCACAACTGGTTCAGGACCCAACAAGAAGGGGGGCACTGCTGGACCTAATATTAACCAACAGGCCGGACCGCATATCAAATATACGGGTTGGAGGTCACTTGGGTAATAGTGATCATAACTTAATAAGCTTTCAAGTATCCTTTACTAAGATGTGTAGTAGAGGGGCTACAAGGACACTAAACTTCAGGAAGGCAAATTTCCAACGGTTGAGAGATGATCTTAGTGCAATAAACTGGGACGATGTCCTGAGACATAAAAGTACACAAAGCAAATGGAAGATGTTTATTAGCATCCTGAATAGGACCTGTGCACAATATATACCCTATGGGAATAAGTATGCTAGAAATAGGAGGAAACCACTATGGCTAAATAAAGCAGTAAGAAGTGCAATATGTGACAAAAAGAAAGCATTTAGGGAATTAAAGCAAGTAGGTAGTGATGAGGCATTAAATAAATACAGAAAATTAAATAACATTTGTAAAAAGCAAATCAAGGCAGCAAAGATTGAGACAGAGAGACTCATTGCCAGAGAAAGTAAAAATAATCCCAAAATATTTTTTAACTACATAAATAGTAAGAAACTAAAAAATGATGGTGTTGGCCCCTTTAAAAATATTCTGGGTGAAATGGTGGATGAGGATGAGGAAAAAGCCAATATGCTAAATGACTTTTTTCAATAATATTTACACAAGAAAATCCCATGAAAGACAATATGATCAGTGATAACAAAAATTCTCAATTAAATGTCACCTGCTTAACACAAGAGGAAGTATGGCATCGTCTAAAAATCACTAAAATTGACAAATCCCCGGGACCAGATGGGATACACCCCAGAGTGCTGCAGGAATTAAGCACTGTCATAGATATACCATTATTTTTAATATTTAAAGATTCCATAATAACAGGGTCTGTACCACGGACTGGCGTATAGCAAATGTGGTGCCAATATTCAAAAAGGGGACAAAAACGGAACTTGGAAATTATAGGCCAGTAAGCTTAACCTCTACTGTGGGTAAAATCCTAGAGGGTTTTCTAAGAGATGCTATACTGGAGTATCTGAAGAAAAATAACCTCATGACCCATTATCAACATGGTTTTACGAGGGACCGTTTCTGTCAAACTAATCTGATTAGCTTCTATGAAGAAGTAAGTTCTGGACTGAACCAAAGAAATGCAGTGGATGTGGTGTATATGGACTTTTCAAAAGCTTTTGATACGGTGCCACACAAAAGGTTGATACATAAAATGAGGGCAATGGGGATAGGGGAAAATATGTGTAAGTGGGTTAAGAACTGGCTTAGTGATAGGAAACAAAGGGTTTTTATTAATGGCACACTCTCAGAATGGGTCACAGTTAACAGTGGGGTACCACAGGGGTCAGTGTTGGGCCCGCTTCTATTTAATATATTTATTAATGACCTTGTAGGGGGCATACAGAGTAGAGTCTCAATATTTGCAGATGACACTAAACTCTGCAGGGTAATCAATACAGAGGAGGACAATTTTATATTACAGGAGGATTTATGTAAACTAGAAGCTTGGGCTGCTAAATGGCAAATGAGCTTTAATGGGGATAAATGTAAAGTCATGCACTTGGGCAGAGGAAACAAAAGGTATAATTATGTGCTTAATTGTAAAACACTGGGCAAAACTGTCACTGAAAAAGACCTGGGTGTATGGGTAGATGACAAACTCACATTTAGTGGCCAGTGTCAGGCAGCTGCTGCAAAGGCGAATAAAATAGTGGGATGCATTAAAAGAGGCATAGATGCTCAGGAGGAGAACATAATTTTACCTCTATACAAGTCACTAGTGCGACCACACTTAGAATCCTGTGTACAATTCTGGTCTCCGGTGTATAAGAAAGACATAGCTGAACTAGAGCGGGTCCAGAGAAGAGCAACAAAAGTCATTAGAGGACTAAGGGGTCTGCAATACCAAGACAGGTTATTAAATTTGGTGTTATTTAGCTTGGAAAAACGAAGGCTTAGGGGTGATCTTATAATAATGTATAAATATATGAGGGGACAGTACAGAGAACTTTCTAATGATGTCTTTACTCTTAGGCCTGAGACTGGGACAAGGGGGCATCCTCTACGTCTGGAGGAAAGAAGGTTTAATCATAATCACAGACGCGGATTCTTTACTGTAAGAGCAGTGAGACTATGGAACTCTCTGCCACATGATGTTGTAATGAGTGAGTCACTGCTAACATTTAAGAAGGGCCTGGATGCCTTTCTTGAAAATTATAATATTACCAGTTATATATACTAGATTCTTTGATAGGGCGTTGATCCAGGGAACTAGTCAGATTGCCGTATCTGGAGTCAGGAAGGAATTATTTTCCTCAATGTGGAGCTTAGTGTTGCCACATGGGTTTTTTTTGTTTTCTTCTGGATCAACATGTTAGGCTATGGGTTGAACTAGATGGACTTAAAGTCTTCCTTCAACCTTAAAAACTATGTTACTATGTTACAATGCTATAGCATCATGATTGGCCAGCCAGCGCAGGAAGGCTGGCTAATACATGATGCTATTGCAATTGTGTAGTGTGACTGGTCAGCTCCTTAAATATGCCGCCCTATGCAGGGACAACCAATCGTAACGCAGGAGCTTCCACCAATGATCGCTGAAGGAGGGCGGTTTTCCGGAGGCTGTGTCATGCCCCAGGGAGTTAACTAGGTGACGAAAAAACCTTCCTGTACCTCATTTAGACGCCGCTACCATCGGGTTGAAACCAACCTGTTTTAGAGCACTGCTCTGAAACAGGTGCCGAAAGTGACGGGTGGCAACAACCTAGTTTACACGCCGCTACCTCGGGTTGATTTGACGGTGCAAGATACATTTGTCTCCGAAACCCGGTTGTTTTCAACCTTCTGTAGCGGCGTGTAAAGGGACCATTACCGGAAAGGGGTTTTCACAACAGAGATGACCCCTTTAAGACAAAAGAGAAGTAAACTGTTTCTAGATCAGCTTCTTCTTGATTTGTCTAGGAACCAAAGTAAGCACATACAGTGCATATGGAAAAAGTCACCCAGTGTATGTATGTGTGTGCTGTATGTGAGATGTTTAAAATGATTTCCCAGGAGTGGAGATAAATGAAATGAACGCCTATGTCACTGCAGTCTGTGCTCTTTAGCATTTACACAAATCCAGATCTCCATCCTCAGGAAACAGCATCAGTAAAAACTGCTCTTTTATAATGATTTCTTGTTGTGAACTTTGCACATCTAGAGATCAGCAAAAACAGAATTCTGGATATATAATCTGTGTCGACGCTGCATGAAAATCAATTTCTATTCTGAGTATAGATTTGCATACACAGGGACTTGATGGAACTATAGATTTTACCATCATTTTATCACCTTCTAATAATTTGATTCCAGTTCTTTATGCATGAAGTAAACATAATTTTTCTAACTTATAAATTGTATGCATTTGTTTTGTTGCGTTGATGATAGATTTCCTTTAAACACAAATAAATCAACTTTGCCTACAATGCATGAGAAATATTAAATGAACAAAAAGAGAGAAATAATGGTTCTCTTTTTTCTTATATTGGCGGACTTTGACTATTTTTTTTTTGGCAACCACAAGTTGTTTTTCCATTAAAGACGACATATGCTATAAAGTTAAAAAGTCCTATATCATGTCTTCTATGTGGGATATCACTTGACCTTAAAAAGGATCTGTCACCAGATGAAGAGTACCCATTTTTTTGCTTTCATTTTATTCAATTCTGTTGCTGTGAAGCTTTATATTCCATCTCAGGGTTACAGGTGCAGAGAGTGTGGGGGTGCAGAGTCGGACAACGGCTAACCATTTCACGCTATTAGCGCTTCAACGGGTCCAAAGCTGACCAGTGCCCGGATTCCTCCTATATATTATATATAAAAGGGCCCTATCTCTGGAACCGTATTGATGAACCTGACAGCTCCGGACCGGATCAGCACACAGAACTGGAGGGCAAATATGCCCTCCGGTCCGGTGTGCAGCCGGACGCAGCTGCCGCTGTTGATAATTCAGGACCGCGGCTCACGGGGAGCTAGCCGCGGTCCTGAAATTACATCAGCGTGTAGCCGCAAGTGTCCGGTTCCCGGATCGGGGCAATCCGGCCCCATAGGCTCCCATGTTAGGGAGCACCCGATTGCCCCGGATCAGGGGAGAAGCCAATTTGGGGAGATTTTTCTCTGCAGACACAAAAACATTGCATGCAACGTTTTTGCGTCCGGGAGAAAGATCAGAATTCTCACGGATTCACCCGGAGAGATGGAAACCGGATGGCAGATAGCTGCCATCAGGCTCCATCCGGCCCCATTGCATACTATGGGGCCAAAATCGGTCAGGGGCTGTCAGGTTCATCCCTGACAGCCCCGGATAGGATTAAACCATGGTGAGAAGCCGGCCTAAACAAGAAGTAGAGGCTTCCATTACTAAATGGGAAGAAGGGGTCTCCACTAGAAATGAGCAAACCAGTACATGTCTCGAGTTCAAGTGCTTTACATATCCGAAGCACTCGAGCATGCATTACTGTGCTCCAGTGTGCTTGGTGCATGGACATAGGCGAGCCGCTTGCAGTGTTTGATCAGCTCTCACTGGGGGTAAAATCAAAGTTATCGGGTGTAAAGTGTTGTACAAAATAAATAAATTACAAATCCTTACCCTCCCGACTCTAGAAGTGCTTTGTTTATGGCTGGCTGTATGTTGGCGGACAGCTGAACTGCCCAATCACTGTCTTACAATGAGGTTTGGGTCACGTTTTGGTCCTGAACAGAATGCAAAAAAAAGTCTGGCTGCACCAACCGAACCTGAACTTCCATGGGTCTGCTCATCTCTAGTCTCCACGATTGAACAGAACAAAACATGATGGTCTCAAAGCCTAAATATGAAGTAGGGTCCTTCACAAGCTGTTGAGGCCTAATATAAGGTACCTGTCTTTGTGAGTAAAGTAATGTACGCCATATATTGGAGTCTGAGGAGCCTCTTCAAGCTGGGTTGCTGGACAAAGTAAACAAAAAATGTATATGCATTTGATTTGGCACCAGTGACCATAATTTTGGCCTGAGACATGCCTGAATTTGCTGGGATTATTTTCCATAATCTGGTATATTATTGGCAAACTTTAACACCTATAAAGAAAACAGAGAAGAGGGGAGTGGGATCTTAAATGTTATTAGGTCACTAAGTGTCATCCTTATTTTAATACCTTTGCTTATTTCCTTCATCTAACCCTATTTTGCATCATGCTTTCTGGACTTCCGAAAAAGATTTAGGATACTATCTTCACAAATAGATAAGCAGGAAAACGGGGTATCCAAACCGCGCTACCGTCTGAAGAAAATATTCACTTCCAAAACTCAGAAAATTTGATGGTGATTTTTTATTTTTTATACGTTTTGGGGGTACAAGCCCCCTTCTTCAGGAAAAAAATCACAGATCTGTGATTTTTCCTGAAGAAGGGATTTTGTACCCCCGAAATGCGTAGAAAATAAAAAAATCACCACACAGGTATACCCTATTTGCGCTTTCTCTTTTTCAGACACTGCATCTGATTTTCACAAATAGACAAGATGTGCAGAAAAATATATACAGTATATTTTTTACGAATTTGAATATTTACGTTTGCATTAATAGGACCCTTTGAGGAAACCGTTATCAATTAGTACAACCAGCTGACGCTCACATAGCCTCATGCAAAGATGTCCACGGTGGCTCTATTTCCCATTATCCAAACATTAAGCAAATAATATTTTGCTGACACATCTGTTGTATTCTCTGGACCTCTTACAGAAAACTTCCAACCAATAAATTTTAAACTGAAAATATAGCTTTTCTTTCATATTAATAGGAAGATGCAGAAGTGAACAAAAAACATCCTGATTAGGGTGGCAAAAGCAGAATTTGGTTTCTAAGTTTAAAAAAATAAAAGTCTCACATTAGAACAAAGTTGCATTAATGAACTAATGGAGCGAAGGGATAGAGAGAGGGGGCTCAGTCAGTGGTGATACATGGGCAGAGGGTTTAGCCAGTCCACGGTGATATGGAGAGCTATCACACGGTCAATCAAGGGTGATACAAAGAGAGGGGTTTCAGTCATTCAGAAGTGATACAGGAAGAAGAGGCTCAGCCAGTCAGGAGTTATAAAGGGAGAGGGGCATCAGTCAGTCTGGGGTGATACAGGAAGGTGGGGTTTAGTCAGTCAGGGCTGATACAGGGAGAGGGGTCTCAGCCAATGAAGGGTAATATAGTGAGAGGGGGTGCAGTCAGTAAAGGGTGATTCAGGGAGAGGGTGCTTAGTGGGGATATAGAAAGAGGGGACTCAGTCAGTCAGGAGTGACGCAGGGAGAAGGGGCTCAGTCAGTTGTGATACAGGAAGAGGGGGTTCAGTCATTCAAGAGTTATACAGAGGGAGAGGACTCACTTAGTAAGTAGTGATACATAGAGAGGGGGCACAGTCAGTCAGGAGTGATACAGAGAGAGGGGGCTCAGTCAGTCAGGAGTTATACAGGGAGAGGGAGCTCAGCAGGGCCGGACTGGGACCAAAAAGCAGCCCTGGAGAAAAAAAAACGCCAGCCCACATACTATAACATCCATCAGCCCCGATCAGTGAATTTTGCTTTTACTTTGTCGTGGTCTCATTACTTTCTTAAAGGAGTTATTTGAAGAGCCACATGTGAATGGTGCAGCAGAGGGAAATCGACCACAGCTCCATTCACATGTTACTCTTCACAGGCATGTTTCTCAGGATTGTTGGGTCCCAGCAGTCAGATCCACAGTGAAGCGCAAATCATCACCTGTACAGAAGAGAAGTGATGACTCCATATTGAGGATCATCAATTTAAACAACATTTAAATGCTGAAAATCCAATACCAACTCTCAGTATACAGGACAGGAGAAGTGGTACTGTGCAGTGTATATATACAGAATGATACAGATACTGAGGATTACACCCAGTATACAGGACAGGAGGAGTGGTGCTGTGCAGTGTACATATACAGAATAATACAGATACTGAGGATTACACCCAGTATACAGGACAAGAGAAGTGGTACTGTGCAGTGTATATATACAGAATAATACAGATACTGAGGATTACACCCAGTATACAGGACAGGAGAAGTGGTGCTGTGCAGTGTATATATACAGAATAATACAGATACTTAGGATTTCACCCAGTATACAGGACAGGAGAAGTGGTACTGTGCAGTGTACACACACACACACATCCGTGTGTACACACACATACATTATATATATACACACATCCATATGTGCACACATACTTTGTATGTACACACACATCCATATGTACATAAATACATTATATATACACACACACACACACCCATATGTACACAAATACATTATACATACATTATATACACACACTACACACATCTGTATGTACACACGGTATGTATACACAAATGTTTATATATGCACACACATCCATTTGAACACACACATACATTATTACGTTATATATGTATACACATCCATATGTACACAAACATATAGTATATATACACACACACACATATCCATATGTACACAAACCTATAGTATATATACACACACACATACCCATATGTACACACAGTGTGTGTTATATATATATAATTATACACACACTGTGTGTGTACATACGGATATGTGTGTGTATACATATGGATGTTTATATATATAATGTATGTGTGTGTACAAATGGATGTGTGTGCATATATATATATATATATATATATATATATATATACACACACGTCCATATGTACGCAAAGATATAGTATGTATACACACAAACACATCCGTATGTACACACACAGCGTGTGTGCATATGGATATGTGTGTGTATATACTATATGTGTTGTGTACATATGGATGTGTATATATTTATATATAACGTAATAACGTATGTGTGTGTTCAAATGGATGTGTGTGCATATATAAACATTGTGTGTATATATAATGTATGTGTGTGTACATATGGATGTGTGTGTATATATAATGTATGTGTGTGTACATATGGATGTGTGTGTATATATAATGTATGTGTGTGTACATATGGATGTGTGTGTATATATAATGTATGTGTGTGTAAAAATTGATGTGTGTGCATATATATATATATATATACACACATCCATATGTACACACACATACATTATATATACACACACATCCATATGTACACACACATACATTATATATACACACACATCCATATGTACACACACATACATTATATATACACACATTTCCATATGTACACAAACATATACAGTATGCACACACATTTATAGTACATACACACACAACTATACATAGAGAGGGAGGGAGACACAGGGTGTTATCAGTGCTGTTCTGCTGCCCTGGTCAGTTATCTATTTAGTACCGGACTCTGGTCGGTCACTCTGTCTGTGGGATTGATGGGATTTATGGCATCTGCTTGAGATTCCACAGATCAGGCGTCTCCCAGTGAAAGTTAAAGCAGTTGCCATAAATCCTCTGTGCCTCAGAAGGAGACCGCAGCAACAAGACAGAATCCTGACATCTCAGTGTCACTGTGTATAACCTCTGGCCCCGGAGCCTAATATCTCCTCTTACCGCCAGGATGAAGGAGCCCACGCCGGAGATGAAGCCGGACTTGAAGGAGAGGCATGGGAAGGTCAAGGTGCCTGGTACCAGCCAGTGTAGGAAGTGCACGGGCCCCTGCTCTGCAGGATCTACAGCAGGGTCAGGGAGCAGGGAGGCATCCAGCAGCTGGAGCCGCTGATGAGTTGAGCTGTCATACTCCTCCTCCAAGAAGCAGCTGCAGTAACAAAGCCAGAAGGAAGCTCCCTGCCGCCGGAAACACCTCTTGCAGCTCCCTGGCAATGGCCCAATTTCCCGTCGGCCCACCGGGCAAACTCCCAGTATGCCCTATGGCCAGTCCGGGCCTGGAGCTCAGTCAGTCAGAGGTGATACAGGAAGAGGGGGCTCAGTTAGGGGTGAACCAGGGAGAGGTGCACAGGCAGTCAGGAGTGATAAAAAGGGAGAGGGTGCAATCAGGGGTGAAAGGATAAATGAGGAAATGGGGTCCTCATTCATCCCTAAGTAACTTAATCCCCTTCCCTTAATCATCCATAGCTAAAGGACCCCCATCTACAGTCATTCACTGTTAGGTTTGTCAGGGGGAAGGCCTCAGCTGTAGCTGAATCTTTGGGGCATGATGCTGGCTTACATTGGAGATGTACAAGGATATAGCTGGGAGCCATATATCATGATCTACTCCTTACACTGAGCCTGCAATGTTGTGGTCGAGGGAAATGTGTACATTATGAATTACAGCACATCTCATTACGTGAGCACTGCTGTACAGCCAAGGAGAGGGGGACACAAGCAAAACTAAAGCTGATTGGTTGCGCCAATTAGTGTAAGCCTTAATAGAAGCAGCACTGTTCTCCCATCTTATTCAAGGCTGGGAAGAGCAGTGATCAAATAGCCATCAGGAAGGTTCAGCATTTTGTTCCTTACCAATGGTGAACTGCCATCTGCAGCAGGCAAGTGTGTCAGCATTGACCCGTGCACTGCTCTCTTATATTATCAAATGCTGGGAGGTTTGTAGTGACATGGGATTGTAGGATCCATTCTACAAATTTTAACAAAAAACTACGGCACTGGAATAAACATAAATTTCATATGGCAAAGCTGGCTGTGAGGCGTTTATTTAGGGTTACCCATGAAAAATTCATAGACATTAAATCTTTATTTATTAAATAAATAACTAATAAATAATGTATATCTAGCTTAGCCAAAAACTTGGCTAGACTAAAAAGCAAGAGACCAATACTATGTAAAAACATTACCCTCAAATAAACACCAGACGACAGCATACGATGAATACGACCGGGCCGGGCGGGTGGGTGCTTCTTCTCTGACAGCTGATGCTGTCCAGAGACACTGTGAGGTGAATATATAATCCAAATAACTATAATTATTATCCACCAAACCTTGTAAAAGTTGTAAAGTCAGCATAGGTTCTACTGACAACACATCCACTTGTAATAAAGCACAGAACATGTGCCACTCATGCCAAGCAGCCGAAAAGCCGGCCCAAGTAGCTGTAGACACAGATGTCCGGATATAATCCAACACTAACTCTGGAGCAACTCCAATAGCTCCAACGGGCAAAGCTTGCTTTCCCGATCGATGAAGGGAATCTCCACTTTGAGAGCCCGCCAATCCTGGTGAAAAAGAAAATCATCTAAACGGCTGTATTCAACCTCCACTAACTCAGCCTTAATCCACACGTTATGCTGTAAGCAAATCAAAACCAAACGCCTAAGCAACTTACAAACCCGAGGCGATTTGGACGATAAAGTATTCAAAGCCAATACCACTCTTTTATTGTTAGACTGAATCTTAACCCGTCTATTCTGCAAGTCAGATCCCAGACTGAAAACGCTACCAGTACAGTAAAAATTTTACAATGCACACGATCAAAAGTGATTGAAATTCCTTCAGGCTAAGTACCCAGAATCCAATGAGAATATTAAAAGAAGCAGAAAAACCTTCTTTCCAAATCGACAATACCGATAAATTCAAAGCAGATGCTGAAACAAAAGGAGATTGCATACAACAGATACCATTGAAAGACAAAAAATTGTAACTAAACCGACAGATCAACCTTCATACCACTAGAATCTCTAACATGCATAAATGGGGAAGATAAATCTGCAATGGAATCGTACAAACGTCTACAAAAAACTCTAGCCATAGGCATAATCCTCAAAGCAAAATGACGCCTGCCCAATAAGGACTGCAGACCCTTAAGAGTAACTTTGTCCATAGCCAAAAGGCCCAAAATTTCTACCTTGAGCTTCTAAACCTTTTCATCGGACAGCTTCAACTCCATCTTCACTGTATCCAATGTGATACCTAACAATTCTAAGCAACAACATGGGGGGACCGTCTTATCTAAATCCAGCAGAACACCAAACTCGACCATAACATTACAAAATTCGTCCAATAAAACACTACAATCACAAGAAGATGGTGGGCCAATGAATAAGAAATCATCAAGATAATGTATCAACCCACCCACCTTGCAACGCTGCTCCGTGACCCAATGTAAAAATGTTGAAAATTATTCAAAGTAAAAACAAGATAATGAACAGCCCATAGGCAGGCATTTGTCAAAGAAAAACTGACCACCAAAATGAAAACCTAAGGAGTTAAATCCATTAGGGGGACACAGGTAATAAGCGGAAAGCTGACTTAATATCCGCGTTTGCTACCAAACAGCCTGGACCAAAGTGTCTCAACAAGGCAACCGCGGAATCAAAAGACGTATAATTTACATCAGCCTGTATCCCGGCAACGGAATCGTTCAAAGATGAACCACTCGGGTAAGAAAGATGGTGAATCACCCTAAAAGTATTGACCTCTTTTTTAGGCACCACGCATAGAGGAGAGACCCTGAAATTAGTAAAATGGGGAAACTCAAATAGACCAGCTATTCGTCCTAAGGAAAGCTCCTTAGAAATATACTCCGCCACAGCATCTTCCTGTAAAGCCACAGACCGTAAATTATCAGAAAGGAGACAACCTTCTCCCAAAAACTCTGGCACAAAAAACCTTCATCAAAGCCCCTAATGAGAAGCTCCGCCTTCTCCCGATCTGGGTACTGGCCTAACCAAGGAAGCATTGCGGGCAGACTCACTGGCGTCCGCCCCTTTTCCTGAACTGTCCTTAGCAGCTCCCCTGGTACAATCCCCAATTTCTTAAAGCATTTGGATGCGGAGTGTGCTCCTCCACAAAATGAACAGTCATGTCTAAATCTGCATGTATTGGGCCATTTACAACCCGCCTCATTAAAGGAAAAACATACCCCACGCTTAGCTATAGTAGCCGTTGACTGCATCAGGGAAATATGCCTCTGTGTGATCATTAAATTAATCCATAATCCCACATCTTTTACACCCCAGATGACATTGGAATGTACTGCAAGCTTCTGATGAAAACATTCGTCGTATGATAGCCATGCCAATCTCCCAAAATTCCTGTACGCTTGCAAAATTATATCCAAATGCTGGAAGAGACCGGTAATAGATGAGGCTTTTTTTTCTCCCATAACTGCCGCATAAATAGCAAATGCTTGCAGCCAGTTATGGAAAGACCTTATTGACCTTTTCTTGTCAGAATCAGTGTCAACTTCATCCTCTTTCTTTTCAACACCAGAATAACCCGGTGCCTTAAAAGTTGGAAGTAGAGAAAAAATCTCCACATAATCTTGAACACTTCCCTATGAACCATCGCCTGCAAACCGCCAGCTGCCCCATCCCCTTCACTAACATATACCGTAACAAAGTCTCACTCAGTCCTGTATTCTCCTTCTGATATTGGCTGGATCCACTCCTGTGTGCTTGTGACTGCTCCCCAGGTCGACCACCTGATGAGGAATATTCTCCTCTTCATCTGTGGAAGCCTCGGTGACTCCCATGCTCTCTCCAGCGAGGCACTATGAAATGAACTACTGCGCCTCTGAAGCGGGACATTTCCTGCTTGAACGCCGCGGTCCTGACTTGAAGGCTCAGAATGCGACACACACCTGTGCACCGCAACTGAGCTCCGGCTCAGCCCACTGCCATGTTCATCCTGAAACCCTGAACTCTTCGGCCGCTTCTGGCTTTGGGCTTTTGTTCTTCTGCCCCCTGCTGATCGGGGCCATGCAGTCCACCACAAGTCCACTGTATGAGAGCCATGACCGCGTTCTTGAGCTACCTCACCCTGCACCTGCGGGCTTGTTGGCAAACCTCGAGACCCCTGTGCAGACTTCTTATGGGCATCACTCCTCTTGTCACCTGACACCGGCAGTGAATATGTCTCTCTTGCCTGCCTCTTCCTCGGTTCACGCTGGGAAGTCTCCACAGAAGCCTCAGCCATCGGATCCTCCGTTACTATCACCTGCTCAGCACAGGCAAGCCAATCCAAATTTACCGTACCTCAGACAGCTCAGCCAATCACAGCTTTTCTTTGCTTCTGTTACCACACATCTGGATAAAACCAGAATCTCCTCATCAGGATACCTCATGAAAAACTCTGTACCTTCAATTAAATGAGAAAAACTATTAATATCCATAATAATCCACATGTTATACTTCCCAAAATAGGATCCACAATCCCATGCCGCCCTCTGCTCTATTTGATTCTATGGCTATAATTCTGCTTGCCAGTCCTCCCTAGAAAGCAGCATACGAGTCACTGCTGACATGATCGTCGGCTGCAGACTGCAGCTCACTATTGGTAAGGACCAAAACACTGTTCAGTCCTGATGGCTTCATTATTATCACTCTTCCTAGTGTTAGACAGCCCATAAGAGCGGTGAACACATCCCCAATACATGTGTCTTATCTTTGCCGTGCCTGAATGTGCCAGTGCCTGGGCCCACCGGAGAATTCTCCAATGGGACTTTCCGACCCTGGTTACATAGTTACATTGCTTTACAAGCTTACATCAAGCTCAATCTTTCTCCAACAATTGCATTTTCTTCCACAAATAGAAAAAGAAAAGCGACACTCACCTTTTAGATGCCAAGAAATCCTTTATTTCATCTCGCTTTGTGTTAGCGTAGACAAATCAGGCGGGTAGAGGGAGTGGGGGTCGGCGGACGACGGCTTGCCGTTTCGCAACACTTGCCGCTTCAACAGGTCCAGCGGCCTGATTTGTCTACGCTAACACAAAGCAAGATGAAATAAAGGATTTCTTGGCATCTAAAAGGGTGAGTGCCGATTTTCTTTTTCTACTTATGGATGAATCTTCATTTTCTCATTGAAGCGTGCAACACCTGCCAGCTGGAGGACACCAAGGTAGCTGTATACCTCCATAGATATACCTGTTGGTGCCCGGTGCCTATCCTTCTTACATTGAGAATTGCATTTTCTGTCACTAAATTAGCCCATAATGCTACTTTTGCTGAGGAAAACATCCAGCTATTTCTTAAACGCTATTAGTGTCAGCCATTACTACCTCTTGTGGTTGATATTCCACAGTCTGACTGCTCTAACTGTAAAGAACCCTTTCTTATGTAGCTGCTGGAATCGCCATTCTTCCAGCCGCAGTGAGTGCCCCCTGGTCCTTAATATGGTCTTTGGAAGGATAAAGTCATGTGCCTGTCCTTTGTATTGACCACACATGTATTTCTATATATAAATGAGCAGTGGCGAAACTAGAGGCCAATGGGCCCCGATGCGAAATCTGGACTTGGGCCCCCCTGCGCATTTTGGTCAGATGTACGGGCCCCATGTAGCATTATAAACCCTATAAAGTCTGATGAATTTCCCCCTCTCCTTCCTTATATATTAATATCTCCCACCCTGCTACATATCTGATCTCCCATTCTGCTATATGCATGTCCTCCATCCTGTTGTATACTGTATATGGTCTCCATCCTGCTATAAATATATATCCTCCATCCTGCTATATATGATTTATGTCATCCATCTTGCTATATATATGTCCTCCATCCTCCTGTATATATGATCTCCATCCTGCTAGATATATGTCCTCCATCCTGCTATATATATGGTCCTACATCCTGCTATGTCATCCATCCTACTGTATATATAGTCTCCATCCTGCTATATATCTATCCTCCATCATGCTATATATATGGTCTCCATCCTGCAATATACAGTATATGTCCTCCATCCTACTGTATAAAAGGTCCCCATCCTGCTATATTAGCCTCCCATCCTGCTATATATGGTCTCCCATCTTGCTGTATATATGGTCTCCCATCCTGCTATATATATGGTCTACGATCTTGCTGTATATATGGTCTCCATCCTGCTATATATATGTCCTGCATCATGCTATATGAAAGGGTCTCCATCCTGCTATATATATATGTCCTGCATCATACTGTATAAAAGAGTCTCCATCCTGCTATATATATGTCCTGCATCATACTGTATAAAAGGGTCTCCATCCTGCAATACATATTGTCTCATATCCTGCTATACATATGGTCTTCCATCTTGCTGTATATGCAAGACAAAAGGGGGGAGGGGGTGGGAGCGCATGTGAAGAAAGTTTTTGAAGTGGATTTAGGCCCAGGGCTGTGTGGCCACTCACCAGAGGTGGTTGTGCAACCCTGCACAACTGCGGTCTTATGCCTGTGAATCCACCTCCGCTTGGAGGTATAGTGGAGACACCGAAATTTGCTCCTGGAGCCCCAGCTACTGCTGCGGTCACGTGACCGGATTGATGTCACCACAGGTCCTTCAACGGTGACCGTGTTGTATTGCTAGGTCATGGAGCTCAGGATCTAGGATTAATGGTATCTCTTGTCCAGAGCTGCTCTTGCCAGGTGTGCACAAGTGCAAGAAGCTGAGAGTAAAAAAAATCCCTGGTCTGTGGAGCGCTAGGACTCGAGATAAAATGGCACTAGGGTTATTTTTAGAAAATAATTTCTTTATTAACCTCTTACAGGCCACTACGCGTTTCTGCAGCAAAGCGCTGCCTTCATCAGGTGTGCAAGAGGGTATTGCCAGAAAGTGACTTAATATATAAAAAACACATCAACTTATCATTGGTTGAACAATAAAACAATTAATGATTACAACATTAACCCTACAGATACCAAGATAAAACAAAGAACCCATGTAAAAAATCTAAAATGACATACACTATCAATTATGCATAACATGCATAATATTATACAGAATAATAATATTAAATATTAAAAGAGCATTATAAAATAACTTTACTACACATAATCGCACTGTATGCAATACAATGAGCGGCATCGGAGGAGAGAGGAGCAGACACCGTCAGAACGGGGAGGGTATACAAATATTTATTTTCTATATTTTCAGGCTTTTAGTTTGAACAGTGCACACGGATGTCACAGTGTAAACATCTGCGTGCAGGGCATTTTAAATAATATAATAAAGTGAGTACTATTGAGCGGCACAGGAAAAGGGAGGAGCAAACACCGCCGAAACAAACCTATATAATCTATATTTTCAAGATTTTAGGTTTTTGCCCATGGTCAGTGCACACGGAGGTCACAATGTGAACATCTGCGTGCAGGGAAAAAAAAAAAAACATATCGCCACGTGGAGCACACACAGACGCGATCTGCGTGGAAACACGGACGTGTGACTAGGGCCCAAAGGATTTCATAAATTGCAAATGATTCGTCTGTATATCCCAAACATTTAACGTTTCTCCACATTCTCTATACTGAGATTCAAACCTTCTGGGGCCAGGGTTCCCAGTTTAAAAATCCGCCACACATGCTTCCCCCACTACTCACATTGTATGTGATAGATTCTGTGGCAACCACCCACCATCTATCATCCCCCCTCACAGATTCCAAAGTTTTCCTGGGAGATCTGTACCTACAGACACTGTTGGTCACTGAACAGAGGGAGGGAGGAAGAGGGGAGGCAGATAAACATTCAGCTGTACCGCTGCCTGTGCTGCTGTGATGAACAGGCAGACTAAGGTCTTCTACCTCAATTTATGTCACACACACTGCTGCTGCCCTGACCTGCTGACCTATCTTCTGGAGAGGCCAGGAATACGCTGTACAAGGAGAGCAGGAGAGAGACATTAGCAACATGGGCAGAGACTGGAGAGGGCAGAGCCAAGCACTTCCCGAATTCTTGTACTTCAATGTACAGGAAGTCAGGAACAGAGCAGCTCATCACTGACAGAAGCGGCAGTTTCTCTGCAGAGCAGTACGGGCGCCTCCCCTGCCGGGCCCTGTCGCAACTGCGACCTTTGTGACCTCGGTAGTTACGCCACTGTAAATGAGTTATTTTTGAGATGTCTTTTTTCTAAGCTACACAAGTCTAACTTTTCGAACTTCTCATCACAGAAAAATTATGTAATAATATAATTGACGCCTTGGGACCGACTCTAACTTCTGAATATCCTTTTTCAAATATGGAAACCAAAATTGGTTCATATTGTAGATGTGGCCTTAAAAGTGATTTATAGAGAGGTAACAAATAAATTTGATCTCTCTTTCTGTAGACCCTACTCAAGGCATGCTTAAAAGTCAGATATACATGTGTATCTAAGTGAACCTTAAAAGACCTTACATAGGTGATGTCATTGGTTTTGTGGGAAACATTTGAAACCCAATATTGTCTGCCTTTCTACGCCCTGTCTATTGCCTTCATGAATAAGGAAACCACCTAGAATCTCTGATTTCATGGCAACTGTGGGCTGGTCCCAGAGGTCCTGTTCTGCTAGCTGGTCCTTGTGATGGATCACACTCATTGGGTATCTTCAGGCACTTTATTGTAGGAGGCATTCCTTGCCGTTACACAAGTCTCCGCCCTCATCACCAGCGGTTGAACAATAATAAAACACAATGGTTAAAATGACCAAGTTAGATATAATTATAAGTGCAGACAGGTATAATCCTTGAGGTGCGCAGGCTTTCTGATCATTCTGCCAGCTCTAGTACCATAAGCAGTGTCACTGTCTACAACTTGTAGTTTTTCTGTTTCTGGTAATATGCCTTCTAATATTGCCTTTCTCTGGTCAGAATTCTCACCCTGAAGGTCAGCAGTCACTGTTGGTACTTAGTTTACTGCCACGTTGTCTTGGGTGTCAGGGTACTATTCAAAAGGCCATGAATCATCTCGTTCTTGCATTTTCCTGAGATATCTCCAATTTCTCCTAAGTCTTCTTACTTCCTCTTTGACAATTTCGTAGGACTGAGATCCTAGTTTATGGACAAACTTTGCCTTTAGCCAGTGATTGTCATATTTGCTGCTTGGATGCAGCCATATATTACCATTCCTCTGGAGCTCAGGCAGATCCTTTGTAGATTTATTGTACTAGAAAGCTTGCCTATCTTGATTCTTCTTTAATTTAAGCTTTGATGTTTCCCACCAACTTTGGCTTTAACAGAAGACTAGCTGTTGGTAAGAATGTCTTTGCACACCTACTCATAAGCCTCTGTGCCAGACTGCTGTCTAGGCCTTTGGTGGGTGTGTTTCAATGATCCAGTAGAGACAGATACACATTTGCACCTGCCTGTTTTCCTTTCTGCACAAGTGTTTTGGCCATTTTTACTACTGACTATGCTTTTCTATTACTCTGGGGATATCTTGGAGAAGATGTCTGGTGTTCAAATTCCTAAATCTTGCCGAAGGTTTTGAACTTTTTCAAAGTAATTTGAGCAGCATTGTCAGAGAAAACGATATCCGGAATGCCATACCTGGCAAAATGTGCAAAATGAGTTTTCTAATCACTGTTCTCGCTCTTCTGTAACGTGAACAAGTGTGTTCCTATTTTTGACCATGGCCTATGTGAAACTTCATGAGGTTGCAATGTCTCCTTTGGTTGCTTTTAGGTACATTTACACGCGGTAACTTTTCTAGGAATTTCACTGGCAACTTACTGGTTGCAGTGAAATCATGGACACATTGTTCTATCTTGTTGCTGTGTACAAATGGAACAATTATAAATATAGAGTAGACACTGGAGCTGGCTTGGAGGTATCAGTAAGGTCGTCTCCCTTGACTAATAGCCTAAGTTATGCTGCTTAAGGGTCCTTAGGGGGTTCCTCGCGTTTGACCACCCTTATATATTGTTATGATTATTGTTAAATTAAATTCAGGGCCCCGCGCTCACTTACACCTGTTTTCTTTTTTAGATATAATAAGCAATACTAAACATATTTTCATTAAACACTCATTTATTAAATCTGTTAAAAAGTCTGGTTCAAGACAATCATAAAGTACTTCTAAAATTACAACGTGTTTATTTCAAAGAAGTTTTTTGATTGATATAAAACCATAAATTACATTAAAACTCAACTCCTACTTATAAGTGGAGATATAATCAAATAATATATTCTAAAATTCTGTATGGTATTTTGATCTAATGGGCAGTTTGGGTTCGGCGTAGATTTGTTCTCCTATATTACAGTTGTTCTTTGGGTCCTTCTTATGCTTTGCAGGTATATAATACCTCCCTCCTATAATAAAGGAATTATTGTTACTATGGTCTTTGGATACTTATTTCTCATTTTGTTATAGCAAAAATTGGTTTAAACCAAGGTTCTTACCTTTAGTGTTCTGAATTTTTCAGTTATCCTATCTTTCTCTATCTGCTTTTTTCTTTTCTTTTTTCTTTTTCTAGGAATTTCAAATAAGAGGTACCGTATATACTCGTGTATAAGCCGACCCGTGTATAAGCTGACCCCCCCCTACTTTTGCCCCCAAAATCTGGGAAAACCTATTGACTCGTGCATAAGCCGAGGGTGGACCCCAGCACAGGTATACAGCCCCCAGCAGTGTGCTATACAGCCCCCCCCAGTGGTATACAGGCCCCCCCAGTGGTAGTATACAGCAAGCCCCAGCAGCCCCAGTGGTAGTATACAGCAGCCCCAGTGGTAGTATACAGGAGCCCCAGCAGCCCCAGTGGTAGTATACAGGAGCCCCAGCAGCCCCAGTGGTAGTATACAGCAGCCCCAGTGGTAGTATACAGGAGCCCCAGCAGCCCCAGTGGTAGTATACAGGAGCCCCAGCAGCCCCAGTGGTAGTATACAGGAGCCCCAGCAGCCCCAGTGGTAGTATACAGAAGCCCCAGCAGCCCCAGTGGTAGTATACAGGAGCCCCAGCAGCCCCAGTGGTAGTATACAGGAGCCCCAGCAGCCCCAGTGGTAGTATACAGCAGCCCCAGCAGCCCCAGTGGTAGTATACAGGAGCCCCAGCAGCCCCAGTGGTAGTATACAGCAGCCCCAGTGGTAGTATACAGGAGCCCCAGCAGCCCCAGTGGTAGTATACAGCAGCCCCAGCAGCCCCAGTGGTAGTATACAGGAGCCCCAGCAGCCCCAGTGGTAGTATACAGCAGCCCCAGTGGTAGTATACAGGAGCCCCAGCAGCCCCAGTGGTAGTATACAGGAGCCCCAGCAGCCCCAGTGGTAGTATACAGGAGCCCCAGCAGCCCCAGTGGTAGTATACAGGAGCCCCAGCAGCCCCAGTGGTAGTATACAGCAGCCCCAGCAGCCCCAGTGGTAGTATACAGCAGCCCCAGCAGCCCCAGTGGTAGTATACAGGAGCCCCAGCAGCCCCAGTGGTAGTATACAGGAGCCCCAGCAGCCCCAGTGGTAGTATACAGGAGCCCCAGCAGCCTCAGTAATCCAGGGCCTCCCCCCCCCTCGCGCTCCGGAAACCTGTAAAGTAAAATCTTTATACTTATCACTGTCCCCGCCGCCCGCCGCTGCCGACATCACGATCCCCGGCTTCATCCGTCCGTCTTCTTCCGGCTTCCTGTTCGTCGCAGGCAATGACGTTGTGGTGCCCCTGCGGGTATTAGCCACAGTATAAGATCATAATAGTTGCACTCACTTAGAAAGCCATGCCACTGCACTACCACCTTTGGCCAGTAGGGGAGCTCCAGAGACACCAGAGACTTCCCTAGAGATAAAACACTGGTCTGAGGTAAATTTTCAGACAGTTGGAGCCAGGAGCTCAGAGTGACAGGAGCTGCATTGAGTTCCTGAGGACTGACTGACAATTTCCAGGGCCAAGCCATCGGTCTGAGGAGGAGAAAACTGATAAGAGGAACACTTTCAGAATCGGGTAGCATAATTATCTACCCTAGATAAAAAGCGCAGATACGGATACCGGATCCGTGGCTGCATTAGTTATATACAATACAGCAACCGGAAAAACGTGAGGTAACAACAAGCTTCACAGGGCCAGACACAGCAACATACTAAGAGTTCAGCAGTACTCCCCGAGGGGGTAAGCAGAGAGAGACAAAGGACTCAAGTTGCCTGTTGAGTGGGACCCAGAGAGGACAGATTTGGGCCGGCAGCGAGTTCACACACGGCAGCAGGGCCACATAGACAGCGCAAGCAGGGGGTAAAGGACCCGGTGGGGCCTGAGCAACTGAACCCCTATTGCAGACTCCGGAGATGGGACTTGTTGTATTATAGTTTGGTTGAAAGTAAACCAGTTAAACTTCATCTGTGCCTCAGCCTCTGATTTAACAGCTACCATCTATCCAGGATTGGGACCATCACCGCTGAGAGAATTTGCTGTGAATCAAGTAAGTGTCTGTGTCCTTAACATCTCCTCACCATACTTCCATCTTCATCTATCATTAACTTTAACATCACCTGTCCAGGGGACCCTACAGCCCTACCCGGAAAAGGGCTATACCATCTCAGCTGCCTCTCACCATCATCCCCTGGCCAGTACAAGGCAGCGGTGGCCATATATAGCCACATTATTCCGGGTGGCGTCACCACAATAACATCTACAAACTTTATAAATTATATAAACTTCTAAATCCCCTGTAAATACCCCCTTTAGGATGTGTGTCAGCCTGGGGCCACGGCCTGGGTCCAGCCACCAGTGACTTCCCCAAGGAAAGGGACCCTGCGCCGGGTATCCCGGTCCCCTAAGCTGGGCGGCACAACGTCATTGACTGTTCTATTTTCAGTGGCTGCATTAAAGCTACAGGCACTCTTCTTGTAGATAATCCGTTAGATAGAAAAAGCAAGTCAATTGAAAATTTGCTTATTTTTATGTTGTGTAACTGATTTATTAACATGAGAATACTGTTTCTTTCTCTGAGAGCAATCGCCAAAGTCAGGTATTTCATGAATTAGCTTTAATAAACTGTGTATATTCACTATAACCAACAAGATTTGTGCTCTTTCTGTGGTAAAGATAAGATTAGTTGCATCAGGACTGAGTCTGCATAAGTATTTGTGCCATTCTTTTGATGTGTAATAAAATATATCTTTTTTTAAACCATTTTACAGACCACACTATAGAGTAAGCCTAGGGTCACACTGGGTTATGGACCCACGTTTTCAGGCCATCGCAAATAGCAAACAACGTTAACAGCATGCGCTGCCTGGAAACATGGGTCCATAGCAACCCATTGCTTACCTTAGTTGCAGCCGCACACAGAGCTGCAGGAGATGCGCTTTAGCTGAGCGCACAGGACACCATGCCTGCAGTGGTTTCCTGCATGCTGAAGAAAAGTGGCCACCAAGCAGCTCTGTGTGCAGTTGCTACTAAGGTAAACAGAGGGTGTCTATGGACCCATGTTTCCAGATAGCTCATGGCGTTAACGCTGTCCGGTATTTGCTATGGCCTGGAAATGTGGGTCCATAACCCAGTGTGACCCTAGGCTAAGGCTAGGGTCAGTCTTGGTTTTGAACCCACGTTTTCAGGCAGTGCTAATACTGGACAGCGTTAACGGCAAGCGCTGCCTGGAAACAGGGCCCCATAGAAACCCATTGTGCACCTTAGTTGCAGCCACACACAGAGCTGCAGGATGGCCGGTGCAGGCAGCATTCCCTGTGCGCTCAGCTAAAGCACACCTCCTGCAGCTCTGTGTGCGGCTGTAACTAAGGTACACAACGGGTTTCTATGGGGCCCCGTTTCCAGGCAGCGCTTGCCATTAACGCTGTCCGGTATTAGCGCTGCCTGGAAACGTGGGTCCAAAACCAAGTCTGCCCATGGGCTAAGGCCTGGGCAGCAGAACCTGATCGGGCAACAGAATTAACTTTTTTTATATTGCATACATGCATAAACAATTGAACAGTATAAGAATGCTTCATCTTCCCTTACCGGGAGGCTCTATCGTGAACGTTACATAACAAAAACCTTTTTCATTATAAAAATATAAAAATAGTGATAAGTGTGAAAGGGGTTTTCAGTTCCAGGTTTTAAGGGCCTGTCACACGCGTCAATATCGCCTGCACGATCTAGGCTGCGAGTGACGTTGCAGCGATATTGACGCGTGTGACATACTGAATCAACCAGCGATAAATCGCTGGTTGATGATCGCCAGGTTTTAGAACCTGCTCTAAAACCTGGCGATCGTCGCCCGGTGGACACGCAGCATCGCTGCGTGTGACACCGGGAGTAGCGATATTCCAGCTCCCAGCGCCTCTCACAAGCGCTGGGAGCTGGTAACTAAGGTAAACTGCGGGTATCTAGGCAGCGCGCGCTGCCTAGATACCCGCAGTTTACCTTGGAGACCAGCCTGCTCCCGCTTCCAGCAGCCTGGCAGCGGGAGCAAGACATCGTGGAAACGATATTTAAATCGTTTCCACGATGTTTCTGGTCAATTGATCGCTGGTGAGTCTGTCTGTGTGACAGCTCACCAGCGATCAGCCGTCAATGTCGTCAGCGATCATCTCACTGACGACATTGACGCGTGTGACAGGCCCTTTAGAGTGTCCGTATTGTTATCAGTGTCCATGTTATCATTAGCACCAACAATGCACCTTAATCTGGTCTGTCAAACAAAAGTGCCAGTACTCAATCGTACTCAACCGTCCATGATTGTCCTTGTAAATCTGTGGTTACAATTCTTATTAATGGGTACCTAACTATCTACACACTTTACACAACACACTGTACATTGACATATTATTCATTGTTATTATCTATACTTATCTAGCAATAACTATTTACAATGCAACATACTCCGGAACTTCACTTCTGTCCCACTTCTGCTCGCGGAGCCAGTACCCAGTACACTCTAAAGGTACCTTTAAACGCCATCACTATTCCTGGCAACCGGTATCAACCATACGTGCACGGACACATTTATAACGGTTGCTAACGATTGCCGATACCGCATGTACACGCCGCCATTGCGTTGTCAACTGAAGGTATCGTGATTCCCCAGAAGTTCCCACAGATCCTGCGGATAACTGCCTGTTGAATCCCGTTGCCCCTTCACTTGCCGCAATCAGTAGGGGAATGTGGGCGTACATGTTCTGCGGTGCCAAAACATAGGCGTGACGGAGTTGTGTATTCCGTGACGTTAACACGGTGATTGGACAACGTAATAGCGTCATGATTGGGCAGCCTGAGCAGGAAGGCCGGCCAATACATGACGCCGTTGCAATTGTGTAGTGTGAATGGACAGATCTTTAAGTATGGCGTCCTGTGAAGGGACAGCCAATGGTTACACAGTAGCCCCCACCAATCATCGGTGATGGGGCGCGGTATCCACCACGCTGTGGCACGCCCCGGGGAAATCACTAGGCGATGCTGATTCCATCCCTGTCCCCCTGTTTACACGCCACTACCAATGCAATTATCCCTTTGTGCTGCCTTGGATTTTTTAACACGGCTCGGAAACAGCTACCCGAAGCAACTGCGAGGAACCTGATCACCTTTACACGCCGCCACTTCGTAGCAATTTCAAGGCAACAGTCACAAAAATCCCCATTGCAAGGCAGTTGCTACCACGCAGTGGCGGCGTGTAAAGGTACCTTAAGGGTGTACCAACCTCTACAGCCCAGGTGCCAAGAGAAGCTGACCTCATCGCCCTCATACAGGTCTCTACTTGAATGTTCCTTGGGTAAGTAGGACTCCACATCTCTAATACTCACAAAAATTTCTTCATCCAATTCGAGTTCTCGGATGAATCCCAATCCATTTATCAAGTTAAAGTTCACGACCTCTCCACGGTGACGTTTGGTTGGAGCTACAGCTCCTTGTTTTTAGATTCACCTCCTCTTCGGCCCACCATCTAGCCTGGCATTGTTTATGCTCTCTTTCTTCAGCCAGTCGCCTTTGTGTGAAGTAATCCTCCATCTCTGCACAGGCGGTCCTCGCCTGATCCTCTCTCGTTCGGGTGGCCTCTCAGAACTCTGCCAGCTCCTCCTGTTGACGGACCCAGTACATAGGCTCACTTCTCACAGCCGTGGTCTCCGATGTTGCGGCTTCCATCAGGGGCTCGGCCTCCGGTTGAACAGGCTCTACAGGTAATTCAGCCTCATATGTGACAGGCTCTACCGATAACTTGGCCTTGCGGCTAGCAGGCTCTACAGGCCTCGGATCAAGCAGGCTTTAAAGACGGTTCAGCCTCAGCGGTAGTCTGCATCTCCTTCTTTGGCTGTTCTTCCGACAGGACCGGGGACCTCAACACTGCAGAATCCTGGGCTATTTTACTCAGCAATTCCCTCTTTCAGTGCTTATAAGCCCAGCCCTGAGTCCGGTTAAGTTGGGGGTGGTTCAAGTCTTTTAATGCGGCCATCCCGAACTCCATGTACAGCTGCGGCAGCAGGGTTGCACTCCCCTTTTCTTCTGTGGGTACGTCTACTCCTGCACCCTCATCCATCAAGCTCTTGGGATAGGTGGACGCCATTTTCTCTGACCCATACACAGCACCACCACACTGTGCTTCTTCCTCCTCCCCGCCGTCCGACTTCTGCACCTCACCCTTCTGGTGGTCACTCATTTTCCTGGGTGGGGTCAGTGCGGCTATAGACAGACCCCCCTCGGTTTTTGGCTGCCCTTAGGGGTGGGTTTGCTATCTCGCACCTTGTGTGGGCCCATCCCTGGGATTGCCTCCTGGCCAGCAAATAGCGTCAGTCTCTCTTGGTTGCCATTTTCAAAGTCTATTTGGTACAACAGTTCAAAAAGTCTTTCAAGGTACACATGCCGCTTTTCACTGGGCCGTTCGCATCCTGTTCGTGATGCCAAAAACTGATGCACCCCAGGGCTGTGGGACACTCGGCACCGGGCTTTAGTGCTTCTGAGGAGTCACAGGGGTCGAGACCTGGCTCCGTGACCCTGGGTTCAGTGTCAAAAACATCTTGGGAGAAAATATAGGAATAGGGTGGTTTAAGGGATAAATTGTCCGTGACACCACCCGTGGTTTATGGCTATGGGTAGCCACCGCTGCTGTAGAACCTCTGGGGATGATGGACAGGCAGCTGGGATGAAGTGGCTCCCCATGGGAGTTGCTTTACCGCCTGATTAAAACAGTCTCATACAGTTCTGCAATTCTATACCCGGGTTTACTCACAGTACTTCTCAACAGGTCATACGATGTTACACTAACTCTCAGATAAGCTCCGGCCTGTGTGGTCCTTAGGGAACCGGGGCGCAAGTATGACATCCTCGGTGGTGTGCCTCTCTTTGCTTTTCTCTGGTCCTGTTCCTCAGCACTGCTATCTGCCTGCCTCTCTTTTCAGCACCTCTGCACGCAGAATCCCGACCCGGCACCCACGGATCTTGTCAGGCGACCAGTACCTGTCCATTGACCTTCATCTATCTGCCATCTCGGGGATGCACCAGGTGTGAACCACAGCTCCTATGAAGCTTGTGGCCTCCGGTTCAGCGGTTCGGGTGCTGGACTCCTGCGCCATGTTCATGTCCAGTCCCTGTGTCTAGACCAAACCCCTCCGTCTGGTATCACCAGTCTCGGATTCGGGCGCACGAGCCGCTCTCGCTCTGCCGGTGCCCTTAGGGTTCCTTCCTTTCCGCTCCCGGGATGAGACTCTTTCTTTTCAGTCCACTACTTCTCAGTTCCACACTGCTCTCTTGCCTCTCCTTCTCCTGCTCACTCAACTCGACTTCCCACTCCAACTGCTCTCTCTTCGTACTACCTCATACCCACACTTCTTTACAATCTTCTCCTCCTTCGGACTGGGTCTTTCCTATAGCAGGTCCACACACAGTCCCTGACTAGGGTCTATGTGTTTGGACGATTGTGAGAGGATCCCACACTTACAGAGCTGTGCAAATTAATTGGGACAAAGCAAGCTTTTCTTGCATTAATTTTACAACGGTGGAAGCGATTTCTCTTACAGTCAGACTAGTATGTTCATTAAGAGTAACAATTCTAGACCTCTTCCGTGGAGTGACATCCATTTTTACAGGCACAAATCACACTGAGAGAAAAAGTGCACTAAACCACTCCTCACAAACAAGCTCTCAACTGAAGTTGAGGGGTTATTTTCTGACTAAAACCGGTCAAACTACATTTTATTACTCAAGGTTGTACACTCACACCTGTTCAAAGCAGTTAAAACTGGTTTGAATCACTGAAGTAACCAACTTATGATTTTACTTAAAAAATGCTTTGTTCCAATTAATTTGCACAGCACTGTACCATCTCTGTCTCCCAACCACAGGAATACTACACCCTGGCTTGGGTGCAGTACCCCTCGTGGTATCCAGACCAGTCGGGCGTTACTCCTCCACTAATCTTAATCCAGCACTGCTTAGTCTAAATGGTGACATTGCACTTGAATCTCCCAGAGATGCAGCTTCAATCTTTGATACTGTGGGAAAATCACAGCATAGAGTGACATCTTGAAAAAGGAATATTAACATTAAGAGAATGACGAGCACACCTATAAGTGTAGGTGCTAGCAAGAGAAAAATCATTACTATATATATATAATCCGCTGCACACTACACACTACAAGATACAAGTATAAGATATAGCATAATGGCTAATGTATAAAGCTAATGTAAATTAATGTTAATATTACTGTTTTTTTGACTGAGCACCCTACATTACCTGATAGCCAGTCCAGTTTACCATCTAGTTCATTCCTTGTTTTATCAAGTCTTCAACCACACCCATACACGCAGGTTTTAAAATGCACTTAGAGGCACTTATATCCTCAGATGCTTTTTTACACTGCAGACAGAGGCATAGGTAGGACCCGATATACATGAGAATACCTTGAAGACTGGTTATCGGGCTTATATGTAATGTATTACATTAACTAAAATTCTCATTTTGCTTATGTACATTCTTAGCAGTTTTGCAATTTTCCTCATCCAAATTTACATTAGCTTTATACATTAGCCATTATGCTATATCTTATACTTGTATCTTGTAGTGTGTAGTGTGCAGCGGATTATACATATATAATCTTGAAAAAGGAAGCTTTTATCAATCTGTTCTGATTTGGCCTTGTTCATAAAATTCCTATAGAGTGAAGTGTGAATCTTGGGATTATTGACAGTAGGCAATTTTAGGTGTGTAATGGTTTACATTTTAAATTTTACATTGTGAATTTTAATATTACCTTTACATGCTCCATGATTTATAAGATAAGTGTATACCTGACTAATAAACATTTAAAAAAAATTATAAAATGTAGTCAGAAGAAACCAGGACCAAATTTTAACCATTGGTTCAATAAAGGAGACTACAAGCTCTTAAAAATGTCTCAACGTCATCAACTATATATTTGAGATAGTGGCCACATAACTTCTTGTGCATTTCTTCATGAACACATAGTATCTCCATAAACAGTCTCTCCACTCCTTCCATCTCACTTGGTCCAGATCTCACTAGTCCTGCTTGTTTCACCACACTTCAGTCACAGTTCAGTTCATGAGAATAATATGTTTCCTTTCTGCTGTTCAGTGTCTTGTTCTCCTCGTAAAGAAGCTGTACTGCCAATATGGCCAGACTTTAGCTTCAAGCTCTCAGATCCTTAGGGAACTCTCATTTTATGTTTCGTATTGTCCCGTCCTGGCCTGTTACCTTTAAGAGTTGTAAACTGCTTAGGGCTGAGAGTCTTACTTAAGGACCCATCTCACTCAGTCCAACTCCAATAAATTATACTGTGTCATGGTCAACTCCCTATGAATGAATGATTCGCACTGGTCATACAATGAAACAGGATAATAGCACGGTTATCATGCAATGATGCCTTTTAATCCCAATCCTTCCGATGAGTTATAGCCCATATTCTTCCTCAGGGACCCAACATAGTATCTATTGCACTTTCTTTCCTCTCTTTACAGTTCATGGTCACCTCCATATATTTCTGTACTTTGGATGAGCTATCTCCTGTTCTTGGTCTCGTCTCGCTCCAGGGACACACATCATGTGACTTTGTCAAGTACCTAGACTTTAGGTCTGACTCTGTCACATACTGGGCCCTATCTGATTTTCCCACAGGAAACTACACTATGCCTGCACCGCTAGTCTTAAACATTAACTCTAACCTTCCTTACTCACTGCAAGTTGCTGGGCAGAACACATCTTCTTCATAGCACAGTGTGAAACATTATCCAGGTAAACACTAACTGTTTCTGACTCTACTATCTGCATAACACAATACTACACCTTATACATCACAGTTCACATAGCACATTACTAACACTATAACATGTGACATAATACACATTACACTTTACATTATAATAATAGATTGGTGTCTTCAAGGGGGAATGGGGCAGCATGTCCATCTCTTTACAAAAGGACAACGATAGAATTGATAGAATTCAATCTTCATTTGCTGGAGAGCTTTATGGGATTCTAGGTGGGATTTTCAATTATTGTCTTGTATACGTTAGTATAGTGGTTGTAATTCAAAGGTGACTGGACATTTAATTACCCATTATGTTCTAAATCTCTACTGTGATCAATATGCTTCAACCTTTTTTCTAATTTTAGAGTGAGTAAAAAACTCATTAACTCCAGATTTAAAGATTTAAGCAATGTTAAGCAATGTTCTTGCCTGCTAGAATTTATTTTATAGATGGTTAAATCTGTCCAAGAACCAAATTAACCAAAAATCCTGCATCATTTTCAAGTTACCATACCTAAAATGGAACCTGTCAGGATGGGCGTATATAAGGATGTAGTGACATGGCTTTATAGGCTCTTGTTCTTCTATAAAAAGTATTCCTTTATGTAGAGATATAATATGTGCTGGTCATGAGAAATCTAGTGTAGAAGCCATATATGCAAAACAGACTGGAAATGCACAGGGGATGTGTCAAGGCACATGTAAGGAGCTGTCCATGCACATTGACATCTTCCGTCTGTGCACTTCAAGCCTGACTTGCTATATGCTATATGGCTTCTACAGTAGATTTTGCATGACTGACACATTGGATCTCTACAAAGTTTAATTCTTATAAGGTGAAAATCTGAATATTTCTGAATATGAGAATACAGCCATACCATTTCATTTCATTTAATAGTAGCCCCCTCTATATATTTTGCAGGATTCTGTACTGTGATAAACATAAGACTTCCTTAGGATCTTCTTGTTTGAACAGCATCATTGTAAAATGACTTGTAAACTCTACAATTGTCTATTCAGATAAAAGAAAAAAAGGACCATGAATGCAAAGTACGGATGAACCAACCTCAATCCACTAATGTAGGTTGTTCTTTTCCAGTATCTCACAGAGTTCAGCCGTGGCAGAAATGTCAGTTGTGTGTAGGCAAAAGGTTCAGTGGCAATTGGTCCAACTGAAAAATAGGAGACAGCACAGGATGGCAATAAGAGAACGTAACTTTTTCTTTTACTTGCAACACATATGAGTAAATGCTATTCACAACAACAATTCACAATGGATGGGGCCCGAGTCTTCATGGTTTCCACACAAGCATATTGAACAGACAGGCACAAAACTTGAGCAGTTGTTAATTGCAATGCTTTGCAGTGAGGTGACTTCCCCTTAAAGGGGTTTTCCAGGATTTATAAAAAATATATTTATATATGCCTAAACATCAACAGCAAAGCGAAGAAAACACACGACCAAACACACTTGTAGAAAGGTGAAAAGACAGTGCATTTATTTTACCAGAGTACACATACTTTGTTGTTCAAATGTTTCTCATAATCAATAGTTGGCCAAATTACAATGCTGCCAGCCAGGGGCGGACCTACCGTGGTGCAGCAGGTTCAGCTGCACCAGGGCCCCAACCGGCTAGGGGGCCCCTCAGGCACCTGTAGGGGGGCCCCTGCACCTCCCTACAGGGGGGCCCAGGCCTCCAGCCACCCCCCGCAGACCGGGTTCATGTGGCAGAGGAGAGGTGAAGTGAGGGAAGCTTCCTGCTTCCCACGGCTGATCCCGCCCCTCCTCTCCTCTCAACTGCAGCCACGGCTCCCTGGTCTGTAATGTGCTGGAGATGCAGGTAGCAGCACCCCCCCGCCCCTCAACTGGGACAGCAGCTCGCCCCTGCTCCCCCCAGCTCCTCACCTTGGACAGCAGCTCGCCCCCCTCACCTGGGACAGCAGCGCGTCACCCCACAACCCCCCCTTCCCGCTCCTAAACTAGGATTTGAGGGATGAATAGGATGAATATGCTCCCGAGTGGGGCCCCAGTCTAAATGCAGCACCGGGGCCTGCCAGGCTCTAGTTCCGCCACTGCTGCCACCTTTATTGGCTGGCTTGATCAGGACATCGGGCAGATCCCGTAACTCCCGTAACCGTGCACGTTCCATGCCGGTTAAGATTATCATTATGTACATGTGTCGCTATCTTTTCAAAGTCTCTACTCACCACCTGGACAAACATATCTACACTTGGGCAGGTGGAGAGTGGGGGAAGTTTCCTGGAGAGTGGACGGATTGATGGAGGAATCTTACCACCTTCTGTTGTCTCGTGCTCGGTGGGGAGCTCTTCCAATTCCTGTAGAATTATTTTTTCTTCTTCTGTGGAGAAGAGAGTTCACATTATCATTGAAAAAGTATCTTTTGAAGATCAAGGATCGTGCAAAAATATGCAGATCCTTGACAGCCAAAAAAGGATCGAATTTGGCCACGGGTGAAAAAGAAAGACCTCTCTCAAGCAGTGATATGTCATATTCAGATAACTGATGTGTACTTAAATTGATTACCTTCATGCCCCTTTTTTGTTTCAATCCCCCATAACCATGGCGCTTGTCTGTCCTGTGGGTACATGCAACAATTGTGTGGGTGTATCCCCCTGTGTATGCATTTTTACATGCTAACTGGTACAGTGGCGGACCTTGACCCCCGGGGGCCCTGGTGCAGCCAGGGTGAGGTGAGGAGCGGGGGGAGGGGTGGGGGGGGGTTTGTGGGGTGGTGCTGGTGGCCGTCAGACAGGTGTTTGCGACGGCTCTCCTACCTGCTGAGCCACGCTGAGTGCGCTCCTGGGAGCTGGAGGGGCAGAGGAGAGGAGGGGCAGGATCAGGCAAGGGAAGCAGGACACTTTCTGTTTCCCTTGCCTGACCCTCCTCTTCTCTGACAACGGCTTACGGGGGTCGGCTGGGGGCCCCCCTGTAGGCTTGAAGGGGCCCCCTAGCTGGTCGGGGCCCTGGTGCAGCTGAACCAGCTGCACCACGGTAGTTCTGCCCCTGAACTGGTACTATGCACTTTAACAACCAGGGACCAGTGAGCCATGGTTGAGCTCTATTATGTGCTTTCAGCACTTAATACATTGTATGTTGTTTGATTGCATGTAGTGTGGGGCCTGGGTAACTACTGTATATAAATTCTTCTGATGGTACAAAGTGAATTTATACCCATGTCCTGATCCTTATGCTCAACATCCCCTTGCATTACCTGGATGTGTGTTGCTAGTTGTATTTGTACTCCATAGGTGCACACCCACCATACAGTGCCGCTCTTCCTATGTATACTTCTCCTGTGTGATCTGGTAAAAATAAATGCACTGTCTTTTCACCTTTCTACAAGGGCACTTGGTCGTGTATTTTCTTCGCTTTGATGTACTGTATATGTGCCCGTGAGTGCGATCTGTCCCATCCATAGTTGAATTTTGTATATAATTGTGGCAAATACAAGACGACCTAGATGAAGTTCTGTAACTAAACACCAACATGCAGGCAGCTTCCACCTACCTGTCTGTTGCACCCGGTGCCATTCACCGCTAACACAGAGCAGTCTTAGACCGCTCCTGCCAGCGATTTTGCCGCTTCCACTGACGTCACGTCTACAGACAAGCGCATAGCCGACATCATGCTGATTGACAGCCTGCTCACCCAATCAGGTAGCGGGCAGCCGGCTGCCAATCAGCGTGACGTCAACAACACACCCACTTCCACAGACCAGAGCGGAAATGCTGCCTCTGCTCTGTTTAACCTGCCATGCTGTCCCCGGCAGGAGCAGTTTGTGACTGCTCTGTGCTAGGGGTGAACAGAGGTGAATGGTAACAGGCAGGTAGTTGGCAGCAACCTGCCTGTTGGTGCTTAGGCACAATTTTTTGGTGAAGATTTGTCTTCTTTTCACCTTTTTTATTTTTTTAGTCATTCTCTCATTTTCTCAAACGCTTCATTCACTCTCTATTTCGTGGCAACCCTCTTTTGATCTAACCTGCTAGAGGTGGTGTATCTTACGCCAGGGTGGACATACCATGTTTCCTCAAAAATAGGACATCCCTGAAAATATGTCCTAGTAGAGATTTTGCTAAAGTAGTAAATAAAAGACCTCCCCCAAAAGTAAGACCTACCAAATTATTCTGTGGGAGGCAGAAGACCAGGGCATGCTGAGATGATATATTTAGCCCGCTGCTGTATATATAGGTGACCGCTGCTGTATGTACCGATATTCTGAGCTCTTTGGCCAGATGTAAGTGATGCACCCCAGGGCCGGGGTACTCGAATCTCGGGCGTAGCTTTAAGGGACTGTCACTGGTGGCCGGAGCCCTGATCCGTGGCCCTGGTGGTCACGAAAAAGATGTTCAGTAAAAATAAGATAATAAAAGGTTTTTTTTTACGTGACGCCACCTGCAGTATCTGGTGATGGCACCAGCGCTGTCAGCAGACCTCCGAGGACTGTGGGTAGGCAGCCGGATGATGTCGCTACCTGCAGGTGGAGCGAAGTCCCCAGGGCAGTGAGATAAAGAAATGGTTTCACACCGGGAGAGGCGTAATCTTCTCCTTGAGACTGGAACACAGGTGACCAACTTAGTAGAAACAAGACACAGGAGACCTTCTTGCTTTGCACGGGTATTTATTGGTGACTCCTCAAGCAGTTCACAAAGTACATGGTCACGGGTAGCTAGCCAGGTAATCACCAAAGGATGCCAAGTCTCTCTGAGGCCCTCTACGATGTTCCTTCTGATAACAACTTCTGTTCTTCTCACTCACTGCGCTCTCGTTACTATCCATGCGCAGCCCTGCACGGAGCCCACTTCCTACCAGGCCTGTTACAGAGGTTACCCATCTCTCTAAGGGGCACAACCCGGTTTGGAGCTCCTTGTGGGGACATGCGTGTCGGACCAGGTTGGGGCTATATGAAAGGCCTTTAACCCACCAGGTTTGGCAGCTCAGAGCTAAACTTTCCTGCACCGCACTCGGAGCCGGTACTCCATCTTGGACTGGGTTCCCTCACGGACTCACAATCTTCAGTCCGGCACAGGCTTGCAGAAGCCAGGGATCCCCTTTCTGTCTTAGTTGCCTTCCTTTTTCAGGCACCGTCCACCGCAATCCTTGCAGGGACTTCCTTCTCCTCCTTCTCTCACAGAACTCTCCTCACGTTCTAACGAACTGTCACTCCCACTTCTTTCACTAAACCTTAGCTCCTCCCACCGAGACTAGTTCCCTAGCAACGGGTTAACCAAAAGGTCCCCTGACCTAAGTGTATGAATGCAGGGTTGAGGCCTCAGATTAACACTATCATCCTCTGGTGACCGGGATACCGCACACGCTAGTCTGGGTGTAGTACCCCTTCTGTGGTGCACTGACCAGTGGGGCACCACATTAGCCATCAGCCAATCAAAAGCCATCAGCTGCCAGCCAATCAAAGGCCAGCAGCTAATGTCAGGTATAGTAGCCGAGCCAGAGAGCTCAGAGAAGCACTCAAAATACATACATCATAGACCAGTGAGAAAAGAGGTGTGTGGGTGTGTGTGTGTAGGTGCGTGGGTGTGTATACGGTATGTGTATGTGTGTTTTCTTTTGCAGGTACGATAATGGGGATATTGAAGGCTGCAAGAGGATGATGGGGATAGTAGGGATGCAAGGGGATATTGGAGGCTGCAAGGGGATGAGGGGGATATTGGGGGGTGCAAGGGGATGATGGTGGCTGCAAGGGGATGATGTAGATGTTGGGGATGGCAAGGGGATGATGGGGATGATGAGAGCTATAAGGAGATGATGGTAATATTGGGGGCTGCAAGGGGATGATGTGGATATTGAGGATATATAAATGTGTATTCTTCTTCATGGAAAAATAAGACATCTCCTCAAAATAAGACCTAGCGCATCTTTGGGAGCAAAAATGAATATAAGACACAGTCTTGTTTTCGAGGAAACAGGGTATTACTGGAGCAACCTGTGCAGCCGTAGAGAGCAGAAGATTAAGAGGGCTCAATTCCACTTCCAAAGCAGCATAGAGAGAAGTATTGGACTGCAAAGGGCCCATATGCTGTTCTTGCACAGTGGTAAGCGGGTAGAGGGTGCTGCCACTTCGATCAGGGGGGTATAATATTTCTATGTGTATGCTTTATGGCCCCTTTACACGCCGCTACTGAAAGGTAGAAACCGGCAGGTATCAGAGACAATTATACCTGATACCTTGTAAACACCGCGCAGTAGCGGCATGTAATTCAGGTTGAAAGACAGGTATCCAAAGAGACAGGGAGGAACAACCCGAATTACACGCCGCTACTGCGTGGTGTTTACAAGGTATCAGGTGCAATTGTCTCTGATACCTGCCGGTTTCTACCTTTCGGTAGCGGTGTGTAAAGGGGCCATAAGAGTTATATATTTAATTATGTGCATAATGCTTGTGCTACTGCTCCCTGATACTTTGGGTAAGCTAGGGTTAAATTAGATAGTGAGCCAGCAGGTGGAGTTATGGGTTTCCTCTATAAGTGAAAGTGAAAGTGTTGCTAGTTTGGCTAGGGACTCACTAGGAGTGGGGCTCAGTTAATTAAAGAAGCCTACAGGGTAGGTTCAGGAGGAGAGTCCCAAGTAGAGGATGCCTTGCAGGAATCGGAACTCCACCTCTTAATTCGACTGGACTCTGTGGGTCATACCGGGATTTATGTCTAGTGTCCAAACTGTGGGGGGAAAATGAAGTGAATGTGCCTCTAAGGTATTGGTATTCATCTGCTGCCTCAAGCAGGTGCCCAGAAAGCGGTTATCCCCTCTGGTGTTGGTTTCGATGTTTCCTGGCATAGACTTGGACAAACAGGTCGCCATTGTGGTTCGATGATGTGGGAAATTGGGAGTCAGGAGGTATCGGGACAAGGAGTTACAAACGCACCTATCAGAATGCGCTCACTGATGGATTCTCAGTTAACTTATACTCCAGCCAGGAATAGGCCGTACAACACAGAGGCAATAGAAAGCAAACAACATTAATTTTTTAATGAAACTGAATAGTAAATTTTTTGTTTTTTTAGTATTAAATACATGTATTTAAGTAGTAAAAGATTGTTCACAAAGGCGAACTATAGAATCATGTCTATAAAGTCTCCCTTTAAGGATCTAGAAACAAGTACCGTAAATCCTTTACAGCTAATGAAGTTTATTCAGTAGCATAAAACTACTAATGGATTACACACCAAGTAATTATTTATGTGTATTGGGGGTAGATAACGGTGGAATACTCTTTCTATCAGGCTGCACAGGCTAAAACGTGTCCTCCAGCCATTCTGATAAGCTTCATTAATTGAAATGGTATTCAGAGCTGCACACATGCAAGTCCTTGTCTCAAATATTCTCATTAAATGACACCAGTGGCTACACATAATCCTGATAGCACCGCCATACCTCTGTAGTGTCTTATAGATACAGCTGAAGCCAGCTTCCCGCAAAAAATCAAGGAAAGTTTATAATTCGGTGTAAAGACCTAGAAAGGGTTATTCTGGGCAATGACAGTGAGTCTATACTTGTAATATTTAGCTAAATACTGTACATATGTGAACATGTAAAGTCAATTCTATTACTTTAGAATTAGTATTCCTTTATGGCAAAATCTGCTTAAAAATTCTAACTTTATGCTTTCCATCAGTTTCTGATAATATTACTCACATTTCAGTAATTAATTTCATGTTACCATATTTTGTAGATTATAAAACCGCCCAGATTATACAATGCAACCCTAATTTAAAGGAATAAAGTAGGAAAAATAATTTTTTGTATTAAAAAGGGTCCGTCTTAAAATCAGAGTCCGTTTTATAATCCAGATAGTTTACCTGGTGGCTCGGTTTAGCGGGGTCACATAGGGCAGGGTCACAGCTGAATGAAGTCAGCGGCAGAGTGGCTTGCTGCGGGCCTGAGGCTTGGAGGAGGGGGTGAAGTGGTGGCATGATATGCACACCATTGATCTCTGGTAAGTGGATGAGATGTGCTTCAGGGTAATGGCTGCGGATGCAGTGCACATGCAGATTGAGTTCTTGGAGAGCTGAGATCTCAATCTGTGCATGCATCACTTTCGACATGGCGGCCTTCAGGAAAAATGGCTGCGGAGTCGGCGCATGCGCAGATCAAGTTCCCAGCTCTCGACTTGTCAATCTGCACTTGCGCTGCATTCACAGCCCTAAAGCACATCGTGTCCCTTGACCGGTAATTAATCCTGCCTGTATCACACCACCACAACAACCCTTCTTTCCAACCTCGGCCCGCAGCATGCCATGCCGACAAAGCCTTCTTTCAGCTGTAATCCTGCCTCTAGTGAACCCGCTCCACGACACCCCCGGGTAAGCTATATCCGGATTATAAGATGCACCGCCATGATCCTCCCATAACTGCTCATTATGAGTATCGAGCACCTAAGCATGGTAGTGTTCGCTTATCACTAACTACAGTATAACTTATGAGTGAGCACTAAGATGCTCGAGTGTTCGGTACTCGAAACAGGGAGGTCAAACAGCTCAGATGAGCTCGACTCGAGTCCCTGAGTATAGTGGAAGTCAATGGGAAACTCAAGATTTTTTTCCAGAAATATCTCTATTTCTCTCTCATGCACACACTTGCTATTTTTTTCCTGACTTAGGAAAGTGTTCTCACATAGTGTGTCTCTGGCCTTGGAGTGAGAATTGTAACTTTGTTCTATATTTTTAAAAGGTTGCAAATAATACATTTTGCTTAGACCTAGTTGCATAACTATCCATGTCTACTTTCTCACCCACATTTCTAAGTGCTGAAAGTAGTGTAAACTGCAACATTTTTTACACAAAAATAAAATGTAACAAAAGTTGAAACTTTTCGACGTAAAGAAATAATGGCATTAAAACCTTGATACTATCCTCCCCAATGTGAGCTCTTTTCAGCAATACTTGTGATCTTTCATGTGTAGAGCTAGATGTACTAGGCCACACAGAAGCACAGGGAGCTATAGGAAAAGAAGCACTAAATCACTGCATTCAGGGGCGTAACAATTGCGGTTGCAGGGGTCGCGGTTGCGATGGGGTCCAAGCCTATAAGGGGCGCGCGCCGCCAGCCGCCCCCTGCTCCCGCCGATCCCACCGCCCACTTCACAATGGATGTGTGTCTCCGAGGACGTACATCCATGTAACCGCATACCAGCACACGCCACTTTGGGGCCTGTGTGTCAGGGAGAGGAGGGGGGAGCCTCCTGCTTCCAACTACTGCCTGCCCCTCCCCTCACTTCCTGTTACAGCCGGGTTTCCTTGTGTGTTCCACTGTGTAACGCATACATCAGGCTGGTGCCGCCTTCTACAATAGTAGGCGGCACTTCCTGCTTTATGTGTTCCACAGTGGAACACACTCTGGCACCGCTGCCTCCTGAGTCTTCAGCAAAGGTGACCAGAGCAGTGAGGGAACGGGGAGAGATAAGTACAGATTTATTTTCTTGAGTACACCGTGGCCAGAGGACTATAGGGGGGGTGCATTATACAGTATGGAGAGAGGAGGCTGCATTAGAGAGATGAGGATGCACTAGAGAAAGGAGGCTGCACTAGAGAGAGGAGGCATATAGAGAGAGGAGGCTGCACTATATGAGGATGTACTATATGAGGCTGCACTATATGGAGAGAGGAGGCTGCACTATATGGGGAGAGGAGGCTGCACTATATGGGGAGAGGAGGCTGCACTATATGGAGAGAGGAGACTGCACTATATGGAGAGAGGAGGCTGCACTATATGAGGCTGCACTATATGGAGAGATGAGGCTTCACTATATGGAGAGAGGAGGTGGCACTATATGGAGAGAGGAGGCTGCACTATTTGAGGCTGGACTATATGGAGAGAGAAGGTGGCACTATATGGAGAGAGGAGGCTGTAATGTGACCAGGGCTATGGGTACTCGGACACCGGGACTGATGGGTTCTTGGATGGGGGAATCACGGGTGGTCAGGATCCTGATTCCGTGCCCTGGTTATCATTTAAGTAGATGGTGGCGGAGAAGGGAGTATTTACAGGGGAACCTGACGCCACCTGTGGATCCTGGTAATATAGGTACCGGCGCTGTAAACCGGCCACTGAGGTGATGGTGGGTGCAGCAGAGAATGGTCCAGCTCCCCACAGGAGGAGCTTTTACCTCAGGGCAGCGATGATGGATGAGGATGAGGCGAGTTGTAGTGCTAGTTCTTACCCCTCTGATGAGCTGCTGGTGATAGTGTTGAAGCCCTTCGGGCACCAGTGAAAAGAACAACGGAGACCAGTTCAAGTTTGACTCCACTTTACTGAGAACCAGCAGATGATAAAACCTAACACGGTAAAGTTTGGTTTACCGGGTGGATATTGCCAGCTTAGAGTCCCCTTATGGAGACTCTAGAAGTTTTTCTCTCTTTGTCTTTCATGGTCAGTCCTGTTCTTCCTGTCTCTACCACCTTCACATCACTCTCCCGCCAGTCCTACGGTATGTCACTAGCCATCCAGGTTGGTCCCTTACCGGTACGGACAGGAGCAGCAGAATCACACAATTTCTCCCGCCACCGGAATTCAGTCCACGACCACTAGTGTCCTCAACCTGTTTCTGTTCTGAGGGGTGAGATGTCCTTGTGGTGCTGTCAGCAACCCGATTACTAAGGGCCCGCAGCTCGTCGGTCTGCGGTCAGAGTTGAACTTCTGACCGCCTCGGCTTCCCGCGTTGCTGATGCTTTTTTCCCCCATTGTGGCCAGCTGGCTCCAACCAGTCCGGGTCCGTTGCCTTCTGTCCTGGACCCACACATAAAGATGGGGCGCCCTCCTGTCAACCGCACTGTCAGGCCCGTCCTCACTGACTGCCTTCCCAGCACTGTCTCTAAACTGTCACTCGCGCTCACTACTCTACCCTAGGCTCCACCCCCTTTTGAGACCTACTAAATTACCGGTCCCCCCTACTCTAAGTGGCCTAGTCCTAAGTATGTGTAAGAAAAGACTCCATAGGTTAAACCCTGAACTGACAACTTACAGAGATATCACATTGGTTGTCAGATTGCAATACCTCCCTGTGGCGCCTAGCTATAGGGGCACCACAGCTGCACTATTTGAGCTGCACTATATGGAGAGAGGAGGCTGCACTATATGGAGAGATGAGGCTGCACTATATGGAGAGTGGAGGCTGCACTATTTGTAAAGCTGAGGCTGCACTATACGGAGAGATATGAGGCTGCATTAAACTATATGGAGAGCTATGAGGCTGTATTACACTATATGGAGGGCTATGCGGCTGCCTTATACTATATTGAGGGCTTTGAGACTGCATTATACTATATGGAGGGCTGAGGCTGCATTATACTGTATAGAGGACTATGAGGCTGCATTATACTATATGGAGGGCTATGAAGCTGCATTATGCTATATGGAGGGCTGAGGCAGCATTATACTGTATAGAGGACTATGAGGCTGCATTATACCATATGGAGGGCTGTGAGGGTGTATTGTACGATATGGAGGAATATGAGCTGCATTATACCATATGGAGGGCTGTGAGGGTGTATTATACTATATGGAGGAATATGAGACTGCATTATACAATATGGCGCGTGGATAATGGGGGTGCATTATGATAAATGGATGTCTATGGGGGCTACATTATGAATAGGAGACAATGAGATGCATTATAATACATAGAGGACTATGGGGGTACATTGTAACATATAGAGGAATATGGGGGTGCATTATAATAATTGGAAGACTATGGTGATGGGAGGAGGAACACCATGTATACCAGGACGGGGGATATATATACCACGATAAGGGTCATATTTCAGGATGAGGTACATTAATACATAATGAAGGGGAGAGGGGTCAATTTGTGGGTCTTTATAGGATTTAGAATGTTAAACAGGGCCAATACAACTGACCAACGTGCGCCGGGGGCCCAGGTCCAAATTTCGCACCGGGGCCCATCAGACTCTAGTTATGCCACTGGCTGCATTACAACTTGGCATCCAGTCGAACACCTCAAGATTATTTTCCTAACTTATTTGTACAAAATGAAATAAAAAATTATGAATTAAAATGTAAACTGGATGACAGTTTGATTTTGTTGTAGATGGTGCTGTGCGGAGGACGGCTACACCACTTAGGCTGCTTTCACATGTGCGATTCTGCCTGTTTGCGGACGATCTGGCAGCTTTGCCGCATCTGCCGCGCAACTGCTCACTTGCAACAAGCCTGCGGCAAGCCCAATTAATTCCCTATGGGACTTGTGGTTTTGCCAGATCTGGCACTTGCGGCAAGTCAAAAAAAACGCTGCTAGCAACAATTTTTTTACACTGCTGCAAGTACCGGATTTGCTGGATCCGGCAAAACCGCACTTGCAGCACCTGACCGCAAGTCCCATAGGGAATGAATTGGGCTTGCCGCAAGTCAGCCGCGGCAGATGCGGCAACGCTGCCAGATCAGCCGCAAACCGGCAGAATCACATATGTGAAAGATGCCTTCCAAGTATTACCACCCCTACTTTCTAATGACCAGGGATGGTCATCATAACCTTGCCATCAGTATCAGGCTGGCTTCACACCACGGCAAGATCCGATCCGGGGCTATCAGGGATGAACCTGACAGCCCCGGACCGGATCAGCACACAGAATCAGAGGGCCAAATATGCCCTCCTATCCAGTGTGCAGCCGGACGCAGCTGCCGCTGCTGATGATTCAGGACCACGGCTCGCAGGGAGCTAGCCGCGGTCCTGAAATAACAGTGGCATGCAGCCGCAGGTGTCCGGTTCCCAGAGCCCCATAGGCTCCCATGTTAGGGAGCGCCGGATTGCCCCGGATCCAGGAGGACCCGGGAGAATCCGGGAGGATCCAATTTGGGGAGATTTTTCTCCCCGGACACAAAAATGGTGCATGCTCCGATTCCTTCCGGATTCTCCCGGACATCCAAAAACCGGATGCCAAAATACATTCATCCGGCGTATTCCAGCCCCATTGGGTTAGTATGGGGCTGGAATCAGATCCGGGGGTATCCGGTTCACATTGGACAGCCCCGGATCCAAAAAAACGTGGTGTGAAGCCTGCCTCAGATGGCATCTCATATGGTACATTTACACGCTGCTACCGAGGGTAGCAACAGGTAGGCACCGCATGTGCACGTTTTCAACGGTTGCTAACGGTACCTGATGCTGCAAATACACGCCGCCACAAGGTGCTCCACAGAAGGTATTTTTGTTCCCCGGAAGTGCCGACAGCTCCTGCGGCTTACTTCCTGTGGAATACCTTCCCTGATTTACACGCCGCTACCACAAGGGAATCTGGGCGTACATATTGTGCGCCGTAACTACATAGGCGTCACAGAGTAGTGTATTACGCGGCGCTCGTACAGTGATTGGACAATGCAATAACATCATGATTGGCCAGCCAGTGCAGGGAGGCTGGCTAATACATGACGCTATAGCAAATGTGTATTGTGACTGGTCATCTCGTTAAATATGCCGCCCTGTGCAGGGACAGCCAATGGGTACACAGTACTCCCCACCAATGATCGCTGATGGGGCGTGGTATACATGACGCTGTGGCACGCCCCAGGTAACTCAAATACCGTGCCTGTGCCCTGATTACACATTACCTGCTTGTTTTTCAGCACGGCTGAAAGACAGGTATCCAAAGAGACAGGAAGGTACAACCTGAATTACACGCCGCCACTTAGCGGTGTTTTGAAGGTAAAAGGTACAATTGTCTCCGACACCTGCTGGTTGCTACCTCTCGGTAGCGGCGTGTAAAGGTACCATTAGAGGTATGTCTCAAATTTGTATGTTAAAAAAGTTTAATCAAAATAATCTGAGTTAAAAAAAAAAAAGTGTACCTCGAGTATCCTGAAGCTTGATTAAGTATCAAACAGGCTCTCTCATCCTTAGTTTTAACATTGTAATAAGCGACAGCACATCCCTATTGGTACCTTTACACGCCGCCACAACAGGATGGATACAACCCGCTACAGGCTACAAATGTAGCTTGTCGCGCCAATATCGCCCGTAGTAGCGGCGTGTGAAGACGGGACGACACAGCCGGCTACAGATACCTCTGTATCCGTGCACTGCCCATAAACATATGGCTACATCGCCGATTGTAGCGAGCTGTATCGGCGTGTAAAGATGTTACGGAAGGGAACTCGGGACAGCCTGCAATGTAGCTAAGGCGTGACCCTGGCTCCGTGTTACCGCGCCCCATGTGCGATCATTGGTGGAAGCTGCTGCATGACGATTGGTAGTCGCTGCCTAGGGAGGCATATTTAAGGAGCTGACGAGTCACACTACACAATCGCTCGAGCGTGCTGTATTACTCAGCCTCCTGCGATGCCTGGCCAATCAGGATGTTATTGCTTTGTCCTATCAGCGTACGGACGGCTCGTACTCTCAATTGTGGCACGCCTATGTGCTGTCCCTGCTGCACCAGGTCCGCCCATAGTAGCTGGTTATAGCGGTGTGTAATTGAGCTACAGATGGCTACTTGCGACACCCGGCGATGTAGCTAGCTGTAGATGTAGCGTGGCGTAGCGCACCTTGTGGCGGCGTGTAAAGAGGGTGCGGTTCCCGTTGGTAACCGTTCGGCTGTGCTCGTGCACGTGAAGTTGCCGTTGGTATCCATCCTGTTGTGGCGGCGTGTAAAGGTACCAGTAGAGTTTCAATATGACAACACAATTGATGATGAGAGGCTCTGGCTGCCTCATACTCTTCTGCCTCCACGGACGCCAGGATGAGCCGGAGGAAACTTCATTCTGGTCAGGTTTAGAGGAATCATGATCAGCCGAATCAACACCCTCTCCCTCCTGCTGTTGGCTTAAATGGTATCTGACAGCAGTTTTAGCTATGTAGCCTGTGGGCTACAGAGACCAGGGGCGTAACTACAATAGGTGCAGGGGTTGCAATCGCACCCGGGCCCTGCAGTCTAGGGGGGCCCCAAAAGTCCCTTTGGCCCATAGAAAAAGACTAATATTATTAAAGATTTGCAATAATTGGGGGCCCCATTGGAGCTTTCGCATCGGGGCCCCTGGGCCTGAAGTTACGCCACTGACAGTGACTTTGATATACTTAGTGGGCTGTGTTTTGCAGTTTCAGCAAAATCAGTGTTTTATTGGAAGGAGATTATCGGTACAGGACAAGTTGTCTTACGCCTCTTAGTCCAAGACTGCCGCACCGCTAATTAGCAGCTTTTTGTCAAAATAAAGTGTACATCTGAGAGGAGCATGATATACGAACAGAGATTTTTGTTGTAGGTTCAATAAAATCAGTATTTTATCAAAAAGATTATCTCTACAGGATTAGTTGTCTTGTACCACTTAGTACTCCTGCTCTTTATTACCACAACCTCACAATGGATTGGCCGCTTTCTGCCTATGCACAGGGTACAAAGGAAGCTGCCAATCAGGGTTATGGGCAGAGTTATACACAGCTGAGTACTGCAATGGTGGGTTTACACGCTCCAACGTCGGTCCAATATTGGATCCGACGGCGTGGGAGCACGCATTTTGTGCCCGGATTTCAAAGAATCGCATCGGAGGTTTACACAGCACAATATCGTGATACAATGTCCCTACGATGTCTACGCCCCCCGACCCAGGAACGACCATTTAACATGGGAGTGAATGGGGACATTGTACTGCACATCGTAGTTGTGCTGTCACACAGCACGATCCGGCTCCAACCGGCATCCGACATCGGGCCGTTGGAGAGCAGGCTAATTAGATCCCCGATATCGGTTTGACATCGTTCGTGCATCGTATTGGATGTTCACACCATACAACGCACGAACGTTATCGGGTCCAACGCACGAACCACATGACTTTTGGTCGGAGTTGGACGCCAATATCGGGACGTGTAAACCCACCATAAGATCTGCAGCAGAAAAAACTTATTCAATTACAACTGCTGCACTCACTAAACTAAGGGTTCTATCTTGTTGCTGTGTACAAATGGAATCATGTATCCATGATTTCACTGCAACCAGTAAGTTACCTGGTGACAAGCTACAAATGTAGCCGTGTGTAAAGGTACCCTAAAGGTACCTTTACACGCCGCGACGGCAGGCTGGATACATCGCGCTACTTCGCGTGCACGAGCACGCTCAAACGGCTACAAACGGTCAACGCACCCTCTTTACACGCCGCGACAAGGTGCGCTACGCCACGCTACATCTATAGCTAGCTACATCGCCGGGTGTCTCAAGTAGCCAGCTGTAGCGTAGCGTACCATGTTTACACACCGCTCCAACAAGCTACTATGGGCGGACCCGGTGCAGCAGGGATAACACATAGGCGTGCAACAATCTTGGTTTACGAGCCGTCCGTATGATGATAGGACAGCGCAATATCATCAGGATTGGCCAGGCATCGCAGGAGGCTGGTTAATAGAGCACGCTCGAGTAATTGTGTAGTGTGACTGGTCAGCTCCTTAAATATCCCGCCCTATGCTGCGACTACCAATCATAAAGCAGGAGCGACCTCCAATGATCGCAGATGGGGCGCGGTAACATGGCGACTGTGTCACGCCTTAGATACATGGCAGCCACATCGCCGGGTGTCCAGAGTTGCCTTCCGTTGCTTCTTTACACGCCGATACAGCTCGCTACAATCGGCGATGTTGCCTTAAGTTTATGAGCAGAGCCCATAAACAGATGTATCTGTCGCCGGCTGTAGCGTCGCCTCTTCAGACGCCGCTACTACAGGCGATATGGACGCTACAAGCTACAATTGTAGCTTGTAGCGCGATGTATCCAGCCTGCCGTCGCGGCGTGTAAAGGTACCATTAGTGATACATCACTGGAATCAGGGTCTCTGTGTCATCATGCTGCTGTTGGGACCATGGGACGATGTTATTGCAGCCAGTTGATAATGCTCCCTGCAGGCGGGGCAGTGCTGCTGCTGAGCTGGTCGAACAGAATAAGACACCGGAGGTTTGCTGACTGTGTACGCAGGTGGTGCATCAAGCCTACCCACCGCCTGAGACAAAAAACAGGTGGGGGAATTGCTATCAGTGCCAGGCGGCATTGAGGAGCGGGGGGGGGTTGGTTCTATCAGTGCCGGGCTTCATTGAGGAGTAGGGGGTGCCATCAGTGAGGAGCAGGGGGAGGGTGTCTTGTCTGGTGGCGGCATGCGCTGCGATCTTACCAGCTGCTAACAGGAGGCAGAAGAATAAGGAAGCTGCGCGCGCATTAGCACCGCCCCCTTCAGCTCTGCCCTGCCGCTCTCCTCCCTGCTTGCCACCTGAGCCTTGTGGCTCACATTGTCCATTGGACGGTGCGGCCCTGTGTGTACAGGTACTTTACTGGCAACAGTTCACGGTTCAGTCAGTTTACAGTCAAGCAGTCTTTGCGGGGTAGCTGGCCGGGTAGTCACCGGAGGGTGCAAAGTCACTCTGAGGCTCCCCAAGTGTTCCTTCAACTTTACGTTCACTGTCCTCTGTCTTTCTTGCGCCTCCTTTCTATCCATGCGCTGCCTTGTACAACCCACTTCCTACCAGCCCCGTCAGGTGTGATGAGGTGACCCTTCTTCTCTAAGGGGCTCAACCCGGTTTGAGGATACCTGGTGGGGCTGCAGGTTGTGGACGAGGTCGGGGGCTGCTTGGCAGACCTGTGACCCACCGGTATTGGCGGCTCATGGCTGGACTCGCCTGCACCACGACTCGGAGCCGATACCCCATTGTGGACCGGGATTCCCCCAGACCGTTTACTCGGACAACCTGGCACAGGGTCTCCCCTTACTGTCTGGGTCGCCACTCCTTTTCGGGCGCCCTCCCTGTGGTGTCCCGCTAGGACTTGTTCCTTGCTTAGTCCCTCAGACTAGACTGTGTGTGTGTTTCCTGCTCCTTCTATTCTAACACTCCACCCACTGGGGCTGGGTCTCCCAGGCAAACAGGTTAACCCTTTAGTCCCCCTATTCTAGGTGTAGGGATGCTGGGATGAGAGCCTCAGTTGACATTATACCCTCCAATGACTGGGATACCGTACACTCTGTTTTGGGTGCAGTACCCCTACTGTGGCTCACTGACCAGTGGGGTGCCACATTAGCTCCTCCCTCTGCCTATGACACGCAACTCAGAAAACGGGTACTCGGATCTCGGGCGTACTGTTGTGGGAATGCTGCGGTGAAAAAAAATCACTGAATTAGGACATAATACTAGAAAGAAAAAATCACCAAAATTTAGCCAGGTAAAATATCCGTTGCACCTAGCAGAGGGCTGCCAGCGCCACTGGTAGGCAACACAAGTGTACGAACACCGGTGCTCAATCCCCTGCAACCCAAGCATGGGGGCGGCTGTGGCGCCTGCGTCCAGCCATGCTGACAAGGAGGAGACTGGTGGCATTCATGGACACAAGGTTACCAACAGGACGTCAGCCACACAGGTCTAAGTGAAGCAAAGTGTCAGCACAGCCCGCCGGTCACGCCCACCATTAGACCAGGCGGGCTGCACCGCACCCTATATATGCATCACAAATGACCGACGCCCCCCTGAGGGCTCAGCCACATACTGCAAAAGATAAAAAGGTGCAAAAAAAAAAAATCTAAAGATAAAGATGTAAGGAGTTAGTGGATATTTGGCCAAATACGTAAGCTCGTAACCCATGTCAGTGGCCCTCATGCTTACGAGTCCTGTCAAATGCTGCGGTGGTCGGTGCCCGAGACCGTGCCCTTGAGTGGTCATATAAAATGGGAATAAAAAAAATAAAAACAGTGCCGTGACGCCACCTGTAGGTCTGGTGATGGCACCGGCGCTGCTGAGACCTCCGGGGGATGGGCGGCAGCAAGGTGTAGTAGCCCTCTACAGGTAGGGCAGTTTTCCCCGGAGTAATGGAAATAGGAATGAGGGAATAGGGCAGCGTAGTCGTTGTGGTGTGGGGTTAGAATAAGGGACACACACACAAAAGTCTCTTTCTGCACCTTTACTGATGAAAACCGGTACACGTCCAGGCATGAAGAGTGCACTCTGGGACTTCCACTTTGAGTGAGGTGTAAGCCTCCCTTTGTCCTTTGCTTTGTCCTGCAGCCAGGCTAGATTGAAACCAGTCCTGACCTCCTGTGTCTCTACACCCGGTTTGCTGCACTGAGGGCTCTCTCTGGGCTACCCCTTTCTCTCCTGCCATCCCTGGCTCTCAATAGTGGGTGCTGCGGGTGTCCGAGAAGCTAAACCTCCGCAGTGTTCTGCATTTTCTGCAGGGATGGTCTCTCTCTCCCTGTGTGCAGACTCGGTCTCCAGTGACCGGGGTTCTGGTGGGATGAGCCGGGATGGCTCCTCTGCCCTCGTCTGGAGTGTTCCTCTCCTCTACCTCTGCCCTCGCTCTGTGGACCTCACACTAACCTAAGCACTGAGCTGACCTTCACAGTTCTTGTACTGACTGCACACTCTGGCTAATTTCCCTCCAGCACCTGTATTTATAGGGGATCTGGCTTAAGGGCAGCCAATTGAGCTCCCCCTACAGGACTGGGGTGGAAGATGTTGGTGTACAGTTGTGGCCAAAAGTATTGACACCCCTGCAATTCTGTCAGATAATACTCAGTTTCTTCCTGAAAATGATTGCAATGGCAAATTCTTTGGTATTATTATCTTTATTTAATTTGTCTTAAATGAAAAAATACAAAAGAGAATGAAGCAAAAAGCAAAACCTTGATAATTTCACACAAAACTCCAAAAATGGGCCAGACAAAAGTATTGGCACCCTCAGCCTAATACTTGGTTGCACAACCTTTAGCCAAAATAACTGCGATCAACCACTTCCGGTAACCATCAATGAGTTTCTTACAATGCTCTGCTGGAATTTTAGACCATTCTTCTTTGGCAAACTGCTCCAGGTCCCTGATATTTGGAGGGTGCCTTCTCCAAACTGCCATTTTTAGATCTCCCCACAGGTGTTCTATGGGATTCAGGTCTGGACTCATTACTTGCCACCTTAGAAGTCTCCAGTGCTTTCTCTCAAACCATTTTCTAGTGCTTTTTGAAGTGTGTTTTGGGTCATTGTCCTGCTGGAAGACCCATGACCTCTGAGGGAGACCCAGCTTTCTCACATTGGGCTCTGCATTATGCAGCAAAATGTGTTGGTAGTCTTCAGACTTCATAATGCCATGCACACGGTCAAGCAGTCCAGTGCCAGAGGCAGCAAATCAACCCCAAAACATCAGGGAACCTCCGCCATGTTTGACTGTAGGGACCGTGTTCTTTTCTTTGAATGCCTCTTTTTTTCTCCTGTAAACTCTATGTTGATGTCTTTGCCCATAAAGCTCTACTTGTGTCTCATCTGACCAGAGAACATTCTTCCAAAACGTTTTAGGCTTTCTCAGGTAAATTTTGGTAAACTCCAGCCTGGCTTTTTTATGTCTCGGGGTAAGAAGTGGGGTCTTCCTGGGTATCCTACCATATAGTCCCTTTTCATTCAGACGCCGACGGATAGTACGAGTTGACACTGTTGTACCCTCAGACTGCAGGGCAGTTTGAACTTGATTGGATGTTAGTCAAGGTTCTCTATCCACCATCCGCACAATCTTGCGTTGAAATCTCTCGTCAATTTTTCTTTTCCGTCCACATCTAGGGAAGTTAGCCACAGTGCCATGGTCTTTAAACTTCTTGATGACACTGCACACGGTAGACACAGGAACATTCAGGTCTTTGGAGATGGACTTGTAGCCTTGAGATTGCTCATGCTTCCTCACAATTTGGTTTCTCAAGTCCTCAGACAGTTCTTTGGTCTTCTTACTTTTCTCCATTCTCAATGTGGTACACACAAGGACACAGGACAGAGGTTGAGTCAACTTTAATCCATGTCAACTGGCTGCAAGTGTGATTTAGTTATTGCCAACACCCGTTAGGTGCCACAGGTAAGTTACAGGTGCTGTTAATTACACAAATTAGAGAAGCATCACATGATTTTTCTAACAAAGCCATTACTTTTGTCCACCCACTTTTTTATGTTTGGTGTGGAATTATATCCAATTTGGCATTAGGACAATTATTTTTGTCTTTTTTCATTGAAGACAAATTAAATGAAGAAAATAATATCACAGAATTTTTGATTGCAATCATTTTCAGGAAGAAACTGAGTATTATCTGACAGAATTGCAGGGGTGTCAATACTTTTGGCCACAACTGTATGTGTGTGTCTCAGCTGTGGAAATCCCATTGTGAACCAGAGAGTTCTGTGGCTTATGAGGTGGTCATCAGGGTAGGGGGTACTCGGACACCAGGGCTGATGGCGACTTGGCTGGGGGATCATGGCTGGTCAGTCCCCGGTCCCATACCCTGGACCCTCAATGGCAGGGATGGTGGGGGATGATGGGGATTGATTACGTGATGCCACCTGTGGTACCTGGTAACGTGTGTACAAGCGCTGTGGCCAGCCGCTGAGGTGATGGAGGTGCAGCTCAGTGTAGTACAGTTCCCCACAGGTGGAGCTTTACCTTAGAGCAGCAGGGATGGATGGGGAAGTCGTAGTAGCATCTCTGCGGTTAACGCTGTGGATGGCAGCGGTTAAACAGGCACATGCACACACAGTAGTCTTTGTTTTGGTACCTTTTACTGATGACAGGTAACAGGTACAGTCTAGAGAAGTAACCAAGTCCATGGTGCAATTTGGGACTTTAACCTTGGAGTTGTGAGGTCTACTCTGTCACTGTGTACGGTGGTTTGGGGTAAGTCCTGCCTGTAACTGAACTCACCGCTCCTTCTCCCTCCCAGGGCTTTGCTCTATAATTGACATTGAGGCCCTTCTGCGGGGTCTCTATTCTTCCTTTGGCCCCTGGTCCTGTGTTTGGTCAGTTTCATGTATCTCTTAGACTCTTACCTCAGGAGGATTTGGTCCTCCTGGTCCTTCCGGGCTTTTACTGCTGCAGTGGATGCTTTGCAGTGATGGACTCTTGTGTCCGGGTGAGCTAAAGGGAAGCTTTGTCTGTTCCCTTCTTTAATTCCCCTATTCCGCCACTGGCCAACGACCCTCTCCCAAGGGTGCAGCACAGCCGGGTCAGTGTTCCCTGGTCCTGGGCCTGGATCGTTCCCAGCGACCAGCTTCTCACTTCGGCTCTCTTCTTTGACTGGAACTAACTGCTTCTCACTGGACCAACTGACTCCTCCCCTAAGGCCTGGATCTTTTATAGGGGAACTTGCGTAAAGCAGCCAGTAGAGCTCCCCCCTTCAGGTCTGGGGTGGAAGGTGTTGTGTGCTGTGTGTACCAAGGTGTAAATCCCTCCTTGCACTGGTGGATCCTGTGGCAATCCCCTGCAGGGGTGCCACATTCCCCCCTAGTTAAATACAGTCCTCCGGGACTGAAACATTTTTCCATAAACATAACTTAACTATTTACATTTGAATTTGAACAGAGTCTAAAAATCAAAAATTTACAAAAACCAGTGAAAAATGGTTAAACAGTCCATACAGTGCTAGTCCATCTGCTGCAGGCTGTTTAAAGGGTGTTTGCCACTACCAGTCCTGTGGCTATGGTTCATTTTTAAAAGTAAGAAAGGGAAATTCAAAAGTCCAACAGGCAAAGTCTCTGTAGGCTTAACGTTCAACATTACACAACAACAAACACTACGGGTGCCTCAGCGTAGGATTCCTAGGTACTGCAGGGGCCTATAACGGGATTCCACTTGAGAAAGACGGTACTACACCGTCGAAACATGTCGTGGCGGATGGAGGATTTCTAATAAGAGGACTTTCCACAAGCAGGGTTCCTGGCCTTAATTAGAGCGCCCTACAGGAAACCGTGCTTTTGAATTCACAATTATCATCTCGCATAGAGAACACGGCTGGAGCAGCTCGTTGATACTTGAGGACCTGCAGACCGAGCTAAATCCTTTACTAGGAGAGAAACACAGGACCTGCCTGCGTCAGTGCGCCCGGTCACGTGGGGCGGCAGCAGACGGGGTTACAGAAGGAAGCGAGCGGGGACGCCGAGACTCCCGGGACGGAGCTGATTCAACTTGTCTCCACACCACCGCAAAAAACTTTTAATAGGAGAAAGGAGACCCTGACCGCTTCCAAAATCTACACCATTGTTGTGCGGGGATTGCACAACAATAATAGGTTAGTGAACACGCATATTATTATCCCCCGCTGGTAACATTGATAATGCACTAGTGCGCCCCCTGTATTTCTTTTGTTTTTCTAACGGGTCATAAGCGCTGTAAGCCTCCTGGCCCTGGGGTCACCTATAGTGATGGGTGAATCCTAAATTACTCGGAATCGCTTGACTCTAGCGAGTCCGAGCACAGGACTCGCTACTCGTTGCGAGTCTAGCGAGTCCAATGTTAATGAATGGGGAAGCGAGTAATAGCGAGTAGTGTGAGATTTACAAATCGCAGATGTGTCTCGGAAGCTTCAGCCTGAAGCAATCCTAGTTTTGTCATTTATTTGCATTGGACTCATTTACTTTGCAACTGTAATCGCTGGGAAACTCGCACAGATAAGAGTCCTGCTTTCTCCTCTGTGCTGGCTGCCAGCTCCAGGGTCCTAGAGCCCGCCTGCTGCCTGATGTAGCAGTGCTGAGATTGTTCTCAGTCTGCTCATTCCCTGTGTACAGACATGAATGTCTGTGCACAGAGATGATGTAGCAGAGCTGAGATTGTTCTCAGTCTGCTTATTCCCTGTGCATAGACATCTATATTTATGCACAGGGGATGTAGCAGAGAGGACACCGCGTTTTGGACTGCGTCGGACGGAAGAGGATTTTTTTAATTACAGATGGAGTCCCTAATGGCTTTTTTTTTTATTTCTAATAAAAAAAATTTTTTGTGTTGTGTTTTTTTTAAAACAATTTAATAGAAATTCATGGCGGTCATGTCTAATATTGGCGTGACCGCCATAAATTTCGGGCTTAGGGCCAGCTGATAATACAAAGCTGGCCCTAACCTCTTTATTACCCAGCGTGCCACCGCTACCAGGGCCGCTGGAAGAGCGGGGTTCAGCGCCAGAGGATGGCGCTTCAATGAACGCGCCATCTTCTGGGGCGGCTGCGGGCTGCAATTTGCAGCGGGGGGTGCCCAGAAAGCTTGGGCATCCCTGCGCTGCGGATTCCAGCCCCCAGCTGCTTAGCTGTACCTGGCTAGACATAGAAATTGCGCGGAGCCCCACGCATTTTTTTAAAATTATTTCATGAAATTCTGAGATTCTGACTCTGACTCTGAGACTCTGACTCTGAGACTCTGACTCTGAGACTCTGACTCTGAAATTCATGAAATAATAAAAAAAAAATGCGTGGGGCTCCGCGCAATTTCTATGTCTAGCCAGGTACAGCTAAGCAGCTGGGGGCTGGAATCCGCAGCGCAGGGATGCCCAAGCTTTCTGGGCACCCCCCGCTGCAAATTGCAGCCCGCAGCCGCCCCAGAAGATGGCGCGTTCATTGAAGCGCCATCCTCTGGCGCTGAACCCCGCTCTTCCAGCGGCCCTGGTGGCGGTAGCACGCTGGGTAATAAAGGGGTTAATACCAGCTTTGTTATACAAGCTGGTATTAAGCCCGAGATTCTTAATGTCAGGCCACGTTTGACCCAGCCACTAAGAATCTCCAATAAAGGGTTAAAAAAACACAACACAGAGAAAAATTTTTATTTGAAATAAAAAAAAAAGCCATTAGGGACTCCATCTTTAATTAAAAAAATCCTCTTCCGTCCGACGTAGTCCAAAACTCGATGTCCTCTCTGCTACATCCTCTGTGCATAGATAGATGTCTATGCACAGGGAATGAGCAGACTGAGAACAATCTCAGCACTGCTACATCATGTCTGTGAGCAGGCGGGCTCTAGGACCCTGGAGCTGGCAGCCTGCACAGAGAAGACAGCTGGACTCGGCTGGCAATGTAACAGCAGTTACTTTGCGAGTTTCCCTGCTATCACTGGCACAGTAGCCGAGTCTAATGCAAACAATGGCAATCCTAGTTTTGTCAGCGTTTCTGACAAAACTAGGATTGATATTGATTTGCATTGGACTCGTGCGAGTAATCACTGGGAAACTCGCAGAGTACCGAGTCCTGCGAGTCCCTTACTACTCGCCGAGTAACGAGTCCTAGCGAGTAGATTCGCCCATCCCTAGTCACCTATTGGCCAAGATTTTGCTCTCCCTAGACAGCTCCTGATGCCAACTCCACTCAACCCTCTTACTGATGTTGTGTACCTGGTCTGGGTTGTTTTAGCCTACTCTTCACCTTTTTCTGTACATTAGCATTAATAACATATATACATTTTAAACATATTTACATTTCCCACATTTTACCGCTTATTCTCTGTACCTAAGTGGTGGTTGATCAAAGTTACTACGGGTTGACCTACATAGCACTCGTATGTCACTAGTGTCTGTACCTGGTGCGGTGTATGCATTGTCTATCAGTCTATTAGATCTACGTATTTCTGGAATACCGTAGTATTGGCGTAGTCTCTCTAGTGGACTGGCAGGTTCACCGATTGCCGGGATCTCTGGTTCCGGTACAACGGGTGGTTCTTCTTCTCTTGGCACTTCTACTGCTGGTGGGAACATCAAAGTTGGGATTAGGTATGTACCTCCTATTTGAGGCCAATCTCCTGGTAATTCTCCAATGAGTGTTTGGACTGTCTTTAGCTTCTCTTCTCAGATTCTGGATAAGGTACATCTTCTTCTGGTTGTAACTGTTGAGGGCACTTCTTCAAATGATCTCTGGACACTGTTGCTGTTGTTTCGTCATGGTCTTTGCTAATGACACAGGTTTTCTGGTTATCAAATTTAGAAGGTAATACAGTGCATGGTTCTTTTTCCCATTGATCATCTAATTTGTGCATTCTTCTTTTCTTTTCAAAACCAATTCACCTGGTGTTAAGGGTGTTCCTTGTGCACTTTTGTTAAAGTTGGTTTCTTGTTTCTGTCTAGATTTTTCCAGACTTCTCTCAACGCATTCTTGTATTTTCTGGTATTGTTCTTTCCTACGAGTATCCCAATCTGCATCTGTAGTATCTGCTTCAGGAACTACTATGCCTATTTCAAAGTCTACTGGCAATTTTCCTGGTCTTGCTCTCATGAGGTATGCAGGGGTACAATTTGTTGAGCTTACTGGGATGTTGTTGTAGATGTCAACAAGATCTGGTAACTTTTCTGGCCATTGGTTTCGTTCTTCTAAGGGCAGAGTTTTCAGCAATTCAATTACCAAGTTATTCATCTTTTCGCACATTCCATTAGTTTGAGGATGGTAAGGCGTGGTGCGAAATTTCTTGCATCCGTATAGGCGACAAAATTCTTGAAATATTTCAGCTTCAAAGGCAGGACCTTGGTCTGTCAATACCTGTTCTGGATAACCATGTTGTCTGCAGAAATAGGCTTGAAACGTTCTTGCTGCTGTCTGAGCTGTTAAGTCCTTTACCGGAGCTACCACAAGGAATCTGGAATAGTGGTCTACCATGGTAAGAGCATAGGTGTAGCCCGATTTGCTGGGTGTGAGTTTGACATGATCTAAGGCAGTTCTAATGGTTGTTTGGTGATGATAGGCTGGAGTGGTGCTTTCTGGCTGTTATGGTCTCTTCTTCTTAATGAGCACGGCCCACAATTTTTACACCATCTTTCGATGGAGGCTCTCATGCTGATCCAATAGAATCTCTCACGTAACAATATTTCCAGTTTTCTCCATCCAAAGTGTCCCGCTCCGTCATGGTACGCTTCCAATACCATTTGGACATCTCTCTTTGGAACCACAACTTGCCATACCATTTCATATGTTCTTGACTTGATATACCGTCTGCACAGTTGACCTTCATAGATGAAACCCCTGCTTCTATCTTTCCTCAGGTACTGGGCCTCTGGCCATTTTTCTCAATTTGGGAATCCGGTTGGGTTATTAACTTCTTTACAAGGCTCACTACCAGATCACTGTCTTGAGTCTCCTTCCATCCATAGTGAAGCAACGGGTTTAGTGCAGCAGTTTGACGGTTTTGGTAAATATGATCTTCAGCCATTTTCCATTTTCTACTTTTATGGAAGGCTGGCAGTTCTATTTCCTCTAAGTCATCTTCTTCTTCAAGTCCTTGCAGATGTACTTGAGCGTTTCTAGAGAGGGCATCAGCATTTGCGTTGTTGCGGCTTGCCCGGCATTTGATGGTAAAGTCATAGTTCGACAGTCGGGCCATCCAGCGTTGCTCCAATGCACCAAGCTTTTCGGTAAATTTCGAAGCTGCCAGGTAATGCTTGAACCTTTCTGTTATAGCCCAGACCAAGGCCAGGAACTCCAACTTAAAGGAACTGTAGTTTTCCGGGTTTCTCTCGGTGGGTCGAAGTTTTCTGCTGGCGTAGGCAATTCCTCTCTCTCTACCATCTTGGATCTGGGAAAGGACTGCTCCAGGCCCACATTGCTTGCGTCGGTGTAAAGGATGAATGGTAGGTTATAATCGGGGTAAGCCAGGATTTCTTCACCGGTTAGAGCATGCTTCATCTGTTGGAAGGAGTTTTCTTGTTCTTCTCCCCATTCCAATGGTGGCTCTGAAGATCGTCTCTTCTTAGATTGGCCCACCAGAAGATCTTGTAGTGGCGCTGCCATCTTTGTGTAGCCCTTTATGAATCTTCTGTAGTATCCAACCAAACCTAAGAATTGATGTACTTCGGTGGTTGGTCTCTGCCAGTCCTGGATAGCGGTTACTTTTTCCGGGTCTGGTACTACTCCATCTGCGCTGACCACATGCCCGAGATATTGGACTTTAGGTTTCAGCAGGTGACATTTAGATGGTTTGAGCTTCATCCTGTACTTTGCTAAAGCTTCAAATACCTCCGCCAAGTGTTCCAGGTGTTCTTCGTAGGTTTTGGAATACACGATGACGTCGTCCAAGTATAAGAGTACCGTCTCGAAGTTCCGGTGTCCCAGGCAACATTGCATGAGTCTTTGAAACGTTCCTGGTGCATTGCATAACCCGAATGGCATGCTGTTGAATTTGCATAGGCCCATTGGTGTTGTGAATGCAGTCTTCTCTCTGTCTTCTTCTGCAACGGAGACCTGCCAATACCCACTAGTGAGATCTAATGTGGAGAAATAATTAGCAGTCTTTAATGCGGCAAGAGACTCCTCTATTCAGGGTAACGGGTAAGCATCTTTGTGAGTGATCTTATTGACCTCCCTGTAATCCACACACATCCTCATCGTGCCATCCTTCTTTCTGACTAGGACTAAGGGGGCTGCCCAGGGACTACAGCTATCTCTTATAACCCCGGCTTCCTTCATGTCCCACAGCATCTCTTTGGCATGTTGGTAGTCATTTGGTGGAATGGGTCTGTGTCTCAATTTAATTGGGGGATGATCTCCTGTGGGTATGCAATGGTGTACCCCTTTAAACCTCCCAAAATCTAATGGATGCTTACTGAATATCTGTTCGAACTCTTGTGCTACCCGGTAGACTCCGCGCTTCTGGTGGGAAGGGGTGGCATCAGTTCCTACGTGCAAACTACCGGGGTAGTTTTGCTTCCTCTTCCCCACAATTTAATACATGGATTGGTACAATAAATAAATAAAATAACACTTCTCCAAGGCAGTTTTCAATTACATTAGTGCCAATTACCATGTAGGGGTATTTCTCATCAGGATTATCTTCTACCACACATACCCCTTGGCCTTTTAACTCTACCCTCCCCAGCTTTATTGTCACTTCTCTGAACCCCACCTGATTCTGTGGTTGCCCATTAGCTACAAGAATGACAAAGTTAGGGTCTGAGGGTCTAAGATCAGCGTCAGACCAAAATTGTATGTAAAGGATATGTGGGATGGTGGTAACCTGCGACCCGTTGTCCAGTAGGTCCAACATGGGGATTCCTTCTAGCGTAATGTTGAGGTACGGACGGCTTCCCACATACCAATTACGCCAGTCATATGGGCCCAGTTGTCCTACTCCTGGGGGCTGGCCCTCGGGCCCAGGAATCTTGTGTTTAAAGGACATCCTCTTCCAAGGTGGCCGGGTTTGTTGCATCGTAGGCAGATGGGTTTTCCTGAAGAATCCGTGTAGCCCCTGGCTCTGCGTTGGAATGGTGCGTCGGTCCCCTGAACTAGCGACTTATTGGTCCCCTCCACGGGCGACATGGGTCTACATTGGAATGGTGCGTTGGTCCCCTGCACGGGCGACTTGTTCTTCCTCCTCATCCATGGGACATCCTCAGGGCAATCAGCTAGTTGGATTTTGCTTGGCATGGCTTGCAAGAGTTTTATTACATAGTCCATATTTTTGGTTAGCTGCTGCACCTGATTGCGCAAGTCATCATCAGACTTATTTGCTACAGCTTATCTTTCTACTTTTGCAGGGTCTTTGGAAGCGGGTTTAAATTTGATGGGAAAGGTGTTAACCTGCCAGGATTATATTGCAGGCTCTACAGGCACTGGATTCTGTAACACTGTTATAGCACAATCTTTTAAGTCATTAGAGTTCACAGTTGGATGATCCAAGACCCACACATATACCTGCTGGAGGTGGAAGTCTGACCTCAACCCCTCCGTAAACTGCTCTGCAAGCATTTTATCCTCTTCCAGTGCACTTGCCGGATCTACCTGTTTCAAGACCGGTGTGCCCCTTGTAAACGGAGGGCATAGTCTCTGATGGTATACTGTGGTCCCTGCTTGCACTGGTAGAACAGCCGCCAGTGTTTTCCTTGACTGGTCTCCCTGAGATCAGTGAATGCTTTGTGATGTTGGTCTGCCAGGCATTGCTCCCACCTAGCCAGAATCCTACTCCACACTGATGAGGGGCAATACCCCGAAACAGCTGTCTGTGGATGGATACCTGGCTCTGTTAATTCCCTTGTCATATTCTTAACTTGTAACTGAGTGGGATTCTGACTAAAAGGGCCACTTAATATGGTGCTTATGGTGGTCTCCGCAAGGATTCCACGCCAGGGCTAGGTCCTTCCCTGGAGAGATATCTGGCTAGTCCCGTGTTTGAGACTCTTAATCGAGGTCCATTTGCATATTCCTATTCCTCCACTGGCCTCCGACCCTCCCCCAAGGGTGCAGCACAGCCGGGTCAGTGTTCCCTGGTCCTGGGCCTGGATCATTCCCAGCGACCAGCTCCTCACTCCTGCTCTCTTCTCTGACTGGAACTAACTGCTTACTGAAACTAACTGACTCCTCCCCTCAGGTCTGGATCTTTTATAGGGGAACAGGCTTAAGGCAGCCAGTAGAGCTCCCCTTTCAGGTCTGGGGTGGAAGGTGTTGTGTGCTGTGTGTACCAAGGTTTAAATCCCTCCTTGCACCGGTTGATCCTGTGGCAATCCCCCGCAGGGGTGCCACACTTACCTGCACAGGGCGCCACACACCTTTAGCTTCTCCCTCTGCCTCTAGCTCCTCCCTCTGCCTCTAGCTCCTCCCTCTGCCTCTAGCCCCTTTTTCTAGCTCCTCCCTCTGCCTCTAGCCCCTCCCCTCCACCATCATAGAATCTCATCAGTAACTCTGTCATCTCCTATCTCAGTAATGGGAAAGTCTTCACTTTTACAAATTTGACCTCAGAATTGTGAATTTTACCAATGACTGATCAATTCTGGCAGAGAAAGGAGCAGATTTCTCTGAATATATATATGACAAAGTTGCTTATTTTCATGTGTACTATTGATTAATGAAATAAAAATGAAAATGAACGATTACTCTTTAATATCAATAAGCAAAACATTGTTTTCTATTATAATCAACAGCACAGAAAAAATAACATATTGTACCTAAATATATGGTGGCCGAAAATGCCAGTCAATTGGGGGTTAACTGCTGATCCAAGTCCAATGAGCTGATTCCCTGCTCATGTGATGTGAATATTAGCATGTAGTGCACACAGCTGCCGGCAGAGGGAGCTCCTGCACACCCTGAGCTGTGGATGCTCCTGCAGTTGTCAGACCTGGGCTCCCTGTAATAAGCTGCAGAGCAGAGGGTGATGATCAGAAGACATGGTGTATGCCCCAGGCTTGCTGAATGACTCTGTGCAGCAGAATGTCAGCCTTGGGGACTCCTCAGTAGCTGGGCTCAGCAGGACTGCTCACAATGTGGTGGCTGTGTGCCTGGGCTGCATCCTGGTGCTGGGATCTCTCTATAACTTTCTGGTGCTGCTGATCTTTGTGAAGTTTGAAGCTGTGAGGACTCCTATAAACATGATCCTGCTGAACATCAGTGTCAGTGACCTGCTGGTCTGTGTCTTTGGGACCCCCTTCAGCTTTGCAGCCAGTGTCTCTGGTGGGTGGCTTATAGGACAGCAGGGATGTAAGTGGTATGGCTTCTGCAACTCCTTGTTTGGTGAGTAACCTGGGATTTGACTTGCAGATGTAGCAGAGCTGAGCCATGTCTGTGGTTTTACATAGGACTGCAATAAACCTGCCCCAAATAATGTAATGACAAACTCAGCTCTGCTGCATCTGCACATTATTGTGATGTTGGGTTTGATGAGTAACCTGGGATTTAATTAGCAGCATACTTGTATGGCCTCCAGGCTGAGCCCAGATGCCCCTGACCCCTCACCTCTGTGGGTATGGGGGCACTGCACTTGCCATATGATGGGTCAGCTGTACCTGTCAGTGTATCTGATGTGTGGCCACCATGGCATCATTATAGGGGCACTATGTCTTGCACAGTTTGGGGACTCGCTCTTGTAGGAACTGTGACCCGCACAGGCTCAAGGTAAGGTTACATCGTGGTCAGGACCGTATTTCTGGCCTTTTTTAAGTGAAGATGTCACATGTTTGTGCAGACTTTCACCAGAACTACCCTAAAAAAACAAATATTACAAATCTTTCTCTCTTGTGTGCGGGTACTGTGGGTCATTCTCTGGGGTATGCGGGTACTGTGGGTCATTCTCTGGGGTATGCGGGTACTGTGGGTCATTCTCTGGGGTAGTTTGGCTTATAATTTGGGGCAATGTTTAGAAAAAATAAATCTATGCTATACTATGAATAGGTTATAACTTGCTGATTTGCTTAGGGTCCATTTGCTGGAAGCCCCAGAGATGCCGCCTCTGGAATCCTGAACATAGAAGCTGAATGGAGTGGACGGACATGTGGACGGCCTTTGCTCCATTCATTGTCTATGAGAGTACCAAGTACAGCAGTCCCATAGACAATGAATGGAGTGGAAGGGCACGTGCACAGCCTTCACTCCATTCATTGTCTGTGAGAGTACCAAGTACAGCAGTCCCATAGACAATGAATGGAGTGGAAGGGCGCATGCACAGCCTTCACTCCATTCATTGTCTGTGAGAGTACCAAGTACAGCAGTCCCATAGACAATGAATGGAGTGGAAGGGCGCATGCACAGCCTTCACTCCATTCATTGTCTGTGAGAGTACCAAGTACAGCAGTCCCATAGACAATGAATGGAGTGGAAGGGCACATGCACAGCCTTCACTCCATTCATTGTCTATGAGAGTACCAAGTACAGCAGTCCCATAGACAATGAATGGAGTGGAAGGGCGCATGCACAGCCTTCACTCCATTAATTGTCTGTGAGAGTACCAAGTACAGCAGTCCCATAGACAATGAATGGAGTGGAAGGGCGCATGCACAGCCTTCACTCCATTCATTGTCTGTGAGAGTACCAAGTACAGCAGTCCCATAGACAATGAATGGAGTGGAAGGGCACATGCACAGCCTTCACTCCATTCATTGTCTATGAGAGTACCAAGTACAGCAGTCCCATAGACAATGAATGGAGTGGAAGGGCACATGCACAGCCTTCACTCCATTAATTGTCTGTGAGAGTACCAAGTACAGCAGTCCCATAGACAATGAATGGAGTGGAAGGGCACATGCACAGCCTTTGATGCATTCATTGTCTATGGGACAACCAAGTACAGCAGTCCCATAGACAATGAATGGAGTGGAAGGGCACATGCACAGCCTTTGATGCATTCATTGTCTATGGGACAACCAAGTACAGCAGCACTTTGCGCTCTCTTCAGCAGTCCCATAGACAATTAATTCAGAGGAGGCCGTTCATATCCCTTTGTTCCTGTTTTTAGGATTCCTGTACCTGGATTTTAGTATCATTGGCATTCTCAGCAGTTGGAATACGGTAACTTGTTTGTTGTGTAAGACCCTTTGACAGTATGGGGACCTCAGATTAGCAGGTTATCCCATATCCAATCCCTTCATCTGTATTTGCAGTGTGGATCTATGAGGGTTAATAATAATAATAATAAATAATAATAATAATAATGCCATGGCTTTGATTGTAGGATATTGCAGTTGTTACTGTTTGGGGTTCTGGGGCTGAGATTGAAAGAGGAGTGATCAGAATCTCTAGGTTGGGGCTTATGTCTGAAAACTTGTGCACAAGTGATGATATCAGAGGAGAGGAGGATGGGGTCATCAGTATTTCAATACTCAATGAGATAAGCTGGTGCTAGGTGTATGGAGAGTCCAGTGCTCATGTGTATGGGAGAGTCCTGAACAATGTCCGGCCTATGGCACTCAGGTACGTATATCACCAGCTTCAGCATTGGTTTAACTAATACCGATATATCGGAGAAGACGATCATTGAGCGTTTGTGTTGAAATTCTACTGCTCATCTGAATAATAAAAGAGAAGGAGCAGGTGTGTAGAAATAAATGGGATCACCCAAGATATATACACAAATTATACAAGATTTATTAAGCACCAAACACAACAGGCAATTAAAAGCAATAAAAGGGCCATAACGTGCCCCACACAACCCCACAAAACTCACAAGCCCTAGCACAGGTTAAGATGTATGCAAGTGGGAAAGAAACACTTCTTTATCCCCAATGAGGTTAGAGTTACACATCCCCTAAGGTTAACAGAGTTTACATAGAAGCTGAATTGCACTATACAAAGCAATTGGGTATTTCAATGACCCCACATGGACCTATAACAAAATCCAAACAGTGCACAGTGCTGATAGAAGTGGGGAGAGAAACCTTATCTCATGTAGGTATAGGAGAACACCAATGTAAAGGTGAGACATAATACTCAAACAACCAGTCATCTAATATTACCATGCCTGAGAATGGAGAGGTAGCCCATTGGTGCTGTTAAACCTTTGGATCCCGCTGTCAATCACTGACCGCGGCATCCAAAGGTGCCAAAGTGGGGAATGCACTGTTCCCCGCCTGCATCGGAGATCCAGTGATAATATTGCGAGATCTCCGCATTCACGTGATAGCCCGGGGTCCTGGCTTCACCCCGGAAGCTGTCACAGAGCACTTCCGGTGAGTGGTTGGGAAGTGCTGCCAACCACTCGCCATCCACGATTCTGACAGATACCGATGTGCTGCAGCTCATCTGTATCTGTCAGAAGCGATCGGATAGTGCAGCAGGGTGCCGATCTATGGGGCAGTGTAAAAATAAGAATCAATGAACAAATAAAGTTTTTACAAACATGTGAGAAAAAAAAAAAAAACATGAAAGTTCAAATCATCCCCCTTTTTCCCCATTCACAACAAAAGTATTAAAGATATGTTTGGTATCGCCGTGTTCAGAAACGCCCGATCTATCAAAATATAAAATCAATTAATGAGAGTCTTAAACTGCGTAACGGGAAAAAAAGGTCAAAATGCCAAAATTACGTTTTTGGGTTTTTGTCTTTTTTTTTGGTCGCCGCAACATCGCTATAAAATGCAATGGTGGGCGATCAAAACTGCACATCTACCCAAATATAGTATTATTAGAAACATCAGCTCAAGACGCAAAAAATAAGCCGTCATATGTCTATTGACGGAAAAATAAAATGTTATGACTCCTGGAAGCAGAGGTGCAAAAAACAAAAATGAAGAATTCCAGGGTCATGAAGGGGTTAAACTCTGTTGACCTTAGGGGATGTGTAGTGGTGGGTTTACACACACCAATCATTGTATCCAATATCTGAACAGATCTCTGGTTGCAGTGAAATCATGGACACATAGTTCCATTTTGTGGCTGTGTACAACATGGAGCAATGTGTCCATGATTTCACTGCAACCAGAGATTGGTTCAGATATTGGATACAATGATTGGTGTGTGTAAACCCACCATCACTCTAACCTCATTGGGGATAAAGCGTTTTTTCTTTCCCACCTGTATAGATTTTAACCTGTACTGGGGCTTGTGAGTTTGAGGTTGTGCTTGCATGTTATGGCACATTATGCATTTTAATTGTAATTGCTTGCTGTGTTTTGTGCTTTAATAAAATGTATATATTTGGGGTGATCCCATTTATTTCTACACACCTGCTTTTCTCTTTTGTTATTCATGTAACTTTGGAGGGGTGTTGTGGAGATCCCCTGGGCGAGGAATGTGGTGCCCTCTGCTTTTACTACCTATTACTTATCTGAACCCAACCGATCACATTATGGGGATGTGTGACGTCCTTGACATCAAATATGGGATTGGCCTTTCATTGAATGTCCAAAGTGTGTGATAGAGGCGCCGGTCACTCTGTTATATTCATGTGACTATTTACAAGTATTTCGGGAACTCTTACCCATGTTTCAGCTGTAGTTGGGGGGCACTGAGTGAAACTTCTTAATGAAAGTCCAAAAAGTCAAACTCCATTTAATCCTATCAGCAGGTCAAGAGTTAGACAGAATGGTGCCATAGGTAAAATTACAATGGAAATTGCTTTATTTTAGTTACATTGGAGTAATAGGTTTGATGATAGTGACTTCCTTTAAAATGTCATTCCTAAAATAGGGGAAACTCTAGGATAAGCGATAACTTAAAGAGGACCTGTCACCAAATCAGGCATGGTGATCTAATTACAGCACTGGATGCAGCAGGTCTGCAGCATCCAGGCAAGGGGTCCCCCAGCACTTGAGCAGCCCTGTACCCCGAGATAATACAGTTAGAAAACTTACATGCTCCAGCCACTAAGGAGGTGGCTAGGGGCTGCAGCCAAGGGCAGATTCACACCCCCTGCATGTGTAATCTGCCCACCGCTGCCAATCATTCTCTCCCTGTCTGCAGCATTTAAACTGAGGTTTGTTTTTTTTCTCTCTCCCAGAAAGTCCGTTAGCCCCGCCCCCTGAAGGGCGGGGCTAAATGGGAGAGAAAAAAAAACTGTTTAAGGGTAAGTTCACACTTACCCGGCGTGTTTGTCGGCGGCAGCTGGCGGGACCCGCCAGGAAGCTCCGGCGCCGTCCACCGGCTTCCTGTCGGGTATGTGCGGGCGGTATCCGGCGGCTGCCCAGCGGGTTCTCGGCGGCGATTCTGCAGCGGCTGGAAGCAGCACATGATTCTGCTTGCAGCCGCTGCAGAACCGCCGGTTTTTAGAACATGGTCATTCTTTGCTAACCCGCTGGGAAACCTGCGGGTTAGCAACGGATGACGCTGGGTAACCGCCGGTGTGTGCACAGCCTTGGGCTGTTTACATTAGTTTTATTGTTAATCCAAACGCCGGTTTGGATTAACATAAATTAACATAAAACTAATGTAAACAAAACGGCGGTTTACACAGGTAAACCGCCGAAAACCCGGCCAGTGTGCACTTACCCTAAATGCTGCAGACAGGGAGAGAATGATTGGCGACGGTGGGCAGATTACACATGCAGAGGGTGTGAATCTGCCCTTGGCTGCAGCCCTTAGCCACCTTCTTAGTGGCTGGAGCATGTAAGTTTTCTAAGTGTATTATCTCGGGTACAGGGCTGCTCAAGTGCTGGGGGACCCCTTGTCTGCATGCTGCAGACATGCTGCATCCAGTGCTGTAATTAGATCACCATGCCTGGTTTGGTGACAGGTCCTCTTTAATGATTGCTGAGCATCATGGGACATCTTTTCACCTCTTAAAACTGAAATTGCAACACCAAGAAGAAAGTCATGGAATTATGGATAGATATGGTAATGATCTGCAAATGATGGGGAAAAAAATGGAAACATTTTCAAAACCTCTAGATTTATTCAGTATTTAGTATGGGCACCATGTGCAGAAATCCCCGCAGTTGTAATATTCCTTGGCTGCTATTAATCGCCTGAGGAATGCAACACCACACAATGTACATTGACAAATCATCAAGATCCACTGCTGGCAGCTTCCTTGACAACTACAGACCAATGACGTCTCACACGTGCTTGATGGGAGGCGAGTTTGGGACACTTCAGGCTATGGTAGCATGATTGGGCCACTTAGGCTGCTCACATTAGTAGGAGAAGATGTGGCCTGGTGTCAAGTTGAAATTCGGCTCCTAGGACGCTTAGGAGAAATGACCATACCTCTGGTTGGATGACCAAATAAGCTGAGATGTTAGCTTACCAACAATAAAAGCTTGGTCCGGCTACCATGCATCATTACGCCCCCACACCAAAACCCAAGGTGAAGGACTGGTCTGATCCCTTTTGAAGATCTTTGTTGGTGCTCACTCCTAAGATTAGAAGAGTGGCGCGTGGTGATCCACTCTGTATTGTAAGTAAAATTGTCACGTATCAAGCATAAGGCGTCAAACAGTGTCTACCTAAACTATCAAAGTTTTTGCATGACATTGGGATGCAAACCAGATGCCCATTTACCTATGTGTTCATTGATCTGACTCCAACGCTCTCAAAGTCTATCATGATGCGGAGCAAGACTGAGGTCTGTCCTCCTCAACGATAAGCTCCACTTTTGCATTGACTGCAATGATATCTGGAGATCACATGGGCAACTCCAGGAGGAAGCTGTCACAAGGGAACGTGAAAGAGTCCCAGGAGCACCGGCCACATGTTGCTCGTGCTGCTGTGAGCAGCCACCACTTCTCCACGACTTTTCCTTCTTAGTGTTGCCGTTTCAATGTTAAAGTGAATTTTGGGAATCAATAACTTAATGTAGGACCATTTTCAAGATATATATATATGTATGTGTGTGTGTATATATGTATTTAATATATTAGTAGATGGGTGCCCGATGCACAATGCATCGGGATTCTAGCAGAGCGAGTCTCTGACTCGCAATGGCCGCTTCGCGGCCAATGCTTCGCGCTGCTAAGGCGACTCGCCATGCCCGCTGCGCGGGCATAGCGAGTCGCCTTAGAACTGCTCGCAATGGCCGCTTCGCGGCCAATGCTTCGCGCTGCTAAGGCGACTCGCCATGCCCGCTGCGCGGGCATAGCGAGTCGCCTTAGAGCTGCTCGCAATGGCCGCTGCGCGGCCAATGCTTCGTTCGTATCCACATGACCACGGCGAGTCGCATGCGAGTGTGGTGCGCGAAATCCATTCGTGATTATATAATAGATTATTATTTTTTTTTTTTTTTTATCTTTGAATTAATGAAGTCAAAGGTGGCAACCTATCCGAAGTATTGACATGTTAGAATTCAGAGTTTCAGAGTTGTGGTCTGCTACAAAGCCTTTGTGTTAGCAGCAACTGAGGACTTTCCATTCATTGACAGCAAACAGAAACCTTAGAAGTTTATAAACGAGGGGAAACATTTTAGAAAGTTTAACACACAGTAGGGGATTTGCAACATGGTATTTGCTGTCGATGTTTCTCCTGAAAAATGTATAGTTTAACTAAATGATAGTGAAATGACTGCCAAGACTAAACTATGCCAGAACCATGTGTAAAAGCAGCCACCTGTCTTTCATGTAACCTTTAGGCTTCCGTTACACTTGGTGACCTTCCAGCGATCCCGACAACGATACGACCTGGTAAGGATAGCTGGAACGTTGCTACCTGGTCACTGGTGCGATGTCAAACAGTCAGATCTACTCAACGATGCAGCAACGATACACCGACCTGTATAACGACCTCGGTGGTCGTTGGGACTCTGTCACACAGCAGCTAGTCTGACAGCTCAGACCTACGTGGCCAATGAGGTCGTTGTTAAGGCATGCTGCCTAGCGGGAGCCCGATTATCAAAAAATGGTCCAGGCCATTCCGACACAATCGGCGATGTCACAGCGGTGGCCCGGTCGCTGCTACGTGTCAAACATAGCAAGATCGCTGGCGAGGTCGCTGTTGCGTCACAAAACCTGTAACGTATCAGTGATCTCGTTATGTGTAACGGGGGCTTTAGTTCCTGGCTATGGTTCACACATGAATCGAGAGCTTGTGTTTATCAGGATGAGGGGAAAAATCTCTTTCCCTATGAAAGAGTTTGATCTAGTTGCCCTTCAATCCAAAAATATATTACAGTTTAACATACGTCATACTTGCGATGGGGTCGTGAAGCTGATTCCAGGATCCTGAAAAGGCGCAGCAAAATAGTCAGGAAAACCTGTGTTTTAGCTGCAACTTTTTTATTGCCAGAAGATCAGGTTTTGGCTGGAGCAACAAAAGCAACATGTGAACATCGCCTAAATAAGGTGTTTGTGTGTTATTTTTGTGTTTTTTTTTTTGTTTTTTTTTTTTTAAGTTTTGAAATCAGAAGCCCCTTTTAGCTCTATGAATAACTTTGTATGAACCTGTAACCCCAGATGCAATAATTGATAGGTCTGCAGATGTGCATACCAAGGAAAAACAAACAATGTCCAGTGTGGATTGGTATCTGACGGTTATAGTGCATTTTCTATGGGCTTTATAATGGCATAAAACAATTTTCTTTACGAATTTCTATTAGACACACCGGCGCCACCTACTGGTTAACAAAAGTAAAGCGCCTCAAATGACGCTGAACAGATATATCGGAGCACAGAAGATCAGATCCTCATACAGTTCTTGGAATAACATCTTTAATTTTCATATTTTATGGCCAGAGGACCACAACATCCTGATCAGCCGATGTTCGGGACCTACTTTTTGTCTAAAAACTTATCCTTATTCAGATCAATTTATAATAATGCACCAGAATGTATACCTATGGAGTTGTAGTAAAAGGAATGGGAGCACATCGGACCAGCACCCCTCTACCCATTCATCACACGCTCTACCCACAGGCTCTTGTGCTAAAAATGAATTCTCCGAATGTGACCCCAGTTTATGATCCCCCTTGGTCAGTATATAACAAAGCTACGTGCAAAAGGAAAACCCATTTTATGTATAAGGTGCGACATCTGTACACAGCCTCACACATTAGCACATTGTCATCTAAGAGGGTGCGTTAGTGATCTGCAATCAGATCCTGCCTGACCTGTGAAATGCCATCAGACTGGGGGCCACAGGCAACAAGGTCACCCCTTCTCCAGAGGCGCATGCAGGGTACAAGAGGCAATGAAAATAACATAGTACATTTACCTAATTGCTTATTGTTTCCTAGCAGTGTGATCTAGGCTGGATACAACAGCATGATGACCTCCTTCTATCAGCAAGAATAATTACATCCTATTTACCAGTGAAGCATTTCTTATTGCAGTCAGCTACATTCCCACCATGAGGTTTTAATGCTGCAGAATTTCTGCACTTATTATTTTTATTATATTACTTATGTTTTTTGTTGTGTTTGTACCTTATTGACACTTCAGTCTTTGTATTTTTGTTATGTCTTGTTTAGTGAAATGATTCTGGAAGAGTGTAAAGGCCCCGTTACACACTACGATGTCCCAGCGATCCGACCAACGATGGGGGTTACTGTGACATCGTTATGTGATCGCTGGTGAGACTCACCAGCGATTGGGACCAGCGAGAATGCTGGTAACCAAGGTAAACAGCGGATAACTAAGCAGAGCGCTGCGCTTAGTTACCCGATGTTTACCCTGGTTACCTGCTCCCAGCGCTTGCTGTGCGGTGCTGGGAGGTCGTTGATCGGTGGTCTCCCGCTGTCACACATGCCAATGCTGGGCACCCAGCGGGAGACCAACAATAAAAAAATGGTCCGGGTCATTTACCAACAATGAATGAACTTATCATTGGTATGTGTCACACACAACTATGTCGTTTCAATGATATCATTAATGATACCGTAGCGTGTAACGGGGCCTTTAGGGTGAGTGATGCTAGTATAATTTTATTTTGTATTTGCCTTTTTCTGTTTCGTCTAAGGGCCTGTTTACATCACATGCCAAGTCCTAGTATTATATAAATGAATACCTGTAATGGGTGGCAGATTCTACTGTATAACAATAGTCCCAGGTATCCATTAACTGGACACTTTGGAGATCTTTTGGGAATGGATTCTAGCGGCTGCAGAACCAATGACCGGTGGTAAAGCTGGGGTTGCTGAAAAAAAGACACCATGAAGGGCACCTCACGATCACGCATATGTACCTTCAGGCTAGGGCAGAGCTAGAGCTAGGGCTCCCATCCCGAGAGGCTGGGGTCGTTCCTGGTGAGTAATGTGAGGGTCATGCAAGTATCTCGCATGCAGCTTGCATAGTGTGTCTCTGGCCTTGTAAGGATACCTGGGATCTACTTCTTCATTGAAAGGCTCTTGACTAATGGAGGCATCATCCGCCAGGAGAACTTTGCTTTCTACTGGGCTGGGTTTCTGCTGGAAGGGAGAAGGTTTTGATGAATTGACTCCAGTACCCCGGCTCCTCAAATATTTTGGACACCGAGCTGCAGGTGCCACCTAAAGCTGTTTAGCGTCTTCAGTCTGTGCACTGCTTCATTAAAGCCCTCTGCTTGTACAGAACAGTTACTTTACTGGGATTTCCCTTGTTCAACCCCTGATTTACATTTTTATATGATACCTGAGACCTTTAGTGGCGCAGTGCACACACAGCCCACTGCCTCCAACCCCATGAGCTGGAGACAGCGACTCCCACGTCTGTCCCATATGCTGATTTTGTAGTAGGTGACTGACTTATGCTGACCAGGTATCCTACCCTCCACCAATGTGCCCCTCCCTCTACAGGATAGCCTCACATGCATGGTATAAGGGGGCTCTCCTATCTGATGCCTCATGTGGATGCACATAGCTGACTCTGATTCTGGAGGAGACTTGTATGTGCAACTTATCCAAAGGGGGGGGGCTCCAAATGTCATGTGAGCAGAGCCTAACAAACTGCTATGTTCCACATTTCTTCTAGTGAGTTGACTTGTCTCTAAACAATGAGGGTATGAATCTGCACAGACCTCCTTTTTTCCTTCAATGTTGGCACTGTAGTGATATGCCACCAATTATTTCTCGAAAGGAATGAACTTAATGGATGCCAAACAAAGATCTCGCCTGATTAAGGATGACGAACATTGCTGAAGTGAAACAGCATAAATTGTTATCTTTGTCTAATGCTGGAGTCCCCAACCTGTATCTCAGGGGCCACATGTGGCTTGTGGGCCCATAATTTGTGACTTGTCACAAACTTGCCTGCCAGCACCTGGGCATGTTGGGTGACACAACCCGTTTTTTATGGCTTACATGGCTGCTGCAGAATCCACAAACCACGTGAACCATGCGGCAATAATCACAGACAATGGATATACAAGTGGCCGCAAACTGCGCTGCCAGTGGAAAGAAAAACAAAGTGGTGTATATTCCAAAGTGGTGATCTTTAGAGCTGAATGTGGCTCTCCTACCTAGAAGGGTTGGGGACCAATGGTCTAAATGGACTCTTATCTTTTTATATGGATAGGATGGAAAAACAAACCACATTGTATATAGGCAACATTTTAGAGGATGCAAAATTAGGCTAGGGTCACATTTTGCGGTAGCAAATGCAGATCCTGATCCAGTTTTGAACTGTAAAAATGCTCAAAACCAGATCGGGATCTGCAGCACATAGGAGCCCATTATGAAACTGGATTGCACTACATGCAATCCGGTTACCGCTTCTGGATTTGCAGCCTGCGGTAAAAATCATGCAGGCTGCAGTTTTCGGAGCGGTTTGCAAACCGCAGCAGGCTTGCTATAATGGCTCCTATGGGAGCCCATCTGGCTACCGCAAGGCACATGTGAATGCCTGCGGTAGCCAGATGCTTTGTTTATCCCTGCTGCCACAGGGATGAACAAAGGGTTAATGTTAATAATAGATGTGGGCACCATGTCTCCAGGGAGTGCCCACCCTCCCTAGAGACATGGTGACCATATGGGGCATAAGGGTTAATTAGGTGTATTACTGTTTTGCCGGCTTTTGTCGGCATTTACTATTTTATTAATTAAAGCTGGTGGCTCCTCGCTGTAGAGGAGATACTGTGGGCAGCGCACCGCCATAGAATTAATGTTAAATCTTTCAGGACCCTGGATAGCGGTGGATACAGTACGCACATTACGTACTGTATCTCCTCCACAGCAAGGAGCCGCCGCCTTTAATTCATAAAATAGTAAATGCCGGCAATGCAGTAATGCACCTAATTAACCCTTCATATGCTGCGCCATATGGTCACCATATCTCTAGGGAGGGTGGGCACTCCCTGGAGACATGGTGCCCACATCTAATATTAACGTTAACCCTTTGTTCATCCCTGCTACCGCAGGGATGAACAAAGAATTCGGCAACCGGATTGCACATTATGAGCAAGTCGGTTACCGGATCCGGGTTTAAAGACACATTTTGAACACAATGTGTCTGAAAGCTCATGTGATTACCGCATCCGGATCTGGGTGTGGTAATCGCAATGAGCCTTCCAAGTGTGACCCTAGCCTACTTTTTATCTAAGGTTTATTATAATTTAAATAAGATTTGAATCTGTGAACAGCTCACTGTATATGACCGCTACATAGATCATATACTATCAGCAGTGTGAAGATGATAATGTCTATTTTGCTATTTGCAATGGCTTGTAATAATCCCTGCAATAAGCGATATAACATGTATTGTTGGGGTTTGCCTGCACTCACAACAGCATTGCTCTGCTTTGTGTTATAGCATCATTTTTCTTCTCTGTATGAGTTGCTGACCCTGTAGAGCGGTCACACTTCTATGTGTGGGCATCTATATTGATTTTTTTTTTTTTTTTTTTGCAACATTATACAATAAATATCACACTTGTTTGCTGTAAGTAAAGGTCATGATGGGAACTCCATACTTGTGAATGGAAATGTAACCCTTTCTCTTCCTGAATACTAAAGAGTTCTTTGTTGATAGTCATAAAATAGCATTTTTCTATCTCAGCATGAGTGTCCTAACTTTATTAAAGAAGCAATTCAATGAATAGTTTTTCATAAATGTGTTTATGTGCACGTAGTATAAGTGGATTAATATACTCACCTACCGACGTTTTCTCTGGGATCCATAGTTCTGCTCCTCTGCTTCGTGATGTCACCAAAAGTCCAACTCCGGCCCGGACTGATAGGTGAGAGGAGCAGGACTTTTCCAGATGGGCCGCCTACTGGTGGGTTGCGGGGGCCGCCTGCTTCTCCCGGCAGCAGGCCTTCTGCTTTAAGTCATCTGCAGCCAAGCAGCCGCGGAATTCATGGGGTGGGGCCACGTACATGAAGGAGAGGGGCAGTTTCCCCAAAGCAGGGCCCCACTCAGATTATTCTGGATCGATAGGTCAGTCACATCATGAGCCTACCCACCATCTTCATCATATCACTGAACCCTCCATGAGCTGATCATGTAACCCCCCCCCCCCCCCCCCGATGCCTCCCCTCCATACCTCCATATGACATAATCACAGGTCCTATATGTGAGTATCATGTCTTTGTCTGTGTGTTTGACAGTGTCTGTGTGTCTGTCTCTGCAGAACACTATACTTTATATACAGGTCCACACCCATTCCTGCACTCCCACATTAGAATAGAATTGGGAGGTTACTCCTGCAAGAGAGATATATTCACCTCTAGGGGGACAGAGGAGAGTTGGAGTCAGAGTAAGTGAGGAGAAGGGAGTTGGAGAGGAGACGAGGAGGAGTGTGGAGCGAAGCGGAAGGTTAACCCGGGCAGCTCTACGCTGATCCGGAGGAAAGATGAGAGAGGATCCTGAGAGAGGATCTTGACATGGGAGTCTGGGCCCTAGGGAGAAAGGGGGAGCCCTAGCGTGGAGCGACCATACTCCAGGGAATTCCCCAGTCCACCATGGGAACGCGAGACCCGAGGAAACGGCCAGAGTCAACCTCTGAAGTCATCAACCGGCTGCTGCGGTCTGTTCACTGGCTGTGGCACCCTGCCAGACGGAGGGGTCTGCCTGCTTTTTCACTACAAGGGAGGGGAGCCCCAAGTCTACCTTTTAAGGAGCCATTGGGTATAGACTCCTCCTAGGCGGGGAAGAAAGGACACGGGTTTGTCAACTGAGGCATACCACGGGTACCACCATACCACCTGGCATCCACTTACAGCCACCCATAGAGCTACCTGTTTCTTTAACAACTTTTGCTGAACTGTGGATTTGTATGGTAATGACTGTTTACAGTAAAGTAGAGAGAGAGACTTCGCCTCCGTGTCTTTGATGCTGCAGAATTCAACCTGTTTGCTTACAGGACCGTTGCCCCGGAGGACCAGCTCCACTTGTAGGGAGCTTTGCCATCCTTGCTGCGATACCATCGCCATCCGGAGGACTGTGGCGGCACTAGTCATCCCTCACCAGGTACTACAGGTGGCGTCACGTGACAACAATAACTCTTATCGCCTGTACATAACCCCTCTATTGAAGTGTCATCCAGACCACGGGCTCAGGCACCACCACCCGTGACATCCCCGCAAACTCCTCAGAGCCTGATAACCGAGTACCCCAGGGCCAGGTGCTCGACACTACATGCTGTATTAGTGTGCCTATATACTGTATGTAGTGTGGACCAATATAAAAGGAATAGTGCTGTGTATACAAGATACACATTGGTTTTTATAGAGAAGCAATTTCTTTAGGAGGTAACTTTTATATGTTCGTTATTAGAGATGAATTTACCAACTTCAAATTATATATAAAAATATAAATTTTATTAACAATTTCACACCAAATAAACATAAAAACCAAACCAAATCACACAAATGAAGTGACGCAAGGGAGGGGGGGCAAGGAATTTTTTTTTTTTTTTACCTAAAAACCCCTTTCTCTCAATTGCCTACCTAATTATATAATCGCCATATAAACGCTAATCGCGTCATATCCGGTTGTACTGACGTCAGTACACCCAAATGTCATAGCTGCTATACCGCCCATCTACGGTGATGAGGAGGCGCTGTATTGTGTAGCACGTCCATTGAGGCATGAATACTTACATTGCAGGTGGCGATGAGAAGGCACAGGGAACGCCCTGTGTGACTTCTCAAGAACTGAGAAGCCGCAGTTCTGCAGGTATAAAACTAACTTTTATAAACTTTACAAATCGACATTTTTGAGACAAAGGAATGGCTAGAAATCGATTTAGGATGGTGCAGGGACAGGTCTTAAAAGGCTGGGGGCTAATTTTTAGGGGTCAGGTTCCCTTTAAAGCTGCTCTAACAGCAATGTTTGTGTAGTAATTGGGTAAGAATACAGTATATTGTCTTGTGAACATTTCAGGGAACTTTTCCCTTCTCCCCCCCCCCCCCCAAGTTTTGACATCTTGAGTAACTCTTTCTGTAAATGTTTTTATTGACATATTCCATTACATAAACAATTATCATAAAATAAATTCAAACTATTGCAAATGAGTCATGTAAGGCCCCTTTCACACTGGCGTTGTTTTCAAAATGCGGCACATCCGGCAGATTTACTACATCTGCTGCATCTTCTGCCTAACGACTGCAGTTGCGGCAAGCCCCATGCTTTGTCTATGGGGCTTGCGGCAAGTGCGGTTTTGCCGAATGTAGCAGTTGCGGCCACAAAAAAACGCTGTTGACCACACTTTTTTTTTTTTCGCGGCCGCAAGTGCATCTGCCGCAACCAGCAAAACCACACTTGCCGCACCTGACCGCAAGCCACATAGACAATGCATGGGGCTTGCCGCAAGTGTGGCTGTTAGGCAGAAGTTGCGGCAGATGCGGTAAATCTGCCGGTTCTGCTGCATTTTCAAAAAAAGCCTATGTGAAAGCAGCCTAACTAAGAAATCATACATTGGAAACAAGCCCTTATTATACTTGTAGTATGCAATAACGACAAGGTTACAAAAAAGGTATGTGTAAGATGTCTCCAAATACCCTGCAGTAAAAAAATATAACAGCTAATGCCACTAAAACAAGAGTACTCGGTACAGACCTTTTTTGCAAAAAACGTACGTATTTGTAGTATGTTTGTCATCTTGATATGGTGTTAGGAAAAAGGGTTGTTCATTTATGTTTAAGTAGAACCAAAAGAATAAACTGGTGTATTCTAATAAGAGTTAGGCCGGCTTCACACCACGGTACAATCAGGTTCACCCCGGACAGCCCCGGACCTAACAGCCTCGGACCCGATTTTGTCCTAATGCAGCCCTATAGAGCCAGATGGAAGCTATGTGCCATTCCTTTTCCATCTGTGCGGGAGGATCTGGGTGAATTCAGATTTTTCTCCCGGACACACAAATGTTGCTTGCAACATTTTTGTGTCCGGGGCGAAAAATCTATCCAAATTGGATCCTCCTGAATCCGGGGTAATCGGTGCTCCCTAACATGGGAGTCTATGGCGCTGGATTGCCCAGATCCGGGAGGATTCGGGATCCAGACACCGGCGGCTGCAGTTCAGCATGAGCTATGCTGTCTCCTGTGAAGTGGTTCAGCACCATTTCAGCAGGGGACAGCTCCCTCAGCTGCGCTCTGCAGAATCCGGCTCCAAACAGGACTGGAGAGTATATGACATTAAGAGAAAATGACACGGCAACTCACCACTATTCGAGTAATCTTCAAGTCTTTATTCCATGCGAGTTAGACACGGGAGACAAGCAGGGGAGGGAGGGAGTGCAGAGTCTCTGCACTCCCTCCCTCCCCTGCTTGTCTCCCGTGTCTAACTCGCATGGAATAAAGACTTGAAGATTACTCGAATAGTGGTGAGTTGCCGTGTCATTTTCTCTTAATGTCATAGCGATTTGGACTGTCCTCGTTATTACACGAGCACCGCCACTGCGAGTCGCTCACTCCCTCGGACGTAGTGCATAGCACCGCCATGGCGAGTCGCTCACTCTCTCGGATGTAGTGCATGAAGGAACGGATTGACAGTGCCTCGCTATATCTCTTTACTTAGGACTGGAGAGTATATTTGCCCTCCGGTTCTGTTTGCAAATCGGGTCCGGAGCTATCGGGTTCACCCCGGACAGCCCCGGACCTGATTGTACCGCGGTGTGAAGCCAGCCGTAGAAAGTACCAAGTTATAGAGAGAGCGAAAGGAGAGCATGTATAAAGATTAAAGCATAACTGCCATTTTTACATTTTTATTTAATAATAATGCAGAGCAAGTGATATTGACCCCTTCATGACCCTGGAATTTCTCGTTTTTCATTTGTGTTTTGCTCCCCTGCTTCCAAGAGAAATACCTTTTTTTTTTTTTTTTTTTTTTTTTTTTTTTTTCCCCCTCCCCCCCCTATATCAATATAGACATATATGACGGCTTGTTTTTTGTGGGACGAGTTGTACTTTCAGATGCAATCATTTATTTTACCATATAGTGTGCTGGGATATTGCAAAAAAAGTGCAATTACAATTTTTGGGGTTTTTTTTTTTTTTTAGTCACCATGTTCACTGTATGGTAAAACCGACATGACGGTGGGAAGCCTCGGGTCAGTACTAGTTCGTAAATACCAAACATGTATACTTTTACTGGTATCTAAGTGGTAAAAAAAAAAAAATTCAGACGTTTGAGGAAAAAAAAAATTCACACATTTTCCACCATGCTCTGCAACCTGTAGCGTCGTCATTTTTTCGGAATCTGGGACTCTGGGACAGCTTATTTTTTGCATCTTGTGCTGACGTTTCTAATGATAACATTTTTGGGTGTTTGGACCTTTTTTTTCTGTTACGCAGTTTACGGCTCTCATTAATTGATTTAATATCTTGATAGATTTGGGTGTTTCCGAATGTCGCGACACTAAATGTGTATTTTTGTAATACTTTTTTTGTGACTGGGGAAAAAGGGGGGGTGATTTTAACTTTTTTACGTTTGTGTTTTTTAACAAAAAAAAAAAAACTTTATTTATTCATTGATTCTTACTTTTACACTGCCCCCATAGAGAGGCACACTGCTCCACAGTCCGATGGCTTCTGACAGATACCGATGAGCTGCAGCACATCGGTATCTGTCAGAATTGCGGAAGATGAGTGGTTGGCAGCGCTTGCCAACCACTTACCGGAAGAGCTCCATGACAGCTTCTGGGGTCAAGCCAGGCTGTCACGTGAGCAACGGAGATTCCACGATATTATTGCGAGATCTCAGGTGCAGGCGGGAAACAGCGCATTCCCCGCCACGTCACCTTTGGATCCCGCTGTCAGTGATTGACAGCAGGATCTAAAGGCTTAACAGCACCGATCAGATCCTGGATCCAGTCGGCGCTGTTAGCCCGACATCTCAGCTGATGAGATTAGCTGAGATGTCGGGGAAATGATGTGGACTCCGCGCCTGAGCCAACATCAAATCACGGTAACTGGCCCATGACGTTGTACAATGTCATGGGTCGGGAAGGGGTTACTAATGCTTTATAATCTCGTTCATTAGAAAATTCTGTCTGGTTAACATTCATAATCCTTCCACAAGGTGTCCTCAGTGCACTGTGAGAGAATCTGTGTCAGGGCCGCCTTCACAGTGAATACGGACATGTGAGGAGATGAGAGGGGGCATGGCCTACACTGCTAAGGGCAGCTTATGGGGAGACAATGTATCACATCATAGCGCAGAGCTGAGCAATGTCAGGATGTTAAATCCTTACAAGCTTCACTCTTTCTCCACTCAGCAAACTCTTTTAACCCCTTGTCTTCTGTCTACAGTCTGCTCTCACACACACTGCTGGCCACTCCCACACAGACAGAAAATGCAGCTTTTAAAACACCACTGAAAAATGTGTGAAAATCACTCATATGGTATAAATCATTATTATTTTTGCTGCCATGTGACACATTAACAACCAGTGCAGTATTGGGTTTTTTGTTTACTTCAATGAAATTACATTTACAATTTAAGGGAAGGTGATAAGTATTAAGCATGTTCATCTGGTTGTGTCAACAGCCATGAAAAAATCTCAGGAGGCCGACATTTGATTTTTCACCAGGGTCACGACAGTTCCTATCTGTCACAAAGCCAAAAGGTCAGGTCCGAGGTCAAGGTTTCTCTACACAGGATCAGAAGTGTCCACGATAACTTTCACTCCAGAGTTCATCTGTCGTATTCATTTCTCCATCCTAATGGTTCTGCCACAAAATCTGCAGGTGTGGGTGGCTTCCTCTGGAAATATATCCCTAGATACAGGAAACAAACTACTGTCAACAAATGTCTAGGTAAACCCCTTTTGTACCCAGAGATGGAGAAATCATTGATGAACAAGAGCCAACTCCAGGGATGGTTGCTTTCTGCTCATGGATGATGTATTGAGCAAGTTGAATATAGTGTCCCAAAAGTGTTCTATGGGCGGGCAACATGTGTATAGGATCCTGTATTTCATGAACATATCCAGCAAGAATCTGAGGTTGAAGGGAATACAGAGTGGATGTTCAAAAAAAAAAAAAAGGAGGAATTTTCTGCTCACCCATATGTAATGCAGAATATGACTTCTGATGAAGAGCTATGCACGGACGGAGAGATTCTTGATGTCCTAGGAAACATGGAAAATCTACTCCAAAAAAAGTGAATCCAGCAGCACGTCCTGGTCAGTGGTGAATAAAAGCAGCCTTTATTTCTGAAATTAAAATCTTGTCATGGCATGAAAAGTACTTTTTATGCCATGACAAGATTTTAACTTCCGAAATAGTCTGATTTTATTCATCACTTACTGGGACGTGCTGCTGGATTCACTTTTTCAGAGTGGATGTTCAGTGGAAATCTATATCATCTTGATGTTGCCTTGTAATTCCTTTCTTACGATGAAGAGCATACGGAAGATTTATTGGTGAAAAGTAGCACTTTAGAGCGTCCTTCCAATGAGAGAGGTCTTACCAGGTCCCTTTCCCATTTCAAAAAAAGCTTGGGAGATTGATCAGTAGTAGCCAGGCTTTCTTGGAGCATCCCATATAATAAAGAGATTGGCTGATGGGGGACTCTCCAACACATACAGAATTTTTCAAAATGGGTCCGGGTTTGTAAATATTTGTTCAGAAGATATAGACCTCTACAAAACTCTTTAGTTGTCTGTAGAAAAAACATGCATTTGCAGGTACTGTGCTATTAGGACAAAAAAGGAGTGTATTGGTCTAATGCCAGAAAAACATATATAGTCGTGTATTATAATTGTATGTCTACTAAATCCTACTGGAAATGTGGGATTATCATATAAGGGCGTGAATGGACCAGGGAGGGACGAGATGCATAGATATACATTATTATTATTATTAGAATTTGAGAGTTCCCTCAGTGGTTGATTCCTTTTAATGGCTAACGGAAAAGATGGTAAGCAAAGCTAGGGGACTCATTTTGTCCTACTAAAGCTCTGGATAAAATTGAACTGTGCAGCGACATGGAGGATTACTTCAAGAGACTACGCCTAAGGGAATTTTTACAGTGACAAAGAGGATTCAGAACCCATCTAGGTTGAAGGAAGTGGGATCCTGACAACCAAGAAAAGGTCAAACTGGACATCTGCACCTGAACACAACTCCCATTTGGATAAATATATATACACTTTCAGACATCTGGTAAACTCCACTATCTTAAGGCCCAGTTACACACACAGATACCGTATATACTTGCGTATAAGCCGAGTTTTTCAGCCCAAAAATTGGGCTGAAAAGTCTCCCCTCGGCTTATACGCGAGTATATACGGGACCCCCTCACTGTTTGGCGCCCCCACCTCAGGATGGCCCCCCCCCCCCCCCCGCATGCAGCGCTGCGCATATACATTACCAGCCTATCAGCTGTCACCCTCCGGTGGCGGATCGCGGCTCCCGGCTCCGGCTTCCATTTTCATCTGTGTCTTCCTGCATGTCACATGACCGGCCGGCGTCGCGATGACGTCCTCGCGATGAGCCCCGGCCACAAAGCAGGAAGACAGAGATGAAGATGGAAGCCGGAGCCGCGATACGCCACCGGAGGGTGACAGCTGATAGGCTGGTAATGTATATGCGCAGCGCTGCATGCGGGGGGGGCCATCCTGAGTTGGGGGTGCCAAACAGTGAGGGGGGCCAGTGTACTACCCCTGGGGCTCCTGTATATACCCCTGGGGCTGCTGTGTACTACCCCTGGGGCTGCTGTATATACTGCTGGGGCTGCTGTATATACTGCTGGGGCCTGCATACCACTGGGGAGGCTGCTGTATACTACCACTGGGGGGGCCTATATACCACACTGCTTGGGGCTGTATACCTGTGCTGGGGTCCACCCTCGGCTTATACACGAGTCAATAGGTTTTCCCAGGTTTTGGGGGCAAAAGTAGGGGGGTCGGCTTATACACGGGTCGGCTTATACACGAGTATATACGGTAATTGTCCAAACAATAATGAGTAGTCCACACTGATGAATGCGATTAGTAACCGCATTCATCCACCACCAGAAAATCTGCAAAAAATCAGTGCAAAAAATCTGCACAGGAATCACACAAAAAGCTCTCTGTTTATAATAAGTATTTTTTCCAGTTTGTAGCAAGTGCTATCAAAAAAGTATCAAAAACAGGGCTATTGGTCTGTACGCTTTTTGCAAAAAATATACGCAAGCTGTCTCAACCTCGTCAGAAAAAATACTTATTATAAACAGAGAGCTTTTTGTGTGATTCCTGTGCGGATTTTTTGCACTGATTTTTTTGCAGATTTTCTGGTAGTGGATGAATGCGGTTACTAATCGTATTCATCAGTGTGGACTACTCATTATTGTTTGGTGAATGTATTTCTCCTGTTCGCAGGAAAGGGAAGTGACCCACCCCTTCCCCTATGAGTAGTCCACACACAAGCTGTTTCACAGGTAAAAAGCCCACAGAGTGGAGTCCTGGCTGGAGCCTGGATGGAGGTATGTTCACACACTCAAGTTTTAAATGCACACATCAGCTAGGGACTGCCTCGTCAGGGCAATCGTGACGAGGTGAGGCAGCTTGCATATATTTTTTGCAAAAAACGTACAGACAAAAAGCCCTGTTTTTGATACTTTTTTGATAGCACTTGCTACAAACTGGTAAAAATACACAAAAAGCTCTCTGTTTATAATGATTCCTGTGCGGATTTTTTGCACTGATTTTTGCACACAGATAATTGTACAGAGATTGTTCGCAGATCTCTGGTTGCAGTGAAGTCATGGACATTGTTACAATGTGTCCATGATTTCACTGCAACCAGAGATCTGCGAACAATCTCTGCACAATTATCTGTGTGTGTAACTGGGCCTTTAGATACACACAAGTCAACCATCCAACGTCAATACCCAGGAGAAAAGGGCCATACAGTCTTTGAAAACCGACAAAGAAATCATCATTAAACCTGCAGACACGGGTGGTGCAATAGTCGTGATGAACAAATCCGACTACCTGAAGGAAGCAACTAAGACAACTGACGGACGCACACTACTACAAGAAATTTGAATCTGACCCCACACAGGACTATCACAAGGAATTAAACAGACTGGTCTCTTTTATACCTGACATATTTCTAAGAGCTGATAACCTAATACCAGAGAGTCCAAGAACAGGCACATGCTTCCCAAAATTCACAAACCAGGAAATCCAGGAAGACCAATCATACCATGTATGGAACACCCTCACCGAACAAATTTCTGGGTGGGTAGAGGGTGTTCTCAAACCCCTGGTAATAAAGACACCCAGCTACATTCAAGACACAACAGACCTATTGAATAAACTGTCAGAAATAGGTCCTCTACCAGAAGGAACCATCCTCGCCACCATGGATGTGGAACCTCTATACAGTAACATCTCACACCAGGATGGATTAAATGCCTGCAAAACCTTTCTGGAAAACACAGGGATTGATGCTCATTCTGTGGTGAAGCTTATAAAATTCATCCTCACACACAACTATTTTACATTTGACAACAACATATTTTACAAAAGACTGGCACAGCAATAGGAAGCAACATGGCAACACAATATGCAAATATTTTCATGGCCAAGCGTGAAGGTGACTTTTTATGCTCTTGTACCATCAGAACTCTGGCCTATTACCGTTATATCGATGACATTTTAATCATCTAGACAGAGTGTGAGCAGCAGCTGAAGACTTTCCATGAACACTTTAATCAGTTTCATCCCACCATCAACTTAACACTCAACTGCTCCTACACTGAAATCAGGTTTCTGTACACCATCATTAAGCTATGGAACAATGTAATAGAAACAACCCTGTACCGGAAGCCAATTGACTGTCCAACATATCTCCAATGGGACAATTTTCTTCCAAAATACACAAATTCTATTGTGTACAGCCACAATCGGATATGTTCCAACCCTACAGAGACAATCACCTTGAGGACCTCAGAAAGACCTTTTTGAGCCAGGGCTACCATACAAGAGCAATTGAAAACCAGATTACAAGAGCCACCAGAATATCAAGGAATCATCTCCTACATTACAAAACTAGAGAAGAAAACAACAAAGTTCCTCTTGTAGTCACCTACAATCCAAGCCTGGAGGTGCTAAGAGGAGCTGCACAGAAACTGCAACCACTCCTACAAAAAGATGCCTGACTAAAATCAATATTTCTGGATCCCCCACTCTTGTGTTTTAGACAACCTCCGAATCTTAAAAACATTATTGTCTGAAGCGCCCTGTCCTCTCCGGCAGCTACAGGAACCTTTCCCTGCAACCAGAGAAGTACAAAACCTGTCCATCTGTAATAAGAACGACAAGATAAAGATACACAGGGCAGATCAGGACTGCAAGATCCCAAATAACTTTCAAATATACTTCATAAGAAAATTCTGGTTGAAAACCACAAACCTTCCACAAGGTGTCCTCACTACACTGTATGTGAAGCAGACATATTTATTATCAGTCAGATCCGTGTTCACAGTGAATACAGGGCATATAACCATATAGTGTAACCACTAGTGCCAGGGAAAGAGCTGTCCTCTGGCTCCACACAGCTCAGGCGTAATCTCTGTTAACCCTTGTCTGTTGACTCCTGATACAGCTCACTATCAGCCTGCTCTCAGAAGCTGTGGAAATACACACACAGCGCTGGCAGATGCTGGCCAACCCCACACAGCCATAAGTGCAGTTTTTAAAAGGGGACAGAAAAATGTGAGAAATAAGTCATATGGCACAAAAAATCATTCTTAGCTGCTATATGACCCATCATTACCCTTCAGTGCAATAATATTTTTTTTCCAATTAAATGACATTTACACTTTAAGCATTTCAAATGTATGAGTGTTAAATTTAAAATTGTTTTAAATGTTAAATCAGACATGTTTGGTAAACTAGTGGTGTAGGGATGTTATATTTAGAAGATGATCATCTGCAAATAAAGCCAATTTATTGTCTTCTGAATTAATTTATATTCCTTTAATTGAGGGATTGTTCTGTATTGCCATTGCAAGGTGTTTCCATGGACAATTTGTATAGCAAGGGAGTTAATAGACCTCTCTGACTATTGCCGGGATGCACACCAAATGGGTGAGAAGGGGAACCATTAACCTTAACCTTAGCTAAGGGGTTAGAAGGTAGAGTATAGAGCAGAGATTCTGTGGGCATCACTCCTGAAGTCCCATGTTCCTCAGAAGTTGGAACATGAAATTCTAGCGCAGTCTGTTAAAGGACACACATGGGGATCCCAGCTTTCTTAGCTCTATCCACCAAGGAAATTAAGGGTCTTAAATTGTTAGAGACTGCAGCTTGTTTGATATCAACGTTGCATACATTTTGATATTTGTGTTAATTAGAGAGATTGGATGATAGCTGCTGCACAGGGAGGGGTCCTTTTCAGGTTAAAGGAGAACTGTGATGAGCAACAAGTTCTTGAGGTGGAAAAGAATTCCCCCCTTCCCTATGATATGTAATTACACACTAATGAAAACATAGGGCTTAGCAAGTATGAAATTTTTTTAAAGAAATTGGTCTGTGTAGTCCTTAGGGCCTGGACTGTTCCCTGTTTATATCACCCTTTGGCTGTGGTCACCTCCTCCAGTGTGAGGTCCTTCTCTATTTCTCGTAAACGTCCCCACTGCCGCACAAGACTTTTTGTATGTATACAAGTCTCTATTTTCCCCTGTAGTTTGGAGAATAATTGAAATGTCTTTTAATATTATAGATAAAGATTGATAAAATTCACTAAAACTTTGAAGAATGCAATGAGTGTTGTGCATTTTCTTCCCTTACGTGTTATTTATAAAAGGGATGCATGTAGCTAAAGTGCTTGAGTGCAGTCCTCTTGACAATACTTTACCACTTCTATTCCTCAGCTGATACAAACGACTTCTACTTATTTCTCTGAAGCAGTGAGTTTCCTGGTGTAAAATATTTAATAATTTTATCTCTGGCTGAGGAGAGTTGCACATAAGTAGAAGGATATTGTGTATGTTTATGTGATTTTTCAAGATTATATATCTGAGAAGAAATGAGATTTCTCCCTTTTGTATGTTCTCTTTTAATGATCCATGTGCTATGAGGATGCTCGTAGCACGCTCTTGAGAGCTTCCCATTTTATCAAGGGAAAGGTCGGGTCCCACCCATGGTTAGAGATAATAATTTATATATATGGCACTACCATATTTTGCAGCACTTTACAATTTAAAGGGGACAACGTACAGACATTTTCAGACAATACAGAGTAACAGAAAATTCAACAGATACTAGAGTTAATGTTCTAGTTTGTTTCCTCAATACCTTCTTGTAATAGATCTTCACTTAAACAAAACGTGAAACTAGGTTTAGAACAGGGACCCAGTTGCATAGAGAATTGGGAGCATGGTCCAACCACCGGATGTACCCCCTCAGCCTCAACTTGGAGTTCTAAAAGGTTGAGTGAAGCAAAAGAGAAATCTATTCAGATATATATGGAGTGAACTGGTGAGTAAAAACTAGATTCTGTGGATGGAGAACCCCCCCCCCCCCCAGATATCTACCAATTTCAGGTCAAAATGTATTTTTTTTTTTATTCTCCAAGAATGGATGAAAGCATGTGAGAGGACCTACCCATGGATACATCCATTGAAAGTATTAATTGGAAGGTTAAAATCTCCACCTAGTATCACAGAAACGGAAGCAGTAAAGCCTCCAAGACTCCAGAACCGAACTTCTTTGAACCTTGTTGGGAAAGTACACGTCAGCAATCTTAGTTACAAGAAGCCCAAGACACTTATAGAATATCTACCTAGAGAATCAATATGGGAGCTAAGAACCTACGGTGTGAAGGACCCGTGGAAGGCTACAAGTGTAGCGCCCCACTAGTCAGCACGCTACAAAAGGGTACTGCACCCCTAACAGAAGGTGCAGTATGCTTTGTCTTGGTAGGGGGTAAGAAAAGCCTGAAGCTCCATACCACACACACGCCTAGTGATAGGGGACCAATCAGACTGCCCGTTGCCAGGGTAACCGGTCCCGGTGGTGGAGAGCTAGGTTATAAAGTGAGTGGGGAAAGAGCAGGAATAGAGACAAACAGAACAGTAACAGAGAGTGAGAACCTGAGGGCGGAGTTGAGAAGAGTGTGTGAAAGAGGAGAAGTAACGGGGAGGGCACCTCCACCTTGTGACCCAGACAGAGAGGGACAAAGAAGAGGACAACCAAACGCTCTTGCCCAGTCCGAAGGGGAGTACCGGCTCCGACGTGGATCAGAGGTCCATCCCTGCACCGCAAATTACCGGCGTGGTCAATGTCTTAATAGGAGCACGATCAAACCGCCCAAATCAAGCACGGTCTCCACCAGTAGTGCTAGACTGGTTCCCTTTGGAGAGAAAGAGGGTTCCCACATCATCCGACGGGCCTGGTTCAAGAAGTGGGATTCGTTCAGGGCAGCGCAATGAGGAAGGAGTGCGCAGAGGTAGGGCAGAGCGAGTATAGAACAAGAACATCACCGGAGCTTCAGAGGGACACTGCCTACTGCCAGGACCACCCGGTCCACTACCCTAACTGAAACAACTGCATACCCTGTAAGACTGCAGATTACCGGAGTAAAGTACCCGTGCAGAATGAGCAACGTGTCTGTGTTTCTTCCTGATTGACTGTGACATTCCAGTCTCACAGCAGGGACTGCACTGCCCTATTCCACCATTGTTACCCTACAACCCCGGGGATCCTGCTCTTCCTGTAGAGAGCTACAACACCTTGCTGCCGCCCATCACCCCGGAGGTCCCAGCAGCGCCGGTGCAATCACCGGACCTACAGGTGGTGTCACCGCAAGGGCACAGGCTCGGGTACCGACCACTCATGATATCCCTGCACCCGACCGCCTGAGACCTGAGTACCCAGACCCATGTGGGTTTGACACAAACACCTCTTTGGATTTGGAGTCTGGATTGAAGTGCCACTCACTTTCACTCCGCTGATGGCTCCCGTAGATATGAGATCAGGCACAGAATCTCATGTACGTCAACTCATGTGGTATATTTTGCCCAATGTGCCTGCCCTCTAGTCTATGTGGGGCTAACATCAGAGTTGATGGTGAGAGTGCGGGAGCACGTTCGGGATATTATTGCTGCAGGTGACGCAAAAGATCCAACGGTATTAAAACACTTCCTAAACATTTCTTAAAATTTCATGGATGCAATCCTGCTTCTCTGAAAGTCAGGGGGATTGATATGGTACGTTGTGGCAATAGAGGTGGAGATTTGAAAAAGCTGCTGGCACACATGGAAACAAAGTGGATTGTGCTCTTGGGAACTCTGACTCCCAATGGTCTTAATGAGAATGTAACCTTCTCTCCATATTTGTAGTGTATTGACAGTCCTATCACCTCAGACCTTCCTTTCTGGTCCTTCCTTTTTTCTTAATTGCTCTGGTCCTATTTTTCTATGATTTTTAAATTCACACATTACTAAAGCATTTTCCTGATGTCTTGGCTCTTGCTGAAGTCTTCTGCCCAAGGATTGCCTGTCCTAATAACCAAGCAACGATGAAAACACCACTCACTATGAAAGAAGAAACCTTTTGCCTTTTATTATGAATGGAGGACTGAACACTGAATGTATATTCAAGTGGCCAATACAGTCTATTCAATACCTGCATGATTTTATGGCTTATCCTTCTAGTTAGATTATGTTCTGTTGATGTTTACTAATTACTATGGCAACCTAACTATCGGCACAACGCTGCACAAAAGCCGTCGCTCCTTCTGTGGACGGAGCAGCGGTCTGGCTCCTCCCCTTCTGCCTGGTAACTATGGTGACACATCGCATTGCCAGGTGGAGGGTTGAGATGTGTCCAGATTGCGGCCCGCCCCTGGTGTTGAGCGGCGACATTGCGCATGCGTGTGACGTCAGCGGAACCCGGAAGTGCTGAACACCGCACCCGGGATCCCCGGCGCTATAAAGACGCTGCCGGTGCTCTAGCCTGGTGTCTACTACTTCCACAAACATCTCCCTGAGGAAGCAGTGCTACCATGCTGGAGAAACATATGTAGGGGTCTCTAAAATCAGGACTAACTTTCCCTTGAGCTCTACTCTCCCTCTGTGGTTATTGTATAGGTATGTCTTTACGCCTAATATGTTCATTTTCTCCATTAATCTATGCAACTGTCTGAATATCCTTGATGGACAAGATATGTGTAACATTGTATTCTAATGCTATATGGTTTGATGTTTACTCTCAATAACCTATCGACTTATGAGAGTTATTTGTGTATACTATCCACCAGAATAGGCATTGGTACCTGTAAACACTATATATGCACTTGTCTACAAACTGCTGTATACATATATATTGCTGGATTTTGGAAACTTATTAATCACAGGGGTGAGTTGCATCTCAGACCCTCTTGTATCCACTTTTTGCTGTCGCGCATTTTAAAAAATAAACATAAAAATATTGTTTTTTTACTGCAACGTACTCCAGTTCTTCTCTCCTGTTTTAAATCCATCCACAGACAGCTGTTTTGGGATTTTGCCCCTCATCAGTTTGGAGTAGGATTCTGGCTAGGTGGGAGCAATGCCTGGTAGATCAACATCACAAAGCACTCACTGATCTCAGGGAGACCAGTCGAGGAAAACACTGCGGGCAGCTGGCTAAAGCGCTCAAACACAGTGAAATCCTAGGTGCATTGCCCCCTAGGAATTACGAATATGCAAATAGAGTTCGTGGAGCCTCGTTTAGGAGTCTCAAACACGGAACTAGCCAGATATCCCTCCAAGTAAGGACTTAGCCCTGGAGTGTCTCCTTGTGGAAACCACCATAACCACCATATTAAGTGGCCCTTTCAGTCAATATCCAACTCTTTTTACAAGTTTAAAGATATGACAAGGGACTCCAACTGCAGGTGGACTTTCTAGTCTGAACCAGAAAGTCTTTCAGATGCTTGTGTCAGGATGTGGTTTACCAGAGGTCGAACTATTTGCCACTGGCCTAAATACAAAGGTTGATGCAGTATTTCCCCCCGAACCCCAGGGACGAATCCATGTGAGTAGATGTGTTTGCCCAACCATGGAATTTTCAGCTGGCATATGCTTTTCCCCCAATTCCAGTCCTTGCAAGGACCCTATGGAAGATCCCAGAAGACCCAGGTTCCAACCATTCTGGTAGCTCTGATGTGGCCCAGGAGGAGCTGGTTCAATCTCATAGATCTCCAGATAGACGGTCTAATTCAACTGCCTCTGGACACCGACCTCTCGCAGGAGACTTTACTCCATCCAGACCCTCAGAAATTAAACTTAGCTGCTTAGTTACTGTGACTTAGGTGTTGTACTTACGAGGGCTTTCAAAAGAAGTAATCCTGCAAAAATGCAGGAAACCAGTAACTAATGCAATCTACAATAAGGTGTGGAAGAAATTTTCTTCCTGGTGTGCCCCTAACATACCAGATCTCATCCACCCCAATATTTCTCAAATTTTGGACTTCCTACAGAGGGGTCTAGTTAAGTCTAAAGCCTAGTACCCTAAAGGTTTTTAGGTCTCTGCCCTTAGCTCTGTATTTGATCAGGACTTAGCCAATCCTTGTTGGATCCAAAGATTCATGGTATCATGGTATCAACTCTTAGACTGCATTCCAGATGTCAGACTATTACAACTCCTTTGGATCTGAGTGTATTCCTCAGGCGTCTTACACAACCTCCCTTTGAATTTCTGTCTTCCTGCAGCCTTCAGACCCTCTCTTATAAAACTGCCTTTCTGGTTGTTACAACTACAGCAAGGAGAATAGGGAAATCTCCTCCCTCCTAGCACGATCACACATCACCACATGCGCCCTTGATCCACTTCCCTCCCATCTCATCCCTAACCTCACCACAGTCCTCATCCCTGCTCTAACACACCTCTTCAACATTTCACTCAAATCCGGCACTTTCCCCTCACCCTTCAAACAAGCCCTAATCACACCCATCCAAAAAAAAACATCACTAGACCCTACAACAGTCTCCAACTATCGCCCCATATCTCTCCTCCCGTTTGCCTCAAAACGTCTTGAACAACATGTCTATTCCGAACTGTCCTCCCACCTCTCCTCCTGTGCTCTCTTTGATCGCCTTCAATCCGGCTTCCGGCCTCACCACTCCACCGAAACAGCCCTAACCAAAGTTACTAACGACCTTCTGATCGCCAAGAGCAAATGACACTACTCCATCCTCATCCTTCTCGACCTTTCTGCTGCCTTCGACACTGTTGACCACTCCCTCTTACTCCAAATTCTTGAGTCTCTTGGCATTACTGACCTCGCCCTCTCCTGGATCTCCTCCTACCTAAACGGACAGGACATTCAGCGTCACCGACTCCCACACCTCCTCCTCACCCCACCCTCTCTCTGTAGGTGTCCCCCAAGGCTTGGTCCTGGGACCTCTACTCTTCTCCATTTACACCCTTGGCCTAGGCAACCTCATCGAGTCACACGGACTCCAATACCACCTCTACGCTGATGACACCCAACTGTCACGTCCTACTGACGGACCCCACACGTGGACCCACTGGACCGCGTAAAGCGGATGCTGATACCTGGTTGACAGAGAGGCGGACCAGTACAGTAGAGTTAACTGGTTTATTGAACAGAGCAGAACAGAACAGAACCCACGCCCCAGGGGAGGGCCACACGGCCACAGCACCGGACCACCAGCGAGGGAGACCCCGGAGCGCTTGACCCCTATACAGGGATACCGCCGGGACCAGCCTCGAAGGGGCCAATGAAGCGGACACGTGTGTTAAACCGACCCAAGGCGACGTGGAAACAATACAGCAACCGGGTATAAGAACACGGAGAACCGGAAACACAGAGTATCCGGAGCAGGACCTGAATCAGCAATTCAGCTTGGAAGGGATCCAGGAGGAAGACCCAGAACACGGGAGTCAGTAAGGAGCCGGCAAGGCGGAGACCTGCAGGAAGAAACACACAGAAATCAGATAACCAGCAAAACCAGGAACAACCTGACCAGACCAGGATTAACCACTTCAATAGGTAGAAGTTGCCCTGGCAAAGACTGACAGGAAACAGGAAGCTTATATATCAGCAGGGCGGTCCTGATTGGCAGAACACAGAGGCTAGGCGATTGGCTGAGGGGAGGAGCATGCTCTCTGCAGTCTCTCCAGCAGAAAGAGGTTTGGAGATGTTGTTTCATGTGCTCAAGCAGTAGCCTCGGAAGTGAGGAGCTGAGTGACGCTATTCCAGCAGAGGGCGCTGGAACGTGGGTGCCAGGCGGGGAGTTCTTCTCTGGCTGCTGAGGGTGCAGGAAGAGGAGGTCGCTGGAACCCTGCAGCAGACCCCCGGGTGGTTACACCAACTCTATCTGTCTGGCCCTAACATTTCCTCTCTTTTATCCAAAATTCCTCCCTGCCTATCCGCCATCGCATCCTTTTCTTCCCGCTTCCTAAAACTCAACTTGGACAAGACTGAATTCCTCGTCTTTCCCCCGAACAACCCCGTCCCGCTTCCTGACCTATCCATCACCGTCGATAACTGCACACTCTCACCCGTCCCCCACACCAAGTGCCTCGGGGTAATCCTCGACTCCTCCCTCTCCTTCAAGCCCCACATCCAAGCCCTCACCACTGCCTGTTGACTCCAACTAAAAAACATTGCCCGTATCCGCTCCTTCCTTGACCACAACACGACCAAGACTCTCGTCCACGCCCTCATTATCTCCCGCCTGGACTACTGCAACCTCCTGTTAACTGGCCTCCCTGCCTCCTCCCTCGAACCTCTCTGCGCCATCCTCAACTCTGCTGCCCGACTCATCCACCTATCTCCCCGTTACTCCCCCGCCTCCCCTCTCCGCCGAGACCTCCACTGGCTCCCCATCCCCCTGCGATCTCGCTTCAAAACCTTAACCCTGACATACAAGGCCATACACAACCTGTCCCCTCCCTACATCTCTGACCTAGTCACCCGCTACCTTCCCTCACGCAACTTGCGCTCCTCTCAGGAACTCCTCTCAACCCCCCGCATCTCCACCTCCCACAACCGCACACAAGACTTCTCTCGCGCCTCTCCCAGACTCTGGAACTCCCTCCCCCACCACATCAGACACTCACCTACCCTGGGAACCTTCAAGAAAAACCTGAAGACCCACCTCTTCCTATAAGCCTACAACACACACTGAGACCCTATCCACTGCACCATCTCACCTCTCCCCTCCTACTGTCTCCCTCCCCACCCCCTCTAGACTGTGAGCCCTCGCGGACAGGATCCCCGGCCCTATTGTACCCGCATGATTTATTGTGGATTTGTCGTCTGTGGTCGTCTTTGACCACCTGTCTCTGTCTACCCTCTAAATTGTAAAGCGCTATGTATACCAATAGCGCTATATAAATACCTAATAATAATAAAAAATAATAATAATTTCAAACCTTATCAATAAGAGCCTTATCTGAGAATCAGGGAAGACCGCATCATTCTTCATTTAGATCCATCGTTCCTTCCTAAGGAACGGTAGTTTCTGATTTCGACCAAACACAGGACATTGCTCTTCTTCTTTTCTTTTCTCCAAAATCAAACTAATTCTAAATAGGAAAAGTTTCATACTCTTGATGTACGCAGAACAGTAATACACTATTTACAGCAAACCATGTCCTGGAGAATTGATCAGAATGTTTGTCCAGCTAGCTGGTCGCAATAAAGGTTGGAAGGTGGCAAAAAGTTCACTATTAAAATGAAAGTTATAAGCCTATGTTAACCAAAATATGACGCCTCCTTCTGGGGTTACGGCTCAAGATCTACCTTAGTCTCCTACTGGGCTTAAAAAGCAGGTGCTTCCACTGAGCAGATATGCAGGGCCACTGCGTGGTCTTCACTCTATAACTTTACCAAACATTATAGATTGGACCTATCACTCAATAGGGATTTGGCCTTTGGCAGAAAGTGCTTTAGGCTGTTGTCCCTCCCTAAGTGGAAGATTCATTGGTATTCCTCCTATGCTTCTTAGAAGGTGACTAGAGAAAATAGAATGTCTTACTGGTAATTTGGTTTCTAGGAACCTTCCATGACAGCACTAATTTCCCTCCTTATGTTCCCTGGATTATTCCTTGGGATCCGAAGGTGACTGATGCAATGGTGTTAGTTATAAGTCACTGGCAAGTAGGATGTGGGAGGGATTTTTACCTCTTTGTGCTTCCTGTCCCCCATTAGGGTGTGGAGACAACCTCCTATTCTGTTGTGGAAGGTTCCTAGAAACCGAATTACCGGTGAAGCGAATTCTATTTTTGTAACATTAATACTGAAACATGCTGTTTGTGATTAGCACAGCTGACCTGACCCCTCTTTTTCTGGTTGATTTAAACCCCTTTACATTAAAGGAGCAAAATTTAAGTTTACACATTTAACTTTTACCTTTTCGAGTGAATGAGTCTAAAGACTGAAGTTGCATATATAACTGGGGAAACATGGGTCCCTGTGGAGAATGGAGAAATGATAAATAACTTTGTCTTTTCTTTCAAAATCTACATAGTGATTATAAAAACAAAAAGTGCCTTATATTAAATCGAGGATGTGTCAATGCCTCTGCTTCTGATGATGATAAATGAAAGCTCTGCAAAATATGGTGATGCTTTATAAGCAAGATCGTAATAATAATTTAGCCCAGGGCTCTGCTTCACTTCCATTGAAAAATTGCACAAAAAAAAAATGTGACTAAAAATATCTCAAATGAAGATTTTAAAAAAGCTCAGCTCTTTAGTAATACAAATATGCAAAACTTTTGACAGCCAACTAAATAAATCTGAGACTGTTTAACCTTAACCCCTTCAGCACCCAGCCTATTTTGACCCTAAAGACCTTGGCATTTTTTGTAATTCTGACCAGTGTCCCTTTATGAGGTAATATCTCTGGAACGCTTCAACGGATCCTAGCGATTCTGAGATTGTTTTTTCGTGACATATTGGGCTTCATGTTAGTATTAAATTTAGGTCGATAATTTTTGCGTTTATTTGTGAAAAAATCAAAAATATGGCAAACATTTTTAAAATTTAGCAATTTTCAAATTTTGAATTTTTTTTTTCTGCTAAACCAGAGAGTTATGTGACACAAAATAGTTATTACATAATATTTCCCACATGTCTACTTCAGATCAGCACAGTTTAGGAAAAAAAAAAAATTTTTGTTAGGAAGTTATAAGGGTTCAAAGTTCATGAGCAATTTTTCATTTTTCAACCAAAATTTACAAAATCATTTTTTTTAGTGACCACATCACATTTGAAGTCCCTTTTGAGGGGTGTACATGACGGAAAACACCCGAAAGTGACACCATTCCAAAAACTGCACCCCTCAAGCTACTCAAAACTACATTCAAGAAGATTATTAACCCTTCAGGTGCTTCACAGGAACTAAAGCAAAGTGGAAACAAAAAATGGATATTTTATTTTTTTTATCAAAAATATTCTCTTAGCCTCAATTCTTTCATTTTCACATGGGCAACCGGATAAAATGGATCTTCAAATGTGTTGTGCAATTTCTCCCGAGTATATTGATACCTCATATGTGGTCATAAACCACTGTTTGGGCGCACGGCAGGGCTCAGAAGGGAAGGAGCGCAATTTGAATTTTGGAGCTAATTTTACATTCAAAAAGTGAAATGACGCTCCTTCCCTTCTGAGCCCTGTCGTACGCCCAAACAGTGGTTTATGACCGCATATGAGGTATTGATGTACTCAGGAGAAATTGGCCAACAAATTTTAGGATGAATTTTATCCTGTTGCCCATGTGAAAATGAAAATATTTAGGCTAAAAGAAAATTTTTGTGAAAAAAAAAAAAGTACTTTTTCATTTTTACGGATGAATTTGTGAAGCACCTGGGGGTTCAATATGCTCACTACCCATCTAGATAAGTTCCCTGGGGGGTCTAGTTTCCAAAATGCGGTCACTTGTAGGGGAGCTCCAATGTTTAGGCACACAGGGGCTCGCCAAACGCGACATGGTGTCAGCTAACAATTTGAGCTGATTTCCATTCAAATTGTTAACGGACACCATGTCGCATTTGGAGAGCCCCTGTGTGCCTAAACATTGGAGCTCCCCCACAAGTGACCACATTTTGGAAACTAAAAACACAAAATTTATTTTTTCATTTTTACGGATCAATTTGTGAAGTACCTGGGGGTTCAAATTGCTCACTATGCATTTAGATGCGTTCCTTGGGGGGTCTAGTTTCCAAAATGGGGTCACTTGTGGGGAAGCTCCAATGTTTAGGCACACAGGGGCTTTCCATACGCGACAGTGTCCGCTAATAATTGGAGCTAATTCTCTATTCAACTTGTTAGCGGACACCATATCGCGTATGGAGTGCTCCTGTGTGCCACCAGCACAAGGGCAACTGGAAGAGTTGGGGTACAGCACCAGAAAATGGCGCCTCTAATGTGCTATTTTCTGGGGTGGCTGTGGGTTGCAATTTGCAGCGTGGGGGGGCCACAACATTTGGGTCTCTCCACGATGAGGATTGCAGCCCCCCAACTGCCAAGTTGTACCTGGCTGGCATCCAAAAATAAGGCAAAGCTCCTTGTCATTTTATTGGTAGAAGTAATTAAAAAAAATGATGTGGGGCTTCGCCATATTTTTGGTCCAGCCAGGCACAACTTGGCAGCTACGTACTGCCAGCAACCCCCAGCTGCCTCGTTGTACCTGGCTGGTAACCAAAAATACAGCAAAGCCCTTTTTTTTCTAGGGCTAATTCTAGAAAAAAAAATGGCGCGGGGCTCCGCCATATTTTTGGTCCAGCCAGGCACAACTTGGCAGCTACGGACTGCCAGCAACCCCCTGCTGCCTCGTTGTACCTGACTGGCAACCAAAAATACAGCAAAGCCTTTTTTTTTTTTTTTTTTTTTTGTAGAACTAATTCTAGAAAAAAAAATGACGTAGGGCTCCGTCATATTTTTGGTCCAGCCAGGTACAACTAGGCAGCTGGGGGCTGGAATCCACAGCATGGAGAGGCCCAAGCGTTCTGGACCCCCCATGCTGTGAACTGCAGCCCGCAGCCGCCCCAGAAAATGGCGCATTCATTGAAGTGCCATTTTCTGGCGCTGTACCCAGACTCTTCCAGTTGCCCTGGTGCCGGTGGCAAACTGGGTAATAAAGGGATTAATGCCAGCTTGTTATTGGCAGCTGGCACTAAGCCCGAGATTCATAATATAGGGCCAATGTTAGACCCGCCATTATGAATCTCTGGTAAATAGTCAGAAAATACACACAGAGAAAAATCTTTTTATTTGAAAAAAAAAAACACAAACAAAATTCGGACTCCATCTTTATTATAAAGATCCGACATAGTCCACAACGAAGGTACCGCGACTCTTGATCGCCTCTGACGTAGTTCACAACGAAGGTCCCACGACGCTCGATCGCCTCTGCTCAATCCAGAGACTGCAGCAAGGGATCAAGTGTCCTCTTCCTACAGCCTCTGGGGTAGGAGTTATGGTGCACTGTATGACAATGATCTGTCATACAGTGCACCATGACTATGATCCCAGAGACTACAACAAGAGGACACTTGATCCCTTGATGCACCCATCCATCCACCTATGCACCCATCATCCATGCACGCACACATCCATGCACGCACGCTGACATCCACGCACGCATACATCCACAAATGCACGCTGACATCCACGCACGCTGACATCCACGCACGCTCATTTACATCCACGCACGCATCCACGCACGCTGACATCCATGCATGTTGACATCCACGCACGATGACATCCACATCCATGCATGCACATCTACATCCACGCACGGTGACATCCACGCACGCATCCACGCACGCACACATCCATGCACGCTGACATCCACGCACGCTCATCTACATCCACACACGCACATCCACGCACACATCCAGGCACGGTAACATCCACACACATCTACATCCACGCACATCCACATCCACGCACACACATCCACGCACACATCCAGGCACAGTGACACCCACGCACGCACACATCCACGCAAGCATACACGCACACATTCATCCACGCACGCACACATCCACGCATGCTGACATCCACGCATGCTCATCTACATCCACGCACATCCATCCATGCATGCACATCCACACCTGCACACATCCATGCCTGCACACATCCATGCACATTGACATCCACGCACGATGACATCCACATCCACGCACAACCACGCACGGTGGAATCCACGCACGATGACATCCACGCACATCTACATCCACGCACACAATACAGGCACGGTGACATCCACGCACGCACACATCCACACAAGCATGCACGCATGCATCCACGCACGCACACATCCACGCACGCACACATCCACGCACGCACACATCTATCCATGCAATCTTCATGCACATATCCACACGCACGCATCCACGGACACACACATCCATGGACGCACACATCCATCCATGCACACATCCACACACACAACGCATCCACAGACGCACACATCCATCCATGCAATATCCATGCACGTACCCACGCATGCACACACACATCTATCCATGCAATGTCCATGCATAAATCCACACACGCACGCATCCACGGACGCACACATCCTCGGACGTACACATGCATCCATGCACACATCCACGGACGCACACATCCATCCATGCACAGATCCACGCATGCACAGATCCACGCATGCACGTATCCACGGACGCACACATCCATCCATGCAATATCCATGCACACATCCACTCACGTACACATCCACGGACGCACACACACATCTATCCATGCAATGTCCATGCACACATTTATCCATGCACAGATCCACGCATGCACAGATCCACGCATGCACGTATCCACGGACGCACACATCCATCCATGCAATATCCATGCATACATCCACACACGCACACATCCACGGGCGCACACATCCATCCATGCACACATCCACACACGCATGCATCCACGGATGCACACATCCACACACGCACGCATCCACGGATGCACACATCCACACACGCACGCATCTACGGATGCACACATCCACACACGCACGCATCTACGGATGCACACATCCACGGACGCACACATCCATACACGCACGCATACACGAACGCACACATCCATCCATGTACACATCCACGCACACACACATCTATCCATGCAATGTCCATGCATACATCCACACACGCACACATCCATCCATGCACAACACGCACGCATCCACGGACGCACACATCAATCCATGCACAACACGCACGCATCCACGGACGCACACATCCATCCATGCACAACACGCACGCATCCACGGACGCACACATCAATGCATGCAATATCCATGCACACATCCACGGACGCACGCACACTTCTATCCATGCAATGTCCATGCACACAAACATCAATCTATGCATTCATTCATTCTTACCTCATCAAGGATCCACTGGTGAGGAGGAGGGGCCCAGGAGAAAAGGAGGGGCCCACACAGCACAGGAGGAAGCGGGAGAGGTGAGAGGGGGTGACTGCACAGGGGGGAGGGTGACTGGACGGGGGGGTCGTGGATGAGCAGGGAGGGGGCTCATAAAGATGACCGGCGGGTCCAGGCCGCCGGGAGAGGTGGGAGGGGACGGGACACGACACAGGGAGAGGGGGATGAGCAGGGATTCGGCTGATCGGTGGGTACACTGGAAGGTGCAGCCCGCCAGCAGATAGATCGGGAGGGGGCTGAGGAGCCTGACTGGCGGCTCTGTATGCATCCGCCGGCGGGATGCACCCGCGGCATCGGCGGGTGCAGCACTGCAGCCCGCCGGCGGAAATACAGTACCGGAAGAGGGCGGATTGGAGGATCGGGGGGGGGGTCCCAAATCTTTACTGTGCCGGGAGGAGGGGGAGGATACTTGCCAATCCGCACCTCCAGATCTGATTGGAGAGCTCCAATCGGATCTGGAGGGATGAATCTGTCTGGTTCGCTCTGATGGCAGTTTCAGTTTTAACTGCCAATCAGAGCGACTTTAGCCACGGGGGGGAGCTAAGCCACCCCCTGGGCTAAAGTATAGGTTGTCACGTAGCTGCGGCTCTATTAACCCCTTGGTGACCGCGGTTAATAGAGCCGCAGCAAGAGAAACCCGAGATGACGCAGCATATGCGTCCAAGGTCGGGAACGAACTTGTTTTCATGACGCATATGCTGCGTCACGGGTCGGGAAGGGGTTAATGACCAGACCAGGTAGGGCCTTTTAGAGAGCGCATGTGCCGGAGCCCGACGCGTACGACGTGATCGTCCCCACAATGCACCGGGCCGGATATGACATTCCGGCATGGGCATCACATGATCATAAGAGGCGGGCATTTCAAATAGGAGGTGTCACAGCCCAAGGAGAATGCGGATGCCCAGTAGGGAGGGTGAAGACAGTGTGAGGAGGGGAGAATGGAGCCCGGAGCCCGCCTATCCAGTCCCCAACTGGAGACAGTTTGTACTTATGAAAGTTATTTTTCTCCCTCATTATAGGGCCCCTTTAGCACAGAGAGGGATGGTTAGGGATTAGATAGGTTACAGGGCTACCACGACCTGATAGGTTCCCTTAAAGAATTGTGGCCAAGTGATTGATAAATAAAACAACTGATATTCGAGGTGTCCCCACCTTCTTGGGGTACAGTCTTTATAAGAGGTATAAGACTTACACTGTGTTCCAAATTATTATGCAAATTGGTTTTAAGTGTCATAAGGTTTTTTTTTTCATTGTTTGTCAATGAAACCCATTGATGGTATTGTGTCTCAGGGTTCTTTGGATCATTGAAATAAATCTCAGATACCTGTGATAATTAGTAATATTAAGCAGGCCCCAGTTTTCAAGTAACATGGGAAAGAAAAAGGATCTCTCTGCTGCTGAAAAGCAACAAATAGTGCAATTCCTTGGACAAGGGATGAAAACATTAGATATTGCACGAAAACGTAAGCGTGATCATCATACTGTGAAGAGATTTGTGGCTGATTCTGAGCACAGACATGTTTGTGCAGATAAAGGCAGAATGAGGAAGGTTTCTGCCAGGCTAGTTCATCGAATTAAGAGAGCAGCTGCTAAAAAGGCCTTACAAACCAGCAAACAGATATTTGAAGCTGCTGGTGCCTTTGGAGACCTTGAACCTCAAGGTGTAGGATCCTTCAAAGGCTTGCTGTGGGGCATAAACCTACTATTTGACCACCCCTAAACAGTGCTCACAAGCAGAAACGGTTGCAGTGGGCCTAGACATACATAAAGACTAATTTTCAAACAGTCTTGTTTACTGATGAGTGACGAGCAACCCTGGATGGCCCAGAAGGATGGAATAGTGGATGGTTGGTGGATGGCCACCATGTCCCAACAAGGTTTCAATGTCAGCAAGGAGGTGGAGGAGTCATATTTTGGGCCAAAATCCTTGGGGAACAGCTGGTAGGCCCCTTTAAGGTTCCTGAGGGTGTGAAAATGACCTCTGTAAAGTATATAGAGTTTCTGACTGAGAACTTTCTTCCATGGTACAAAAAGCAAAAATGTGCCTTCAGGAGCAAAATCGTCTTCATGCATGACAATGCAGCATCTCATGCTGCAAAGAATACCTCTGTGTCATTGGCTGCTATGGGCATAAAAGGAGATAAACTCATGGTGTGGCCACCATCTTCCCCTGACCTCAACCCTATAGAGAACCTTTGGAGTAAAATCAATCAAAAGATCTATCAGGGTGGGAGGAAAGTTCACATCAAAACAGCAGCTCTGGGAGGCTATTCTGACATCATGCAAAGAAATACAAGCAGAAACTCTCCAGAAACTGACAAGTTCAATGGATGCAAGAATTGTGAAGGTGAGATCAAAGAAGGGTTCCTATGTTAACATGTAACTTGGCCTGTTAGGATGTTTTGGAGTTAAATAGTTTTTTATTTCAGTGAATATGACCTCCTAATGTTGCAAATTGAATAAATCAGTATTTTCAGTTCTTTCAAACATATCAAATGTTTAGAAACTCTACTGTGCCTAATAATTTGGAACAGTGCAGTTAGAGTTTTAAATTTTGAAGATTATACTGTTATCATTGGGAGGTTTCTTCAATAAAATTTGATGTATACTCTAAAGGGTCGTGACTTTTATTACACTGACTGTCATTTGCACCAACCATTTAGGAAAATCAGAAAAAAAGAACATTTGCATAATAATTTGGAACACAGTGTATTCCTCATCCACTATAACTGCAGTATTAAGTGCCTGAACTATAATTTCTTCAAATATTTGGATGGACCGTTACTCATGTGAATGTAAAGTTTCCTCAGATAGTTTTAAACTCGGTCACAAAGACATTGTAAGAAGACTCCAGGAAAGCAGGATGCTTTAACTGAATATCTTGTATTAATGTTCAATGTGGCAGGTAAAAAGGATGATTTTTCACAGAGCAGAAAGACATGGCTTATCTAAGATGGCTACAAGATCATCACATGGGGAAGAAGCGAGGGGTAAACTGACATCACAGAAGCTACAGGGAGAGGGGAGGAACAAAATACTAACAAGGCAAAGCTTCTTCCTACCAACACAGAAATGCAATACACAGTAATAAGATATTGAATAAGTCATGAGACATGACAGGACTAATACTAAATTAGTCTCTTAGGAGAAGAACAATACCTGGAAATGACAACAAATATATAGTGAGAGATTGTTACTAATAGTTCACATGTTCAGAAATCAAATAAACGGGAGTTAAAACGTAACGTTGGTGGAATTTATACACAGAGCTCTGTAATGTTACATTTTATAATGTGTTTATTCTTCACATACTACTCATGGATATAAGAATTGGATGTCCAGTTTTTCTGTTCTTATGTTTCTTCTGCAACAGAACATTTTGAATTAAAAGTATACACTAGCTTCCACTATGCCCCCACCAATATTTTTCATTGCATTTAGCAGCTTCATCAAGGGTATTGGGGAACAAGCATGAAATATCATGTCAGATTGAGCATGTTTGTTACGGTAGTTATAAACAGTGTATCGGTCATCACAATATGACTCTTATTCAACATATAATCATTACTTCCCTATACTATATTGGTCACTGGTACAGGCATTCTAAGGCGATTTTCCAGTTACTGAAACAAGTTAGGAATGGTGTGTGCCACAAACCATAGGATGACTCCTTTTAAATAAGAAACTATCTCTGTCGTGATATGACTGTCGAATGCATCAATGTATTACTCTGTCAGAGCTGATACATGCACACAGTTTTTGACGGAACTTGTGCTGCTTTCACATTACGATTTTGTTAAATCCGATGCTATCCGATGAAAATCGGACCTCCCCGGATGCTCAAAATCGGATGCCATCCGATCCGATTTTTTTATCGGATCCTATTTAAATGGCTGGGGGAGGGCTGTGGGAGGTTTTAGGATTGGTCTAGGTTATTGAGCATGCTCAATACAGAAAATCGGATCTGATATCGGATCCGATTTTCAATCCGATCCGATCCCCATAGACTCCCATATTAATTTAATCGGATCCGATGCGATCCGATTTTTGAATCGGATACCAAAATCGGAGCAGTCTCTGATTTTTGGCTCTTGAAAAAAATCGGACATAATCGGATCGGATGCAAATTGGATGCCATTAAGTGCACACCCGATCCCATCCGATCCCCATTGGAGAACATGTGGGCTAAATCGGATTCGATGCTGTCCGATTTTTATCGGACATCATCGGATTTAACAAAATCGTAATGTGAAAGCATCCTTAGATGGGAGATTGTTCCAAACATCTTGGTGAACTAACCATGTGTGTATGTAGGTTTGTGTAAACCCTTCTGTCTCTACATGTAATCCCACACAAACTTGGTGTTGTTGAGCTCAGATCTGTGGGGTTGTTTCATCACTTCCAGGACTCCTTGTTTTTTTTTTTTTATTATCTTAACACTGAAGATGGTTTTTAAGAACATTTGCTGTATGTTTGATTTTACTTGTATTTTTTAATCCTTTTTAACTTGCAGCATTTTTACCTCAACTGCCTAAGTCTATGTCTAGACACGTTGGGTTTTGGCTTTTGCAAAAACGCTGCAAAACCTTAGGGGTTTTTAATTTCTCCTGATTGCTTGGCAGGAGGTTACCTGCGGATTTGAAGTATTAGGCTACGTTCACATGTAGCGTAAATACTGCGTCTTTTTACGCTGTGCTTTTCTCTAAAAACGCATGTGCATTTCCCAGCAAAGTGAATGAACTTTCACTTTTGCCGTTCAGATGCTGCACTTTTTTCGGGAGAGAACACACGTGCGCAAAAAGAATTACCATGTCAATTCTTTGCGCTTAATAGCGCGTGCTTTCTCTCATAGGTGCCATTATAAGCGCTGGAATTACACATCGCCGTTCACACTCTGCTATATTCCAGCGCCTAAAAGCGTAGGCTCAGGAGGAACAGCATGATGTGATTCCACTCGGGTCCCAGGACAGCCGGTGGAGAGGAGTATTTTATTTTTTTAATTTTTAATACCTTTTTGTTCACCTTTGCTTTCGCAGTGTATATAGATACACTGCGAAAGCAAAACTACAGCCCCGACATGTCACGGGGGGAGGAACACAGGATTCTCCCTCCCCCGTGTGACATCACTACCTCCTGCGCTTTTGGGGGAAAAAATGCGACCGTAAAAAAATGCGGTGTGTGAACGCACCATGTTTTTTTTACTGGCACTATAAAGCGTGTCCACAAAACCGGGAAAAATACACCCGCACAAAAAAAAGATATGTGACCATATCCTTATTGGTGTGGTTTTGCTGCGTTTTTGCAAACCTTTTTATTGCTGGCTTTGCTGCAGATCTGGCATGATGCAGCACTGCGGTGTCAGAAGAATTGACATGTTAATTCTTTTCAAAATGCAAAGAAATGCTCTACGATTTTCACTTCAACACAGCAACCAATGTGTGTGGACAGCATTTCCTGCTTTCACAGGTTTGCCTGTTAACAAAAACGCAGGTTTGCATTATCCTAAATTAACATTAAACCATAGCAAAAATGCCCTGTGTGAACATAGGCTAAAACGTTTGCACAGTGCAGTCTGTTTTCATTTCCAGGCTTTCTATTCTCCTAGAAGACGACCAATTTAGGATTAGCTATAAATATGCGGCTATATTCACCTATCCAGACATTTCTGCTCTTAGCAAGAAAGTAAAAAATTCATCTAATGCCAACCTGATGTGATTGAGGGTAGGTAGGCTTCCTTACTCCGCATACAAATGTTGATAATCTGTCTGCAGGAGCTGTACAGATTTTTTTTTTTAAAGGGAGCCTGTCACCCAAAATAACCTTCCTAACCTGTTAATACCTGTCCCTGCAGCCTTACAATACTTTCTAAGCCATACCTATCTGACCTATGTTAGTAATCTATGATACAATAAAGCAGTTAGCAAACTTACAAAATCCATGACAGCGGGGTGTTCCTCGCTGCGTTTGTGATGGGTAGGCGGGTCCCCTGTGCCGCGTTACCCCCGCCTCGCCGATCTATTACGCCCTAATGGGCGTCATTCACACTGCAGAGCTCGGGCACGATTTAAATATCGCACCTGCAACATCACCGCTGCGACGCGGTCACATGAAGCCGGGATTGTGTCACTTCCGGTCGCCGCAAGTCTCACACAGGCAGACTTCGCGCATGCGCAGATTGTATGCTGAAGTCTGCCTGTGTACGACCGGAAGTGGCACGATCCCGGCGTCACGTGACCGCATCGCAGCGGTGACAGTGTGGGAGCGGTGACTAATGGGAGTGATCACAAACTGACTGTACCTGAGATAGGAATAACGAGAACAACCAGCAACAAAAGATTCCTTAACTCTTGCTGCAGCAAAAGAAAGTAACTTTGTTTTAAAGCCTATAGTATCACATGATAATGTTGGCTGCTGAACACATATTGGGTCTCAAGGGTCTCATGTCTTTCGGTTATTTGTGAAGGGTGTGGGACCAATGTCAACATTTTGCCTCCTAATCATTACCCTTGAATTTATCACCAATACTGATATTGGTATCAATACAAGATACTCAATATGTCTACTGAATTATTTTTCGAATTATAATTTAAAAAAAGGATCATAACCCCCACAAGTACAAAAATGAACTTATTGAACTTAGTGAAGAACATACGTTTATTCACACATAAACTTGCCCTACATTAATCAGGAATTATACTGCATATTAAAAAGAGAACTGGAAGAAACTGGTGCGTTTGATGAGCTACTGATAGAAAGTGAGAAAAAGGACACTAATATGCTCAGCATTTACATGATTAAAAATAAAAGCTAAAGCGCCCCATACATGTTAGACTAAAGTGGGCCAAATTCACCAATATCCTCCTGACTTCCCCTACAAATTATGTTTTAGGAGAAAAGGATCCGTCACATTGTATTTCCAATGCACTATCCTCTTTTCCTCTGGGAGAAGACGGGAACTTTTGACTGAGCTGAACATCCCTATATATGGGATGTTTCAACACTTAAGGTGTATGGCAGCCCCAAATGGGTTGTCTGCTTTCATCAAACTTTTAGTAACTTGTAAAACAAACTTACTAATCCTTCCTAGGTTCAACACCATGTCTCTGCTGCTGTCTCCGTCTTTGTTTTTCATTGGTGCAATGAAATCAGATGTAATAATTATAATGGATAACCAGGAGTCTTTTCGCGTGGAGCAAAGACACAGCAGAACACAGGTTATAGATAAAAAAAAGTCTATATTTTAACACATTGAGATTTCCTCTGCACTTTGCTGTGAATCACCAAGTCATTGATCACACAGTGTAGATTTTGTAAGAAGCCTAAACTAAACATCTGTTGAAAACCGCACAGGTAAATGCAATCAGCGAGGCAGTCTTTAAAGATCAGTTTACACTTGGAGAAGCACTAAAAGTAAAATCTATGGCAAGTCCATACAAGGAGATGTTTTAAGCAATCCTATATAATTCATGAAATCATCCAGGGACGCCTGGGAAGGAAGTCTTTTATAAAGTCTAGAACCAGATGCAGAGCAAGTTACAAGTCCAGAACATGTGCTGAGTAATTATAAAGTCCAGCACCGTCTCATGCTCTACATCTACTTGAATGTATAAAGCGACAAAGCACTTAACTAAGCAACCAGCTTACATGTGAGTTAATTCAGGTGATTCAAGGGCTGCAGCACAGGGAGTAGCATGAGCAGCCAGAGCAGAAGGAATGCTGGTATAGGTGTAGGTAGCGGAGCCTTTGAGCAGCAGCAAGAGATTTGACACAGGACTTACAGGAGTAGGCAGAGAACTTGAAAAGCCCCTAGGAGCAGGAAACCAGGCAGAGGAAACCGAAGCAGAATACTCTAGAAATGTCTAGAGGCTGGGGTGGGGTTTATAAAGGCAGGAAGACAAGGCACATGAAAAAAATTATGCCAGCTTGGAAGAAGACCAAGCTGTCTACATCACCAGAGCAGCTGAGCTCAATGGTTGACTGCAGTGGTTGCATCACATTAACTTCGCTATAGTCAAACAAGCCAGACAGGGGCAGCAGTGGAGAGGCAGTGGTAGACTTATGGAGGGTAAGGAAAGCTCAGTTTCTATAGGCAGAAATTTGTCGAAAGGGGACAACCCCTTTAACATGACTCCACTATTCTCTAAATATCAAATTATTGTTTTACTCATCGATCAAATGAGAAGAAACCTAGAAGAATTAAATAACATCAAAATAAATATTTGCATTGTGTCACAGAAGATTCCCAATTCAAAAAAGTTATCTAGTCCAGTGCAGTTTTTTCAGCTAGCACTGCAGCAGTGCAAAATATATATACTAATCCTATATACTAATATAATCCTAACAGATTTGCCTTTTATTGGCCGTTTGAGCAAATATAATATTACCACAAGTGTGTGATTTACATACTTGTGGCTAAGTGCCAACTACCTTCTCTCAATGCTCTATATCATGCTACAATGAGAGACTTTTCATATACTAATATTTACTAAGTACATATAACTAAACAAAAAAAAATGGTCTGACACACCTGCTGGTATAAATGCAATGTGTAAGTCACATTCACACTGTCGCCATTAACTGATAAACCTAGGATAAAGATAAGGAGTACATACCCTAAGTTCCGTAAATAACTAATATTATACTTAAACATAGTTGAAACAATCTACTATATAATTGCCGTAGCGACTTCCGTCGGAGCGGCGCTGCTTCCGGTCGCTTGGTTAGCGAGTCCGAGCTGCTTCTCCTGGACTCTCCCCGTGGCCGCGTAGCGGCCAAGGCGACTCACGAAGCAATGCCCGCAAAGCGGGCATTGCGAGTCGTTGCAGCCTAGCGAAGCAATGCCCGCGAAGCGGGCATTGCGAGTCGCTACACCGCTAACCAAGCCACCGAAGCCGAAGCCCATACTACTGTAGTGTACACCGCTATAGTATACTACAGTCCCATGCCCATAAGCGCCATGGGACTGTAGTATACCATCGCGCTGTACACTACAGACCCCTGCCGCTCTAAGCCACTACGCGCTGTACACTACACTAACCAAGCCACACAACCCCAAGCCCCTACCCCCTGCCGCCCTAACCCCTAAGCCACTACCCCGACGCCGAAGCTCCTACCCCCTGCCGCACTACCCCGCCGCACCCACTACCCTCTGCCGGAAGCCACTACCCCCTGCCGCCCTAACCCCTAAGCCACTACCCCGCCGCCGAAGCCCCTACCCCCTGCCGCACTACCCGCCGCACCCACTACCCTCTGCCGCAAGCCCCTACCCCCTGCCGCCCTAACCCCTAAGCCACTAACCCCTAAGCCACTACCCCGCCGCCGAAGCCCCTACCCCCTGCCGCCGTAAGCCACTAGCCCGCATCCGCACCTAAACCCCTGCCGCCGCAAGCCCCTAACCCCTAAGCCGCACCTAATCCCCTACCCCTACCCCCTAAACCGCACCTAAACCCCTGCCGCCCTAAGCCCCTACCCCCTAAGCCGCACCTAACCCCCTACTCCCTGCCGCCGTAAGCCACTACCCCGCATCCGCAAATAAACCCCTGCCGCCGCAAGCCCCTAACCCCTAAGCCGCACCTAACCCCTAAGCTGCACATAATCCCCTACCCCCTAAACCGCACCTAAACCCCTGCCGCCCTAAGCCCCTACCCCCTAAGCCGCACCTACCCCGCATCCGCAAATAAACCCCTGCCGCCGCAAGCCCCTAACCCCTAAGCCGCACCTAACCCCTAAGCTGCACATAATCCCCTACCCCTACCCCCTAAAACCGCACCTAAACCCCTGCCGCCCTAAGCCCCTACCCCCTAAGCCGCACCTAACCCCCTACCCCCTGCCGCCCTAAGCCACTACGCCGCATCCGCACCTAAACTCCTGCCGCCGCAAGCCCCTACCCCTTAAGCCGCACCTAATCCCCTACCTCTACCCCCTAAACCGCACCTAAACCCCTGCCGCCCTAAGCCCCTACCCCCTAAGCCGCACCTAACCCCCTACCCCCGTAAGCCACTACCCCGCATCCGCACCTAAACCCCTGCCGCCGCAAGCCCCTAACCCCTAAGCTGCACCTAATCCCCTACCCCTACCCCCTAAGCCGCACCTAAACCCCTGCCGCCCTAAGCCCCTACCCCCTAAGCCCCTACCCTCTAAGCCTCGCCGCTTTCCCTAACACCTAAGGCCCTACACCCGAAGCCCCCGCCGTCCCCTAACCTAACGTCCCCGTCGATCACTTACATGCCTTCAAGTCATCTGATCGTCCGTCCGGCCAGGCGTCCTCTTCCTCCGGTCCCGGGGGTCTTCTCTCTTCTTTCCGCCTCTTCGTCCGTCCCCGGGGATCTTCTGTCTTCTTTCCGCGAACTTCCAGCTCCGACGTCCTCTTCAACTAACATTAAGATACAATGGACGATCAATCCGCCATTGTATCTCAATGAAATGTGAAGGGCTCTTCTGATTGGTCGCTGACCTCAGCCAATCAGAAGAGCCCGTCATTCAGTTCTCATTCAGGTCCGTCTTTTTTCCCATTGACATACATTAGCGGTGTGTCGGCGATTTTATGGCCGGCCACCTGGTTCTATTTGTCGGCCCTAAAATCGCGGACACACCGCTAATGCATGTCTATGGGCAAGTCAGCTCGAATTCTGATTGGTCGGCGTTCAATCCGAAATCGGCCTGACTGCCCATAGAGATGCATTAGCGGTGTGTCCGCGATTTTAGGGCCGACAAATAGAACCAGGTGGTCGGCCATAAATCGCCGACACACCGCTAATGCATTTCAATGGGAAAAAAGAAAGGCGGACCTCAATGAGAACTGCGTCTCAGCCTAAATAATAAATTAAATAATAAAAAAAATAATTAAAAAAGAATTAAAAAATAATAAAAATATTAATTAAAAATAATAAAAAATTCAATAAAAATAATAATAAAAAAATAAAATATATGCTAATAAGATCAGCCCTTTGCGGACCTAAATGAGAACTGACTCTCAGCCTAAATAATAAATTAAATAATAAAAAAATAAATTAAAAAAGAATTAAAAAATAATAAAAAAATTAATTAAAAATAATAAAAAATTCAATAAAAATAATAATAAAAAAATAAAATATATGCTAATAAGATCAGCCCTTTGCGGACCTGAATGAGAACTGCCTCTCAGCCTAAATAATAAATTAAATAATTAAAAAAATAATTAAAAAAGAATTAAAAAATAATAAAAACAAATAATTAAAAATAATAAAAAATTCAATAAAAATAATAATAAAAAAATAAAATATATGCTAATAAGATCAGCCCTTTGCGGACCTGAATGAGAACTGCGTCTCAGCCTAAATAATAAATTAAATAATAAAAAAAATAATTAAAAAAGAATTAAAAAATAATAAAAAAAAATAATTAAAAATAATAAAAAATTCAATAAAAATAATAATAAAAAAATAAAATATATGCTAATAAGATCAGCCCTTTGCGGACCTGAATGAGAACTGCGTCTCAGCCTAAATAATAAATTAAATAATAAAAAAAATAATTAAAAAAGAATTAAAAAATAATAAAAAAAAATAATTAAAAATAATAAAAAATTCAATAAAAATAATAATAAAAAAATAAAATATATGCTAATAAGATCAGCCCTTTGCGGACCTGAATGAGAACTGCGTCTCAGCCTAAATAATAAATTAAATAATAAAAAAAATAATTAAAAAAGAATTAAAAAATAATAAAAAAAATAATTAAAAATAATAAAAAATTCAATAAAAATAATAATAAAAAAATAAAATATATGCTAATAAGATCAGCCCTTTGCGGACCTGAATGAGAACTGCGTCTCAGCCTAAATAATAAATTAAATAATAAAAAAAATAATTAAAAAAGAATTAAAAAATAATAAAAAAAATCAATTAAAAATAATAAAAAATTCAATAAAAATAATAATAAAAAATAAAATATATGCTAATAAGATCAGCCCTTTGCGGACCTGAATGAGAACTGCGTCTCAGCCTAAATAATAAATTAAATAATAAAAAAAATAATTAAAAAAGAATTAAAAAATAATAAAAATATTAATTAAAAATAATAAAAAATTCAATAAAAATAATAATAAAAAAATAAAATATATGCTAATAAGATCAGCCCTTTGCGGACCTGAATGAGAACTGCCTCTCAGCCTAATAATAAATTAATATAAAAAAATAATTAAAAATAATTAAAAATAATAAAAAAAATATAATAAAACAAATTAAAAAATAAATAACAAATATAATTAATAAATAAAAAAAAATCTAATAAAAATAATAATTAATGTAAATAATAATATTATGCTATAATATATGTTTTAATGCTATTATAAGTGAAAATGCTTTATAAATTAATTAAATCATAATAATAATAGTTAATTAATGCTATTAATAATGATTAATTAAAATATAATAAAATAATCTAAAAAATACTATTAATAATGCTAATTTATCTAATAATAATGATATTAATGCTAATTAATAATTATTAATGCTATAATAATGCTAATAATGCTATTATTAATGCTATTAATGCTAATTAATTAATGCTATTAATGCTATTAATAATTTATTAATGCTAATAATAATGCTAATAATGCTATTAATAATGTATTAATGCTTTAATAGTAATAATCCTATTATAATGCTTATTAAATAATGCTATTCATGCTATTAATAATATTATTAATGCTATTAATATGCTAATATAATGCTATTAATGCTATTAATAATGTAATATAATGCTATTAATGCTAATAATGTATTATTAATTCTTATTATAATTTATTAATAATGCTATTAATGCTATTAATAATTTTATTATAATGCTATTAGATAATGTAATAATCTAATCTTATTAATGCATAAATTATTATGCTAATAATAATTATTATGCTATTAATGCTAATAATGTATATAATTATTAAATTAATGCATTTTTAATTTAATAATGCTATATAATGCTATATCTATTAATGCTATTAATGCTAATAATAATGCTATTAATGCTATAATAATGTTATTAATGCTTAATATGCTAATAATGCAAATTTATAATGCTATTAATGTATATAATCTATTAATGCTATAATAATGTATAATGCTATATTAATGCTAATTAAGCTATTATTATTTATTAATGCTAATATAATGTATAATGCTATATAATGTATTAAGCTATTATTAATGCTTAATGTAAATGCATCAATCATATTTATCCTATTAATGGTATTATTAATGCTATTAATGCTAATAATAATGCTATTAATGCTAAGGCAGCACGGTGGCTCAAGTGGTTAGCACTGTAGCCTTTGCAGCGCTGGGGTCTTGAGGTCCTGGGTTCAATTCCCCCCAAGGACACTAAGGACAACATCTGCAAGGAGTTTGTATGTTCTCCCCGTGTTTGCGTGGGTTTTCTCCGGGCACTCCGGTTTCCTCCCACATTGTAAAGACATACTGATAGGATGTTTAGATTGTGAGCTCCAAGAGAGAGACAGCATTACTGATGTATGTAAAGTGCTATGGAATTAATAGCGCTATATAAATGAATAAATAATAATAATAATAATAATAATGCTAATAATAATGCTATTAATGCTATTAATAATGTTATTAATGCTATTATTAATGCTAATAATGCTATTATTAATGCTATTTATGCTAATAATAATGCTATTAATGCTATTAATAATGCTATTAATGCTATTAATAATGCTATTAATCCTATTATTTATGCTATTAATGCTATTAATGCTAATATTTATCCTATTAATGGTATTATTAATGCTATTAATGCTAATAATAATGCTATTAATGCTAATAATAATGCTATTAATGCTATTAATAATGTTATTAATGCTATTATTAATGCTAATAATGCTATTATTAATTCTATTAATGCTAATAATAATGCTATTAATGCTATTAATAATGTTATTAATGCTATTATTAATGCTAATAATCCTATTATTAATGCTATTTATGCTAATTATAATGCTATTAATGCTATTAATAATGCTATTAATGCTATTAATAATGCTATTAATCCTATTATTTATGCTATTAATGCTATTAATGCTAATATTTATCCTATTAATGGTATTATTAATGCTGTTAATGCTAATAATAATGCTATTAATGCTAATAATAATGCTATTAATGCTATTAATAATGTTATTAATGCTATTATTAATGCTAATAATCCTATTATTAATGCTATTTATGCTAATAATAATGCTATTTATGCTATTAATAATGTTATTATTGCTATTAATAATGCTAATAATGCTATTATTAATGCTATTAATGCTAATAATAATGCTATTAATGCTATTAATAATGTTATTAATGCTATTAATAATGCTAATAATGCTATTATTAATGCTATTAATGCTAATAATAATCCTATTAATGCTATTAATAATGCTATTCATGCTATTAATAATACTATTAATGCTATTAATGCTAATAATAATGCTATTAATGCTATTAATAATGTTATTAATGCTATTAGTTATGCTAATAATGCTATTATTAATTCTATTAATTTTAATAATAATGCTATTAATGCTATTAATAATGTTATTAATGCTATTATTAATGCTAATAATGCTATTTATGCTAATCATAATGCTATTAATGCTATTAATAATGCTATTAATGCTCTTATTTATGCTATTAATGCTATTAATGCTAATATTTATCCTATTAATGGTATTATTAATGCTATTAATGCTAATAATAATGCTATTAATGCTAATAATAATGCTATTAATGCTATTAATAATGTTATTAATGCTATTATTAATGCTAATAATGCTATTATTAATCCTATTAATGCTAATAATAATGCTATTAATGCTATTAATAATGCTATTAATGCTATTAATAATGTTATTAATGCTATTATGCTAATAATGCTATTATTAATCCTATTAATGCTAATAATAATGCTATTAATGCTATTAATAATGCTATTAATTATGCTATTAATGCTATTAATGCTAATATTTATCCTATTAATGCTATTAATGCTAATAATAATTCTATTAATGCTAATAATAATGCTATTAATGCTATTAATGCTATTAATTATGCTATTAATGCTATTAATGCTAATAATAATGCTATTAATTCTAATAATAATGCTATTAATGCTATTAATACTGTTATTAATGCTATTATTAATGCTAATAATGTTATTATTAATGCTATTAATGCTAATAATAATGCTATTAATGCTTTTAATAATGTTATTAATGCTATTATTAATGCTAATAATGCTATTATTAATGCTATTAATGCTAATAATAATGCTATCAATGCTATTAATAATGTTATTAATGCTATTATTAATGCTAATAATGCTATTAATAATGCTATTAATGCTAATAATAATGCTATTAATGCTATTAATACTGTTATTAATGCTCATAATACTGCTAATAATGCTATTAATACTGCTATTACTGCTAATAATAATGCTATGGCTTATATTATTGCTATTGATGATGCGATTATTATTTAAAAATCTTTAAAAAAACAATAAACATATTTTAGATACCCGATGCATTTGCATCAGGCTAACAGCTATAACTACTATAATCAAATTAATGCACGTTCTAGAATCCCGATGCATTTGCATCGGGCTCACAGCTAGTTTTTAATAAATGAGCCTAAAAGCCATCCCACCGTGATAAGGTGTACCCAGTCAGGATGGTCCTTAAGTCTAGTATTTCACTATTCAAAATAGATGGGGGCAGAGCAGGACCCATAGCTGATGATTTCACACCTGCCCCTAGAAAAACAAATGGACAGGATGCAGCCCAAAAAGAGGGGAGCCATGCCACATATGTGCAAAGTACAAGGAACTATCATGTATTGACTGCCTTTGCAGTCATGGATTTCTGCTGTTGTTTAAACCAGAGTTTTGTTTGTTTCTTTTCACCAGGGTTGACATTAAAGCTGCAGTTGCTGAATGTGTGGTGGGCGTCTCTGCAGGTTGGGAGTGAGTCATAGGTGGAAGGTTGTGTCTGAGCTTTCCACTCTCCACCCTTCAGACTTAAATAGTTCTGCTCCCCTCCACCAGATGTCACTGATTGAGTTAATTTCTCATCTAGGACCTGTGCTGTGCAGACATGGTGCCGGAGCAGCTTCTTTTCCCTTAACACTAGAACTGCGGATGAAGTCATTTTGACTCCTCACAATTTTTATGTCTCTGTTGTGACTACTTTTTTCTGAATTAAGGCTTATTATTTTTTACTTAGTTTACTTTTGTTATTTCCTGTAGAAAAATATGAAAATCAGAAAAAAACATTCCAAAGCACTACCGTTGGATCTCACAATAAAAAGACATAAGAAAAAATATAGTTATTATTAAAAATCACAAATGAAACTCTAAAAATAAGCGAAAACAAGCCAGGAGTCAAAATGACTCCATTTGGTAGTTCTAGGGGAAGGAGTGAAAAGTCCGGTAGTCCTAGTGTCAACTTGGAGAGATGTTCTTTTCCTGGTCCATGGGTGGAGGTAGGGGCTCTTAGCTGAGGGCAGGTTGAGGAGTTGAGGGATAGGGTAGTGGCCCAAACCTCCTCACCTTCAGAGGTACCTTTGGGATCAGGGCTAGTCAGGGACCCCAAGTCTCCCAATTGCCCTTGCCCATTATCCCTTCTTGCTTCATTCCCCTGACCCGCTCTATGCATGACAGGAACTAAAGCAACTATAGGAAACAATAATGCTTCTATGCCTCATTCGATGATTATTCCAAAGCTACAAACCTTTGATGAGTTCATGTCCCAAAGAGTAGAATAGAAGTAGATATATTTTATATTTACGATAACAAAAAATTCAAGATGACGTTATTTGCGGTCGTGCCTCTGATAATAATATAGCTGGCTTGGGTCACGCGTTGTGCTTTTGTGTTGGCTCATGTTCAGTCCCTTTTTCCATCTAGGCCAGACTGCATTTATTTCCCAATAGTTTTCATATGTTAAATGGCATTTCTCATTACCTAAGAAGTGTGAATCTAAAAAATGAAACAATTGTTATAAAGAATACACGTTCTTCTGTGAAGCCTATTTGATATGGTAAAAAATGTATTCAAGTCCACAATAACAGGGAAGAGAAAAGCAGAATTGAGTTCGGACAGTCTTTACGTAAGTCATATGCAAATATTCTCAGCTTGAAGTCTATTAAACGTGTAATGTAATACAGCTGAAGCTAAAGAGGCAGTAAATCAGCAGAAGGTGCCACAAAGGATTTCATGCTTGATGTGGTCAATGTATTGGTCATTCTTTTTGGCCGTGTTCTCGCTGATTCTGTCATCACGATGAGTTTGAAGATGAAGCATTGTAGCGTTTAATAATGCCAGCCATACATTGTGACCATACACTGTGATGTGCGTCTCTGAGAGTGTGCGTATATATTCTGAATACATTGTAATGACATCTAATTAACCGTCTCTTTGTAATCGCAGAAGAGTTTTTCAGACTGATACATTCTATCCATGGATAAAGGTTTGACTTTTTAATTAACAGTCTGGGCTTTACCCAATCAGAAAAACATAATGGTAACTACATTCAGAGGTCGAACTGTAATACCACATATGAAATGTGGACAGGTGTGGCGCTGTTTTTGAAAGGAAGCAATCCTGTTATTCTCATAATGTACAACCCTTCTAAATGTAAGTTACAATGTATTAATAGGATGTCCAGCAGAAGTTGTGGTTTTGGGTCTTGTGTCCTTCAATTAAAAGATAAAAATTGGACGCCTACACGTTTTACCTACATAGGCTTTTATGATATCTGATCCAGTTCTAAATTCATTGGCATTCATATAGCGATGAATCTCCATCTACAAGATTTTGGAGTTGTCTGTGGAAATAATTGCCTATTCAGCTAGAAGTGCATTTGTGAGGTCAGAATCAATGGGCTATGCGAGGGCTTGGTTTAAATGTATGTTTGCTTTGTTCACTTGGTCACAGTCATGCTGGAATTGAAATGGGTGTTCTCTAAACTGTTACCACCGACCAAGAAGCTACAATTCTCCAAAATGTTTCAAGTGCTGAATCATTAAGATTTTCCTTTACTGTAACTAAGTATCAAGGCAGACCCCTGAAAATCAACCACATAGCATTATCCATCCTGCACCAAACTTTTCATTGAAAAATCCAGCAAGAAATATATTTCCAGCGAGCATAGAAGACGAAATCTCAGACATATTCAAAAGCTTGATTATTTCATCCAAAAAGTTACAAAAAACATCACACAAGACCCCCACAGCCCCCTAAAAATCAATAGGTTACGGCAAAGCCTTCAATAATTTCTTGTTGGATTTAGCAATGCTTGGCCTGAAATGGGTCTTTTTTCTGTGCTGACAACAGAATAAGAGGTACTTAGCGGTTTGGGAGGGCGCTACAAAAGCATGGAGGAGCACAAATGATTTTTAGTATATCTTACTTGGTTTATTCAAAAATATCACAACATGTTTCAGCAGATACTCCGCCTTCATCAGGCAGAGCACCGGAGGTCTGACAACCGGGTTATGCAGGCTGCAAAACCCCCCAACTAGCCTGTCAAAACTGTCCCCAGATATAATCCTAGGAGCGCCTTCCTCTCTTGTTGTTTTTTCTGTGCTTGAGCTACACATATGGACGTCTGAATGGTGAACTGAATCAGGGGCATAACTAGAACTGGCAGGGCCCCATAGCAAACTTTTGAACGGGGCCCCCTCCAAGACACGCCCCCAATGACACGCCCCCTTCAAGACACACTCCCTTACCGAATCGGTGTTAATAGTCTGACGCCACCCAGCTTACCGTATATACTCGTGTATAAGCCGACCCCCCTACTTTTGCCCCCAAAACCTGGGAAAACCTATTGACTCGTGTATAAGCCGAGGGTGGACCCCAGCATAGGTATACAGCCCCCAGCAGTGTGGTATACAGGCCTCCATGTGGTGGTATACAGCAGCCTCCCCAGTGGTAGTATACAGGAGCCTCCCCAGTGGTATATACAGGCCCCAGCAGTATATACAGCAGCCCCAGTGGTATACAGCAGCCTCCCCAGTGGTATATACAGCAGCCCCAGTGGTATACAGCAGCCTCCCCAGTGGTATATACAGGCCCCAGCAGTATATACAGCAGCCCCAGTGGTATACAGCAGCCTCCCCAGTGGTATATACAGGCCCCAGCAGTATATACAGCAGCCCCAGTGGTATACAGCAGCCTCCCCAGTGGTATATACAGGCCCCAGCAGCATATACAGCAGCCCCAGTGGTATACAGCAGCCTCCCCAGTGGGTATATACAGGGACCCAGTGGGTATATTCAGGGCCCCAGTGGGTATATACAGGCCCCAGTGGATATATACAGGGCCCAAGGGAGTATATACAGGGCCCCAGTGGGTATATACAGGCCCCAGTGGATATATACAGGGCCCCAGTGGGTATATACAGGCCCCCCACTCCTCCCTTGCTGCTGCACACCTGTAAAGGAATACATCATACTTACTTATCCCTGCCGGCTGCCGCTGTCGCCGCTCTGACACCGCGCTCCTCCGGGTCTTCATGCTTCCTCCTCCGGCCACAGGCAATGACGTCATTGCCTGTGCCCGCCGGTCACAACCAGGAAGAATCTGGATGAAGCCGGAGCGCGGTGCAGAGCGGCGAGAGCGGCAGCCGGCAGGGATAGGTAAGTATGATGTATTCCTTTACAGGTGTGCAGCAGGGAGGAGTGGGGGCCTGTATATACCCACTGGGGCCCTGTATATACCCACTGATCGCAGCTGACCGGATAGCAGCGTTGCGGCACTGGGTGCGGGCCCCCCACAAGCGCCAGGCCCCAAAGCGACCGCTACGTCTGCTATGCCGGTAGTTACGCCCCTGAACTGAATATTATCTCTCTTTTTTATTAAACTTTTCATTGTCTAGAGGTACAAGAGACAAAAAGCACTTGGGGTTTTATCTCAATAGAAATGGGATAATAAATGATTGTAGGTGCTCACCTGAGCTGGTTGTGTAAACCCACAACCAGTGTATATGTGTTAGGTCCCCTGTCACCGCTCCCCAGCTCACCTCTCCCGGGTCTGCATCCTCTGCTCCTCTGCCGACCGGGCATCCGGCGTCCAGGTGTGCGGTGTCTCGGAGCCGTCACCGGGTTCCCGTCCTGTCAGCTGACCACCGGGGTCACACATGAGCACATTGCAATGGTCGTATTCATTTACCAATCAGCGGCGCACTAGGTGCACTACTCCCCTGTGACTCTAGAGGCCGGCACAGTCCAACCTGACACTCCCCTTGACCAATAGCTGCACTTCCTCTTGTATATCAGGCCACCTCCACTGATCTAGGGTGCCTGATTATTGAGTTAGTTGAGCTTCAGCTCTGCTGGTTGTTGGTCAGGCCCTCTTTGTGCTCTTAGGGTACCTTTACACGCCGCAACTTTTGGCGGCGATAGGAGGCAATCTAATGTGCGCGAGCAGGTTTTTCATGGTTGCCTCCAATCACCAATGGCGCTTTTACACGCCGCAATTTCGCCCTCAACCTAAGGTGATGTGTCACCCCGGAAATAGCCTACCCCACAGCGGAACCAATCCGGTGGAGTTCCCTCACCGCTTCACTTGCCGCAATCCCCAAAGGAATGTGGGTGTACATGGTTAGCGCTGCAAGAACATAGGCATGACAGACTGGTGTATTCCGCACCCCAAACACGCTGAGTAGACAACGCAATAGCGTTATGATTGGCCAGCCTGCGCAGGAAGGCTGGCTAATACATGACGTCATTGCCAATGTGTGGTGTGAATGGATAGCTGTTCAAATATGGCGTGGTGTCAAGTGACAGCCAATGGAGACACAGTAGCCACCACCAATCATCGCTGACGGGTGCGGTCTCCAGCACGCTGTGGCACGCCTCCGGGAAATCAATAGGTGACACAGATTCCATTCCTATCGCCCGTTCACACGCCAAAAGTCGGGAATGTCGCCTTCATGATTGCCTCTGATTTTGGAGCAGTGCTGTGAAATCGGAACCAGGCGCAACCTTTTTTATCGCCGCCAAATTCCTTAATTACATGCCGAAATTGTGAGGCAATTTCACAGCAATGGTACCAGGGCGACATATCGCCGGGCAGATTTCTCACTGCGGTTGCGACGTGTAAAGGTACCTTTACTGGGAATCCTTAGCTGTGCTCTTCCCCAGTAGCACCATTCCTGCACTCCTAGCCTTGTACTCTGTTACCTGGAATCCTGAGCTGTGCTCTTCCCCGGTAGCACCCTTCCTGCACTCCTAGCCTTGTACTCTGTTACCTGGAATCCTTTGCTGTGCCTTAGTATAGGCTAACCTTATGAGCCACCCCCCTGGTACTAGCTTCTGTGGTACTTAGACCCCCTTGGCTTGCCCATGACAATCCTTGTATAGGGGTTGGGTAAGCTAGGATCAGCTCACCCAGGGGAGTTCGGTACCACGGCCCAGTGGGTCCACTCTAGGGCGTCTTCCCCCAGAAGTGTGACAATATGGTAGTACAGCTGTCGCTGGATCCACACTTCCACATGCAACATGGCGCATAAACCAAACCAAGGATGGTGCTCCAAAGATCTGAGCTTCTGTAGGGAAACCAGGACCACAAAAAGGTCTGATGCAATAATATATTTATTTCCGACGTGTTTTGGAACTCACTTTGCCCCTTCTTTAGGGATACAGTTGATTGTATCCCTGAAGAAGGAGCAAATTGAGCTCCAAAACGCATCAGAAATAAATATATCATTGCGTCAGACCTTTTTGTGGTCCTGGTTTCCGTACAGAAGCTCAGATCTTTGGAGCACCGTCCTTGGTTTGGTTTAAACTTTTCATTGGGCACATTGCAGTCAGGCAGGTAATATTCTCCTGGGATTCACCAAACCCAGATTTGTCCAGCAGATGCACTGCATCACATTTCTCTATCACTCCTCAGAACACATTTCCACTTTTCCAAGGTCGGGGGTGACAGCTTCATACTACTCAATCCGATGCTTGGCATTGTGTTTGGTGATGTAAGGTTTGCATGCAGCTGCCCGGCCACAAAGATCCTGGCACAGTCTTTGTGGTGATGGCAATACTAGAGGAGGTTTGGACTCTGTAGTTACAGACTCAGCAGAGCGTTGGTGACATTTATGCCCTCCATACTTGGTGACCCTGCTCTGTAATTTTGCATGGTCTCCACTTCAAGGCTGAGTTGCTGTGGTTTCTTCCCATTTTCAATAACTCCACTCACAGTTGATGGTGAGATATTTTGCAGGGAAGAAATGTCATAACCTGACTGTAATATGGGATAAAACAACTGTGGCATTGGGACTGGATGTAAAACCTGAATTCCGTGATCTAGTAGTGTGTCACCATACTTTTGTCCATGTAATGTAGATGCCAATTAAAGGTTAGAACTGGCCACTTAACTCCTTTTAAAGGGGTTGTCCAGGATTTTAACATTCATGGCCTCTCAATAGGATAGGTCATTGATGTCTGATCGGTAGGAGTGTGACACCTAGAACCCAAGCCAATCAGTTATTCCCAGTGCTCTTGCTGGCCAGAACTAGTCAGTAGTGGAGCTGCACAGCTCTGTTGAAGGAATAGTGGCTGCGGGCAGGTACTGCACATCCAACTCCCATTGATTTGAACAGGGGTTGGATGTGCAATACCCAGCCATAGCCACTATACACTTGATGGAACTGTCCTATGCAGCACTGCAACTGAGTAGTTCCAGTTGGCGGTGGACCTGGAATGGCTGATCTGTGGAGGGAGCCCCACCGATCAGATAAAGATAACTTATTCTAAAGGCCCAGTTACACAGTACGATATTGTGAACGATATTGCTCAAACGTCACTGGTTTGGAGTCGTTCAAACGACATCGTTAGTACGTCGTTGCATGTGACAATGAGATACGACTACGATAAATCGTTGGATCGTTGATCGCAGGTTTGAGAACATGTTCTCAAATCAGACGATCCTCGATCAGCCAACCTGCAGCATCGTTCTCTGTGACACCACGATAACAATGTCGTTATCGACTTCCCCTATTGACAACAGTGAACAAGTATCGTTCACTGGGTTGTGCGAACGATACCTACTCGCTTGATCGTTGGTGCATCGTGCACGATATTTAGGCGTGTGACATCTCACCAACGATCTCTAAACAATGTCCTAACGACCGTGCGCCCCCGAGATCGTTAGTGATATCGTTTCAACATTGAAGCGTGTAACGGTACCTTAAAGGCCCCGTCTCATGCTTCAATGGTCGAACGATCCGACTTGACCTAGATCGCTAGAACGGCATTCAATGATCGCTAGTGAAATGTCACACGTATAGATATCGTTACCGATGCAGCAACTATTCCACAACAAGCAAACAATACTTGCGACCTAATGGTGGGTTTACACACACCAATTTCTGTGTCCAATATCTGAACAGATCTCTGGTTGCAGTGAAATCATGGACACACAGTTCCATTTTGTGGCTGTGTACAAAATGGAGCAATGTGTCCATGATTTCACTGCAACCAAAGATCTGTTCAGATATTGGACACAGAAATCGGTGTGTGTAAACCCACATTAGCTCGCCTACGTCCTTCACTTCTCAATAGGCGAGGTCGTTAACGACATCGTTATCGAGTTGTCACACACACCCATGCTGCAGGTTGAACGAACGCTCATCGTTTGGTTTAAGGTCCGGTTCACAAACCTCCCATCAATGATCTGCCTGATTATCATTGATCGGAAGTACATGTCACACTGAACGACGTCATTACGACGTCGTTAGAATGACTGAAAACCCGTGACATTTCAACGATATCGTTACCAATATCGTAGTGTGTGACGGGGCCTTAAGGCTAGGTCCTCAATATTAAAGTCACGGACAACCCCTTTTACCCAGAGCAACCAGAGGTTTCAATACATAAAATACAATTTATACTGTATTTTTTCCAACAAATCCCTATATTAATCAGCTTTTCTGATCTATAATGTGCTACCTGCAGATAAAATAACAGGTTCTCTTTAACACATCTAAAAATGCCTACCCCCAGGGATCCTGGCACTACCTTTTATTAGTACAGGAAAATAGCATTAAAGGGAACCTAACAGCAGATACATGCTGCACGAACTACTGTCATTTAGAGTCTTGCAACCATTATTGCAGAGTCGCTGAAATACAATAAAGAACATTAACAAAGTGTTTCAAACTTCAATTTACTTTCAGATCTAGATCTTAATTAGTGGTTACATAAATCGTAAAATTGTTTACCAGATATATCACATTTCAGAGATTTTATCCCGTTACGGGTTAGCACTTATTTTGTTTTCAAGTCAGGACTCCGGGGTTTTAACAATGAGTTCTGAATTGTGTTCTATGTCAGGAGTATAAGCCAAGTGTATCAGACAAAGTAGTATCCTGGCAACTCCAACCTGTAATTGACAATACATGATACTCTGCATGCTGGAGAACTGTAGAATATGAATTCAGAAATGATTTTTGTGTTTCCATATGCGTCTTGTTAGAATTGTCTTTTTAAGCCAATAACCTAATTAGTGTTATGTTTCCATTCTAGGCATCGTCTCTCTGGTCTCTCTCTCCATGTTATCTTATGAACGTTACCTTACAGTACTGAGGTGTACAAAAGTTGATGCCTCCAACTACAAAAATGCATGGATTTGTATTGCTGGGTCTTGGATCTATTCTCTGTTTTGGACAATACCTCCTCTTCTTGGCTGGAGCAGTTATGGGCTTGAGAGCTCGGGGACCACCTGTTCAGTAGTTTGGCACTCAAGGTCCTATAACAATGTATCATACATTGTGTGCCTCTTCTTGTTCTGCCTGGTACTACCTCTGCTCATCATGATATTTAGCTACGGCCATATTGTTCGAGTTATCCGAGGGGTAAGTTTATTTTAATGTGATTATTTACATGCCCAAATTCAAAGTTTTGGTAGATACTATCCAAGATGTACAGGAACTGTCACCGTTCTCCTGCATTGTAACCAGACGGCCCCTCTTGGGACAGCAAGAGATTAATCTTTGGCACTTGTCCACATGAGTGCAGCATACAAGAACAGCAGGGAACCTCGGATCAGTGAGGAGTCAACTCTGGTCACTGGTTAGGTTACTGCCTCTGACCTCTGAGTGCCCGCCTACAAAGAGGGGGAAGCTTTGCTGTATGCCGAGGTAAGGCAGAAAGGGCGGCACTCCACCTCCGTAAGTTATCCAAGCTTTAAATAACGTACGGCCATGGAGTGTCGCCTTTCTTCCTTACCTCGTCATACAGACGGCCCTTCTTGTTGAGTGCGTTTCTTCCCTTTCTCAGCATTCTTTCAGCATTATGGGATACTAGAACTTCCTTTACCTCACTTCCGTAAATGTATTCAACTGCTGTTGTCGAGTGGGTTGTCTGTCCAAAACTCTCTAGTCTGTCTACACTTGTTATCCTGTCTGTCTAAATTTGGAAAGACAAAGCCCAGCCCCAACTTCCTGTAATTGTGCAACATCTCTTCTGCTATAGATAGATTACATTTGTTAATAGGCAGTGGATAGCAAGATAGGTGGTAAACACCCAATGGTCAAATGATAAGATATTTGTCACTCCAAATTATCATAAATCTAACACAAAGTGCACTTACTTAAAATGTAACTTTTAATAAATATTTGTTAAACAATCATGTGTTCTCCCACACTTGTGTCTAAAAAAACATGCAAATCATACAGGGCGAGGGGTTATATCCCTGCTATATCCTGTTCTTTTCACTGCCTACCAACGGAGTTTCAACACCTAAGTTATATGGTGTCCCCGTTCCACGAGGCTTACCTGGTATCTTGATTCCTATACCAGGATATGGTCATCAGTCATACACCTGCATTCCTCTTCAGGTTCTATCGGACACGGGTCAAACCCAGTATCCCCTCAAGTGGATCCCTTATAGCAAAATGTTATAAAGTGATTTATCAGACATATGCCATCCATATACTACATGAACAGCCATTTAGTTGAATTGCCTCCATTCGCTGTAGTGCCAGAGTAAATGTTGACTTACCAATAGCTTTCCATTGCAAAATCAGGAATTTGTGTTTGAAAGTTGCACTACAATTAGCTGATGTGTTCAGAGTTGAACCAGTGTTAATTATCTGATTGCTGTGGCCATCCTTGTTGGTACCTTTACACACCGCAACTACGGTGTAGCAACTGAGAGGCAATCGGGATTTCCGTCACCGTTGCCCTGAAATTGCTATGAAATTGTGGCGTGTAATTGGGGAACCTAGTGGTGATTTTTGAAGTTGCTCCCGGTTGCGGTTTCAGGGCATTGTTCTAAAACCAGATACAACCCTGAAGGTGAATTGCCCTGGTTTTGGTGTGAGAACGGGCGACAGGGATGGAATCTGCGTCGCCTAGTGATTTCCCAGAGGCGTGCCACAGCCGTGCTGGATACTGCGCCCCTATCAGCGATGATTGGTGGGGGCTACTGTGTTTCCATTGGCTGTCCCTTCACAGGGCGCCATATTTGAAGAGCTGTCCATTCACACTACACAATTGCAATGGCGTCATGTATTAGCCAGCCTTCCTGCACTGGCTGGACCAATCATGACGCTATTGCGTTGTTTAATCAACATGTTTGGGGCGCGGAATACACAAGTCTGTCACGCCTATCTTCTTGCGGTGCTGAACATGTACGCCCACATTCCTTTGTGGATTGCAGCGTGTGAAGCTGCGTCGAGAGGCAACCGGATGTTTCCTGCGGGTTCTGTGGCAACTTCCGGGGAGCCACGTTCCCTTAGGTTGAGGGCGCACTTGCGTCGTGTAAATGCGGCATCGGTGTTCGGTAGCAATCGTCAAAAAACGTGTTCGTTGCCTCCGATCGTCCGTGATATTTGCGGCGTGTAAAGGTACCCTTAAAGGGATAAAGACCCAATTCACCTTTTATTTATTCTACTTTTTTATAAAGCACCATAAATTTCAAAAGCACTTTACAGAGCTGCTCATTACTGGAGCTCACTGTCTAAAGCCCTAAAAGTATGGCTATGGAGTGTGGGAGGAAACTGGTAAACGCGGACAAGACCCACGCAAATACGAGGAGAACATACAACTTCCTGCAGATGCTGTCTTTGGTGGATTTGAACCCAGGATCCCAGCACTGAAAAGCAACAGAGCTAACCAACTGGCCACTGTGATGCCAGTATTAGACTAATGCCGTCCACACATGACAATTTCAACAGGTTTGGTTGACAGACTAATGTGTGTGGCAGCCCCTGACAATATATTGTTGGGAGAAATATTAATCCGGAATGTTTTATTTCTGGCACAACATATGAAATCTGAAATCAAACACAAATGTCTGGCAATGACTCTCATAGGCAACACAGGAATGCTTTGGTGTATGGGAGAGATGACCATGATGGCTATCTTATGTGTGTGGCTGCTGTAACCTTTCAAAAAATTTGGTACAGACTTCAAAATTTTGAAATCCAGAGCAAAGTGACTCTAGCTGACTCAATACCATTGTTCATTTTCTTTTCATTGTACTATTCTTTGGGGAGTTTATGAACCACTGAAGCAAGAAGTAATGAAGTTGTCATGTTCTTTGAAGAATTTTATGTTGACAACCTTTTGAGATGCGTTGCGTTCTTCTCATACGAAGCCATGGTAAAGCGCTCTAAAAAGAAATTACTGCTTTTATATAATCTGTTGTTCGGAGGTATCCCATTTGGTATCGTGGGACCTTCTGAGTGACAGGAGAACATTGCAAACACAGAATGTGTTGATGACTTAAATTACCGTCACACCAGGTGACATCGCCGGAGATATGGCAGGCGATGCACAGGAGCACGCACGTTTTTGGCACCCCGCCAGTGTTGCCGTCGCGTGTTTACACGCGGCCATACCTCCGGCGACGCTTTGGCGATGTTACAGGTGATGTCACTGTTGGGATGTCTAGAAACCCCAGCAGGGACCCTGTAACATGGGAGCCTATGGCTCCCATCGCCTGTAACATCGCCAATCGCGATGTTACACGGGGCGATGCATACACATTGCCTGAGAGTGGTTGCCTGGTTTCACAGCAGCGCTCTGAAACTAGGCGACCACTCTCAGCCGATTTTTCAGCGCAAAATCGCCGCTTTACCGGGGCGACTCTCCGCCAATGACGCTGATGATGGGCCACGCCCCTGAATCACCTGCAAAATCGGCGGCGATGTCACCTGGTGTGACAGTACCCTTAAAGTGGAATTTTGACCTATCAATGTAATGAATTGAGGGGCGGTCACCTGGCTATGCAATCCTTCTTAGAAGCTCTGTTCTGGTCCTGACATCTAGGTGCCCAGGTGGCAGCCAGGCAATATAAAAAGGGTTTGAAAGTGTTTGAATATTGTGCTAGATTCAGAGTTTACTTAGGTCCGTTATCGTGGTGTTATATCATTTATATTGTAAGTGACTTCAGTGAGTTGTGTGGGCCTATTACAGTTGTGGCCAAAAGTATTGATACCCCTGCAATTCTGGCAGATAATACTCAGTTTCTTCCTGAAAATGATTGCAATCACAAATTCTTTGGTATTATTATCTTTATTTAATTTGTCTTCAATGAAAAAACACAAAAAGAATTGTCCTAAAGCCAAATTGGATCTAATTCCACACCAAACATAAAAAAGGGCGTGGACAAAAGTATTGGCACTGTTAGAAAAATCATGTGATGCTTCTCTAATTTGTGTAATTAACAGCACCTGTAACTTACCTGTGGCACCTAACAGGTGTTGACAATAACTAAATCACACTTGCAGCCAGTTGACCTGGATTAAAGTTGACTCAACCTCTGTCCTGTGTCCTTATGTGTACCACATTGAGCATGGAGAAAAGAAGAGACCAAAGAACTGTCTGAGGACTTGAGAAACCAAATTGTGAGGAAGCATGAGCAATCTCAAGGCTACAAGTCCATCTCCAAAGACCTGAATGTTCGTGTGTCTACCGGGCGCAGTGTCATCAAGAAGTTTAAAGCCCATGGCATTGTGGCTAATCTCCCTAGATGTAGATGGAAAAGAAAAATTGACGAGAGATTTCAACGCAAGCTTGTGCAGATGGTGGATAAAGAACCTCGACTAACATCCAAACAAGTTTAAGCTGCCCTGCAGTCCGAGGGTACAACAGTGTCAACCCGTACTATCCGTCGGCGTCTGAATGAAAAGGGACTGTATGGTAGGATATCCAGGAAGACCCCACTTCTTACCCCGAGACATAAAAAAGCCAGGCTGGAGTTTGCCAAAACGTACCTGAGAAAGCCTAAAACGTTTTGGAAGAATGTTCTCTGCTCAGATGAGACAAAAGTAGAGCTTTTTGGGCAAAGGCATCAACATAGAGTTTACAGGAGAAAAAAAGAGGCTTTCAAAGAAAAGAACACGGTCCCTACAGTCAAACATGGCGGAGGTTCCCTGATGTTTTGGGGTTGCTTTGCTGCCTCTGGCACTGGACTGCTTGACCGTGTGCATGGCATTATGAAGTCTGAAGACTACCAACTAATTTTGCAGCATAATGTAGGGCCCAGTGTGAGAAAGCTGGGTCTCCCTCAGAGGTCATGGGTCTTCCAGCAGAACAATGACCCAAAACACACTTCAAAAAGCACTAGAAAATGGTTTGAGAGAAAGCACTGGAGACTTCTAAGGTGGCCAGCAATGAGTTCAGACCTGAATCCCATAGAATACCTGTGGAGAGATCTAAAAATGGCAGTTTGGAGAAGGCACCCTTCAAATATCAGGGACCTGGAGCAGTTTGCCAAAGAAGAATGGTCTAAAATTCCAGCAGAGCATTGTAAGAAACTCATTGATGGTTACCGGATGCGATTGATCGCAGTTATTTTGGCTAAAGGTTGTGCAACCAAGTATTAGACTGAGGGTGCCAATACTTTTGTCTGGCCCATTTTTGGAGTTTTGTGTGAAATGATCAATGTTTTGCTTTTTGCTTCATTCTCTTTTGTGTTTTTTCATTGAAGACAAATTAAATGAAGATAATAATACCAAAGAATTTGTGACTGCAATCATTTTCAGGAAGAAACTGAGTATTATCTGACAGAATTGCAGGGGTGTCAATATACTTTTGGCCACAACTGTATATTGACAGCTAATGGTATATGTAAGTACATAATTTATTCGATGTCGCTACCATTTATGGAAGACAATAAAAAAAAAAAAAATCAACAAGATCTCAAACCGGTACAAAAATGGTAGTGTCATCAAATAAGAGGTAAAAGGGGGTTTCAAATCTAGAGAATTATACAACTTGTGAAATAAGTATTGAACACATCACTGACTTTCTAAGTAAATATATATCTATAGGTGCTGTTGACATGAATTTCTCAACAGCTGTCTGTAACAACCCATTCAATTCACACAGGCTACAAAATCAAACCATAGATGTCGATAATTTAATTTTTGTGTAATAATGAGAAAAGATTCAGGGAAAAAGTATTGAACACATGAAGATTAAAAGGGACAAAAAGCCATGGAAAGCCATGACACAACCTTAAATCTATCAGTAATTAGAGCGTAATCCTGTCACTTACTGAAAAATAATATCAGGTGGTTCAACTGATGGTCCACAAAAAGGTGTCTCATTACCAAGGGGCCACACAAGAAACATCTCATGATGGATAAAACCAGTGATCTGTCACAGAAGAATTTCTAACCTACCAAAGGTTCCAAAGGGCCATAATCTGGAAGTGAAAACAACGTAATTCCTGACCACAATCTGGTTTTCCTGACAAGATTTCAAACAGCAGAGTGAAAAGAATTATCAGAAGAATTGTCAAAGAGCCAAGCATCCCCTCTAGAGCGCTACAGAAAGACTTGGAATTGGCAGGTACAACCGTTTCAAAGAAAACAATAAGTAATGCACACAACCTCCACGGCCTATATGTACGCTCACCACGAAAGACTCCATTCCTGAATGAAAAGCATGTTCAAGTGCGTTAAACGTTTGCTCAACAACATTTAGACAATTCAAATAACAGTTTGCTCTCACCATAGAGTCAATGGCAGCTTCCTCAATAAGCTTCAGAACATCGGTTGCCGTCGGCTGAGCACAGATACTGTCCAAGAAACACATGCACCAATGACTGTCAGATTTCAAGAGTTTTCTTTATTTCATATCTTTTTAAAAGGTCATCACAGGAGATGGAGCAGACAGTTGACGCATTTTGACTTCTGGAAGGTTTTAGTAGTAACTAGTCATATGACTGACATTCCACAAGTTGAAATACGACAACTGACTGCTCCATCCCCTGCGATGAACTTAAATTTTATATCTCAGACTCGGTGCATTTATTTGCTTCTTGAACATTTAGACAAGCTTGTGAAATACTTCGAGAATATAGTCTGGTCAGATGAGAGTAAAATTGAGCTCTTTGGATGCCATAATATACACACACCATCTTTGGATGCCATAATGCACACACCATCTTTGGATGCCATAATACACACACACACACACACACACACACACTCGTTTAAGTGCTTTAGGGGGACACCTGACTGGAACATGTATTGTGGGGACTACCATTCCCTGCAGTGATATTAACAAGGCAATCACATAGGAATATTTAAGTGCAATGTGTAACCACAGTTATCACTTGAGCTAATCAATATTGCTTAAAATAAGGAACCTGATTTTTACTATCCTTGTGAGGACCGTTTCATGAACAATGACCATCTGGGGACATCTGTAAATACACACATCTCAGGGTTTTAACCACCTGAGGACTAAGATATTTTTCTGCTGTTAGGTCACTAACAATGGAGGTCTATAGGAGAAATTACATTTAAGGCTCGCCCACACAAGCGTATTTGCCCGTCTGTGCAGTGTCCGCAAATAGGGACCAAAGCTTTGGTCTCTAATTGCGGACACTGCACAGACGAGCAAATACATTCGTATGGGAGAGTCCTAACTTGTTGAAAAATAAAATCACCACACCAAGACCATGCTGTTTTTTTAAACAAACTGCCAATTACCCAAGAAATACAAAGTGAGAAAATGCTCCATCTACAATACTTTTCATTTTGTGGTTATTATACTTTCCCTGTTCAGTTCTAGCCAATCTGTCAGCAGCATTTTTCTGCGAAAAAAACCAGGTATAAACATTTAATGATCTGTTTGAGAACAAAAACTGTTTGATTTGCCCATAATAACCAATCACAGCTTTGGTATCAACCTCTGATTAGTTGCTATAGGTGATTAAGACAGAGTGATAAGTACAGGCCAATGGATTTTTATAGAAAATGGTGCATATAACACCAGCCTTACCAATTTTACCATTGATGTTGCATTCAGGCCCTTAAAGTTCATGTATTATTTCCTTCCCGCAAAATGACCTAACTCTACATTAAAGGGGTATTCTGGGAAATACATCTACAGGTTGTCACAGGGCAGCAGCATCTGTGACACCTGAGTGACCCCACTCACAGGAGCTGCAGCAACTCAAATCTGCCAGGACGTTGTACAACGTCCTATGTCGGGAAGGGGTTAAATCACTAGTGGGACACTTCACAAGCATTATTATTATTATTATTATTATTAGCTGTACTACCTGGCTTCTCCCGGGGGGTTAATAAATAACTGCTGTTAGCTATAACAAAATAGAATTTGAATATGTCATATTAATGACATGTAGGAAAATAGAAGCTGAGCTGTGATTGGTTGCTTTAGGCAGCCTTAATAAATCTCCAGCCAACAGATAAACCCTCCCCCTGGCCGGGCAGTATATGTTACCTCACACATACACATAATAGACAGCTCATGTGACTGACATCTGCCTTAATTCCATATATGGCACATGTGCTGCACATTGGCTGTTTTTAATCAGATGTTTATTTTTGGAAATTAAAGATACCAGACGTGTGAGGCGATTTGTACACATCTGTATCTGTCTGTGTGGTGTGTGTGTCCCTGTGGGGTGACTGCATGTGTCCCTATAGGGTGTGTATGTGTGTGTGTCCCTGTGGGGGGGTGTTGTCTGTGTGGTGTGTGTCTCTGTGTTGTGTGTGTCTCTTTGTGGTGTGTGTGTTTGTGTTCGGGTGCGTGATGAGTATCCAATGTTGGGGCTCCACCTTAGCTGTTACTCTTTTTGTGCATGTGGCGTGTATACATGTCCCCGTGCGTGGTGAATATTCCATGTCGGGGCCCCACATTAGTGACTATATGCTGTTAGTCTTTGGCACTGTCATAAAGCCCCTCTCATTCACAACTGTCAACTCTCACTTTTCTGGTCATCATAATGGGAGACCCAGACAATGGGTTTAGGGCACTGCCCTCCGGAGGTCACACTAGGTACTACAAGTTTGTAGACACCGCCCCCTCCGCTTATAAACCCCTACCGCAGGGAACATCCTCAGTTTTAAACTTAGTGTGCTCGGAGGATCACGCTTTGCTTGCACTTCACTGCATTCTCACTACTTTCGTGATGGCGTCTGTAGACAAGGTAATAAGGTCCCAGTCGGGACCGGTGACAGCCTCCCCGCTCACCCTTAGTGGCACACGCTGGTGGAGGTACCGGAGGGCCTAGGGCCTGGACACCTGGTGTTCTCCCGGTACGCTGTTACACTCCTCTCCATCCCTCTCTGGGGGGCTCTGGTGAGTGGGAGATGGGAGCCTTGCACAGCTCCGCTCCGTCCGAGGCCTCCCTAAATGGTGCTTACAGACCGGACTGGAGCCAGCCCAGTCCGAGGCCTCCCTAAATGGTGCTTACACTCCGGACTGGGCTGAGCGGCCCAGTCTGAGGCCTCCCTAAATGGTGCTTACACTCCAGACTGGTGCTGCACCCCCGTCCGAGGCCTCCCTGAATGGTGCTTACAGACCGGACCGGCACTGAGGCACTCTGTGTCTCCGGTGTGCCTGGGGGTAGTGTCTGGCACTTTATGTGTTTCATGACACTCAGACCGCGCGTTGCCCTCGGGCCCGCGGTTCTGCGGGTGTACCCTGTGCTGGGGTCACCCTGGCTGACCGCCCTGTGTGTCACAGGGGCTGAGGCCGTAGGCTGCGGATGTGTGATATGTATTTGCAGTCTGTGTACAATGTATTTTACACTGTTTCCCCGCCCTGCGGGCTCCAGCTCCCTCATGAGAAGGATGCTTGGAGGATGGGATGCAGCCCGTGCGGTGACGTCACCGCGGGGCGTGTGCGTGTGTTTCCCGCGTGTCTTCGGCGCCGCCCACAGGTTCTCTGTCGGCGGCCATCTTTACCCTCACTTCCTGGCTGGGAACTGTATGCAGCGTGCGTCTGCACTCCTAGAGGGGAGACCGGAAGACGGCGCGGAGGTCACACGCACACACCGCTCCCTCATACCGCTTTACAGCGGTCGGTAAGCCACCGGGATCTCCGGTTTTATTGTCTGCAATTGGGCTTATCTACCCCTACTGTGGCCATGTCCTCAGTTAGGAAGTTTGCTGCTAAGGCGGCCGAGGCCACCGTTACATGTGCTACGTGCAATGGAACACTGGTGGAGGGGTCCTGCAATAACTGCGGACGCCCAGAGGCCCGGGCTGGCACTGCTGAGTCAGCAGCTCCGGTGCTATACCCCGAGGTTCAGGTGATCTCAGGGCCTTGGGAGACTCAGAACAGGATCAATGAATCTCTGTTGTCTCAGCTGTCCTCCATGTCGCAATCCCTGGAGGCACTTAATAGGAGACTGGATAGCCCAGCTACTCCTTCCAGTTACCCCCGGGTGTCTCCCTCTTCTGCTGTGAGACCCTTAAGCGGGCTCGTCGTGAGGCTTCACCCGAGCTCCAGACTCTCTCTGAGGAGGAGCGTTCCTCTGATGGTGAGGAAGATGATGGGGTTCGACTTTCGGGTCTGTATCTGTGTCTGAGCCACCAGATGGGGTGGAGGATCTGGTGTCCTCTATCAACGAGACCTTACGTCTCGTGACACCCCCTGAGGAGGTGACGGTGCACCCGAAGGAGGTCTATCAATGGCTGCGGCCGGAGGCTAGACCAAGTGGCTCCTTTATGGACCATACTAATTTTGGAAGGGTGATTAGAGCCCCCAGGTTACATCCTGGGCGGCGTTATGTCCGCAAACCCAAGGACAATCGCTTCCCCTTTCCCCAGGAGGTGCTTCAGGAATGGTCGCAGTCCCCGAAGGTGGATACTTCCATGACCAGGATTGCTGCACGCTCCCTTTTCTCTGCCTCTGATAGCTCCTCACTGAAGGATGCTACTGATAGACAGGTCGAGCAACTCGCCAAGTCTTCCTATGAGGCGGTGGGGTCGTCATTTGCCCCTAACTTTGCCACGGTCTGGACCTTACAAGCGATTACTACCTGCTTGGATGGTATCACTGACCTGGCAAGGTCCAGTCCAGAGGTCCTGGCACTTACCGAGAGGGCGAGGGCCTATGCGGACTACGCCAGAACGGCGACTCTGGAAACTGCCACTCGCTCAGCTGTGGCTTCGGCCAATGCTATAGCGATCCGCAGGTTGTTGTGGCTACGTCTTTGGGACTCAGATGCCACATCTAAGAAGATTCTGCAGAATCTTCCGTTCTCTGGTGACAGGCTTTTTGGCACAGAGCTGGACAAGCTAATTAAGGATTCTGCTGAGTCTAAAATACCGCAGAATAAACCTAAGCCACGGTATACCGTTAAGAGGAACCCAAAACAGTGGTCCTTTCGGTCCAGCTCACAGTCATCAGCACCGTCCGCTCGCACGGACCGAGGGGGCAAGCCCGCTTCTCAGTGGCGCTCTAAGAGTCGTCCAAAGAAGCCGGCGGGGGCAGCAGCTGCCACCCCCAAACCCGCCTCTACATGACTCGCTCTCTCTTCCTGCCTCCCCACAGGTGGGGGGCCGCTTGTCTCGCTTTCAGGACGAGTGGCTACTTCACGTTCCAGATCAGTGGGTTCGAGACGTGGTCTCGCGAGGTTACAGGATAGAGCTGACGTCAAAACCGATATCCCGATTCCATCGGTCGGTCCCCTCCCCAGAAAAAGCTCAGGCCTTTTCTTTGGTGTTGGAGGGACTCCGCAGAGACGGAGTGGTGGTCCCGGTGCCTTCCGGGGAGAGGTTCAGGGGTTTTTACTCCAACCTCTTTATCGTCCCAAAGAAGGACGGATCCTTCCGCCCGGTTCTGGACCTGAAGTTGTTCAACCGCCACGTGCTGGTTCGGAAGTTCCGTATGGAATCACTGCGCTCAGTGATCGCGGCTGTGTCACAGGGGGACTTCTTGGCGTCCATAGATATCAGAGACGCTTACCTTCACGTGCCCATTGCACCGGCTCACCAGCGATGGTTGAGATTTGCAGTGGGGGAGGAACACTTCCAATTTGTGGCGCTGCCGTTCGGCTTGGCCTCGGCACCACGGGTGTTCACAAAAGTGATGGCCTCTATGATGGCTCTCCTGCACGTGCAGGGCCATGCCGTCATTCCCTATTTAGACGACCTGCTGGTCAGGGCGCCATCGGAACATCTCTGTCAAGCGAGCCTAGATGTGACCATGCGGTCTCTGGAACAATTCGGTTGGCTCCTCAATGTTCAGAAGTCAACCTTGGTTCCGACCCAGTCCTTGACTTATCTGGGCATGGACTTCAACACGTCCTCAGCCCTGGTGTCTCTGCCACAATCCAAACAGGTGGCGATCCGATCGGGAGTGCAAGCTGTGCTCCTGTCACCACAATCGTCCCTTCGTGGGTTGATGAAGCTGGTGGGTCGCATGGTGGCGGCGATAGAGGCGGTGCCGTTTGCACAATTTCGCCTCCGTCCTCTCCAGCTGGAGATACTACGCAGGTGGGACAAGAGGACGATCTCACTGAATCGGCTGGTGACACTGTCACAACCGACCCGAGATTCCCTGCAGTGGTGGCTTCAACCACATCACTTGTCGCGGGGCCGGTCCTTCATCAAACCGTCATGGTTAGTGGTGACCACCGACGCCAGTCTGAAGGGCTGGGGTGCGGTGTTCTTACACCACAGGGCCCAAGGCCTCTGGACTCTGTCGGAGTCGGCATTACAGATCAACGTGCTGGAGATCAAGGCGATCTATCTAGCACTCCTGGCCTTTCAGAGATTCCTCTCAGGACATCCCATCCGGGTTCAGTCCGACAACGCGACGGCCGTCGCTTATATAAATCATCAAGGAGGAACCAGGAGTGCAGAGGCTCTGGCCGCAGTCCACCGCATTCTATCCTGGGCGGAGGACAACAACTGCCTGATCTCCGCAGTTCACATCCCAGGGGTCGAAAACTGGGAGGGCCGACTATCTGAGCAGGCAGGGGATGGACGCCGGAGAGTGGGCCCTTCATCCAGACGTCTTTCGGGACATCTGCAGCAGATGGGGCACTCCGGACGTGGATCTGATGGCCTCACGGCTGAATCATCAGGTTCCGCAATACATGGCGAGGTCATGGGACCCCCAGTCGTTGGGAGCGGACGCCCTGATCTTGACTTGGTCCAGATTCAATCTACCATATGTGTTCCCTCCTATGGCTCTGATTCCCAGGGTGCTGTGGAAAATCAGGTCGGAATGCAGGGTAGCCATTCTAGTGGCTCCAGACTGGCCCAGGAGGTCCTGGTATCCGGACCTGTGGCAACTGTCAGGCGGACACAGGTGGGCTCTTCCAGAACGCGCAGATCTTCTCGCGCAAGGCCCATTCTTCCACCTCAATTCCAAGGCCCTCAGATTGACTGCATGGCTCTTGAGGCCTGGCTGCTGACATCCAGGGGGTTCTCCCCTACAGTGGTTGCCACTATGAATCGGGCTAGAAAGCCAGTTTCCAGGAAAATGTACCACAGGACGTGGAAAATCTTTTTTACCTGGTGTGCCTCTGGGGGCCGGTCCCCGTGGCCCTTGTCCATCCCGACATTGTTGGCATTCCTACAGTCGGGTTTGGAGTTGGGATTATCCCTTGGCTCCTTAAAGGGTCAGGTCTCAGCACTTTCTGTGCTGTTTGACAGACGATTGGCGCTTCTCCCGAAGGTCCGTCAATTTCTGCAGGGGGTGTCGCGGATGGTTCCACCCTACAAGAGACCTCTGGATCCGTGGGACCTTAACATGGTCCTGGCGGCATTGCAAAAATCGCCATTTGAGCCTCTGAGGGAGGTTTCCCTTTCTCGTTTGTCCCAGAAGGTGGTTTTTCTGGTGGCGATTACATCTCTGAGGAGGGTCTCAGAATTGGCTGCACTATCGTGCAAGTCTCCCTTTCTGGTGGTTCACCAAGACAAGGTGGTGTTGCGTCCACGGCCGGAATTCTTGCCAAAGGTGGTTTCAACGTTTCACCTGAACCAGGAGATTGTTCTCCCATCATTTTGCCCTGCTCCCGTTCATCAGGTTGAGCGCGACCTCCATACTCTGGATCTCGTGAGAGCTATACGCATTTATGTGTCCAGAACCGCCTCCTTTAGGAGTTCGGATTCTTTGTTTGTTCTTACGACAGGTCGCTGTAAGGGGTCCGCGGCTTCAAAGTCAACCTTAGCCAGGTGGATTAAGGCTTCCATTCAAGAGGCTTACCGGTCTTCTGGTTTGCCTCTCCCGGTGGGATTGAAGGCTCACTCTACCAGAGCCGTAGGTGCCTCATGGGCCTTGCGACATAGAGCATCTGCTCTACAGGTGTGTCAGGCGGCCACTTGGTCCAGCCTACACACTTTCTCTAAGCACTATATGGTGCATGCCCATGCCTCTGCGGATGCAAATTTGGGCAGGCGGGTTCTACAGGCGGCGGTTGCCCACCTTTAAAGGGGAACCATGTTATCCGTCTTGTTGAGGAACTCTTCCCGCCCTGGGGTATTGCTTTAGGACATCCCCATTGTCTGGGTCTCCCATTATGATGACCAGAAAAAAGAGAATTTTGTTTACGTACCGTAAATTCTTTTTTCTTTAATCATCAATGGGAGACCCAGTACCCACCCAGTTGTTCCTTTGCTTGTTTTGCATTGGCTCTGTTCTCTGTTGAGACAGTGTTTGCCGGGTTGTTGAACCGTTTGTGCACGGTGTTCTTCCCGAGGTTTCGGGTGTGGTTTATTTTCCTCCTCGCAGCTTGTAGACCAAACTGAGGATGTTCCCTGCGGTAGGGGTTTATAAGCGGAGGGGGCGGTGTCTACAAACTTGTAGTACCTAGTGTGACCTCCGGAGGGCAGTGCCCTAAACCCCATTGTCTGGGTCTCCCATTGATGATTAAAGAAAAAAGAATTTACGGTACGTAAACAAAATTCTCTTTTTCTCTCCATTATGTAGATAGGGACAAAATTGTTTGGTGAATTGGAACGCGCGGGGTTAAAATTTCACCTCACAGCATAGCCTATGATGCTCTCGAGATCCAGACGTGTGACTGTGCAAAATTTTGTGGCTGTAGTTGCGACGGTGTAGATGCCAATCCCGGACCTACATACACACACACATACACACATTCAGCTTTATATATTAGATATGGTAGATTTGTTTCTCTTGTAGTTTTGCTGCTTATTAATCAGATTTATATTTTTGAAGGATAATACCAGACTTGTGTGTGTTTTAGGGTGATTATGTGGCAAGTTTAGTGTATGTGTGGTGAAATGTGTGCTGAGGGTGGTATATGTGTTCAAGCACGTATTAGTGTGTGGCACAATTTGTGTGTGTTCATATCCCCGTGTGTGGTAAGTATCCTATGTCAGGGCCCCACCTTAGCAACTGTACGGTATATACTCTTTGGCGCCATCGCTCTCATTCTTTAAGTCCCCCTTGTTCACATCTGGCAGCTGTCAATTTGCCTCCAACACTTTTCCTATCACTTTATCCCCATTATGTAGATAGGGGCAAAATTGTTTGGAATGCGCAGGGTTAAAATTTTGCCTCACAACATAGCCTATGACGCTCTCTGGGTCCAGACGTGTGACTGTGCAAAATTTTGTGGCTGTAGTTGCGACGGTGTAGATGCCAATCCCGGATAAACACATACACACACACACACACACACACATTCAGCTTTATATATTAGACTAGTGAAGTATGGAGGTCTGATTCTGGCACCCCTATTATCCCCCAATTGATTGTATGCATTTTACTTATGTGAGACACTGCATTTGTTGTAATCTGTTGTAACTTGTGTGCTCTGAAGATTTTTTATGATTTTATGTCCTTCATGTGCTTTTGATGTTTTCTGTACCCTGCTTTACCACTGCACCTAGCTCTTGTTTTTGTGCCATAAAAAAGGATAAATTAAAACCTGTAGATTTATTGCGACACACAGACCCAGGGATCTCTACCTTCACCATTATACCCCTGTACAGGGAGGGATAGAGACTAACCATAGGCCCAGGGATCTCTACCTTCACCATTATACCCCTATACAGGGATAGAGACTAACCATAGGCCCAGGGATCTCTACCTTCACCATTATACCCCTGTACAGGGATAGAGACTTACCATAGGCCCAGGGATCTAGATCTACCTTCACCATTATACCCTTGTACAGGGATAGAGACTCACCGCAAGGTCAGGGATCTCTACCTTCACCATTATACCCATGTACAGGGATAGAGGCTTGCCGCAGGCCCAGGGTTGTAACTACAGAGTAGCTGCTGGCCTGAGGAGTGAGCTGGATGCTGGAGTGGTTGATTTATCCCTATCTAAATTCAATATAGCAAAAGAGGGCAAGAGTATTTATCTGCCTTGTATAAAATGGAGGCAACACAGGTGCAAAATACTGATGAGACGATCATGGAGGGGCGATGGCTCAGTATAAATATTGCACATGGATAAGGCTTGTATCTTGGTCACACATATGTAGGCTTACAGCCTATTAATGACACCCATACTATTAGATCAGGATGTTGCCCAACATTATGAATGCCCCCCATCGGGACAGGTGCCCTAGATAACAAGGCCAATATAGATGAGAAATGTAGAAAGTCAGTAACCAATCCAGTATAAAAAGATGAATTCCTTTATTAAAATAATCACATGGATGTTAAAAGCATCTTGTCAGGCAAAGGCTGAATCCAGCATAGCATGCAAAACTATATATGATAAATATGATTATAGTTATAAATAAAGGCTGCAGCACTCAGGATTAAAGTTGTTAATTCGCCTTTAATGGCCTTCAGGCAAAGGGAGCGACGTTTCGGTCCTCAGACCTTCTTCCAGGCTGGAAGAAGGTCTGAGGACCGAAACGTCGCTCCCTTTGCCTGAAGGCCATTAAAGGCGAATTAACAACTTTAATCCTGAGTGCTGCAGCCTTTATTTATAACTATATTTAAACCAGTGGTTGATCCCACCTCAAGGACTGAGAAAGCACCTAGCATCTTGCTAAAACAAGAACCGCTGCTTAACAATGTTTTCACTATATGATAAATATGAGGTATTGGTCGATATTTTGGCCAAAATATGCAAGAGTTCAAGTCCCTGTACCAAAATTAAAATCCAAGCCACAAAAGAGGGAACTCAAATTCCCCAAAAATTATCAAGTCAATATAGAAAAAAAACATAACAAGCAAAAATATAACACATTTATGTGGCATTGGTCGATGTTTTGGCCAAAATACACAAAGCTCGCAACCCGCGTCAAGGGTCCTCATAGTCTTGCGAGTCCCTATCCTAAAATTAAAAGCAAAGTCACAGCAGAAAAAGGAGTTACATTTCCTCCAAAGTTTATAGAAATAAGGACAAGATATTTTTCTGTGACTTTGCTTTTAATTTATCCCCATTTAACTAAAGCTTATTTTCCCCTTTGTGATTTAGTCTAAGGCTGTCGGCTCAAAAAATCTTCCTGGGGCAGACATGCTGATCCCAGAGAAGCCCTGGCCGACAACCTTAAACCTCAATACAGGGACAGTTTCATAGTTTTAAGGCTGAAAGACACAAACAAGTCCAACAAGTTCAACCTAAAAGCTAAAGTGTTGATCCAGAGGAAGGCAAAACCCCCTATGGGCCCCAGTTTGTCCATTTTAGGGGGAAAATTCCTTCCCGACTCCACTTATGGCAATCAGACTAGTTCCCTGGTTCAACGTCCCAGGTATGAGGTCTTCCTCTACATTCTACTACAATTCAGGAACGCGTATAGCAAAATCATTCCTTGCTCAAAACCTTTGTGGTCATTGGGTCGCCCTCGCTCTTAATTTTGCTTCACCATTGTTTAGAATGTAGAGGCAGACCTCATACGCAATTCGTCATCTACCTTCTACAGCAAGAAAATACATACATACATACATAAATACAAAAACCTCAAAAGACAAATGCATATTACAAGAAAATACATGCATACATATATACATAAACCTCAAAACACAAATGCATATTACAAGAAAATACATACATACATATATACAGTTAGGGCCAGAGATATTTGGACAGTGACACAATTTTCGCGAGTTGGGCTCTGCATGCCACCACTTTGGATTTGAAATGAAACCTCTACAACAGAATTCAGGTGCAGATTGTAACGTTTAATTTGAAGGGTTGAACAAAAATATCTGATAGAAAATGTAGGAATTGTACACATTTCTTTACAAACACTCCACATTTTAGGAGGTCAAAAGTAATTGGACAAATAAACATAACCCAAACAAAATATTTTTATTTTCAATATTTTGTTGCGAATCCTTTGGAGGCAATCACTGCCTTAAGTCTGGAACCCATTGACATCACCAAACGCTGGGTTTCCTCCTTCTTAATGCTTTGCCAGGCCTTTACAGCCGCAGCCTTCAGGTCTTGCTTGTTTGTGGGTCTTTCCGTCTTAAGTCTGGATTTGAGCAAGTGAAATGCATGCTCAATTGGGTTAAGATCTGGTGATTGACTTGGCCATTGCAGAATGTTCCACTTTTTTGCACTCATGAACTCCTGGGTAGCTTTGGCTGTATGCTTGGGGTCATTGTCCATCTGTACTAGGAAGCGCCGTCCAATCAACTTTGCAGCATTTGGCTGAATCTGGGCTGAAAGTATATCCCGGTACACTTCAGAATTCATCCGGCTACTCTTGTCTGCTGTTATGTGATCAATAAACACAAGTGACCCAGTGCCATTGAAAGCCATGCATGCCCATGCCATCACGTTGCCTCCACCATGCTTTACAGAGGATGTGGTGTGCCTTGGATCATGTGCCGTTCCCTTTCTTCTCCAAACTTTTTTCTTCCCATCATTCTGGCACAGGTTGATCTTTGTCTCATCTGTCCATAGAATACTTTTCCAGAACTGAGCTGGCTTCTTGAGGTGTTTTTCTGCAAATTTAACTCTGGCCTGTCTATTTTTGGAATTGATGAATGGTTTGCATCTAGATGTGAACCCTTTGTATTTACTGTCATGGAGTCTTCTCTTTACTGTTGACTTAGAGACAGATACACCTACTTCACTGAGAGTGTTCTGGACTTCAGTTGATGTTGTGAACGGGTTCTTCTTCACCAAATAAAGTATGCGGCGATCATCCACCACTGTTGTCATCCGTGGACGCCCAGGCCTTTTAGAGTTCCCAAGCTCACCAGTCAATTCCTTTTTTCTCAGAATGTACCCAACTGTTGATTTTGCTACTCCAAGCATGTCTGCTATCTCTCTGATGGATTTTTTCTTTTTTTTCAGCCTCAGGATGTTCTGCTTCACCTCAATTGAGAGTTCCTTTGACCGCATGTTCTCTGGTCACAGCAACAGCTTCCAAATACAAAACCACACACCTGGAATCCACCCCTGACCTTTTAACTACTTCATTGATTAACTGTACATAAACCTCAAAACACAAATGCATGTTACAAGAAAATACATGATTACATATATACATAAACCTCAAAACACAAATGCATATTACAAGAAAATACATACATACATAAACCTCAAAACACAAATGCATATTACTTATATAAACCTTCTCAAAACACACATGCATGTTAGGCCCACGTCACACACACAGATATTTGTGCAGATATTGTTCGCAGATCTCTGGTTGCAGTGAAATCATGGACACATTGTTCCATTTTGTGGCTGTATATAAATGGATTAATGTGTCCATAATTTCACTGCAATCAGAGATCTGCAATCAGAGATCTGCGAACAATATCTGCACAAATATCTGTGTGTGAGACGTGGCCCTTACTTACATATACCTTTACCTTAAAACAAAGTACATGTTAACTAATTATATAAACCTGCTAAAAAAAAGTGCATGTTAATAACAATACAATTATAAGGTGCCCATGACACTCATAAGAGCATCAGAGGCGTCTCATGACACTCCTGAGAGTATTGGAGAAAGTCAGGGGCTCCACAGTGTGAAGACCATGACTCTTCTTTCTTCCTGGTGCTCCATCTTCTTCCTTGTAGAGTGCAGACTGACAAATGGCTGTGCAGCTGCCAGGTCGGTGTTTTATACCCGCTGATCACTGTGTCATCACAAAGCGATGACATGGGCAAGTGGGCGGGGCTCCTTTATTTAGTCATCGGCTGAACTTTATATACTACATCTTTTTTCACTTCTCATCTGGGCTGTAGTCGGCTGATGCCATCAACCTGTGATGTCATAACAAGAACAGACACGAACATTCCATCTCATCATCATCTGAACCAGCAATGAAAACAAGAAGAGCTTCAGATGTTGGGACTCAGTTTTCAGACTTAGTTTTATAAAATACTATAAATAAGTCGAAACAAATACATAATAGTGCGTGAGATGCAATAGATGCGCTACCTATGTTTGGAAGCGCACAGACATATAGGAAAATAAACAATTTTATTCATATTCAAAACAGAACAAATAATTACAAAAAATAGGAGAAAATAGGTGAATTAAAAACAAAGATGGTACAATACTGGCAAAAATACTTGACTACACATATAGCACATGGATGTAATGTGTATAGTAAACACACTCAAAAGGTACCAAGATAAGGTAAATGTTGGGCCCAAAAATATGATCAAATAATACCACCCCTAAAATTCATACTCCAACTAAATAGATATTTGAATGATGTGACGGAGTGCCATGACATGTTGGATATATATATTATATATATATATATATATATATATATATATATATATATATATATATATGTGTTAAATACAAATAAATAAACTCTTGACTCTACAGCGAATAGGTACATAAAGGGCAAAGCAGTGCGATACATGTCAAATATATAAACTACTATATATATATATATATATATATATATATATATATATATATATATATCTATTATATAATTGCGAATGGTTTTTTTGCCCCTTCTGAGTCCGCTCGCGCTGCGAGTCAGCGTGGTCATGTGGATACGCCCGAAGCATTGGCCGCGCAGCGGCCATTGCGAGCAGTTCTAAGGCGCAGCGGGCATGGCGAGTTGCCTTAGCAGCGCGAAGCATTGGCCGCGAAGCGGCCATTGCGAGTCAGAGACTCGCTCTTTAGAATCCGATGCATGTGCATCGGGCACCAGCTCATATTATTATATATATATATTTATAATATAATATATATATATATATATATATATATATATATATATATAATGTGTGTGTATATATATATAATGTGTGTGTATGTAATATATATATATATATAATATATATAAATGTGTGTATATATACATTTTTTTTGAGCAGCATATATAAATCTATATATAGTAGCTGTACTACCCGGCTACACCCGGGTTAATAAGTAACTGCTGTTAGCTATAACAAAATAGAATTTGAATATGTCATATTAATGACCTGTAGGAAAATAGAAGCTGAGCTGTGATTGATTGCTATAGGCAGCCTAATAAATCTCCAGCCAACAGTAAACCCTCCCCCTGGCCGGGCAGTATATGTTACCTCACACATACACATAACAGACGGCTCATGTGACTGAAATCTGCCTTAATTCCCTATATGGCACATGTGTTGCACAATGGCTGTTTTTAATCAGATGTTTATTTTTGGAAATTAAAGATACCAGATGTATGAGGCGAGTTGTGTGAGGCGATTTGTGCACATCTGTGTCTGTCTGTGTGGTGTGGGTGTCCCTGGGGTGTGTGTGGGTGTCCCATTGGTGTGCGTGTGTCCCTGTGGGTGGGTCCCTGTGGTGTGTGTCCTTGTGGAGGGAGGGGTCTCTGTGGTGTGTGTCCATCCCTATGGGGTCTGTGTGTTCCTGTGGGGGTGTGTGTGTCTGTGTCCCCGTAGGGTGTGTATGTGTGTATGTCCCTGTGAGATGAGTGCATGTGTCCCTATAGGGTGTGTGTATGTGTGTGTATCCCTGTGGGGGAGGTGGGTCTGTGTTGTGTGTGTCTCTTTGTGGTGTGTGTGTTTGTGTGTTCGGGTGCGTGGTGAGTATCCAATGTTGGGGCTCCACCTTAGCTGTTACTCTTTGTGTGCATGTGGTGTGTATACATGTCCCCGTGCATGGTGAATATCCCATGTCAGGGCCCCACCTTAGTGCTGTTAGTCTTTGGTGCTGTCATTAAGCCCCTCTCATTCACAACTGTCAACTGGTAACTGTCACTTTCTCTCCATTATGCAGATGGGGCCAAAATTGTTTGGTGAACTGGAACGCGTGGGGTTGAAATTTCGCCTCACAACAAAGCCTATGACGCTCTCGGGGTCCAGACGTGTGACTGTGCAAAATTTTGTGGCTATAGTTGCGACGGTGTAGATGCCAATCACACACACACACACACACACACACACACACACACACCATGTTTGGAGTCCAAAAGACAAATCACCCCAGAAACACCATACCTACAGTATGGAGGTAGTAATGGCATGGTGTGGGGCTGTTGTTCGACATTGTCAAACATCATATATTTGAAGTAAGGATGAATGGACAAATATATTGAGACTTTCTTGATATAAATCTACTGCCATCTACCAGGATAGTGAAGATGAAACTAGGGTGGACATTTAAGCAAGACAAAGAACCCAAACACACAGCAAGGAAACTCAATTGGTTCAGAGAAAGAAAATTAAGCTGCTAGAATGATCCAGCCGATCATTTGACCTGAATTCATGAGAAAATTTATGGATGGAACTAAAGCTCAGAATTCATAGAAGGAGCTCACAAGTCCTTCAGGATTGTAAAAGTGTTCGTGTGGAAGAATGGGCCAAAATCACATCTGAGCAATACATGGCACTAGTTTCTCCATACAAGAGGCATATTTAGGCTATCAAAACCAACAAAGACTTTGTACAAAGTATTAAATACATTTCAGTAAGTGTGTTCAATGTGTTTTTCCTGTGTCATTTTTCATTATTATACCTCACAAAATGTATGGATATCTATGGTTTTTATTTATTTATTTTTTTTTTGCCTGTGAGGATTGGATGGGTTGATACTGACATATGATGAGAAATTCATGTAAATAGCACCTTTAGAAATATATTTACTTAGAAAATTGGTGATGTGTTCAATAAAGTTACGTTAAAAATAAAGCACACCATGGTTTTTCTTGTGACACATCACACTTAATGAGAATTTCATATGATCCTCTTCCCATTGAAAAAAATAAAGTTGGATCCAACATGGCCGACTTCAAAATGGCCACCATGGTCACCACCCATCTGGAAAAGCTTTCCCCTTCCCATATACTAATGTGTCACAAACAGGAAGTTGATATCACCAACCATTCCCATTTTATTTAGGTGCATCCACATTAATGGCCCACCCTGTATATTTCATACACATTTACTCTCACACAAACATACTGCATTCATAAACAAGCCATTAACCATTTGACCTACCACCTCCTTAGCTGAAGAGGTTCACATATTACTTGCCGGATCGGCCTTTAAGCAAAGCTTCACACCTCACCTGTTAATCTGGTAAAGTAGCTACATATACTGTCTAGTCATGATGAAAGGTAGGTACACCTTCTTTGAATGCAATGGTTTTACGTAACGAGGCATAATAAAAAAAAAATTGGGTCCTTGGAAGAGATCACAGACCTCATCCCAAATCTAAAGAATGGTAGAGAAGAGTGATGCTTTGTCTTTCCTTTGCAGTCATGGAACCTGGCCTTCTTTTAGTCATTGAGTTGACCATAAATTGTTCTGTATACCAAAGTTTTCTGGAGTTAAACTTCAGACCATCTGTCTAAAGATAAAGCTTGGCCCAAATCTTGTCATGAAACTGGATTATGATCCCAAGCAAAACAGCAAATCATCATAATGGATGAAAAAGAAAATGATCAAAGATTTGCAATGCCCCAGCCAAAGTCCATACCTAAACCAAATTGCAATGCTGTGATCATGGGATCTTAAAAGAGCTGGGCATAGACAAATGCCCACAAATGTAATAAGCTTAAGAAACGTTATAAGACACAGTGGGCCAAAAATTACAAAGTGTGAGAGATGGTTGTGTGAGACATAGTTCTTGAAATACCTAGAAAGCCTATATACTAGGATATGTTGAAGAATTGATAAAAGTCCGTACTTGTTGAATCACCTGTCGATTTATAGAATGCTCAACATTTAAAGGGGTTGCCACTACTTTTTTTTTTTTTTTAATTGATGGACTATCCTAAGGATAGGCTATCTATATATGATCAGTAGTGGCACCTCCGCTGATCAGCTGTTACTGATGGTCAGAGGTTTCTAGATTCAGCTGAAACATAGCACCTCTATCATTTCTATAGTGGCCACAGAATATTCAGATTAATCTACCATTCAAATGAATGGGGGATGTATTTGTAGTGCCCGGCCAATGCTACTATAGTTTTGATGGACAAATCAGATATTGATGGCCTATCCTCGGAATTGGCTAGGAATAAAAAAAAATTGGCCAACCTCTTTAATTCCTTTCCTTAGCATCCAATCCTCTCCATCCACAAAAAGACTAGTCATAGCGCAGGCAGTTTTTCTCAGCACTAGAGTGGTGCTTTAAATGGAAGCCTCCAGTACATGGTATCATAAATACCCTCCAGTGGCTTCATCGTTTTTTGGCGCCTCTCCGGTTCCACTTTGCCATCTTGTGCCCATAATGTTTGACTGTCTGGAAGTCAGAAGTTATGCCACAAGCTACCAAATCATCTCTGTGAGAGTCAGAATGAGGCCCTCATAGATTTGTATTGATTTGTGACCTCTGCTGGGCTCCACAAAACACTGTAGCTGCCAGAAAGTCACATATTGCTGGAGAACAAGTAGAGGGCCGCTGGAAAAAGATGAAGACAGCAACAGGTGCATATAAGATAGTAGGCAAACAAACCCACTGGAGTGGTGTGTGATGATCTGTGGCTGATTTAAGACCTGGAAGACTTCTGCTTTAATTGGACTTTGAATTCAGCTGTCTATCAAAAAATCCTTAAGGAGAATGTCTGGCCAACTGTTTGTGACCTCAAGCTGAAGCAAACTTGGGTTAATGATTCAAAATACACCAGCACGCCCACCTCTGAATGGCTCAACAAAAACTAAATTAAGACTTTGGAGTAACCTACTCAAAGTCCTGATGATAATCCGTTTGAGATGTTATAACATGACCATATAAAGACGGTTCATGCTCGGAAACCCTCTAATGTGGCTAAACTACAACAATTCTGCAAAGATGAGTGGCCACAATTGCTCCAAAGCATTGTAAAAGACTCATTGCCATATATCACAAATGTTTGATTTCAGTTGTTGCTACTAAGGGTGGCCAAACCAGTTATTAGTTTTAGGGGGCAATCACTTTTTTCACACAGTGCCCTGTAGGTTTGGATTTCTTTTTCTCTTAATAAAAGCTTTCATTTATAGACTGCATTGTGTGTTTACTTGTGTTATCTTTGTCTAATATTTACATTTGTTTGCTAATCTGAAACATTTAAGTGTGAAAAACATGCAAAAGAATAAGAAATCATGGAGGGGGCAAACACTTTTTCACGCCACTGTATATATAATTTATATATGTGTTAGTTTCCTATTAGGTCATGATGTGTAAAACCTGAGACTTCAAAGAGGGTTTACTTAGATTTCTCTTATCTGTATGTAATTGAGCAGAAGTAAAAGAGGTTATTCTCGCCCCCCTCAGTTTTTGAGGCAGCCAAGAAAAGTCAATAGGAAAATGCTTGATTTTCTCATTGACTTCCTTCTATGCTCAGGTACTTGAGTTGCGCCCATCCAAGGATTCAAATGCTTGTTACAACTATTGAGTACTCGCTCATTGTAGTGCTCACTCATCGCTAGTGATATGTATTCATGGTGATATCCAGTCATAATATGGTTGTGATATCCATGCATGGCATAGTGTTATCTAGTATGTTTTTTATTTGCCAGGTATAGTATAGCTGTGTTAGTCATGGTATGGTGGTTTTATCTCATCATGGTATAAGGAGAGGATGGTATCCAGTCATGTTATTTAGTTACAGTATGTTGGTGTTATATAACCACAGTATGGTGATATTCCTTCTAGGTACCATGGGAAGAGGTGGTTAAAGTCAGGGGCGGACCTACCGTGGTGCAGCTGGTTCAGCTGCACCAGGGCCCCGACCGGCTAGCCTGCAGGGGGGCCCCAGCCGACCCCATGACCCTGTGTCAGAGGAGAGGGGGTTAACTGAGGGAAGCTTCCTGCTTCCCTCGGCTGATCCCGCCCCTCCTCTCCTCTGGCTCCCAGGACTGCGTGGCCAGGCACAGCACCTATAGCACCCCCCCGCTCCTCGCCGACATCCGCTAGCACCCTGCCCTGCACCTCACCATCAGGTGCTGCACCTGGGCCCTCTTGGCACAAGGTCCACCACTGGTTAAAGTTACAGTAAAGTGGTGTTGTCAGTCACTAAACTGTGATATTATTTTGTCTTTAAATGTATTTATTATCCGGGGACTAATCTATTTCTACAGATTCCAGATCCTGCCTGGTACAGAGTAATCTGCCCTATTTTCCTAATTAAGTACATAACTGTTGGCAAACATCTCTTGCGGAAAACATGCCATCGTGTCAGCAATGCGGAGTGGAATTTAAATTGATCACTCTTGCCCTGATTTTTTATTTTTTTATGTCGCATTACAATTGATTGTCTATAATAAATGATTTATCTAGGTTTATTGTTGATTTGCTTCACCTCGGATTATTGCAGCCTGCCAATTATGGCAATGTCTGTGGGATGCAGATGTGTCGATACTTTATCAGACACCTTCTTTGCTTCATTCTGGGATGGATTTGTGGAGTTATGTTGCAGTGAAATGCCAGCAGGGGCAGAGGTGAGGCTATAACTGTAACGCACAGATATGCTCATTGATATTTTAAGACAGTAGTTAACACTTTTAAGTAAGTAAAATATGCAAAATATTTTCATTTTATCTTGACTGAACAGGATATTGTTTTTCACATTTTACCGATTTTGTTTGACACATTTGTAATGATGGTATTACAATGGTATTCTAATGTTTACAAAGGGATTTTAGGAATTATAATCCAGTATATATATATGTAATAGTAGGTATATGCTCACACAGGCCCCCCACACAGGTGGCCCCCAAACCAATCTGATATTGGTTGTCTCTTTATAGGGTGAGCTATCAATATTGAGATCCCAGAAAACCCCTTTACGTTTAATGAGGGAACATGTGTAAACTTGCTGCTTTTTTATCATTCAAATTAGGTTGCAATTTTAACAATTAATATCAGATTATAATTGAATGAAAAAATTGTAATTTGATGCAGTAGTATTTTGACAAGGTGCTAGGTTTCAACTTTTTTAATATATTTTGATACAGGGGATTATACTTTCCCCTTTCTCCCTTCCCCCTTTCCCTTTCCTTTTATTTTGTTAAAGGCAACCTGTCAGGTCCAGGGCCTGGCTGTCAAATTTTGGCCTGGGGGCAAGCACACAGCAGTGGCCCATGAGCAGTGAGCTTCAGAGGCAGAGCGGCCTCCCAGACCAACATGACAGATGGCCGGGCAGCCCCAAAACTGCTGCTTGACCACTGGCATGGGGGGTATCTGCCACCCTGCCCCCGGGGCAGCCAGCCCCTGGTCAGGTCTCTTATGCCCCCAACCTAGCAGCAGTGATGTGTACCCCAAAATTCCCTGCTTAACCAGCCCTGTATAATGCTATTTGCTAAAATCAATGTATTATAAAAAAAAAAAAGCATTTATAAAGTGCTGTTTCCCTATGCTATGCAAATCTTTGACTAGTCGAGGGGGCATTGTTTCCCCTGCCTAGTCGGCCTGTCTCCCTGTGGAAGTGATGTCATCTCTTGAAAATCATGTTGTCATTGAAGCTTTTGAAAATATTGCGCTTGCTTGCAGCTTGTTTTGGCAGCTTTATTGCACCACTGAATCCGGGTGTATGTGTCCCGGTTCAGACAGACACACCTTGCATGATCAGAACAACAGCTTCTGCACTTCCGATCATGCACAATGCACCTCCCTGGAGCTGGGACGAGTACACCCGGCTTCAGAGGCACTGCCAAAACAAGCTGTGCTATTCTGCTGAATCTGTGTGAAAGCAACTTACAAAAGATCTGCATCTTGATGAATCAGAATTAAATTCCACTCAAATATATTTACTCATCCCTAGCTGGGATGACACTATAATTATCCTTCCCTCCATAGTCTTGTAAATAAACTAGTAGATTATAAGTATACAGTCAGGAGGATGAATTGTGATCTACTATGTTATATTTGTGTAATAGGCAATGTTCAATCATCATCATTATCATTGATATAAGCTTCTACTCCTCTCCCCTCCATCTATGGAAAACTTCAGGGGTACAGTCCATGTAATTGCATCATACACAGAATACCATCTCAGACAATACTATTTTATTTTAGACAGCATAAAGCCATGAAATTTCCAAAAGGTCCGCATATGATCAATTGACCTAACTGAAAAGGAGTATACATACATTTCCAGATAAAAAAGAAAACTAAATAAGGTAATTCTAGTTGAATTACGCACTGTGGGGCACTGATACATAGTCATCTTTTAGAATGACTCCATCACATTTTTCAAGGCATAAATGATAAGGATCTATCCAACACAATGTTCAATATAAGTATACATGCTGAGTCTATGTCATTTGCTTTCAATGTATTAATTTTAGGGGTTTTTTTTTCTTCACAGATGTGCAGGATTAACCTCACAACAGCTCAGAAGAGGGAGCACCATTTATTATTTATGATATTGTGCATGGTCACTTGTTATTTGTTGTGCTGGTTACCATATGGATTAGTGTCCTTGATCACCACATTTGGAGAGCCCGGAGCCGTCTCCCCCACAATCAGTATCATACCATCCATTCTCGCCAAGAGCAGCACTTTTATTAATCCTTTAATTTATATTTTTATGAACAAACAGGTAAGGTTTCAGTGTTTGTTTTTTGTTTACACATGTTATATTTTTTTTATTTATTTTTTTTTATAACAATTGTTTTTTATTGTAAATCAAGGTCCGGCACAAATAATGAGTATTGCGGTACATCAAGAAGAGCATTTCAAACAGTTTTCATAAACAAGGGAGACTAAGGAAAACATCAGGGAAGTTGGGGAGTGATAAGTGATGGGAGGGGTGGGAGGAGGGAGGGTAACCAGTATTCCAGGGGAGGGGAAGGGATGGGGGGGGGAAGGGGTGGAGCTTAGCAATTCAGATCAGCATCAATTTTTTTATCGTGAATAAGCATTATTAGCGATACCAGTTTTATGTAAATAATGTAAATAATGAAGGGTCGATGGGCTCAACATAGGAAAGGGGGATCTTCGCTCTCTACACCTCAGGGATCTCTGTGCTGCCAGGCGAGTTATGTTGGGATGGAAATCGTGTTGTACGAGGAGGAAACCCATGGATCCCACCAATTAAGGACCCTCGTCTTATGTGGAAGGTCATGTGCCAGCAGGACCTCATGAGATAGATGAGTGTTTAGGCGGGCAATGGTCTCCATCATCGATGGGACTGAAGGAGATTTCCATCTTGCTGCAATGGACATTCGTGCTGCTATGAGCGTGATGGATATCATAAGACGGAGTACAGGGGGGAATGAGTGTATCCAATGCCCAAGAGCGCCATGGGGGCCGAAAGGGTGAGCCGTATGCCCAACAACGAGTGCAATAGCGATTCAACCGATGCCCAATAGGCTCGTATATGTGGGCAGGTCCACCAGATATGTGCCTCAGTGCCTAGCAATCCACAGGTCCTCCAGCAAAGTGGGGAGGAAGTGGGAGGCGAGCACCCAAATCTCGCCAAGCGGTTGGGGGTTAAATACCATCCCATAGACAGCTTCTTGAATTGCTCCAGATGGTTTACGCATCGAGTGTATTTGACAACATGGTTCGAGGCTCTACGCCAGTCCTCAAGGGAGGCTGAAAATTCAAGTTTGGCTTCCCATCGGGTCATATAGGGGAGTTTGTAAGATGCACGCATCGAAGTCAGCGCCCCATAAATAATTGAGACACCTCTCTGAGAGCCTCCCGTTTGTTTAAAGAGGGTTTGGAGAGTCAAATCTATCGAGGAGGGATCCCATGTGGGATGTGAGAAGGAAGCCAGGAAATGTTTTGACACGCAGGTATGAGAATCAGGACTTAGATGTGAGAGAAAATTTTGACCGAAGGACCGGGAAGGGGGTCACCCCGTTCTCAGAGAGAATGTCTGATAAGAGTGTTATACCCACCTCTCTCCAGTCTCTAAGCGAAATGTCTATCATGCTGGCCTCTAAGGCTTTTATGGAGATATATTTGGAAAGGAAAGGGAAATGTGTCTTTGCAAGAGGGAACCAGATCGTCATCAGAGTTTGCATAGATTTCAAAGGTGTGGTGGGAGGGTGATGTAGGAGAAACGACATTTCCAGGAGAATCTTGGTAGAGCGGCAAGGGGCAAGAACAGATTCAATCTGGAGCCAGCCAGAGGGCGGTTCCATAGAGCACCAGATTTTGGCAATATCCAGATGTATAGCCTTATAATATGTCAGTATGTCTGGCATCCCCAGGCCTCCCAGAGCAGTAGGAAGGGAAAGCGAGGATAGGGCTACTCGATGAGGTTTGTTGGACCATACAAATTTCCCGAGAAGGGACTGAAATATATTTAGGTATCGTCTGGGGAGGGCCATGGGAACACACCTGAACATATAAAATTATAAATTAGCATCATCATTTTTACAAGGTTTATTCTAGCTATCCAAGACAGCTGGGTTTTATTGTATTCATTGCAGAGGGATTTCAGCAATGAAATCATCTCTTCACAGTTAGTCGTAGCTATTCTCGGGGTAAGGACCATTTGGATGCCCAGATATTTAAAGCCTCCGGGGGCCCATAAAAAGGGGAATTGCGACTGGAGGACACTTTGAGTGGGTTGGGGAAGGTTTATAGGAAATAGAGAGGATTTAGTGAGGTTTAGTTTATAGTACGAGATGGCAGAGAAGGAGGAAAGCAGAGAGACGACATTCGGGACTGAGACCATCGGGTTTGTGCAGACGAGGAGGACATCATCGGCGTACAGAGAGATTTTATGCTCAACTGCACCCACAGTTACTCCTGAAATATCAGGATGTGCTCTAACAGCTGCCGCCAACGGTTCCATCACCAGAGCGAATATAAGAGGAGAGAGGGGGCAGCCTTGTCTCGTCCCATTAGATATGTCAAAGGCGGAAGAGGCAAAGCCCCCCGCCTTCACATATGCGCGGGGAGAGGAATACAATGCCAAAATTCCAGAACGGATGCTGCCATTGAAGGCGAACTTATCAAGGACAGCTGCCAGGTACCCCCAGTGTACTCGATCGAATGCTTTCTCCGCATCAAGGGATAGAAGGGCACTGGGGGTCCCCCTCTGCTCAAGGATTTCCACAAGATCCACTACTCTCCGAGTCGCATCTCTCGCCTGACGACCAGGGATAAAGCCCACTTGATCTGGGGCGATCAGGGAGGAGATGACGGTCTGGAGACGGTCCGCAAGCAGCTTCGCGTAGAGTTTAACATCGCAATTTAAAAGGGCTATTGGGCGATAGTTGGCCGTGAGTGTAGGAGATTTGCCGGGTTTGGGGATGGTGGAAATGGCCGCTGTCAACCCTTCAGGCCTGATATGTCCCTCTCGCTGCCAGAACCCGAATAGGGTTAATAAATGAGGGGCTAGTTGGTGAGCGAAGGAGGAGTAATATAAGTAAGGGAAGCCGTCTGGGCCAGGCGCAGAACGTTTTTTGGTCATACGAATTGCTTCTAAAACTTCTTCTAGAGAAAAGGGCTTGTTGAGAGATAGTTGTTGTTGAGTGGATAGGCTAGGAAGCTGAAGCGATGATAGGAATGAAGAAATAGCATCAGGGGAGGGCTGTGGAGTAGAGGGTGAGTTGGCAAGATTATATAAGTCATAATAGTAATCACGAAATTGTTCTGCAATTTGAATTGGGTTGCGAATATGATCACCAGTTTTAGAGAGGAGAGAGGAGATTCTAGAGCGTTTCTGAAATCTCTTGACCCTACGTGCCAAGAGGGTTCCGGCTCTATCTCCCATCCCGTAGTATTGGGCCCGCGTCTTTTTGAGCTGGTGTTCCACCCTCGTGAGGAGGAGCATGCGCAAGCGAGAGCGTGCGTCAGAAAGAGCGGTGAGATTGTTTGCATTAGGGTTAGATAGATCCTCTCGAGGGACTTGACTTCCTCTGTCAACAAGGTAAGGGAGTTAGAAAATAGTTTCTTAGCATGCGCTGCCATTTTAAGGCAGTGCCCCCGGATTACCGCCTTGTGTGCGAACCACAAACCATCTGGAGCAACGTCAGGTGTGTCATTGGTCTCAAAGTATTCTGTAATGTGAGCGGATATAGTTTTCTGGTTTGTTGAAGACGTGAGCAAGTATTCATTCATCTTCCATGGGGCTTTAGGTAGATGTGGGGAAGAATCTGCTATCAGTAGGGATAAGGGAGCATGGTCCGACCAAGAGATGACGTCTATGTCTGCTGATTGGCAGAGAGGGAGAAGGGAGTTGTTAACCAAGAGAAAGTCTATCCGACTGAAGGTTTTATGCCTAGGCGAAAAAAACGTGTAATCACGTTCATTCCCATGTAAGTATCTCCATATGTCATGGAGCCCTGCTGATGACACTATAGGGGATAAGTCTGTACGGTAAGAATTAGGGGAGGAGCAATCTATATTTTTAATTAAAGGAGCGTTAAGATCTCCCGCTATCAGCACATGACCCTCCATAGCCGGCATTTGGGTTTCTAAAAGGGTTTTAAGAAATTTAGATTGCTTTGTATTGGGGGCATAAACCGCCAGCAGGGAATAAAGTATGCCATTCAGTTTGGCAGTTACTAGGAGGAACCTCCCCTCCGGGTCGGAGATCGTATTGACCAAGTCAAAAGCAAATGATGAGCTTACAAAGATTGCCACCCCCGCCCTTTTCCCATTTGCATTGGAGAAAAATTGGTGTGGATAGGATTGGGATATTAAACGCTTATTGTCTCCCTCCAGTAGATGCGTCTCCTGCAGGAAGACAAGGTCTGCGTGGGATTTTTTAAGTTGAGAGTGTAAGAGTGATCTCTTTTGGGGGGAGTTGAGCCCATTCACATTAAGCACTAAAACAGTCACAGGCATAATTGGTAATAAAGTAGCATTTGCATAGGTATTTTTGCTTATACATGTGAGGTAATAATTGCATCAGCAAGAGGGGGTAGGGAAAGGAAGGAAAAAACAAATGTCTGGCATAAACAATGGATCCCACCTCCGGTGCCCAGTGTGGCCAGAGAGGTGGGGTCATAGAGCCAGAAAAACACATCAAGTAAAACAAACAAACCAAGACCAAACAGAGGGGTTCCATTAAGGGACCCAGGAAGGTCAGCGTAGTGTTGTGGACGCAGGTACGATGAATAACCATCGCAGGTAGGAGCGAAAAAGAAATTACGCTCGAGGGGGGGCAACGTTACCCTTCGGTCGCAGATCCAGAGAGGAAGAGCGTGATAGAACTTGAGGGAAAGTCACAAAGAAGAGTAAGGTTAGGGAGAGAAGAGTAAAGGGAGAAAGAGGTAGGAAATGGATTCTACGACCTGAAAGGGTACACGTCTAGACCGGGAAGGTGAGCCCCAGGAGAGATATAAGGAGCATTCGGCCCATAAGGCCAGAAGATGCAGAAGACCAGTTCAGGCGACATCCCATTCCGGATCCACCTTTTGGCGTCTCGGTCGGGACTTTGGACGTTGTTCCTTCGGATCACGGTGGTCCCGCTGGGTCGGGATTGTAAAGGTCGACGGGATAAGGTCCCATTTTTTCAGCATCGCCTCTGCTCGCGCCGGTGTTGGACAGACATGAGAAGAGTCGTTCCGTTTAACAATAAGGCGAGTCGGCCGGCCCCAGTGGTATGTGACATTTTGGTCGCGCAGGACGGTGGTGTAAGGTTTAAAGGCTCTGCGTAGCGCCAATGTTCCCGGCGACAGGTCTGGAAAAACTTCCAGATCGGTAAACCGATCTGAGAGAGCCGGCGATCGGCGTAGCGCTCTCAAGAAGTCATCTTTTGTTTAAAAAAAATGAATCCTCGCTATGACCTCTCTAGGTAATTCAGATCGCACTCCAGGTGGCTTCCGGAGACGATGAATGCAGTCAATTTTAAAGTCACGGGGGTCTAAGTCAGGCAGGACTTCTTTTAAAAAATCGGTAAGCAGCGCTGGTAGATCCGCGTCTGGGATCGTCTCTGCAACTCCTCAGATGCGAATGTTGTTCTGGCGATTTCTATCTTCCATATCGTACGCTTTGGCCTGCGATGTAAGTAACTCGTCCTGGAGACGCTCGTGGTCGTCAATAAGATCGTTGTGCGATCGGACCAGCTCCGCGAGTTTAGACTCCAGGCGATCTGTCCTCCCGCCTAGCTCCGTCACCTCGCCCCGCAGCTCCTCCACCATCTTCCGCATGTCGTCCTGCAGGAAAGTCCGCAGGTCTGCGAGCAGGTTTGTCATAAGGGACTTCATAAGTGTGTAGGTGACCAGGGAGTCAGGAGAGGGCTGCCCGGTGTCAGTCTCCAGGGTTTGCTGCTGTCGGCGGGAAGCGCGCTCTGCCCTGGGGGAGGGGGGCGCCATCTTGGAGGCCAGTGCTGAGTCAGGGGGTCTGATGGAAAATAGTCCGTTACTCGCCTTGGGAGCCCAGATTGTTGCGGTTTCACTTTACCCATCGGTGCTCAAGAGGGTTACGGTGGTACCGGAGGTATTTTTTATCGTGCTGGTCCGCTGGAATGCTGGATATAATGCTGAAATCTCCCGGGGCTCGGGAGCTCCCGGATTATGCGACCTTCCTCATGTGGGTCTAGGCCACGCCCCCACATGTTATATTATTGAGATATTATTTTATTTAAGATTTTTTTTTATATATATATAATACTCTGTGTGTGTATTTTACTAGTCTGTATCCTCTAGAATCCAGATACAGTCCAACTAGTAGTGAGCGAGTAGTGAAATATTCGGATTTGGATAGCTCTAACCAATTTCTTGGAAGTGTTTCATTACTTGTTACTCGTCTAATGAGAGTCAATGGGGAACTCACTCTGATCAGAATTCTGAAACATTTCAAAGTATTTGGTTAGTGCTGTCCGAACCCGAATATCTTACTACTTGCTCATCACTAATTGCAACTCTAAAGGCCACTTTACACGTTCCGATATTGCATACAATTTCACGGTAGCGCGCATGTTTTTGGCACTTGTCCAAGATTGCATAGGAACTTTCACACAGGTAGATATCGGCAGGTAACGTAACTGCGATGTCTACGCCCCCTCCTTCGCGCTGTGTACGAGCGACCCAGGGAACGACCATTTAACATGGGAGTGAATAGGGGAAGTTGTGCTCCAAATCGTAGTTGCGCTGTCACACAGCACGATCCTGCCACATCGCCTAGCCAATATTGCACGGTTGGAGGGCATGCGCAATTCAAAAACGATTTCGTAGTTACATCGTTTTTGCCCATTTACACGACACAACGCATGAACGATATCGGAGGCAACGCTCGAACGACGTGACTTTTTATCGTAGTTGGGTTACGATATCGTGCTGTGTAAAGCAGCCTTAAAGCTTGTAAGAAGATTTCTTGCAGTTTCTAAAGGTGATGATCACCAGAATAAAGATGACCTTTCTCCAAATTTGTCATGTTAACTGGACGCACAATATGATAGTGGCTGCTTAGCACAATAAAATGTTTTTATTATTTAATATTGTGCCTCTAGTGCAGAGATGTTAGAAATAAAAAAATTAGCACATATCAAGCTTAAATCCAAGTAGGTGTTATTAGTTAGTATTCGATGGAAGGGCAACACAACTTAGTTTAGCTGTGTCACCTTGAAAACCCTTCTAAAGCCCCCATCAAACATAATAAGATCGCTGTTGCGTCACAAGTTTTGTGACGTAACAGCGACCTTGCCAGCGATCTCGCTATGTTTGACACGTAGCAGCGACCGGGCCCCCGCTGTGACATCGCCGATCGTGTCGGAATGGCCTGGCTAATTTTTTAATCGTCGGATTCCCGCTGGCCAGCATGCATCGGTGTGTTTGACGCCTTAACAACTCAGGTCTCGCCCTACTCCTGCCACCGCCATTCAGCGGCTACAATACCTTCTGTGACCCAGCTGAACCAAGCACTCCCACCCCATGGTAAATTACAACCGGATTTTAAAACGCACCCCTAATTTTCCTCACACATTTTCTTGGGGAAAAGCGCATTTTATAATCCCAAAAATATGGGAAATATTGCTTTAATTTTTATTTCATAAATCCATAATACACATAAGATACACTACAAAGTTGTTTTTTTATCAGAGAAATTGACTTAATTCTCGTGAATTCATCATTCTCTAAATTCATAGGTAAAATCAGTTTTCAGTGAAGACAGAATTTCTATTAGGCCTCTTTCACACATCTGTGAAAAACATGCACATGAGAGATGCCATACTTTTTAGTGGCTGTAAGTCCATGTGTCACAGATTGTGTGTCATACGTGAGCCCTCGTGGACAGGGTCCCTGCCCCTTCTGTACCTGTACGTCCTGATCGCCTAGATTTAGTGTACTTGTTCTTGTCTCCCTCATCCTCATGTAAAGCGCCATGGAACCATGGAACCTAATGGCGCTATATAAATAAATAATAATAATAATACGTGTGGTGTCCATGATCTACCTGAGTAACATCCTGATAACACACGGACAGCATGTCTTTGTAAACTTACCATGCTCCGGCGCTGCATGTTCCTCTCTTTTCTGGGGCCACTGCAACACTCAGTGCAGTGAATATGCATGAGTTTAATGAGCGGCCCCGGAAAGTGAGAGGGACAGGACATCTCCGGTGTCAGGTGTGTATGAAATTCTTTATTTTTACACTAAATACTTTGAGCTCATGTCCGTGCATACGGATGTCACACGGATGACATCCATGTGCAGGACTTTTTTGGCACTGACCTGAATGGGTTCGTGCTGTTGTTGAAAAATGGACATGTCTCCATGTGGAGCAAACGGATATGCATCTGATCCACACGGAGACACGATCCGTACTGATTCATGGACATGTGAACAAGAGCATTCACTAATATTTGTGAAAGCATGTCCGTGCCACTGGCATGTTGCTGCACGGACAGCACACGTGCTGGAGAAACTGACATGTGAAAGAAGCCTTACTGAGATAGGCGCTGGTGCTCATAAAATTCTATGGAGAGGGAGGGACGAGAAGGAGGGAGGAGATGGAGACATAGATTCAACTGCACATTCTCCTGAAACCGTTTCAGTTCTCCATATAAATTTATGATCACCAACTGTCATCTCATAGCTCAGTAATGGAGAAGTATATACTTTGTACCTCTTTGGGTATGTGCGCACTGGTCGGGTTAGGGCCGGATTAGGTGTGTAAACCGCCGGTCGGTTTACATAAATTTCATGTAAATTTATGTTAATCCAAACCGGCGTTTGGATTAACATAGAAACCTATGTAAACCGACACCCGCTGTGCACACAGCGGCGGTGTACACATGCTCATCCGTTGCTAACCCGCTGGGTTCCCAGCGGGTTAGCAAAGAATGAGCTTGTTCTATAATCCGGCCGGTTCTGCAGCGGCTGCAAGCAGAATCATGTACTGCTTCCAGCCGCCGCAACACCGCCGCCGCTAACCCGCCCGTCTCCCGCCGCACATACCCGACAGGAAGCCGGTGGACGGCTCCGGAGCTTCCTGTCGGGTCCCGCCCAGCCGCCGCCGCCACAAACACCCGCCCACCGTGCGCACATACCCTTTATGTGCCTTTTTCTGAACTCTTCTCAACTGATTTTTGACCACATTCAATTTTATTTCGCTTTTGATGTGGGATGCGGTCATAAATAAAAGCTTCAAGTTAGAATGAGCTCACTGATGGATTATCAGTTAATTTATTCTGCAGCCAGCAATCTTCATTGAAATAAAGCTTGTAAACACTAAATAGTGTCATATTGTTTAATGAAAACAATTGCAGCAAATACTTTTTAGCCCAAAATACCGTATATACTCGTGTATAAGCTGAGTTTTGGGCTGAAAAGTCTCCCCCTCGGCTTATACACGGGTCAATGCGGTAGGCTGCGTGGTGGGGGCTGTGTCCAGGGCTGGGGAGGCTGGAGGAGGCGGTGGGAGGTTGCTGAATGAGCGCCCCATCACGTGGAGCCGCTCATTATATATGCACAGCTTTCCCCTGTCAATCAGCGACAGGGGGAAGCAGTGCATAACTAAATATATGCCCCCAAATGCTGGCACTTGCCCCCTTGCTTGTAAGGCCCCCCCCCCGGCTGCTGCTATTACCATCCTCTGTATTCTGCATCGCGCGCGCAGGTCCCTCCGTGCTCCCGTCCTCCGTAGCATCCGGGGTCATGTGACCGTCCGGTCCCATGACGTCATCGCTACGCGACGGCCGGGTACCCCGGATGACGGCGGAAGCATGGAGGACGGGAGCACGGAGGGACCTGCGCGCGCGATGCAGAAGACCAGGGATGGTAAGTTAAGCAGCCGGGGGGGGGGCTTACAAGCAGGGGGGCAAGTGCCAGCATTTGGGGCTGCCTGTATATACCACCTCTGGGGCTGCCTGTATATACCACCACTGGGCTGCCTATATATACCACCACTGGGGCTGCTTGTATATACCACCACTGGGGCTGCTTGTATATACCACCACTGGGCTGCTTGTATATACCACCACTGGGCTGCTTGTATATACCACCACTGGGCTGCTTGTATATACCACCACTGGGGCTGCTTGTATATACCACCACTGGGCTGCTTGATATACCACCACTGGGGCTGGCTGTATATACCACCACTGGCTGCTGTATATACCACCACTGGGGCTGCCTGTATATACCACCACTGGGGCTGCCTGTATATTCCACCACTGGGGCTGCCTGTATATTCCACCACTGGGGCTGCCTGTATATTCCACCACTGGGGCTGCTGTATACACCACCATGGGGCTGCCTGTATACACCACCACTGGGGCTGCCTGTATACACCACCACTGGGCTGCCTGTATACACCACTGGGGCTGCCTGTATACACCACTGGGGCTGCCTGTATACACCTCTGGGGCTGCCTGTATACACCTCTCTGGGGCTGCCTGTATACACCTCTGGGGCTGCCTGTATACACCTTTTGGGGCTGCCTGTATATACCACCTCTGGGGATGCCTGTATACACCACTGGGGCTGCCTGTATACACCTTTGGGCTGCCTGTATACACCTTTGGGGCTGCCTGTATACACCTCTGGGGCTGCCTGTATACACCTTTGGGGCTGCTTGTATATACCACCACTGGGGCTGCCTGTATATACACCTTTGGGGCTGCCTGTATATACCACCACTGGGGCTGCTGTATACACCTCTGGGGCTGCCTGTATATACCACCACTGGGGCTGCTGTATACACCACTGGGGAGGCTGCTGTATACACCACTGGGGAGGCTGCTGTATACACCACTGGGGAGGCTGCTGTAATACTGCTGGGCCTGTATACACCACTGGGGAGGCTGCTGTATACTACCACTGGGGAGGCCTGTATACCACTGAGGAGGCTGCTGTATACTACGACTGGGGAGGCCTGTATACCTGTGCTGGGGTCCACCCTTGGCTTATACACGAGTCAATAGGTTTTCCCAGGTTTTGGGGGCAAAAGTAGGGGGGTCGGCTTATACACGGGTCGGCTTATACATGATATATACGGTATATACATTTATGGAATAAAATGCTTCCAAATATGCCGATATAGTTTGTTATGCTGCAAAATGGTGCTGCAGATGAATGGAACATTTGATTGATGCCAAGGTGTCCACCAAAGTTCCAGAAGCGGGATACCCTTCATCACTTATATTTAGGGGTCTTATCCCTCACATATGTAAATAATCTTGTGCTGGTTACTAGAGTTGGGCATTTCAATCCATGAGACTCCGACCTATTGGCCAGGTCAGTAGTCTCTGGCCACAGGATGGGAGGCTCTCTAATCTCCTACCTTTCGGGATCCCCAACACAGCTTTTGATTCTCTAGGCTAGCACGATGTCATCATTGCAGCACGATGAATGGATGACATCCAGCCAGTTTGGCTAATCAAAGCTGCACCTGAGATAAAGGAAGGTAAGAGATTTGTAAGCCTCCCATCCTGTGCCCAGAGACTACTGACTTGGCCGATAGACCAGAGTCCCACAAACCGATCCACCTAACTCAACCTGTTTTCTTCTGTTATTTGATTCACATGTACGATGTTGATGTTTATTTTCCGTTCATTTGTCTTTCAGTTTCACAGGTGTCTTTTATCTCTTATGAAATGTGAATCAGAACAACATGACAGTGACTTGACTTTAAATTCAAGACACTCGAAAGATCTACAAATTAATGAAAACGTCAGGATCCAACAATGCTTTAACCAGGCATTTCCAAGAAAGGACACAACGGCTTCAGCTGGAAAGCAACAAAAAATGACTCTGGTAGTTCATTACATAGATTATACATGAGCTTTAATGTCATACCGCCTGCTGCTTAATCACTTAAGTGATTTGAAACAAGACAACATTAAAAGGACCAAAACTGAATTTGAAGAAGAAGAGTGTGAATAGAGTGGGCAAGTGGCCATCATTATGTGACCATTATCATTACTGAGAGTGGCAGGAGTTTACATTTACTCTCATGGTCCTGTAATTGTCCATATACTATTACAAAGAGTTTTCTTTGTACGTAGAGAAGTTGATATCCCCAATGCTTCTACTTAGGATTACAAAACAATGTCATCTTAGAAGATTTTCATCAGTAAAACTACTATAAGCTGCTCCTATATTTTAATAGGGGGCAATAGTCAAAATATGGCTGTGATTTCATAGAAGAACTTAAGTACCATATGCTCTAGATTAACAAAGATGCGAGTTTTAGCTCTGAAGAACCTTCAGGAGGATATTTGAGATCGGAAGACTACTGAAAAATGGTCATCTTCATCTAAAGATATCAGCGGTAGCTATGGAGTCGTGGATTAAAGGAAAGAAATTATACTCTTTTTAGAAATGCCTATTTAGATTATTTCATAAAGATCTTTTTATTGCCCATACACCATGTGTGCCACCATACCCAGTGTTCCAGGAATAGACGATAAGTCATGTTTCTGCATAAAAATATTGCTATGAAATATAATACTTTTGTGTCTTGGTTTATTGCTTTTGGATCACCAAGGATTACTGTGTTTGCTTCCATGGATGAAGCTTGTTTAGCATAGTGTATGGCTTTCTAGTTTTCTAGAAGAGGTGAAACTACGGGTCAAAACTCAATTTTGTAGATCTAAAAAGAAATGGTACACAGTTGAATGATCATGGATATATAGACCATAGTTCTTCTGACATACGCATAGTAAACAAAGTTGTCTACAAAAGTGAAAACTCCTGGGTTCCATGTGAAATCTGTTAAAAAAAAAATAACATCCACTCTCAAACATGCAACAATTACACCTATCTTAAAGAAGCCATCCCTTGACCCCACTTCTTCATCCAGCTACCGACCCATATCCCTGCTCCCGTTTGCTTCCAAACTTCTTGAAAAGCATGTCCACACTGTAATCTCATCCCACCTCTCATCAAACTCTCTCTTTGACAACCTTCAATCCAGCTTCCGCCCCCACCACTCCACTGAAACTGCCCTGACCAAAATGACTAGAGATTTACTCACAGCCAAGCTAACAGACAGTTTTCTGTCCTCCTCCTTTTTGACCTGTCCTCTGCATTCGACACAGTCGACCACTGCCTCCTATTACAGATCCTCTCTTCCATTGGTATCACTGACCTTGCCCTCTCCTGGATCTCTTCCTACCTTTCCAAATGCACATTTAATGTTTCCCACACCCACACGACCTCCTTGCCCCATCCCCTCTCTGTTGGGGTCCCTCAAGGCTCTGTCCTGGGGCCCCTCCTTTTTTCAATCTATACCCTTGGCCTGGGACAACTCAAGTCCCATGGCTTCCAGTATCACCTGTGCGCTGATGACACTCAGATCTACCTCTCTGGCCCAGACGTCACCTCTCTCCTGTCAAGATCCCAGAGTGTCTATCAGCCATATCCTCCTTCTCCTTTCACTTCCTAAAACTCAGCGTAGACAAAACCGAATTCATCATCCATTTCACACACCTTCCTTACCAGATCTATCTATCACAATAAATGACATCACACTCTGCACTGTCCCGAAGTCCACTGCCTCGGAGTAACTCTCGACTCTGCCCTGTCCTTCAAACCACACATCTAAGCCCTTGCCACACTCCTGCCGCCTCCAACTTAAAAATATTTCTAGAATCTGTCCCTTCCTCAACCCTCAATCTACTAAACTACTCGTGCATGCCCTCATCATCTCCGTCTCGACTACTGCAATCTCCTCTGTGGCCTCCCTGCTGACATTCTTGCACCTCTCCAAACTGCCTTAACTGCCCAATTAATCCACCTCTCTTCTCACAATTCCTCCACGTTTCCCCTCTGAATTGGATACACTGGGGCAATTGGGAACCAGTGGAGGAATTTGCAAACTCCTAACATTGACTTTACAAAGCCGACCACAATCTGTCCCCCACATATATCTCTGTCTAATCTCCCGATATCATCCAACTCATAATCTTCGATCCTCCCAAGACCTCCTTCTTTCCACCACACTTGTACGTTCCTCATCTAAGCACCTGTAAGACTTAACCCGAGCATCCCCCACTCTCTGGAATTATGCACCCCAAAACGTCCGACTATCCCCTACACTCGGAACCTTCAAGCGGAACCTGAAAGCCCATCTCTTCAGAACAGCCTACAACCTGCAATGACCATAGTGCCACCTAACCATCACTGGACCCGGTGCTCCACCACCACTGGACCCGGAGCTCAACCACCATTGGACCTGGCACTCCACCACCCCCAGAGTAGACCCAACCTACTGTTTCCCTTCCCATTGCCCTGTAGAATGTAAACCCAAAAGGGCAAGGTCCTCTCTCCCCTCTGTATCGGTCTGTAACTGTTAGTTTGTTCACATATTTTTAATTTATTTGTATGTAACCCTTTTTCATATACCGCACCATGGAATCAATATGGTGCTCTATAAATAAAAATAATAATACTAAAAATACAGCATAAAGCGAATGGAAATTCCACTTGCACAGACTTGGCACTCGTATAGCTGCACTACGTATGTGTGGTGCATCTTTGATATTAGCCTGTCTATTACACAACTTGAATTAGAATATTCCACAATTTTTGTATTACAGTAAGTGAACAAACTTGTGTTTAATTTTCAGAAACAATGAGTCACTTGGTCACTAAATTGTGCACTCTGGAAGGCTGCCTTCACATTTGCGGACCCCTCCGCAGTGTTCTGCGGAGTGGTCCGCAATGTGGACCGCAGCAGCCGCGAGCTCCTATCTTTATAATGGGAGCGCACGGTGCTGCGCTTGACAGCGCATGACCGTGCGCACCCATTCACTCCCATATGTGATCTGTGCGCAGGCGGATGCCTGCGCACAAATCAAACACTCCGCCGCACCAGGGACGCAACATGTCGTCCTGGTGCGGACGAGATTGTGTGATTTGTGCGCAGGCATCCGCCTGCGCACAGATCACATATGGGAGTGAATGGGTGCGCACGGTCATGCGCTGTCAAGCGCAGCACCGTGCGTCCCCATTATAAAGATAGGAGCTGGGGCCGCTGCGCACACATGGCGATTCCCCTCCGCAGAACGCTGCGGAGGGGAACGCTAATGTGAAGCCAGCCGAAGTGTAAGGGCCCCTTTACACGCCACCACTGAAAGGTAGCAACTACCGGGCACTGGGGATAATTGTGCCTGTTGCTATGAAATTGCTACGAAATGGCGGCATGTAAATAGGGCAGTTCCTCCCGGTGTCCTGCAGTTGACTCAGATACCTGTTGCTGAGCCGTACTCAAAAACCGAAGGCAACACAAAGTCACAATTGCCATGGTAGTGGTGACTAAACGGGGCACAGGCATGGATGTTGCATCGCCTAGTGATTTCCCAGGGGCGTGCCACGGCGTCATGGATACCACGCCCCATCAGCGATCATTGGTGGGGGCTACTGTGTAACCATTGGCTGTCCCTTCACAGGGCGCCATATTTAAAGAGCTAACCATTTACAGTCCACAATTGCAATGGCGTCATGTATTAGCCAGCCTTCCTGTGCAGGCTGGCCAATCATGACGCCATTGCGTTGTCCAATCAACGCTTGTGCATCACGGAATACACAACTCTGTCACGCCTATGTACTTACGGCGCGAAATATGTACGGCCATATTCCTTTGTGGTAGCGGCGTGTGAAGTAGCGAAGGTATTCAACAGGAAGTAAGCCGCAGGATCTGTCGGAACTTCCGGGGAACAAAGATACCTTCAGTTGACAACGCAATGGCGGCGTGTATATCGGCATCAGCGATCGGTATCCAACGTTAAAAACATGCTAGGCAGCACAGTGGCGACGTGTAAAGGTACCTTTTAGAGTTAAAATTTCCAAACTTTGCAGACAGGTAGAGCTGTTCTGGGGCTCGTTAATCCTGATTAGTAGGTTGTTTTAACCATTGCGGTTTCAGTGCTCAATCCTTTTTCTATTCAGTGGAGATGAGCATTGGGTCAGTGGTGTTTCCTCTCTCCCTTGTTAAAAACATTAGAGCGCTCATGTTTGGCGGGAAGTCGGCTCTCCTCCAGATGAGTCTGTTATATATGGACAGCTTTAGATAAGTCACTGTTCACGTTTGGTGTTTTTTTTGTTTGAGTCTATTTTTGCATCGTCATACAAAACAATCTGTTTCAGTACAAGATCCATTCATTTGAATTGAAACAAAAATTTCCTATAACATTTTCACTTTGACTGCAATCCAATTTTTAGCTCGATCAAAAAGTGTAGTATGTATAACATTTTAATTGGCCAAAATACAATTTTTTTTTTTTTTTTTTTAAGACTGCAACACAAATGAGCATGGTCCATCGAAAGGAGTCCTAGGTCCTATGACCTGGATGAAGCTGCAATGCCGACATGTAAAGTCTCCATATAAACCATCGTCTTTAGAAGTATATGTGCCAAATTTGAAATACCTAGTTTATCTGGGTTTTTTGTAAGTTAGTATATTATAAATAAAAGTGGACGTTTTAAACCTATTGCCGTGGGACTGTTTCATTGGACCGTGCTCATTTGTGTTGTAGTTTTTGAAGAAAAAGGTGTGCCTCCACCTGGTGCACAGAGACGGCTAAGATATCCAGATGACACTCACTGGTTAAACTGGCTGTTTTTTCCTTCTATGAACTTTTTTTTAACATTCAAGTATATGGGAAACGGCTCATATGTACTCTCTATGAATCCATTTTTTAAAGAGAATCTGTTAGCAGGTTTTTGCTACCTTTTCTAAGAGCGGTGTGATGTAGACAAAGAGACCCTGAAGCCAGTGATTAACTTAGTTTTATCGGGGAAGCCGTTTTGACACAATGTTTTTAGATTTACCCATGCTGCAGTGCTGAGCTGCCCCGCCCCACATCAGGCTCTGTATGTACATTACTATAGACTGTGATCTGCTTATCACACAAGGGGTCAGAGTCTGGTAAGTTCCCACATGTCAGCGAGTGACAGCAATGATAAGCTAATGGTGCTAAGACAAACATTGCAGGTAAACACACAGTGTGATAAGAGATATATAGCTTAATTTTTGTGTTTAACCCTTACAGCATGCTGAGTTCAGATATTGAGAAAAAATCTGCTGAGAGATTCCCTTTAAGCATTTCACATGTTCAGGACAATTAGGTATTCAGAAACACCTCTAGCAAAAAAAGAAAAACTATAATGTACAAACTGAATAAGACTAGATGCAAAACAGAAACCGAAAATGTGCATCAGTTTGTTAACAGACGACAAGTACTGGACATGTGAACTGAGTCTATGAATATTGAACCATGACCTCATTTCCATCACTTTTACGGATCAGAGTTGATATGAGAGTCCAATTCTCTTGGATGAGGAGAAGATGGAGAAAAAAATGTTTCCATCTTCTCCATTGTGTCGGTCTGTGGAAATTGGACCATACTCAGGTGTTATTCGAGGGCAGTCTGATATTTTCCATGCACTCATTGGGTTGCATGGCTGAATGCAATCTGATAACTGGATCAAACTTGAACTTGCTGCAAATTCAGACATGTGCACAATCCCATAGCTAAGTGGTCAGTGCGAACCAAGCTTTGTTGATGCACTAGCAAAATACGTTCTGTGACCAGATCTATACTAGCGGCGTTACACGTGAATCGTGAGTGTATCGTAGCGAATAGTCACGGCGATCGCTACGATATCGCTCACATCGCTGGTGAGCTGTCACAAGACGATCACACGATGTGGACAGCGAGATCGTGGTACATGGTAACATTGGTTTAGCGCCGCGTGCGCTTATAACCGATGTTCATAGATCATCTCCAGCATAGTTGGCCTGGAGATCGTCATCGTGGTGTCCACACCAGTGAAGCAATTAACAAGCGATGATCGCTAGATATGAGTCGGTTCCTATCTGCGATCTAGCGATCAAGCGATTTTCATTTTAATGCTTGATGCACGTAACGATGCACAACGATATGCTAAGCATCAAAAGCAGATCGCTTAACGTATGTCAAGATATGCACCGTGTACGGCACTAAAAAGTATCTGAACTCTGAGGAATGTATTGATCCATAATGGAAGTAGAATTTATTATATGTCGCAGTATAAAGTCTGATATAAAGTGAAAATCTAATAAAAAAAAAAATGTCATAGATGGTGACATGACAGCATTGTCTACAAGTGAAATCTCTGTTGTCAGGTTATCACTGATAGTCAGAATGAAAAGTCTCTATACAGAGTTAAATGTGTTTGACTTTGCTCCGAAATTCTAATGCTCACAAGCCCGAAGTGTCTGAGCTCTGCCAAAATCTCCTACAAAATCCTCTTTCAGGAAATCAGTGGGGATCCGCGATACATGTGATCTCGTATTTGTCAGATCTCCTAATCATTTTAATTGGATTTCCTCTTTGAAATAGTATATGACTGGCATAAAAGTCAGTTTCTATTATTCTTCATCACAAGAAGGGTCCATGGTACCGACAGATAATTTTTTCGATGCTTTATTCTGAGCTCGACTGATTTGTGTGTTTGTGCTGCACTGAGCATTTCTTGTATATTGAATTTATAGTGGATTAAGGTGGGAACTACTGCAAACTAGCTCAAATCCACCTGATGCTACAAACTCATTGCATCCATCCTTAGGCCCTATTGAAAAAAGTTTGTTATAATTTGTCTGACAAAATCATGGTAACCAGGACAGATGCCCCACAAACCCAATTACAGTCATCGGGGTCCTATTGGTGTCTGGCATTTGAGGGATTCAGGACAGCCATGAATCTCACTGTTTTGCTCCTATAACAGAGCAGCACAATGGAATTAAAAAATGCTGATCTAAGCATGGCATTAGATTGACATTTTCTGATAGTCAGAAGATGATACAAACTTTAAAAGGTACTTACCAAAACCATTTAAATAATATAAAAATGTATTCTTGATGAAGTTAGCTAAAATAACTTGGATCTGCACCAGATTATTGGATTTGACCTGGAAGGGATTGTTGAAAGTGCCCATGGTGGTAGACGTAGTCAGAGTCTGAAGGTACCGTCACACGCTGCCATATGGCTTCGATATCACCAGCAATTTGACGTGAGAGCGCATGTTTCGGGAACTTTTTTCAGATTGCCGTCGACCTGTCACACATAGAGATCTCGCCTGCGTTCTACAGCGATCCTGCGTTCCGGAAATCGCCTGCAGAAGATGTGGCCATTACTGTTTGATAGGGGCGTGCTAGAGTGTTTTTCACCGTGCCCCTATCACTGCGATTGGTGGACGTAACTGCGTTCCCATTGGTAGCCTTGCGTAAGTGCACGGGTCATCAAATAAGGCGCCTTGACACGGCCAGCCAATCGGAATGCAGTATCACCCACCAATCGCCAGAGGTGCGATGCAAAAAACACAACAGCCAAGCACGCCTACTTGATTTCTTTCACGATCACTGTGTACGTCGCCCTCGCCCTGTCACACGCCACCATGCGGTGAAATCACCTGGTGGATGATGCCTGATTTCTCTGCAGTGCAGGGTAATCAGGCGACGCTCCACTAGTGATTTCTCGCGTAGAATCTCCCAGCCACTACACACAGACGATGGTTTTTCCACATCGCTGAATCTGGGAATTGCCAACCAAATCTCCTGCGATATGGCGGCGTGTGACGGTACCTTGAGTCAGTAGACAAATAAGTGATTGGATTTCATGCTTGTGCAAAATGGTACAAATGGCAAACCAAAGGAGATGAATAGGTTAAAAAAAATCTATGCTGTAATAGATCCAATGATGAAACAAGGTCAAGAGTGGTTTTATTTGTCAATGCGTATCGAAGAAAAATCTTCAACAGGACAAATCTGAAAGTGGTAAATCCTGATGAAGATTTTCTTCGAAGTTCATTGAATAATACTGTACTTCAATATACCTTGACTCCTGTTTCATCATTAGATCTCCAGCAGCGCAGATTTAACCTATTATCCCCTTTGGTTTGCTATTTACAGCAACTCCTGTTCTTGAGCCGCCAACAGATCATGTTTTCAGGATTACCTTAGTATTGCACAGGGGTTGGAATCTTCACCTTTGCAGGTGATTAAATTATCAGCTGTGCAATACTAAGGAAATCCTGAAAACATGACCTGTTGGTAGCTCATGAGGACTGGAGTTGTGCAACCCTATTCTACAGCCTTCCACAAATCAGCATTCCACACATATGTGATATAAGGGGTTGTGACTTCACAACTGAATTGGATGAGCACCGTTCCCTCATTGTTGATGGGGTTTACATTGCGATATCTGAGTTAAATTTCAATCAAAGTCAGGGGTTCGATCGTTGAGCGATATCGTTCCTGCGTTGTATGGTGAACGTCCAATACGAGCAGAACGATGTCAATGCGATATCGGATTGAATGAGCGGCTATTCAATGCTCCAATATTGAATAGAGATTGGAGCCGGATCGTGCCGTGTGACAGCCCAACTACTATGCGATGTTCAACGTCATCCATTCACTCCTATGTTAAATGGTCGTTCCTGGGTTGGGGGGCGTAAACATCGCACGGACGTTGGATTCCGATATCGCAGCGTGTAAACCTCCGATGCGATGCGGGAGAAACGTACACTAAATGCGCGCTCTCGCGCCATTGAGTTGCGATATCGCAACGATATTGAAACGTGTAAACCCACCATAAGTTGGTTGTTTCTTAGGTATGACCCTATTTCCAGCTGTTTCTCCAGAATGGTACAATGAGAAAGACGACTGGAGAAAGATATTTTTGCAATTGCTGGCACTCATACAATTGGCGCAGGCGTGAGATTTCAATGGAAATGGCTCTCACCTCTGCAGTGGCATGATATGTAGATACATAATAAAGGAGGGGGTGAGAAAATACACAGACCTATGTGGCCATGACAGAGGTGCATCAAACACCTTGCTGCCATATTTAATAAAGGAGGATTTATTCAAAATAAATCATAGGATTTTAATACTAAATGTATAATTTTTTAGGACATAATGGCTGACATAGAAACAGGAAAAATAACCCTTCAAAAACTTTATTTATGCTTAAAAGTCCTTACAGCTTAATTTGTATTGTCAGCTTGACAGTTTAGTGCGCTATGTGGAACCTGTCTCCAGATACTCTTTACTTAGCATGTCCTAGGATGGCTGAATAGTGCTAGATGGAAGCTGCCCTCTTTAAAATCCTGACAGAGTACACTAGATAAAGCACACCTCTTTGCTTAATTTACAGGTATTTAGAAAATGTTTAATTCTTAAAAGTATTTTAGCACCTTTCTCAGAGAACCCTTTAAGGTCTGTTTACATGGACTGACCAGCAGCATGATGTGACAGCCGATCAGTAAACTCTTACTAATCATGCTTCTTTTAAATACCGGCAGAGCATATTTAACAATGCGCACTAAGTGATGTTGACTGCACCGTTCAGTGCGCACAAGCCGCCATAATTCTCAGCAGGGCAAACTGATTACAGGGCAATGCACCACTGAGACAGTTTTTTTTTTTTTGTGTTGCCTAAAAGATGATTTACCTCGAATAAGTGTTTTTCTTGATTGGAAGCATGATTAAATCACACAGCAAGATAACTTTAAAATGAGCACTAATTTCACTACACTTTTACAATTCTTTTGCAGTGTAAATGTCTCCTTAGGCCGGCTTCACAGCACGTTTTTTTCGGTCCGGGGCTGTCCAAGGTGAAACTGACAGCCCCAAACCTGATTTTGGACATAATGTAGCCCTATAGTGCTGGATAGGGCTGGATGGCAGTGATTTGCCATCCGGTTTTGTCCCACTCCAGCAGCATCAGGCTGCATTCGATTTTTGCCCCTGACACAAAATCGCAGCTTGCAGCATTTTTGTATCTGGGGCAAAAAAGTTAAACAAATTCGGATCCTCCCGGATCTGGCGCTATTTGGCGCCCAATAACATGGGAGTCTATGGGCGCAGGATCTGACAGAAAATCGGATTCAGTTCCCGGACGCCAGGTGCTGCAGTTCAGCGGCGGCCAGCACTGAACTCCAGCACCTGGAGAGCTCCCTGCTGACATTTCAGAACCACGGCTAGTGTGTGCCCCGCTAAGCAGGCGTCACAGAGGGGTACTGCACCTGTAAAAGAGGTGCAGATACTCCAGCTGCAGGTGGACTCTAGGATGGTGGGTGGAACCCATTCACCAGCACTCCCACACTAGATTACATGGTGGGAGGTTACCCGGGAGGGAACAAAACACCCTCAGGGGGAACAAGGAGGTCGGTCTTTATTTTGAACTTTCCTTTTCCCTGTTTAATGATGTGTAATGTGTGAGCAGTGGCCCAGCGGTGATAATGCGCACTGGACTGTGCTGGACAATACATTACCGCTGGGCCCGCATCGTTAGTACCGGTCCCCGTTGGGCTGGGTTACTAATGTCTTTACATGCAGATAGTGCAACCAGACAGTAAGAATTTTACCAACAGGTGACCCGAGGACCATATCTATGTGTAACGTTTAAAGAAAGTACCTCCCAGCAATGGAAAGAAAACCAAGTATGCTTAAATTGTATATAGCTTACCCGTTGATGTAGATGATAAAAGAAAATGCTTTTCACTTTTACGGTAAACAGGTACAGATACTCGCGGATGAGTATATTCAATCAAGGGGGTATGTGGCACCCCGCTAAGCAGGCGTCACAGAGGGGTACTGCACCCATAAAAGAGGTGCAGATACTCCGCTGCAGGTGGACCCTAGGATGTTGGGTGGAACCCATTCACCAGCACTCCCACACTAGATTACACGGTGGGAGTTACCCTGGAGGGAATAAAACCACCCTCAGGGGGAACAAGGAGGTCGGGGCGTTCCTCGCTGCGTTTGTGATGGGTAGGCGGGTCCCCTGTGCCGTGCTATCTCTGCTTTGCTGATCTATTACGCCCTAATGGGCATCATTACACACTGCAGAGCTCGGGCACGATTTAAATATCGCGCCCGCAATGTCACCGCTGCGACGTGGTCACATGATGCTGTTAGCGTCACTTCGGTCGCCGCAAGTCTCACACAAGCAGACTTCGTGCATGCGCAGATTGCATGCTGAAGTCTGCCTGTGTGTGACCGGAAGTGACGCGATCCCGGCGTCATGTGACAGCATCGCAGCGGTGAAGTTGGCGGCGCGATATTTAAATGATGGCCGAGCTCTGCAGTGTGTAATGACGCCCATTAGGGCGTAATAGATCGGCGAGGCGGGGATAGCGCGGCACAGGGAACCCGTCTACCGGTCAAAAGCGCAGCAAGGAACGCCCTGCTGTCATGAATTTTGTAAGTTTGCTAACTACTTTATTGTACTCATATATTACTAACAGGTCAGATAGGATGGTTTAGAAAGTATTGTAAGGCTGCAGGGACAGGTATTAACAGGAAGGTTATTTTGGGTGACAGGTTCCCTTCAACTATAATGACAGTTCAGTTTATTCAATCATAAAGGATTAGGGACATTACTAGGGTATGAAATGAAAGATAGAGATTCCTTTTCAGAATATAGAATTGTTCAGCATGGTATTTTCCCTCCGCACACATTCTGCAGCTCATCCCCCATTCATTTCAATACAAATTAAACTGTAGTGCTCAAATTACCCTTCTGGAGTACAGAACTGTGATGTCACAGCGCTGAACAGTTCCACAGGGACCTACTAACAGCTGATTGGTGGGACTGCAGGTGTCAGACCACACCAATTTGATATTATTGACCTATCCTACGGATAGCTCCTCAGAATATTAGTACTGGACTAAAGTTTTAAGGTTGGCAAGTATTACATCCCTAAATCCCAGATCTCGCATATCTGACATCTATAGAAACATCTTAAAGAAGACTCACCCATTACTCTCTCCACTGAAATCTGTGCCAATTATGGAGGAAATCAAGCCAACAACTCAATTAGATTGAAAAGAAAATCGCACACGTCTGGCCATTTCTCCATTTCTCTCTGACTGGAAAAAAAATCAGTCAGCATCCGTCATGGAGTGTTGGTGCTATCGACATCCTGGATTCTAAGACTGGGGAAGGCACTTGATATGAGAAAGTTTATGGAACTTTGCTGATGTTTCTTAGAGAACAATGGTGAATATAGACTAGAAATGAGTGAACCTATTTGCAGGTTATTTCCCCAGTAACCATGTCAGTATTCTGTGGTTGCCAGTTGGGAGCCCTGCAGACCTCCCCCTACCTGCTGACATCATTTGCATCATGAGAGCATCATCCAGCAATAATCATGTTCCATGAGTCAGAAAAGGTGCCAGGGATGAGGGCAGGTAGGAGGTGGTTGTCTATCAAAGTCTACATCAGGTAAAGCACCCTGCTGCTTTTCTTGATTAGGGGACTGTTCATTGAATCATAAAATGTTAGATTTGTAAGGGACCTCCAGGGTCACAGGTTTCAACCCCCTGCTCAATGCAGAATTCAACTAAACCATCCCAGACAGATATCTGTCCAGCCTCTGTTTGAAGACTTCCATTGAAGGGGAACTCACCACCTCTTTTGTCCGCCTGTTCCACTCATTGATCACCTTGACTGTCAAAAAGTTTTTTCTAATATCTAATGTGAAACTTCTCCCTTTCAGTTTTATCCCATTGCTTCTAGTGTTTCCTTGTGCAAATGAAAATAAAGCTGATCCCTCTACAGTGTGACAGCCCTTGAGATATTGTAGACCGCTATTAAGTTTCCTCTTAGTCTTCTTTTTTGCAAGGTCCACCATATGCTATAACAATTGCTTTGAACTGAATTATTGGGCAGCATGGATTTGATAGCAGTTTTCATGATATCCTGCATATTTGCATGCTAAACATTCCCAGATTCTTTAACCACTCTTGTAGGGTATAATTTGCCGTCTGCTCAACACCCTGGTAGCGCTTCTTTGAACTTGCTCCAGTTTTTCTGTCTTTTTAAAATGTGGTGCCCAGAATTGGACACAGTATTCCAGATGATGTCTGACCAAAGAGGTATAGAGAGGGATGATTATTTCACGTGATCTAGACTGTATACTTCTCGTAATACATCCCAGAATTGTATTTTCCTTTTTTGCTGCTACATCAGTCTTTTGACTCGTATTCAGCCTGTGATCTATTAGGATACCAGTCTTTTTCATATGTGCTGTTGAGGAGTTCTAGTCCTCCAGTTCTGTAGATGTTATTTTCATTTTTCTTGTCCAGATGTAAAGTTTTGCATTTCACCCTGTTAAATACCATTCTATTAGTCACAGTCCAATGTTCCAGTTTTCCTAGAGCCTTCTGAATCCATCTCTGTATTCTCTAGTATTAGCTATTCCTCCTAGCTATGCATCATCTGCAAGCTTGATTAGATTACCTACAGTACCCTTATTTAGATCATTTATAAAAATGTTGAACAACACTAGGGACTAGACAGAGCCATGTAATACCCTACTTCGAATTTTATGTGCAGCCATTTATGATCACTCTTTGGGTCTGATCACTGGGCCAGTTATGAATCCACCTAATCATTGCCTTGCACATTCCATACAAGATAAAGTATCTTATACCATCCTTATTGAAAAAATTATCAAATGCTTTGCTAAAATTGAGTATAACTACTGAGTTTTCCTGATCCACCCAATCAGAGATTTCACCTTAGATGTAAATTAGATTAGTCTGGCATGTCTACAAACCCATGCTGTTTCTGGTTAGTTACTGTATTGTTTTCCAAGAACTTGCATACATGCTGTCTAATAATTAGTTAAAAGATTTTATAGAAATATAGAAGTAAGGCTCCATGACCTGTAATTTCCTGGCTCAATTTTCTTTCATTTTTTTGGAGATAGGGACAACATTTGCCCATCTCCAATATTCTGGAATTTCTTCAAGGCTGCAAGAATTTTAAAAGATTCTGGCTGGTGGTTCTGCAAATTCCTCTGCTATCTCTTTAAGTACACTAGGATTGAAAACTAGAAGAAAGTCAGAAAAGTGCACATAGGGTCTTATCCGGGTGTAACCGGGGTGTTGTATTGTGTGCTGTTGTACTAACCTTATGTTGTTGTGAGAGTCACAACAACTATTGAAGCATAAGCCGGCTTGCAGCACTCCGCCCAAGGAAACCGATTAAAGCATTAGATCAAAGGTGGTAATTCGTGCTCTGCCGTCTGTCTGTTGGTTCCAAGAAATCCAAGGAATCACAAAACGTTAAAAGCAATACCTTTAATGTCTATTTCTTATGCGTTTTGTGGTACTTCAGACCACTTCATCAGAGATCCACAAACCTTTATGGATCTCTGATGAAGTGGTCTGGAGCACCATGAAACGCGTAAGAATAAGACATTAAAGGTATTGCTTTTAACATCTTGTGATTCCTTGGATTTCTTGGAACCAACGGACAGACGGCATCACACGAATTACCACCTTACATCTAATGCTTTAATCAGTACACTAGGATGTAATTAATCTGAAGCAGGAGATTAAAATTAATTTAAATTAGCTAAGTATTCCCTCAAATTTATTTTTTTGTAGTTACTGTGGGATTCTTTTATTTCTTCAATTGTACAGTGAAGACTATTTGCTTTCTTAGAGAACACAGATGCAAAATAGGACTTAATAAGTTTGGCTTTCTCAACATCATTTTTGATCACTTCACCCTTTTCATTCTTCAAAAATTCTATAGCATTTTTGACTTTTTTTCTTTTGCATTTGACATACCCCCAAACACTTTTGTTGCTTTAGGTCTCCTCTGGAAGCCTCACTTCAGACACCATTATGTCCTTGTTTAGATATGCCCTCTTCTTTCCATGCTTCATGGAGCCCACACTAACCGAGAATCTCTTTGCATAATTGCACCTCATTTGCCTAAACATGGTTACATTGTTCATCTCCTTAGTTACTTAGTACATTACCGCACACATACCAACAGAAGCCACAAAACGAAAATAGAGTGAGACCTTTCTGCGGAACCTCAAGTAGCATTTTAGATCTATAAATTCCATTTCACAACATATGCTTTACTGCTGTTAGATAGCTTTAGCCCATTTGGTGGTCATGTCAATGCGAAGCTAGAAAAGGACTCTATTCAGTCACTTGTGATTGTTTCTAATATTAGAAAAGAAAGGGCAGTTTTCACAAACCCAGTGAGGTTTTTTTGTTAAAAAAAAAGAAATCTAATCTGTAGCTGTATGCATCTCGCATCAAGTTTCAGAAAAGACATGTTGCATTGTTACTTGCCTGCAGAATAGCCAAATATAACAACATGACCTACAAAGAAATAGCAACACAAATGTTTTCTCCAAGATGAAAGGGAAGAATGAAGCCAATGCTTTGTAGATTTGCTATAGTAGATGGCTCAAGTACTTAATAAGAAAATCTTATCTTCTGATCTTCTTGATATATATATATATATATATATATATACACACACACACACACCATGATGACCGAAAGTGTTTCAGAACTTGAATTATTGCTCAATGAAAATTATTGCAATTACACGTTTTGTTATATACTTGTTTACTTCCTTTGTGTGTATTGTGATAACACAAAACAAGTGAAAAGAGGCAATTCAGACATAATTTCACACAATGCTCTAAAGCTAGGTCTGACAAAACATGTTGGCGCCTTTCCAAAATTATGGGTAAAGAACTTCGTTTCAAGCATGTGATGCTCGTTTAAACTCAATAGTGTGAAGTTAACACATGTTTGGCAATATCAAAATCACACCTGAACCCAGATAAAAAGGGAAGAAGTTGGCTCAGGCTGGGTTCACATCACGGGTCAGATCCGATCCGAGGCTGTCAGGATGAACTTGACAGTCCTGGATCGGATCAGCACACAGAACTGAATGGCTAATATGCCCTCCGGCCCGGTGTGCACCCGCACGCAGCTGCCGCCACTGATGAATCAGGACCGCGGCTGGCAGGGAGCTAGCCGCGGTCCTGAAACTACTGCGGTGTGCAGCCGCAGGGGTCCGGTTCCCAGCCCCATAGGCTCCCATGTTAGGGAGCGCCGGATTGCCCCGGATCCGGGAGCATCCGGGCGAATCCGGAGCAATCCGGGACAATCTGGGAATTGCCAATTAGGGGAGATATTCTCCTCTCTGACACCGTGGGAGAATCTTGAATTGTCCCGGACAGATAGAAACCGGATGGCAGAGAGCTGCCATCCAACTTCTATCCGGCCCCATAGGCTACTATGGGGCCAAAAACCGGTCCGGAGCTGTCTGGTTTACACGGACAGCCACGGATTGGAACCATCCCACAATGTGCAGTCAACCTCACTCTTTGCATTGTGCGTCTGTGTGTGCTAAACTAAGCATGGAGAATAGAAAGAGAAGAGAACTATCTGAAGACTTGAGAACCAAAATTGTTGAAAAATATCAACAATCTCAAGGTTACAAGTCTATATCCAAAGATCTTGATTTTCCTTTCTCTGCAGAGTGCAACTTAATCAAGTAGTTTACAACTCATGGCACTGTAGCCGCTTTCCTTCAATGTAGACGAAAGGCAAAATTGATGAAAGGTTGCAATGCAGAATAGTAGAATAGTTTAGATTGTGGTTAAACAGTCCCAATAGTTCCATAGAAATTCAATCTATCCTGCAAACTCAAAGTGCACCAGTGTCAGCATGAACTATCTGTTGACATTTGAATAAAGTGAAACACTATGGCAGGAGACCGAGGAGGACCCCACTGCTGACACAATTATAAAAAAGCTAAACTGCAGTTTGCCAAAATATGCGTGAGAAAGCCAAAACCCATTCTACGCAAATGTCTTGTGGACAAATGAGACCAAGTTAGAGCTTTTTGATAAAGCACATTATTCTACTGTAGCTATGTCCATCTGAGGCTACATGCACAAATAGGTATCTTGAACAGACTAGGAACACTGTTAGGCAGAAACCCTGAAACCCTTTAATCCCTATACAGGCATCTGGATTTAAAACAGGGTCCAGGAGGTTGCTACCTATGGAAGGGCTGCAGTCCAGAGACAGGAAAGTCACCAAGCAGGGTCAAAGCTGGGGGATCAGCAAAAGGACAAAATCAGGATCCGATAGTGTAGTTAGGGAGCTGGGTCAAAACCAAGATGGCAGCAAGGTACAAAAAATGGGGCAGAAGAAGCATCCAAAAAACAGGCCAGAGTAGAACAGGAAAAATGCCATACATGTCAGGACACTAGTCAGAAAAACAAAGGCTACTTCTGGCAGATTCCAGGAGAAAAAGCTGAATGTGTGTGGTGCTTTCAGACTCTGACAGGTATGAGCAACTGTAACCTTAGAGGATGGGCAATAGCATAAATAGCATTATTATTAGCATTAATAGCATTAATAGCATTATTATTAGCATTAATAGCATTAATAATACCATTAATAGGATAAATATTAGCATTAATAGCATTAATAGCATAAATAATAGCATTAATAACATTATTAATAGCATTAATAGCATTATTATTAGCATTAATAGCATTAATAATAGCATTATTAGCATTAATAATAGCATTAATAACATTATTAATAGCATTATTATGAGCATTAATAGCATTAATAGTATTATTAATAGCATGAATAGCATTATTAATAGCATTAATAGGATTAATAGCATTATTAATAGCATTATTAATAGCATTAATAGCATAAATATAGAATTAATAGCATATAAAAATAGCATTAATAGCATTAGTATTAGCATAAAGAGCATTAATAGCAATATTATTAGCATGAATAGCATTATTAATAGCATTAATAGCATAATTAATAGCATTAATAGCATTATTAATAGCATTTAATAGCATTATTATTAGCATTAATAGCATTAATAATAGCATTATTAGCATTAATAATAGCATTAATAGCATTATTATTAGCATGAATAGCATTAATAGCATTATTATTAGCATTAATAGCATTAATAATACCATTAATAGGAAAATATTAGCATTAATAGCATTAATAGCATAAATAATAGCATTAATAGCATTATTAATAGCATTAATAGCATTATTATTAGCATAATAGCATTAATAATAGCATTATTAGCATTAATAATAGCATTAATAACATTATTAATAGCATTAATAGCATTATTAGCATTAATAGCATTAATAATAGCATTAATTAGCATTAATAATAGCATTAATAACATTATTATTAGCATTAATAGCATAATTATTAGCATTAATAGCATTAATTATTAGCAGTAATATCATTATATTAGCATTTTTTTTTTTAATTATTATTTTTATTTAATTATTATTTTTTAATTATTTTTTTATTATTTTTTAATTATTTTTTAATTATTTTTTTTATTATTAAATTTATTATTTAGGCTGAGACCCAGTTCTCTTTCAGGTCCGCTGAAAGGGTGATATTATTAGCATTATTTAATTTTTTTATTATTATTTTTATTTAATTATTTATTATTTTTTATTTATTTTTTAATTATTTTTTAATTATTTTTTTTATTATTAAATTTATTATTTAGGCTGAGACCCAGTTCTCTTTCAGGTCCGCTGAAAGGGCTGATATAATTAGCATATATTTAATTTTTTTATTATTATTTTTATTGAATTATTTATTATTTTTAATTTATTTTATTATTATTTTTTAATTATTTTTTAATTATTTTTTTTATTAAATTTATTATTTAGGTTGAGACCCAGTTCTCTTTCAGGTCCGCTGAAAGGGCTGATATAATTAGCATATATTTAATTTTTTTATTATTATTTTTATTGAATTATTTATTATTTTTTAATTATTTTTTTATTGTTTTTTAAATATTTTTTAATTATTTTTTTTATTATTAAATTTATTTGTTCCCATTGAAATACATTAGCGGTATGTCGGCGATTTTATGGCCGCCGACCTGGTTCTATTTGTCGGCCCTAAAATCGCGGACACACCGCTAATGCATGTCTATGGGCAGTGAGCTCGAATTCTGATTGGTCTGCGTCCAATCCGAAATCGGGCGGACTGGCCATAGACATGCATTAGCGGTGTGTCGGAGATTTTAGGGCCGACAAATAGAACCAGGTGGCCGGCCATAAAATCGCCGACACACCGGTAATGTATGTCAATGGGAAATGAGGGGCTCTTCTGATTGGCTGAGGGAAGTAGACAGCGACCAATCAGAAGAGCCCCTCACATCTCATTGACATAGAATGGTGGATTTGTCATCCATTCTATGTTAATGATAAGTGAAGACGTCGGAGCTGGAAGTTGGCGGAAAGAAGACAGAAGATCCCCGGGGCCGGACGAAGAGGCGGAGATGGCGGAAAGAAGAGAGAAGACCCCGGGGCCGGAGGAAGAGGACGCCGGGCCGGACGGAGGACTTGTGGATCGGACGGACGATCAGATGACTAAGAAGGCATGTAAGTGATCGACGGGGACGTTAGGGTAGGGGACGGCGGGGGCTTCGGGTGTAGGGCTTTAGGTGTTAGCGACAGCGGCGGGGGAAAGCGGCGGGAGCTTAGGAGGCGGCGGGGCTTAGGGGGTAGGGGCTTAGGTGCGGCGGGGCTTAGAGGGTAGGGGGTTAGGTGCGGCGGGGCTTAGGGGGTAGGGGCATAGGTGCGGCGGGTCGGGGCTTAGGGTGTAGGGGTGCGGCGGACTTAGGGGGTAGGGGCTTAGGTGCGGCGGGTCGGGGCTTAGGGTGTAGGGGTGCGGCGGACTTAGGGGGTAGGGGTTTAGGTGCGGCGGGTGGGGGCTTGGCGGCGGACGGTAGGGGCTTAGGTGCGGCGGGTGTTAGGGGGTAGGGGCTTAGGTGCGGGGGGGCTTAGAGGGTAGGGGCTTAGGTGCGGCGGGGCTTAGGGGGTAGGGGCTTAGGTGTGGCAGGTCGGGGCTTAGGGTGTAGGGGTGCGGCGGACTTAGGGGGTAGGGGCTTAGGTGCGGCGGGTGGGGGCTTTTAGGTGCGGCGGGGCTTAGGGGGTAGGGGCTTAGGTGCGGCGGGGCTTAGGGGGTAGGGGCTTAGGTGCGGCAGGTCGGGGCTTAGGGTGTAGGGGTGCGGCGGACTTAGGGGGTAGGGGCTTAGGTCCGGCGGGTGGGGGCTTTTAGGTGCGGCGGGGCTTAGGGGGTAGGGGCTTAGGTGCGGCGGGGCTTAGGGGGTAGGGGGTTAGGTGTGGCGGGGCTTATGGGGTAGGGGCTTAGGTGTCGCGGGGCTTTTAGTTGCGGCGGGGCTTAGGGGGTAGGGGATTAGGTGCGTCTGGTCGGGGGTTAGGTGCGGCGGGGCTTAGGGTGTAGGGGCTTAGGTGCGGCGGTGCTTAGGGGGTAGGGGCTTAGGTGGGGCGGGTCGGGGCTTAGGATGCGGCGGAGCTTAGAGGGTAGGGACTTAGGGGCGGCGGAGTTAGGGGGTAGGAGCTTAGGTGCGGGGTGGCTGTGCGGACATTGTGGGGTGGGTGTGCGGACATGGGGTGGCTGTGCGGACATGGGGGGGCTGTGCGGAGATGGGGGGGGCTGTGTGGACATGGGGAGGGGGGCTGTGCGGACATGGGGGGGGCTGTGCGGACATGGGGGGGGCTGTGCGGACATGGGAGGGGCTGTGCGGACATGGGGAGGGGCTGTGCGGAGATGGGGGGGGTCTGTGCGGATATGGGGGGGTCTGTGCGGACATGGGGGCGAATTGTGGGTAGCGGGGAGCGGAGGCGGCTGTGCCGCCTCCGCTCCATGGTCCCCGGGGAGCGAGTTGCGGCTCAGGCAGCGACTCGCAATGGCCTCGCGGCCATTGCTCGCGCTACCTGAGCGGTAAATCGGTAAGGTTGTGGCCGAGCCTGTGGATGGATTTTCGGGCAGCGACTCGCAATGGCCGCTTCGCGGCCATTGCTCGCCCTGAGCCAGCGACTCGCAATGGCCTCGCGGCCATTGCTCGCGCAGCATTGGGCGCTTCGCGCCCAATGTTAAATTCGTATCCACATGACCACGCCGGAAGTAGCGCGCGGAGGGGCGCTTTTCCGATTCACGATTATATAATAGATATATACACTCACATACACCATGATGACCGAAAGTGTTTCAGAACTTGAATTATTGCTCAATGAAAATTATTGCAATTACACGTTTTGTTATATACTTGTTTACTTCCTTTGTGTGTATTGTGATAACACAAAACAAGTGAAAAGAGGCAATTCAGACATAATTTCACACAATGCTCTAAAGCTAGGCCTGACACAACATGTTGGCGCCTTTCCAAAATTGTGGGTAAAGAACTTCGTTTCAAGCATGTGATGCTCGTTTTAAACTCAATAGTGTGAAGTTAACACGTTTGGCAATATCAAAATCACACCTGAACCCAGACAAAAAGGGAAGAAGTTGGCTCAGGCTGGGTTCACATCACGGGTCAGATCCGATCCGAGGCTGTCAGGATGAACCAAAATCAGGATCCGATAGTGTAGTTAGGGAGCTGGGTCAAAACCAAGATGGCAGCAAGGTACAAAAAATGGGGCAGAAGAAGCATCCAAAAAACAGGCCAGGGTAGAACAGGAAAAATGCCCATACATGTCAGGACACTAGTCAGAAAAACAAAGGCTACTTCTGGCAGATTCCAGGAGAAAAAGCTGAATGTGTGTGGTGCTTTCAGACTGTGACAGGTATGAGCAACTCTAACCTTAGAGGATGGGCAAAGTCTGCACTCACCAGAGTTTCTTGCTCTGACTTCATCTCTATCACTAGCACCACCCGCAGAGTGAATACAGTGGTGCCTCGTGACAGAAGCAGATGTCAATGGACAGACTTTGGTAGCGATGTGACAACTGTTTGCCGAAAATGGAATGAGACCTACAAAGAAAATAAAACCATACCTACAGTCAGATATGGTGGACATTCAAAGATGTTTTGAGATTGCTTTGCTGCCTCTGGCACTAGGTGCTTTGACCATGTATAAGGCATCATGAAATCTGAAGATTACCAAATAATAATAATAATCTTTATTTATATAGCGCCAACATATTCCGCAGTGCTTTGCAATTCAGATATTTATATTCAAACAGTCATAAGTAACAGTTATAAAAAGTACAAAAATTGAAGCAAAAATAATGACAGCCCTGATTGTAAGAGCTTACAATGTACAATGAGGTGGGAAAAACACAAAATACAGGTGCTTATTTACAATGATGGTCCAGCCATCTTGAGGGAATGGGGAATAGATAAGAGCTGCATGAGTGGTCTCCAGCCATTATTTGTAACGCTTTTGAGTCTAGTGAAATGATTAGGCTGTGTGTAAGTGACTTCGACTAGGGAGCATGTTCGACTGCTCTAAAAAGATGTGTTTTTAAGGAGCACCTTAAACTATGTAAATTGTGGATAGACCTAATTTCTTAGGGTAGAGCATTCCAAAAAAATTGGTGCAGCTCGGGAGAAGTCTTGCAGCCGGGAGTCAGAGGTTCGGATTAATGCAGATGTTAGTCTAAATTCTCTCCCAGAGCAAAGAGAATGGGTGGGGTGATAGATAGAGATGAGGGTAGAGATGTAGGGAGGTGCAGCGTTGTGAAGAGCTTTTTGGGTGAGAACGAGCAAATTTGAATTGGATCCTATAGTGTATGGGCAGCCAGTGCAATGACTGGCATAGAGCAGAAGCATCCAAGTAACGGTTAGCCAGATAGGTGACCCTGGCTGCTGCATTAAAGATGGACTGGAGAGGGGAAAATCTAGTGAGTGGGAGGCTAAATAATAAAGAATTACAATAATCAAGGTGGGAGTGGATCAGAGCCACTGTGAGGGTTTTTGTTATTGGTGAGAAAGTGACGGATTCTAGAGATGTTCTTCAGGTGCAAGCGGCAAGAGTATGCGAGAGATTATATAAAAAAGGTGAAGGAGAGATTGGTGTCAAACCCAGACAGCGAGCCTGCTGCTTAGGCATTATCATGGTGCAGCACACTGAGAGGGAGATGTCAGATTTAGGGAGAGTTAGCAGAGGGCGGGAGCAGGAGTTCAGTTTTGGAAAGGTCGAGTTTCAGGTAGAGAGTGGACATGATGTTGACAACTGCGGTTAGACAGTCATTGGTGTTCTACTGTAATACAGTGGGGTAAGGTCAAGAGACAGTGTATAGTTGTGTGTCATCAGCATAAAGATGGTACTGGTAGCCAAATCTGCTGATGGTCTGTCCAATGGGGGCCATGTAGAGAGAGAAGAAAAGAGGACCAAGGACTGAACCCTGAGGTACCCCAATAGTGATAGTAAGAGGAGAAGAATTGGAGCCACTAAGAGAGTGGTTAGAAAGATAGGAAGAGAACCAGGAGAAAGCAGTGTCCTTTATGCCGATAGTCTGCAGCATAGCGAGTAGAAGATGGTGGTCAACAGTGTCAAAAGCTGCAGAGAGATCAAGAAGAATAAGGAGAGAGTGGTCACCATTACGTTTTGCCACCAGAAGATCATTGGTCACTTTGAGGGCAGTTTCTGTAGAGTGTAGGGGGCGGAAACCAGATGCAATGGATCTAGAAGAGAGTGCATGGAGAGGTAATGGGTGAGGTGGGAGTAGACCAGACACTGCAACAGTTTAGATGAAGGGAAGATTGGAGACTGGTCTGTGGTTGTTAGTGCAGGATGGGTCAAGAGACGTTTTCTTTAATAATCAAGTAACGATATAGTGTTTGAAGGAGGAGGGGAAGATGCCAGAAGAGACGGAGAGATTGAAGATTTTGTTAGGTAAGTGGTGAAGACTGGAGAGAGACTGGAGTAGATGTGAGAGAATGGGGTCAGTAGTGCATGTCAAAGGATGTGAGGAAGAAAGAAGCCTGGAGACTTCTTCCGTGACTAGGTTAAATGTGGAATATGGAACAAAAAGAGAGAAGACAATGTACATCATGAGAGGGACCCGTGGAGAGTGGTGGTTGTTGTGTGCAGGGGGTTAGCCTCTCACCTGTCATGATTGTGCTCGCGCAGCACAACCCTGGTGTATAACGCCACGTCTCCCGCCGGCAGTGGCGTTAGCTTGGAGCCTCCGACATCTAGGTCAAATGTGGAGAGTGAGCCAGAGATGTGGGGAGGGATGGGAGTAATGACGCTTGGAGGTCGGAAGCTGATTTCCTGATGGATGTTTTCTATGTTCTCTATGAAATAGGAAGCCAGATCATCAGCACAGAGGTCAGAGAGAGGGGCCTGCACTTTAGGACTGAGGAGAGAGTGAAAGGTGTCAGAGTTTTTTGGGATTGTTGAATAGTGAAGAGATCAGGGCGTTGAAGTATGTTAGTTTGACAAGGTAAAGGGCAGAGTTGTAGGTTCTTTACATAAATACATACATTTATAGTGAATAAAGTTTTCTGGTGAGCAATATTTTCTCCATTAGTGTTCAGCACTCTTATAGCATCACTGGAGAAATCAAGTTTGCGATATGAGCCAGGGCTGTTTTATTCTGTGTTTGGAGGTTCTAAGGGTGAGGAGTGCTACTTGGTCCAGGGTTCATCTGAGAGAGTCACTGTAGTGATTAATAGCCAGATTCATGTGTCTCAGAGGTTGAGAGCTGTGAGAGCCAAGAGAGGTGGTTAGAGATAGGAGCTGGTATGCAGATGGGGGAGTGGGGCTGTTTATGGTGATGTTGAAATCTCCCAGGATAAGTATTGGTAATTCTGAGGACATAAAGTGCGGCAGCCACGCAGAGAAATGGTCGAGGACTTGGGTGGTTGAACCTAGAGGGGGTGTACCACCGCTACACTGAGAGGGAAAGGATGGAAAAGCCTAATGGTGTGGAACTCAAAAGAAGGGAATGAGAGTGTTGGAGCTGAGGGGATGACCTGGAAAGTGCATTGTGAGGACAAGAGTAAGCCAACTCCACCACCATGTCTGTTCCCAGGTCTCGGGGCATGGGAAATATAAAAGCTGCCATGAGAAATAGCGGCAGGGGAAGCGGTGTCTAAATCCTGGATCCAGGTTTCAGTGAGGACCAACATGTTAAGGGATTTAGTGAAAACGTAGTTATGAATGTAAGGAATCTTATTGTATAGAGACGAGTCTAGAGCTCGCAGTTAAAAAAAAGAAGTAGGTGTATAAGTAATGTTGATAAGGTTATCAGGGTTTCTATGTGAGGTGGGGGAGCGAGGACCAAGATTAGGAGAAATATCACCTGACAGGAGCAGCAGTAAAAAGAGAAAGAGTAAATACATTGTTTATGATGCAATAGCTTGGAATATGATGGACTGAGATTATTCAGTAAGGTGAAGAGAGTATGGGAGTTGTACATTGTAGAGGGTAGAAGAGAGGGCTGATGTGGATGAGGCATAATGGAGGGGTGATGGGGAAGTGAAAGTGGATCACAAAATCACATAGATAGACAATGAAATAAAGGACATATTTAAAAAGAGTGAAAGAGTGTAGTTACCTGACTACTATAAAAACATTGTTTATAGTAACTGTGTATTCTATTACCTTGAGGTCCTTTCCAGTCCAATTTTGGTCTAATTCATGGTATTGTACTTGGAATGCAGCACTGATCAGACTAAAAGCATTGCAATATATTCCCATCTAACAGACTTGGGGGAGAAGGGGGAGGGGCATGCTGAGACCAGATGCAAAAGCACAAACATGTAAATAAAGGTCATAAAGTTAGGAGGAGGGGTGGAGAGACCAGATATAGATATATCACAATGAAATAAGCAAGAGGAATGGGACAATTCATGGAAAAGCAGAGCAGGAAAACAATCATACAAAATTGAAAATTATGCTCTACACATGGAAGATGTCAGAAGCATAGGAAAGCTGTGTATAATGGAGTCAATGCCAAAAGATTTTATGTAGCAATGAAGTGCCCAATGTCCCATTAAACACCTGTGAAGAGATCTTAAAATTGCTGTTTGGAGAAGACGACTTCAGATATGAGAGACCTCGAACAGTTTTCAAAAAACGAAGAGGCAAAAATTCCAGGTGAGAGATGTAAGAAGCTTGTTGTTGGTTATACGAAGTGACTGATTGTAGTTACTTATTCTTTGCAAATAAATAATATGTTGAGGGTGTCAACAATTTTTTCCAGCCTATTTTTGGTATTTTGCGTGAAATATGTCCAATTTATCTTTTTGTTTCTACGTTTTTTTCAGTGTCCTACAAAAATAGTTACTTTATACACTCAAGTACTATGGGTTTGAAAAGGACAACCTACAGTGCTGTGCAAATTAATTGGGACAGGGCAAGTCTTTACTTGTTTTTCTTGCATTAGTTTTACTATTGCTGATAAGTGTTTTATCAGTTCTTGGTGTCGTTTTCCTTTTTCTTCCACATTTCCCTTTTCGTTTTGAGAAAACTATCCAGTTTCATTGTGTGTGGAATTATTCTTGAAAGGGTAGATTTTCCAATACCAACGGAGGAAGCGATTACTCTTACAGTCAGACTTGTATGTTCATTAAGAGTAATAATACTAAACCTCTTCCGTGGAGTAACATCCATTTTTACAGGCACGAATCACACTGAGAGAAAAAGTACACTAAACCACTCCTCACAGAAACAAGCTCTCAACTGAAGCTGAGGGGGCAGCTAGCTGTTATTTTCTGACTAGAACCAGTCAAACCACATTTTGTTACTCAAGGTTGTACACTCACACCTGTTCAAAGCAGTTAAAACTGGTTTGAATCACTGACTGGTAACCTCAACTTACTATTTTACTTAAAAAAATGCTTTGTCCCAATTAATTCGCACAGCACTATACTGTTTCATCATGACAATGACCCGAAGCATACACCAAGATTCGTGAAGAAATGGTTCAATGACAATGAAGTAGAGGTGCTGGTCTGGATAAGCCACCAAAGTCCTCAGTCCTCAATCAAATTGAACAGTATTTCGAACAGTGGATAGATTTGAAGAAAAAGCTGTATAAATTTCCAACTGAGTCGACCAGTATGCACTGTGAGGCATGCCGGCGCTATGGCATGTGGCCAACATGACTCACATGAGCCCTGAGCTGTACACACAGGGTTAAGTGGTAGTTAGCTCTGTGGTAACAGCTAAAGGGGTTAATGAGACTAATGAGTGGCCTCTAAAAGAGCAGTGTGTTCTCATTGTTACAAGTCCCAGGAGTGGGTGTGTCAGATGTGGGTGTGGAGGCAAGATAATAGTTGCCTAGGCCTGTGTTTGAGAGAGAGAGACCAGACATGATCCTCTGAGGGAGAGGATGTGTCTCAGAGGGGTCCTGTCCCCTTTGGGGAGATGAGGCAGGACGTCTGTCTCTCTATACCGGAGACGCCAGTCCCTCTGAGCTGAATGAGAGGTTAGTGGAGCACCTGAGTGTATGGGGGTCCTGGCTGAACTTGCAGGGGCTCACTCTGACCATGTTGGTGAGGCTGCCGTCCGCGATCTCTGCCTGTTTTAGTAAGGCTTAGAGGCAGCTGGGCATCATGGGCAAGGTGAGGAGACCTTGGGGGACGCTTTGACTGCCCTGGAACTCAGGTGGCTCACAACCTGGTCTGAGCCTAGAGGACTGAAGTCCATGCCGGACTGTGCTGGTGTGTGTGGTCTGGGCCTGACAAGGCTGATGTCCATAGAAGTCCATGAGGGAATGTGGATGTATGTGTGGGTCCTGTGATGAGTTGGAGTCCACGGAGACCAGGCGATCGTAACCGCCATGGGGACCGACTATCAGGTCGTGAGGGTCCTGTTAACCTCGTGTGAGATGTGTGGAGTCCATGTGAGTGTACCGTGTGAGAGACCGGAGATGTCTCGAGGGCACAGTGGTCTGTATGCTGGGTAGTATGTGAGAGACTGAGGATGTCTCAGATGCCAGGCAGCCATAACCGCCGTTGGGTCCGACTGTGAGAGGGCTCCATTGACTAAGGTGTGAGATGTGTAAGGCTAAGTGCAGTGTAGCAGACTATATGAGACTGTGTGGCCTGTCTGAATAGGGGTGGACCGGCTGCGTACCGGATCCCTGTGGGTCTGTAGGGTCTCATATTTTTTTTCAAGTGTATATACTGCTTGGCGTCATTAACCTTCAAAGGAGCTACAGTTAGTGCTCCTGATCCTTGAGTGCTCCCGGATTGAGACGCCCAGAGGTTTAAAGTACAGTACCCCAGTGTCCCGTGGAAGAGGAGATGCTGAGCAACAGTGAAGATGGCAGACAGGCCCGCTTCTGCGTGTCTCAATTTGGGCACATAGGGATCTTTACTCCCCTTATTGCCCTGTGATGTGTATCTTCCTTACAGCCTCACTCTGTTATGGCTCCAATCACTCCTTAGGGAGGTCGACAGACGGTTCATATGTTGTTACTATTTTTTGGTTAATATCTACTCTATATATTGCCGTAGCATTTTCGTGTCGACCCCGGCACGCCGTGGCTTTGTCACTATGTGACGTCATCACGTGCGAGGCATTGCCCGCGTAGCGGGCATTGCGACCTCGCCGCTGTCATCCCGCTCGGAGCAGCTGCTGTCAGCACATGCTGACACAGTGCTCGGAGCCTGTGCCCTTGCCCCTGTGCCCCTGTCAATCCCGCTCCGGAGCAGCTGCTGTCAGCACATGCTGACACATGCTCCGGAGCCTGTGCCCCTGTGCCCCTGTCATCCGCTCCGGAGCAGCTGCTGTCAGCACATGCTGACACAGTGCTCCGGAGCCTGTGCCCTGTGCCCCTGTCATCCCGCTCCGGAGCAGCTGCTGTCAGCACATGCTGACACAGTGCATCCGGAGCCTGTGCCCCTGTGCCCTGTGCCCAGTGCCCCTGTGCCCCGTGCCCTGTGCCCCAGTGCCCCTGTGCCCCTGTGATCCGCTCCGGACAGCTGCTGTCAGCACATGCTGACACAGTGCTCCGGAGCCTGTGCCCCTGTGCCTGTCATCCCGCTCCGGAGCAGCTGCTGTCAGCACATGCTGACACAGTGCTCCGGAGCCTGTCCCCTGTGCCCCAGTGCCCCAGTGCCCCTGTGCCCCTGTGCCCCTGTGCCCCAGTGCCCCTGTGCCCTGTGCGAGCACTTGCGGCGCGGTTGCGGTAATCCCCATAAGGATTACCGCAACCGCCGCAAGTGCAAGTTGCGGCGCTGGTTGCGGTAATCCCAAGAAAGTATAGGGGGACTTGCGGCAGTGCGGCAAGTGCGTTTTGCCGCACCTGCCGCAAGTCCCCCTATTACTTTGTATGGGGATTACCCAACCGCGCCGCAGATGCGGTTTTTAAATAAAATAAAATAATCTTAATACAAATAAATTCACTTAAATAACAAATAATAAATAAATTTAATAATAATAAAAATAGTAAAAACAAAACAAAATAAATAATAAAATAAAAAATAATAATAACAAAAAAAAATAAATAATAATATATTAAATTAAGATATTAATTACATTAAGTAATTAAAATATAATAAAATAAAATAATTTTCATTAAAATAAAAAATTAATATACAAAATAATATAATTAATAATATATTAATATAAAATAAAAATGCAAATAATAATGATATTAATGCTATTAATACTGCTATTAATGCTACTAATAATGCTATTCAGGATATTATTAATGTTATTAATGCTAATAATAATGCTATTAATGCTAATAATACTGCTAATAATGCTATTAATACTGTTATTAATGCTACCAATAATGCTATTAATAATGTTATTAATGCTATTAATAATGCTATTAATGCTAATAATAATGCTATTAATGCTAATAATACTGCTAATAATGCTATTAATACTGCTATTAATGCTATCAATAATGCTATTAATGCTATTATTAATGTTATTAATGCTATTAATGCTATTAATAATGCTATTAATGCTAATAATAATGCTATTAATGCTATTAATAATGTTATTAATGCTATTATTAATGCTAATAATGCTATTAATACTGCTATTACTGCTAATAATAATGCTATTGCTTATATTATTGCTATTGATGATGCCATTATTATTTAAAAATCTTTAAAAAAAACAATAAACATATTTTAGATACCCGATGCATTTGCATCAGGCTAACAGCTATCTACTATATAATTGCCGTAGGCACTTCCGTGTCGGACCCCGGCAAAGACCGTGGCTATGTCACTCTGTGACGTCACCACGGCGAAGCATTGGCCGCGTAGCGGCCAATGCGAGTCGTTGGCCTGCGCGAGCAATGGCCGCGAGGCCATTGCTCGCGCAGGCTGAGTACGAGCAATGGCCGCGAAGCGGCCATTGCGAGTCGCTGGCCGAAAATAGAACCAGAGGCTCGGCCACAAAGCTAGCGATCTCCCGCTCAGGTAGCGCGAGCAATGGCCGCCAGGCCATTGCGAGTCTCTGGCTGAGTGTGAGCACTTGCGGCGCGGTAGCGGGAATCCCCATAAGGATTACCGCAACCGCGCCGCAAGTGCAAGTTGCGGCGTGGTTGCGGTAATCCCCATAGAAAGTATAGGGGGACTTGCGGCAGGTGCGGCAAGTGCGGTTTTGCCGCACCTGCCGCAGGTCCCCCTATACTTTGTATGGGGATTACCGCAACCGCGCCGCAGATGCGGTTTTTTAAATAAAATAAAATAATCTTAATACAAAAAAATTCACTTAAAATAACAAATAATAAATAAATTTAATAATAATAAAAATAGTAAAAAAACAAAACAAAATAAATAATAAAATAAAAAATAGCTATCTACTATAATCAAATTAATGCACTTCTTAGAATCCCGATGCATTTGCATCGGCTCATTAGGTATATATTATTATATTTTGCTTCGTCATAATGTCTCCTGTATAATTCTACCAAGTAACCACATTATGTGCTATTGACTGTAATTCACCATAGTCCTGGATGACACTTACCAACCCTTCAATAATTACAGGGTTTTTGAATCCCCCAAGACTTACATATCCTGTCACAGTCTTTATTGTGAATTGCTGGTGCACCTCCCTGGGCCCTTCAACACTCATGGTTTTGATTATATCCTTGTGATATCCCTGTTAAACTGTATATCCTTGCTGGACTGACCCTTATATCTGGAATTTACACAAAGTGTCTTATTACGGTACTTACCATTCATGGTGTCCACCAAATTTTATATAATTGATTGTAATTGTAGACACTCATACAGCAGTATTGATGGTCCAGACCATATGGTTTTTTAACTGTTTTTAACGTCTGTGGTCTGTGTAGCCTGAACTTTTGTTCAAATACATTTTTCACCTTGCATGATTAATTCTATGGTTGTGCACTTCTTATACAGAGGTTCTCCTTCTCCTTTCTCAGCCTCTTCCACCTCTGTGTTGCTGCACCCAGAACACTGTACGCCTGGGCAGTGCACCCCAAAAAATCCCTTCTGATACCTGTAGAGGCTGGGCCCACATGCTGAGGTCAATAAGAATGGAGGTCATCAGCAGACTGAGGCACGAGAGGATCGCTGTGTGTGCAAGGCAGACCGGAGTCCTCCTCCATCACTTTCATCTCATCACTTTGTTCCCCTCCACCCCTCACCTCCCTTTCCTTCATGTGACTATACTTACTGCACAGAGCATACACCCACAGAGGGTTCTGAAGTCACACCTAACCTCTGGTTTTACAATACCTTTCCTGTACTCAGCACATGCATTAGCCTTCTTTGAACTCCTGAAGGCAACTAAAGTATAAACTAAAGACAAGAGATATCTCTAAACCAGTGCTGTGCTTGGTGTGACTTTTGCTCCTCCATGTTACACAAGCAATGCTTGTTCTAGTATATATGAAGTAGGATTGCCACCTAATGGACGCTCTATTTGTTCTTTTTATCAACACTATATCTGTTGGCTTCCTGAGCACAACCCTCAGAGTGTGGAGCTCCTCCGATCTTTTATTTGATAATGTCATCTAATAATGTGCTAGTCTCAACCAGACAGACCCAAATATGCAGCTATAAGCAACTTTTCAATCAGTCACCAGCTTGATCCTCCTTAACATACCAGTGATCTTGACAAGAGGCAGACCACGAAAAACAACTTCCCCTGCCAAACTCACAAACATTTTCCCTCTGGAATCAACACGCACCTCCTCAGCAAGAGACGAGGCCCCATCCTGTTCCTCGTGGATTCTGGGTGGTCGCCACAAGGGGGCTCCCGTGTAGGGGATGATCACAAGTCAGCTGATGCCCCCTCAACTAGAAATATGTTGAAAGAGCTCTTAAGCACTCTGTGTTCTTCCCTAAAAGCAGATATGAAACAGATGGTGGCGGACCTAAGTCAGGAAGTGAGAGGCCTGGGGGAGTACACAACTCATTTAGAAGGGAAAATGGCCGAACTCCCAGCATCTCATAACGCATTAATTGATGCCTTTCAAGTGCAAAAAGAGCTGACAGAGAACCTCAGAAGTAGACTATGGGATCAAGAGGATAGATCCTGCAGAAATAATGTGCATCTGCACAATATCCTAGAGTCTGTTAAAAACTCTGACCTTGGCAAATTTTTCCATGAAATGCTCCAAACCATCCTCCCAGATGCAGCAAATTCCAGTCTGGATATAGGGTCCCTAAGCCCAGACTCCTAGACCAACAGTACCCAGAGACACTCTAGCGTGAATCCACTTTTTTACAATGAAGGAGCAATTCCTCTGCTGCATTGGAGAACAACCGAACCTCCCCACACCATATCAAGGGATTTCTGCTTTTCAAGACTTATCAGCGATGGACATTGATGAGACGTAAAGAGTTCGCCCCATACACGAAGATCCTGAGAGACATTGGGTTTCCCTACAGGTGGGGGTTTCCCGTTAAACTGCTGATCCACAAAGATGGAGAAACTGGGGTATATCACACACCCCAACAGGCCGAAAGTCAGCTTTGCAAATGGAACATTCTGCCGAAAGATTTTGTTTCTCCCCTAGCTTGAACCAAAGGTCATGAGAAGATCCCAGTTGATTGGGAGACAGTGAAACGAGAAATTTGCCCTTGTTTACTGCTCTTTTTGGGTTTGTCATGTTGAGTGATTTCTTTTTTTTCTTTTTATTTCATACTTGGAGAAAATCAATTCTCTTAGGTCTGGGGGTACGGATATTGTGCCTGACATTCCCCTGGGTAGTGCAAATCTTCACAGATCGCTACTAGTATGTGATGCATGACCCATACAGTTACAAATGTTGTATATTTTTTTTGTGTTTATATACAGTTGCTGCAAGTTTGTTAACCCTTACCCTTCCCAGGTCGTTGGTCAAACAAGTGTACATGCATGTGATGCTCACATATACAAAGGAAGCATGAAAACACATCCTGCCGAGGTTGAAGAGATACATATTTTACTGTTATGAGTCTTAAGATTGTCTCACTAAATGTTGTAAGGTTTAAACTCCCCCTTTAAGAGGTCAGTACTGTGGAAGGAAGTGTCTTCCTCCAAGTGAGACATAATATGCCTACAGGAGACCCACTTAGCTCCAAAGGACGCATATAGGCTAGCCATTCAGGTCTACCCATTAGCGTTCCAGCAAATGCACCAGGTAAATATGAGGGGTGGCCATTCTAGTTAGACATAATGTGGTATTCTCAGTAGACTTGAAATTCTTAGATCCAAAAGGTAGATTTTTAATTCTCTCTTGCGAAATATTCGGGACAAAGTATACTCTTGCTATGCTATATAGTCCTAATACTTCCCCCAAGAGATTCTATAACAAAGTTGGTAGTGGGTCCTTTAATTATGTGTGGGGACTTTAACATCCTGATATTGGTGACTTTAGACACTGATTCAGATCTTACATCACATAGAGAAAATTGAAATCTCTTATAGCCAAGGAATGGTTACACGATATATGGTGATACCACCATGCCGGTGTGAGAAACTACTACTATTTCTCTCCTATACACTCATCCCTTTCGAGAATTGATTATTTTTTAGTAGATAGGCTGGGCTCTAGCTACTTGTAAAAATTCTAAAATTGGTTCCATTATGTGGTCAGACTACGTCCCAATAGAATTGGAAATTTTTGAAAAAAAGGAATCAAATCCCTACTTCATCTTGGAGGCTAAATACATTCTTATTAAAATACAAAACAAAATAGAGAACATTTAACTAGGGAAGTTACGCAATTTTTTTACATCAACAATAATGGGGTAGTTTCAGATTAAACTCTTTGGTTGGCCCATAAAGCATTTATGAGGGGGGCATGTATAAAATTAGCATCTAGGGAGAAAAGAATTAGAGAAGAAAATGTAAAAACCCTTTTGATACAGATAGTTAATTTAGAAACCCACCAACAAAAAGAGAATCAACATTGCACAATAAGTAATAAACTTTTGGAGGCTAGGAACGAACTTAGGAAAATACTATTGTTTAATTATGAATATTTAAAGAGAATATAAGCTAACTTTTATGTATTAGGTTGCGGGTGCTCTGTTCGCACGTTAGAATCAAAAAAATGACAGCTAAAAGTAGGATAGAACATTTAATCGACTCAAGCGGCACAAAGATTTGTGACCCTAAGGGTAAGTTCACATTACCCGGCGGGTTGGTCGGCGGCGGCTGGGCGGGACCCGCCAGGAAGCTCCGGCGCCGTCCACCGGCTTCCTGGCGGGTATGTGCGGGCGGTATCCGGCGGCTGCCCAGCGGGTTCTCGGCGGCGATTCTGCAGCGGCTGGAAGCAGCACATGATTCTGCTTGCAGCCGCTGCAGAACCGCCGGTTTTTAGAACATGGTCATTCTTTGCTAACCCGCTGGGAAACCTGCGGGTTAGCAACGGATGACGCTGGGTAACCGCCGGTGTGTGCACAGCCTTGGGCTGTTTACATTAGTTTTAATGTTAATCCAAACGCCGGTTTGGATTAACATAAATTAACATAAAACTAATGTAAACAAAACGGCGGTTTACACTGGTAAACCGCCGAAAACCCGGCCAGTGTGCACTTACCCTTATAATATCGCCAACTCCTTTGCTGAATACATTCTTGTCTATATTATTTACTTTAACTTTTAATATATATAATTATATATTGGTAGGCACCGGAGCTAGCTATGGAAAGACAGAGCTAAAATGCTGTTCTTTGTGTTATGCAGCTGTAATACCCCAGAGATTGCCTGTGTAATTGATCTCTAGTTATAACACTTTTATTGATATTATAATTAATTTTCTGATTACTTTTTGTAGGGCTCAGCGCTCACAACCACCTCTTTATTCAATAAGGACTTTTCTATTTCTACTAAAAATGTATTAACAATCATAAGTACATTACAAACCAATTAAAATAATAATAATAGCATTACAATCAAAAGACATTTTGACAGCGCAGAAATTAAATCCCTGACTGGACCGAGTACACCTGTGACTGAGAAAGATGCTTTTGGAACCTGCAAATAGATTTCAGTGAAAGGAGCAGATTACTAGGTTGTCAGCTGAAACAAATGAAGGAAGGAGACAAAAAGAAAATAAAAAAAAGACAGAATTGACTATCATATAAAAAGCAGAGAAGGATGAGTGGGAGCCAATCCTGAGGAAGTGAGACGTATTCTCACGAAACGCGTTGATTGATGGCCCCACCGATCTATTGAGCAACTGGATTTTTAGAGTCTGTGACCACGCAACCTTGTAGTGACGTGAGAGACTGACAACAGAAGCGGAAATAATCCTATGAGCTGTGCGACCTCACTGCTGGCCACGGTGTATGGACGCCGCTCCAAAGGAGTGAGACCGCAGGAGTGACAGATAAGGAAATACAAACGAGGAGGACCGTGAGTAAAAAGTAAAAACAATATATAGAGCGCAACAGGACTATATATCCACATTAATAGTGACCCATATGTCAAACAACAGCAGATGACAGATCACATAATAATGAAGAACTATGGATAAATACGGAGAGTAGAGACTTCAGGACACTGGTAGTGGTAAGGAAACTACTCATTATACTATACTAGTAAAAAGGCCCGATGCAATTGCATCGGGAGCGGGGTGAAATGAATTGTGTGTATACAGGCGGGTCAGTGGGTAGCAGAGTATACAGGCGGCTCTGTGGGTAGCAGAGTATACAGGCGGCTCTGTGGGTAGCAGAGTATACAGGCGGCTCTGTGGGTAGCAGAATATACAGGCGGCTCTGTGGGCAGCAGAGTATGGAGGCGGCTCTGTGGGTAGCAGAGTATGGAGGCGGCTCTGTGGGTAGCAGAGAATACAGGCAACTCTGTGGGTAGCAGAGTATAGAGGCGGCTCTGTGGGCAGCAGAGTATCGAGGCGGCTCTGTGGGTAGCAGAGTATGGAGGCGGCTCTGTGGGTAGTAGAGTATAGAGGCGGCTGTGTGGTGGAGGGGTGAGGAGAGATGCGGCTCTGTGGTGGAGGGGTGAGGAGAGAAGCACACAGTATATACATACATGAAACATTGTATAGACACACAGTATGCAGAGATTACACACAGTATACAGACATTAGACACAGAGTGGACAGAGAGACATTAGACACACAGAGTGGACAGAGAGACATTAGACACACAGAGTGGACAGAGAGACATTAGACACACAGAGTGGACAGAGACACATGACACACAGAGTGGACAGAGACACATGACACACAGAGTGGACAGAGACACATGACACACAGAGTGGACAGAGACACATGACGCACAGAGTGGACAGAGACACATGAGACACAGAGTGGACAGAGACACATGAGACAGAGTGGACAGAGACACATGACACACAGAGTGGACAGAGACACATGACACACAGAGTGGACAGAGACACATGAGGGACAGAGTGGACAGAGACACATGAGGGACAGAGTGGACAGAGACACATGAGGGACAGAGTGGACAGAGACACATGAGGGACAGAGTGGACAGAGACACATGAGGGACAGAGACACATGAGGGAGAGAGTGGACAGAGACACATGAGGGACAAAGACAGATGAGGGACAGAGTGGACAGAGAGACATGAGGGACAGAGTGGACAGAGACGTCCATGCTCGTCTGACCTCTTCCTCCGTGCATGGTCCTCTGTCCTCTTCCTTCGTGATGGTGGCGGCGGGCACTTTAGTAATAGTGCTCCCCCGGGGCTGGGGGCCGCTGATGGTGGCGGTGGTAACTTTAGTGATAGTGCTCCCCCAGGGCTGGGGGCCGCTGATGGTGGCGGCGGTCCCTTTAGTGATAGTGCTCCCCGGGGCTGGGGGCCGCTGATGGTGGCGGCGGTCACTTTAGTGATAGTGCTCCCCCGGGGCTGGGGGCCGCTGATGGCGGTGGCGGGCACTTTAGTAATAGGGCTCCCCCGGGGCTGGGGGCCGCTGATGGTGGCGGCGGTCACTTTAGTGATAGTGCTCCCCGGGGCTGGGGGCCGCTGATGGTGCCGGCGGGCACTTTAGTAATAGGGCTCCCCCGGGGCTGGGGGCCACTGATGGAGCCGGTGAACACTTTAGTAATAGGGCTCCCCCGGGGCTGGGGGCCGCTGATGGTGCCGGCGGGCACTTTAGTAATAGGGCTCCCCCGGGGCTGGGGGCCGCTGATGGTGCCGGCGGGCACTTTAGTAATAGGGCTCCCCCGGGGCTGGGGGCCGCTGATGGTGCCGGCGGGCACTTGAGTAATAGGGCTCCCCCGGGTCTGCGGCGGGCGGCGGGGGGTTGTGCAGTGACGGGAGCATGCTGGGAGCCGGCGCCAGGCAGCGTGATGGGTGTCGCAATATGGCGACGCTTCCGGGGTAGGCAGGCATAATCTGCAGTTTAGCGCAGGCGCCCTTGCTCCATAGCGGCACAGTGGCCGGAAGCTCTAAACTGCAGATTATGTATAGAGATAGACTCATTATCCTTATCTATATAAACACTTTTATGCTGTTTCGCAAATAGGAGACAGGGCGAATAGAATATTGAGGAGATAAGAAGCCGCAATGATAACCGAAGTGATCTGAACAGCAGGGTTAGCTGAATGTGAGGATCACACTGCAGAAAAAGGGAGATTCAATCGGAGTGTTTTAAAAGAGGTGAATAATTAAAATTTTCTCTATTTAGAGTAAGAACATGAACACATAAGAATAAGGAAGAAAGATACAAGAGTATCAACAGGAACCTGATAAATTGGAAAAAGAAAAACATTTTTATTCATAAAATTTTTTTTATTCATGATTTTAATTGGTTTGTAATGTACTTATGATTGTGAATACATTTTTAGTAGAAATAGAAAAGTCCTTATTGAATAAAGAGGTGGCTGTGAGCGCTAAGCCCTACAAAAATTAATTAGAAAATTAATTATAATATCTATATTATTTACACCTGGACCCTAATCTCCATTGTCCATCCACCCAACAAGTAAATGATTTTCTGAACTCGGTTAGTCTAGCCGTAGTTACTGACTCCCATGTAGAATGACTTAATGCTCCTTTCCAACTGAATGAAATTGTCGCTGCAATTAAATCTTCTAAATTGCAATCCGCTCCAGGCCCATATGGTCTCCCAAATTACTACTTCCTTGCAGAACTCCTTGCTCCATATTAGCAAAAACGTTTCCTGAATTGGAGGGAAACTTGGAGGGGATAAAATCAAACCTTAGTACTTAGAAGCAACAATAATACCCGTACCCAAGCTGGGCAAACCTCCAAATACACCAGAAAATTTTATACCAATATCACTTCTTAATTGCAATACTAAAATTTATTGGAAACTCCGTGCCCAGAGAATTAATAAAATGCTTCCTTAGCTTGTAGCACCAGATCAAACAGGCTTTGTTCCAGGAAGACCGGCTAGGGATGTGACCCGCCGCATTCTAAATGTAATGCATGAAGCAGAGGCTTCCAGGGTCCCCAGTCTGCTTCTCTTATTTGATGCAGAAAAAAGCATTTGATCGGGTACACTGGAGACACCTGGAGGCAGTTCTTGCTAAATTTGGTTTCTCTGGCTATATCAAAAGTGCCATTATGGCCCTGTCTACCTCTCCCAAAGCGAGAGTTTCTGCAGGTAGATTCGTCTCTGGTCATTTCTCCATCTCCAATGGGACCCATCAAGGATGCCTGCTGTCACTTGCAATATTTGCCTTGATTATGTGCAGGAAAAAAAATGTTTCTGGTCTGAATTGAAGCGCTGCCAGAGGGATCACATGGATGGCAAATTATTCCAAAATAATTTCTTGTTTTATTACTCGTTTCGGCTTAGCATATTACAAGCCTTCATCAGATAAACATTAGACCCATAGAAGCCTGAGTAAGGCGAAACGGTGCACCCGTCGTCCTACACCGCACCCCCCTCCCTCCCTAACTGCATGTAACCCACTCCATTGCATGGAATAAAGAAATTGCACGTGAACAACAACCAGGGTGAGTGCCATCATTTTCTCTTTTCCACCCATGTATTGCAAGCTTGATATCTTTTGGATGGCGCGACTGCAAACTATTAAAATTATTTTTCTACCCACAATGTTATATATCTAACATATTTCATACCGAGAAAAATCCTTGATGAAATCCAATCGCTGTTGTTAAACTTTATATGGGCAGATAATAAGGCCAGAGTACACAGCTTTATGTTATATTATAAAATGAAGGAGGGAGGCCTGGGATTTCCAAATGTTAATTTTTACTACAAAGCGAGTACAGTATAATCGACTCCATGAGAGAGCGGTGGGATCCTAGATCAACCCTTTGGTGGGTCCACATGTAAAATTCACTAGGGGTGGTCCGCCAGGCTGTTAATTGAGGCAAAATATATATGTAGAAGTTCTCGAATGTATATTCTGCCAAGCATAAATAACATCTTGAAGGTATGGAAAGATCTGGTATCCCAAAAAGTAGTGCACATACCTTTATCAAAATTATCTTTAAATGCATTGACTTGATCATCCTGTTTTCCTATTTCTCACGTTGGGATGACAATTGGATTCCCAACCTGTAATCAGTTATTTTGGGTAGAGAACTCAGAACCTTTAAAGGACCTATCAGAGTTATTTAGTCTCCCCCAAAATTTTTATTTCCAGTATATTCAATTAAGAAGTCTCCTAGCCTTATGTCCTCGATATATCGACACAAAGCCCATCTTCTGATATCCAGTCCTTCATTTTCGGGAAGAAAGGGTGTCAGAAAAGTATTACAATCACCTATAATAAATTATGCTCCCTGCCAGACCAGACTAAACTTCCATACATATCCAAATGGGAGAAGGATTTGAGTTCATCATACTCTCATTAACAATGGCAATTAGCAATAACATGTTCTTCTAAATCTTCAGGCCATGTAAAGATTATCAAAAAAATTCATCTTAGATGGTGCTTATCCCCCAAGCGTATTGCTCTTATGTTCACTACATGCTCTCAACTTTCGTTGGAGAGGCTGTGGAGAGGTGGGATTACTCTTACACGTATGGTGGTCCTGATCAACAGCGTTTCAATTTTGGGCAAAAATCTTTGAGGCCTTTCCACGCTGCACTGAGACCCATAGTCCCCCAAACCGGCCCTAGCTTTGTTAAACATTAGGGTCGGATCTCTCCTACAGCACAAGATAGGTATGCTCATTAATACTAATTGCAGCCACACAGGGTTTGGCTTCAAAAAATGAAAATCTACGTCACTACCATCATTAGAGGAAATTTGGGCTAGGGCGGATGACTCGCCCTGGCGTGGACCTGTGGGGTACTCTGAACGAAGACCTCTCGTCGTCATCTGGGGCTGTGGAGTGACCGGTCTGTGATCCCCTTGTCGGGCCATCAGTTAAAAAGGGAAAGTTGAAAAATGGATGAAAGAAAAATAATAGCAAAAATATTTTTTTTTGTTATGATGCCACCCGTGGGACGCGGCCGGTATAGCCGTGCTGCAGTTGGGACCTCTGGGGATGGGGGGAGTTGCAGCAAGGATGGTTAAGCTCTCCATGGGAAGAACGGATCCCCACGGCAACCGTGTAGTCTGTGGAGATGATTTGGGGAATGGATGGCCAGCGAACTGGCTGCTGACAGAGTTCAGGGATACTCTCAGTCAGGCTCTGCTGCCGGCTCTGCGAATCAGTCTACCTCTCCACAGGCGCAGAAATGACAGTCACACACAGTTCTGAGCTTCAACTCGGTTTACTTCACTTCTCGCAGATGTTCAATTTACAACACAGTGCAGTGGCAGCTCCGGTAGTCTCTTAGCAGACGGGATGGCTCGTACAGATCACCCCTTTTCGTGTTCCTTTCATGGGCCTTTTTGTCTGTCTCTTCCGCACGCAAAGCTACGATCTGCAGCCACGGGCTTTTGGTTGGCGACCTGCCTGGTCCCCTTGCCCTAGTATGGCGGCCTTCTCTTTGCTGCACTGGGTGTTGGGTCACGGGACATAAAGACCCCGAACACCGCGGGGTTTCGTGGTTGGAATTGGAGCATCCTGGCCACCTCAGAGCCGGTACCCTGGTTTCTGCCCCAGTCCTTCAGCTTTCCTTCCAATTCAGGTACACAAATGGATTGCTCACGATTAGGGATTAGCGAGTCTACTCGCTACTATTGGTACTTGCCGAATAGTAGGGTACTCGGGCTACTCGTTACTCTGTCGAGTTTCCTTGCATTACCGCAGTGTAACGAGTCCAATGTAAATCAATGGGAAATGCAATTCCTCTGCTGCTGGACCCTATAAAGAGGTCTGGCAGCAGAGGAAAAACCTGCAATTCCCCAATTGATTGTTTAAAGGGAACCTGTCACCCCAAATAAGCTTTCTAAACTATTAATACCTGCCCCTGCAGCCTTAGAATACATTGTAACACATTCCTGCCTCATCTTTTGTAGTAATGTACAAGTACTATAATGTAGTTTGCAAACTTACAAAAATGTTGTCACAGGAGCGTTCCTGAAGGCATTTTGACCAGTAGGCGGGTCCCCTTGTGCCGCGACTACCCCTGCCTCGTTGCTGTAATACGCCCTAATGGGCGTCATTATACAAAAGCAGAGCGCGGGCACGATTTCTATATCGCGTCCGCCACGTCACCGCTGCGACGCGGTCATGTGACGCCGGGTTCGCGCGTCACTTTCCGGTTGCACACAGGCAGACTTCAGCATGCTATCTGCGCATGCACGAAGTCTGCCTGTGAACCCTGCGACAGGAAGTGACGCGTCCCGGCCCAATCCCAGCCTCCCCACCCGATCCAAAGTTAGGACTGGGCGGGGGGGAGCAGGACCAGGGCGCGGGGAAGGACAGGAGGGAGCAGGAAGCGCAGAACAGGAGAAAGCTGGCGGTGAAGTTTTCTCACCGCCGGCTTCCCGCCTGGGTCCTTCGCTCCCCGCTCCCTGTCCCTGCTCCCCCCACCCGCTCCCCACCCGCTCCTAACTCAGGAACGGGTGGGAGGCGTGGGGAGAGCGGAGGATCCTGCTGTCAGGCGACGGGGAAGCATTGTTTTTAAAGCCGGAAGCTTTTTACCGTCAGCTTTTAATCAATCAATTGGGGAATTGCAGGTCTTTCCTCTGCTGCCAGACTTCTTTATAGGGTCCAGCAGCAGAGGAATTACTTGCAATGCTCGCTTCCCCATTGACTTACATTGGATTCGCTAGACTCATAACGAGTATCAAGTATCGGGACCTATTCGTTACGAGTCTAGCGAGTCCGAATATTCAGTACTCGCTCATCCCTACTCACCATCTGTGTCCCTAGGACTCCTTCTTCATCACTGAGAAAGACGTTTTATCGAAACGCGTTGTAGCTGAGGCTCGCTCCACCCACCTTTTAATAAACTTAGAGGTAATTCTCTTAATTTTCAGTTCCTTGGTCTTTCTAGCGCTCACTTCCATACTATATTTCCTTCTTGTCATTATCCTCCTCCCTAGGACTCCTTCTGTTTCTCTCTACAGTCTGCAGCCAGGACCGGACAAGCCTCATGGTGGTACAGGCTGCCAGGTCCTTGTCCTCTCAGTCTCCTGTAGTGATGGTGCTCTCTCCTCTCCTCCTGACTGAACTTGACTCTTGGACTCCTCTCTCTGAACTGACTGCTCCTCACTGACTAACTAACTTCCCGTGGTGTTTCCTGGTTTTGTTTCCTCCCCTGACTGTGTCCTGTCTAGTTTTCCCACCCTCCACTTGTCTCCTACCGTCATCCCTTTGATGTGCATAGAGTCCCTAGTCTTGGGATTGGAGTGTGTTTGGTGTGTGTTTGGGGTGACTGAACTTACCAATCCGGGTTGCTGCGCCTTCTAGTGGCGACCGGTCCACAGGTGCGCCACATAGACTCATATGTTACCTACGAAAGTTTGCTAGTTCCAGACTGTCAGTGTACTGATAAAATTTGACAGAGGTTGGATCTTTGGCAGGTTATCAGAAAGATTTTTATAGTTTTATCCGTATTTAACTAATAGTCCTTCCACCCAGGAATTAACTCGATGCTTAGAGACCATGACTGTTTCCATATGCAACCTAAGACACAATAACTCTGGCTAGGGTCACACTTCAGGTTTTTATTTTAAAACCTGATCCGGTTTTGAGCTTTTAAAAAGCTCAAAACTGGATCAGGAAACGCTCCTCATAGGAGCCTGTTATAAAAACCGCCGCGCCTGCTCTTCAGCCTGCGTGAAAAATGCATGTCTGCTGCATCCAGGCAAGGGGTCCCCCAGCCATTGAGCCCCCTGTACCCGAGTAAATACACTTAGAAAACTTACATCCCGCAGCCAGAAAGGAGGTGGCCAGAGGCTGAAGCCGAAGGGCAGATTCACACCCCCTGCATGTTTTATCAGCTAGATAACTGATGTGTATTTGGAAGACATAGACCATGGAATCTGACCCTTTTTATTTAAATAGTTGTGTTAGCCACTCTGTTGCATTTTTTCTAAAATTGCTAAGAAATAATATTTAACTCTGCAACCCACATTCAGTTTCAGTACCTAAATATAACAACACAACCTGCAAAAATACAAAGTGATTGCAAACAGGAAATGCCATACTTGTTAGTTCCTCTTCAGAACATCAGCTATATGGGTTAAATAGGCATTCTAAGAAAAATCAAATAAACAAAATTCACTATGGCAAAATGACATATTGTATCTACAAGTGTTCTATAAAACCTAAATCTAGAAACACAGCAAATCATTTCTTAATTAGGATGTATACTCTTCAAAACCTTTGCAATTGTGAAAAAAAATCACCTTTAAGTAAATAAACTTTACACACTGCACTGATTGCTCACTCTAAAATTACTCATAAAATCATAGAGAGAAAGACGATTGAGATTGTACTGTCTATAGAAAGTGTTTTATCGAGACCCAAGTGCAGGATTCACCACTACAATGTTCATTACTGTCGTATAATGCCTGCCTTACCTCTGTCACTTCTGTTGGTGTATAGCAGGGCATTGCGGGTGTGCACCTTTTTGGGTTTATTCTGACCTCCTTTCAGACTCTTCAATAGAGTCATAGGTAAATGTACTAGATTCTTTGTGAGGGGCTTATGTCTGGGACCCACCATCAAACATGCCTCATCCATTTAAAATGCACCCATATCCACATTCGGCATGCATATATCTTTAGGTCCAGAAATATTTGGAAACTGAACCAAGTTTTGGCATTTAACTGTTTACTGAACCATATTCAAAATACAGTTATACAATTAATATGTGCTTAAAGTGCAGACTCTCAGTTTTAATTTGAGGGTATTTACCTTCTAATTGGAGTAAGGGTTTAGGAGTTACAACTCTTTAATATGCAGGATGCCTCCTTTTCAAGGGACCAAATATAATTGGAAATTTATGTCAAAGGCTCTATAATGGGTTGCATGGGCTATTCTCATGTTAATCCATCATCAATTAAGCAGGTAAAAGGTCTGGTTCTGATTCCAGGTGTGGCATTTTCATTTGGAAGCTGTTGCTGTGAATCCACAGCATGTGGTCAAAGGAGCTCTCAACTGAAGAAAAGCAGGCCATTATTAGGCTGAAAAAAAGGAATAAATCCATCATATAGATAGCAGAAATTTTAGGAGTGGACAAATCTACAACTTGGTACAGCTGCAAATTAAAAGCACACTGAAGAGCTAGAGAACTAAAAACGTCTCTGGCCCCACAGAAGATAATGTGGATGATTTCAGAATCCTTTCCATGGTGAAGAAAACCACCTTCACAAAATCAACCCAAGTGAAGAACTCTGCTGCAGTAAAGGCTGGCAAAGCATCATCAAGAAGGAAACGCAGCATTTGCTGACGTCCATAGATTCCATCGGGTAGTCATTTCCTGCAAAGGATTCTCTATAAAATATAAAAATTTATATTTTATTTATGGTAAAGTTAATTTGTCCAACTACGTTTGAGCCCCTGAGATGAGGGGCTAGAAAAATTGTTGCAATTCCTAAATGTTTCAGTTCACATTTTTGTTCAACCCATTTAATTGAACCTGAAGGTCTGCACTACAATTGCATCTCAGTTGTTTCATTTGAAATTAAACAAAGTGGCATGCAGAGCCCAAATCACAGAGATATGACCACTGTCCAAATATTTCTGGACCTAATTATAAAAAAATATGCACATGGCAATACATACATTTACAAACACATTAAACACATATACACATAGTACATACATGTACCTTCTAAATTCAGCACTCAGCATAAATAAGCAGGTGAAATAAATATTGAACATGTCATTAATTTTTTAAGTAAATACTAAAGGTGCTATTGACAGGAAGTTCTCACCAGATGTCGGTAATATCCACATAGGAAAGAGGACAAAGTAATTAAACTATAGATGTCCATAAAGATAGTGATTTATCATAATGAAAAATTACACAAAGAAAAAGTATTGAACACACTTACTGTAATTTATTTAATACTTCCTTCAAAAGCATTTGTTGGTGATGACAACTTCAAAATGCCTCCTGTGTGAAGAAACTAGTCGAATATATTGCTCATGAGTGATTTTGGCCCATTCTTCCACACAAACATTCTTAAAATACTGAAGGTCCTGTGGAATTCTTCTATGAACTCTGAGTTTTAGTTCCTTCCATAAATGTTCTATTTGATTCAGATCAGATGATTGCTGTGCTATTCTAGCAGCTTTTTTATTCTCTGAAACCACTTGAGGGCTTTCTTGGCTGTGTGCTTGGGATCATTGTCTTGCAGAGATGACCCTCATTTCATCTTAACACTAGAAGTCCCAGAGAGGGGTCATTTAACATTTCTACCTTTGGAACCCAAAGACGGGTCGAATGACCTGAAGGATTTTAGGCCACATTTACAAATGAAAGGATGCTAATTGGAGCCATCAGAGTTGTCAGTTTGGGCTAAGGGTCATTTGACCCTCTTTTGGGACTTCAGGAGAGAGCTCGAAATTCCTGGGATTTCTAGTGTTAATCATCCTGGTATATGACAGCAGATTTTTATCAAGAAAGTTTTGGCACATTTGTCCCATCTTCCTTCCTTCAACTATATTAGCTTGCCAGTGCCGAATGCTGAAAAACAACCCCACACCATGTTGTATCAACCACCAAACTTCACTCTCGGTATGGTGTTTTTGGAGTGACATGCAGTGCCTTTTGGCCTCCAAACATGGTATATATTATTGCATCTGCAGCGTTCTATTTTGGTCTCATCTGACCAAACTATAGTCTCCCAGTATTTCACAGGTTTGACTAAATGCTGTGGAGTACACTTTAAACATGCTTGAATATGATTTTTTTTTTTTTACAGGAATGGAGTCTTGCATGGTATGTGTGCATACAGACCATGCAGGTTGAGTGCATTACTTATTGTTTTCTTTGAAGCAATTTGTGGTTCTTGGCTCTTGGACAACTCTTCTACTGGAACCTTCAGTAGTTTAGAAATTCTTCTGTAACCAGCGCCCTCAGTATATTTTCAACAGTAAGGTTGGAAAGGTCTTGAGACAGCTCACTGGTTTTAACCATCATGAGACACATTGGTAATGAAAAACCTTTCTTATAGGCAATCAGTTTAACCAGCATATTTTGACTTAGATTGGGATATAGAGTATATTTGAGAGAGTGCATGCCCCGAAGTTGAGTCTTGGGTGAGCAGCGAGTCAAAATTGGAGTAAGCTGCCTAAGCATAGAGTTTGGATGATAGTTTGTGAGAAAAGATCTAAGTTGCAAATATATAAACCAAGGTATCAGCTGGTTAGGCAAAGAGTTCTCAGTTCATTTCAAGAAAACAAAAAAGGCGAGTCTGTAGGGATCTACCAAAGTCTAATTTTGTAATGAAAGGCCAAATCTGGAATGTGTTCAACTCCTACTGCTGGTGGGAAATCAGGGTTGTTAAGATGGGCGTCACTGGGCCAACACTTCCAGAGATTTTGAATCTTGAGAGGATATGATCCCAAACATATAGTAGATCACATGTCATAAATGAGGAGAATCTTTGTGAGGCCGTGAAGTCCTTGAAATCCATTGCAAGGATGTCAGACTCAATGCAGACAGAAAGGTTTCTACAAAACCCAACGCCTCTGAATGGCCCCATGAAACCAGTAAACTAATCTAGTAAGAATGGCAAAGATGTAGTAGAGATAAAAGTTTGGTGAGCCTGTATCTCCCCTGTATCTGGGTCTGGTCAGAAATCTATGTGCTAGTGGCGGTCTGCTCACTCTTCATATGAATTTATTACATGCTCTTATTAAATTAATTGAAGAAGGCGACAGTACCTGCGACAGTAGCTGCTTGGAACAGGTAGAGCAGTTTCGGTAGAATATCCATTTTTAAAATATTAGAACCATTACAATCTATCTCTATCAGGTTTTGATGTCAGATATGATATGATTTAATAAATGTTTATAATTCAGTAAATATATCTGATTCAGGTCTGCAGAAAGATTAATTCTGAGATATTTTAATGACGCAGTACACGATTTGAAGGGAAAAGAATTTTATTACTAGCTGCTCTCTGTCAGTAGTGATATTTTGGATTTCCGATTTCGATAAGTTGACTTTGAAATTGCTTAAATGGCTGTAAAAATCAAGGTCTCTGAGTATGGACCGGAGAGAAGTTTAGGGGGTCAGTAATATATATTAGGAGATTATCGGCATAAAGTGCAAGTTTGTGAGCACTGTTTCCAATGTGGATTCCCTGAATATAAGGCTATATTCACACTGTGCAATTTTGGTCTATTTTTGCTCATCAGTTATTGTAGCCAAAACCAAGAATGGAACAATCAGATCAAAAGTATAATAGAAACACGTCACCACTTCTGTATTTATCACCCACTCCTGGTTTTGGCTACAAACACTGATGAGCAAAAACAAACCAAAAACACAGTGTGAACGGAGCCTTAGTGCTCTGTCTTAACGCAACCGCAAGGTATTCCATCACAATGGCATATAGTAAAGGGCATAGGGGTTATCCTTGTCTAGTCCCATTCTTAATATCAAAGGCCTAATTTGATCTGCCCGAGGGAGCTTCGAAGAAATCGGCAACTAACTCGGAGTCACCATTTTTTGACACCCATAATATTTTTAGTTTTTCCACAGATGGAGTTTTATGAGGGACTATTCTATTGTGAGACAAGCATAGTCTTTACTGTTAACAAATAGACAGCAGTACTCCAAAATACTAAAACATGGAATTTTGAATATAAGAATATAGAACATTATTATAGCTGAGGAGATATATAAAAAATAAGGTATTTAGCATATAAATATGGCCATGTTCATAACTGTCCGGTAGCCACGTTGAGGTCATGGCTCCTTACTGGGAACCTACATTCAGTCACTCCCTGTCTCTGGGTTTGAATAACTGAGTAGGACCCTGGTAACAGAGAACAAAAGCACCTAAGACTAGTGGGGGAAGAATGCACGGCAGAATGTGTGACTCCATAACAAGTATCAGCAACCTACATGTACAGCACCCTGCAATCAATGAAAAATAAGCATAATGCAACTGTGTCCTGCTGCGGATGGTAGTGGCACAACTTCTGAGCCCGTGCCATCCATCATATGTAACTGTAAGCTTGATGTGCAATTACATCCATTTGCAGAAAGGGGTTAAAATTAGTATTAAGTATTATTTTTAATATTATTGTTTATAATATTATTAATTTAGTCATTTTCTGACAATAGAAAAGATCAGAATGGAGCACCCATCTGTGTTCTCTGAAGACAACCACATAAAGCAACCCCATGTAAATCTGTAGACAAGTGCCAGCCACAGAAATGCTATTGAAGATGCCAACCACAGTGAAGAATGCTGACAGCACTGCAAATTTGTGAGGCTAAAATACATTTTAATGACCTATGCAGCCATGTTTCACCCCATTAACAGAGGCTTTTAAAAGGAAAGGAGAGAAATAAAAAACGAAATAATGGAATTCTATTTCATAAATCTTCAATAAGTGGAATTTCTTTTTGCTAGGATTTACTAGGATTTCCAGCAACAATGGCTTGATTTATAGTTCTTGCCCTCTATGTACTATGGCCAAGACGTATTGTCTACCCCTCACCTGACACTTACAACTGAGGGGCATGGCCTACCACTTTGACATATCTACTTGAATTCTAGATAGCTGTTGGCCAAATGATCCTTTACCTGAAAGCTATCATTCTCAATACAGAGGAATGCTTGACTCGAGGGTGGGAGCCCCTACAGAGATAAGGCCATGTACTCATCTGTTAGAACATATCCAGCAGTAATCCGCTAGATCCAGTAAATAGCCGTTAGTCCTCATCTTCCACTTGACACCGATCCAGTGAGCAAAAAAACAGATCCTTATCAAATTAGAGAAAACAAATCGCTAATTAACAGATCCATTTTCCATAGACTTCATTGTTAAATAAACGGATCCAGCAGAGACCAATTGTTTAAAAACAGACATAAAAGTTGGGTCTATACAACTTATTTGCCAACTGATTCCATTTTAAAGGATGATTACGAGACATGTGAACTCAGCCTTAGGGTGTCGTCACACGGGTCAGTTTTATGAACGATATTGTTAGCGATCACATGCACGCGCGATCGTTAACAAAATCGTTCAGATCGCTGGTGAGCTGTCACACAGGCAGACTCACCAGTGATCAATAGACCAGAGACATTGTGGAAACGATTTAAATATCGTTTCCACGATGTCTTGCTCCCGCTGCCAGCCTGCGGTAAGCGGGAGCAGGCTGGTCTCCAAGGTAAACTGCGGGTATCTAGGCAGCGCGAGCTGCCTAGATACCCGCAGTTTACCTTGCATACCAGCTCCCAGCGCTTGCTGAGAGGCGCTGGGAGCAGGCTTATTGGTCGTCTCCTGGTGTCACACGCAGCGATGCTGCGTGTCCACCGGGCAACCAATGATTTATTTGAGGACAGGACCTCAAATCAAACGATGAACGATCAGCCGACTGATCGTTCATCGTTTGTACCGTCACACGCAACGATGTCGTTTCAACATCGTTCAAGCGTCACAGAACACGTGACTTTTGAACGATATCGGCAACGATATCGTTACATGTGACGGTACCTTTAGACTGTTGGTTGATCCATCAGACATTTGCAAGTTTGGACCACTTTAGTCTACCATGTATGAGGACCTTCACATATCAACACTTTAGAAAACATTGTATGTAAAGAAGATTAAGGTTTGTTTCCTTCACAAACATGACCTAAATAAATGTTAAAACGCCGCCTTCGTGTCATTGTGCCTGAGCAAAACTGAAACTTTCAAGTCTGTGATTCACAGAATAAAACTTGAGAGTCAGCGCTTTCTGGTGAAGTGGTTAACACCTGCCTATCACAGAACTGCTTGAAGAGGTATCTAAATCAGCATTTTATCTCAAGCGTTTGAGCTCATGGCAAGGTATGATGGACCCAATAGCTAATGGAGGTACAGCACAAAGGTATTAGACAGATGTTGAAGAAAGTAAATTCATAGCTAGACGTGTTAATAGTTTATTTTTATCAATTAGCCCAATGCAAAGTGGAGGAACAAAAGAGAAATCTAAATCGAATGGATACTGATGGTAAACTAATGGCAGGAGTCACAGGATGGTCTAGTCACATAGGGATACCTACAATATTTGGAGACACACTAAAGCTATGTTAACAGATGGTTTATTAATGGATCCTTTTTCCATAAACTCCAATGTTAAAGAACCAGATCCAGCTGAAATCAGTTATTATAAAATTGGACAGAAGTATTGTGTTTGTTCAACTTTTTTGCCAACGAATTGTCGCTAGGTCTGTTCCAATGGATGATTACTGGACAAGTGAGCATAGCCTAAGCAGGAGTGGCTTCTAGGCTGGGCACTTATTTGGTAATTAAAACTTCTCAAGGACATGAAATCTGATTCATGGGTAGAGGTACATTAGAAAGGCAGTGATAGCTGTACAACACAGGAACCATTAGCAATCAGCTGATCACCATTGATTAGGCAGCTGAAATCTCTGGAAATTAGAGGCATGAGATGAGAAAACATCAGGCAGCCTCTGTGTCGTGTGTAACAGGAATGTGGTATTGCATAGAGCCAATAAATGTGCAATCTAGTCATTTACGGTAAAGCAGAATTTTCCAGTACCAATATGTCTCTAAGTCAGGAGTAGTGAACTCCAGGCTTCGAGGGCCGCCAAAGTGTCATGTTTTCAGGATTTCCTTAGTATTGCACAGGGTTGGAATCATCACCAGTGGAGGTGATAAACTTACCACCTGTATAGTACTAAGGGAATCCTGAAAACCTGCACTGTTTGTGGCCCTCGAGAACTGGAGCTCCCCACCCCTGCTCTAAGTAGTAGCTTTCCACAATGGATAGGTACCTAGAAGGGTAGTTTTCCTTTACAAGTAATAGAAGGACCCAAGCAAGGGCCCTTCTCTGTAATTTCCAGATTCCATAATAGGCAAACGTCTTGAACTTTCAATCTTCTTAATGTATACAGGAAGCTAATTCTACTTCAAGTTACTTATTTGAGCTTCCCTCACATTTCAATAATCGTCTTTACATTTAGAACACTATTTGAGTTTCTAGCAATGGATTTTCTCATGGAGGGTTTATCATCAATTCTGCTACAGTACAATCAATATGATCCAAGATTGAAACTTGAAGTTAAAAAGTATCTTGTAATTGACATTTTTTTGGAACATATAACTTTATAATTTCTCAAGAATGTTTGTCCAACGCCAACGCATTTAAAACTTTTAACTCCTTTTTTCCCAGCCTGCAAAGGTATGAGATTAAAGAAGATACTTTTTAACTTCTAGTGCAGGATTTATGCAATTTTGCATCACATTTTGCTGCAGGCTAGCAGACTCCTTGTACTTGAGAATACGAACTGTGCAAAATTGTAGCCTTTCATTAGGCAGTAAGCACTTGTAACTCGGTGTATATGACACTCCTGCCATTAGGGGCATGGGGTACTCGGAATCGGGCTGGAAAGTTCTTTTGGGGAGGTCACAGTGGAGTAACCCGGCTCTGTGGCCCTGGCCATATCATTTAAAATGGGGGAATAATTTATAAGGGATTAAATCATGACGCCACGAGTGTTATTTGGCAATTGGATGGCCGGCACTGCGGTTCAGGTCCACTGGGGCGGTTGGTGATGCAGCAAAGATGTCACAACTCTCCATGGGTAGAGTGAGCCCCAAAGGCAGTCATAAAGTCTATTTGATGATTGTAGTACAGGACAGGGGATGCAGGAAATAAACTGAGGACACAGCAGGGTGCAGTCTTCGCACTTTACTCACCGTCTTTAGGTTACAACAACCAGCTGGGTGCTGTGTTCTCCGAGTCGGTGATCCAGCCAATTCTTGGGTAGCTTGGGTGCACTTTACCGGGACCCCTTCTGGTGTACCTATCTGGGTAGTCTCACTGTACTGGCTCTCTCCCTCCTGCCCTGCGCCTTACACACAGTGTCCCAAGCCAGCAGCCTCAGACCCTGTTGGGCAACATCTTCTCTGTCCCCTTGGCCCCATGTGGCTGCTTTTTAGCAAATGTGTGTGGCTCTGGCTGTTGCACATGGAGATACCACAGCCTCCGGTTTGCTAGTTGAGTCTTAAAGCCTCTTCGCTAGTCAGGGGCTGGCCCCCACTGCGACTTAGTCCCTCTACCCGACTACGGTCAGCATAGATGCGGGTGCCATGGGTGGGTTTCCCACGTCCCGTGCCCCTGGGACCCCTTCTCGGTCATGTCAGCTCGCTCTAGCAGACCCTTCTCTCTCCATCCCTGGGACAAGCCTCTCCACGGCTCCAGTCCCCCAGGACGTCTCCTCTCCACTCCTCCACTGTCACTGACTACCTGCCTAACTGACGTTTTCCTCACATTCTCTCTACTTACACTACTTCTGGGTGTCCTACACTTACCTACTTCCTCCACCCACACCCTCAACCTAATTCCCCCTCCAGCCTGGTATGGGGCTCTCCCTAACTAGGGTCCGCCCAAATCCCCTGGCCTGGTTTGGTGTTGTATGCTGGTGTGGGGGTACCGGGAAATGCCCCCTCCTTACCCGAGAGTGGGGTACCACACCTCTGGCTGAGGTGCAGTACCTGGGTGGTGACTGGACCCTCAGAGGCACCACATATATATACCTTCAATATGATATTTAAGATCACGGAAGTGGATAGAGTACTATGAATATCATAAGTTATCATCTAGCTCAAGTTCATATGCCTTTATATGGTAGTCTTAATGACTGCCCAAGCCAACATTTTATGGTGTGTACTCACACTCGCAGCGTTATTTTGCTGTAGAGTAGAGATGAGCCACCACCCCGGTGTTCGAATTCGATTCGATTCGTGGAATCGACGGGGTGTTCGACGAATGTTCGTCGAATGCTCGTCGAACACCCCGGAAAACGAACAATCCGGGCTTGTGGGGCTTTTTCACTTCCACAATGTATATACATACATTCGTGGAATTGAAATAAAGTCAAATAAAGTGTTAAAAATAAAAAAATAATGTATGCTCACCTGTCCGCGGTCCACCGAAGCCTCCGGTATGGTGCTGTGTCTTCCAGGACCTGTGGTGACGTCAGTTCTCGCGGGAACTCCGGTCACATGACCGGAGTTCCGCGAGAACATGACGTCACCACAGGTCCTGGAAGCACAGGACCTTGCCGGAAAGCTTAAAATAGATATTTTTATGATTCGGACCCTTTCTTTAAGTAAAAGTTACTTAAAGAAAGGGTCCGAAACATAAAAATATCTATTTTAAGCTTTCCGGCAAGGTCCTATTAATAATAGGACCTGTGGTGACGTCATGTTCTCGCGGGAACTCCAGTCACGTGACCGGAGTTCCCGCGAGAACATGACGTCACCACAGGTCCTATAAGCACAGGACCTTGCCGGAAAGCTTAAAATAGATATTTTTATGTTTCGGACCCTTTCTTTAAGTAACTTTTACTTAAAGAAAGGGTCCGAATCATAAAAATATCTATTTTAAGCTTTCCGGCAAGGTCCTGTGCTTCCAGGACCTGTGGTGACGTCATGTTCTCGCGGAACTCCGGTCATGTGCACTTCCGGTCATGTGCACTTCCTGGAAGACACAGCACCATACCGGAGGCTTCGGTGGACCGCGGACAGGTGAGCATACATTATTTTTTTATTTTTAACACTTTCTTTCTTTTAGGTAATGTTTATTTTGGCTCAAAATGTGGCAGATGCGGTTTTCTTACCGCATCTGCCGCATTTTCTAACCAAAATCGAACATGTTCGAAATTCGCCGAATTGGAACCAAATTGTTCGAATTCGGCGAATGACTCGAATAGCGCCAAAATCGACTCGAATTTGAGATTGGCGAACTATTCGAGTCGAACATCGCTCATCTCTACTGTGGAGTAGAAGAGATGACCATTGGGTGAACACAAGGAGAAGCTGCTTTGCACCGAACACAGAATGTGGGCACTAGCTGGCTGCGGAATTCCTGTAGGATTCTGTCCAGAAGTATGCATACTTGCAGCCATGTGACTGCACTTCCTGGCTCTGAAACCTGCAAATCCTCACAGCCCACAGTGTGTCCAATGTAAGGATTCAGAATTCTGCAGTCATGAAGAGTGACATAACGTGACTGCACATTTGTCATTTTAGACCACACAACTCCTTTAAGAATATATATGAACTGTCCTGGCGACAGCATAACTGACAGTAAGAGTGTATATGTCCAACAGTAAGAGCTTAAAAGACTGACAGCAAGATAAAGAACTTCCAGTAATGGAGTGGAGTGGGCAGCTCTAGAGAAGACAGCTGGAGAGAGACAAGAATACTCTATTTGACTGAAGACCTCTTCAGTATTGCCGGTGAGAGAAGGTGGTCATGTGATCCCAAGAATGCAGTTTCCATACTTAGGATCTTGTGACCACCCACTCTCATGGGCAATACCGGACAATCCTGACAGCATGTGGTGCTGTTATGCTGGGGTGTACGGATGCCTAGTGTGCGGCACAACATAGGGGAGAAGACAGGGAAGGCAAAGAAGGAAGGCCCTGACAATATTGAGAGAGGAGATGGGTCCTTCCTTTCCATCAACGTCACGTGCCTAGACCCTGTCTGGCCGTGAACTAACTCTGTCTGGTGCGCTGATCAACAAGGATGCTAGCTACGCCTCTACAAATAATACAACACAGGGGAATGGTAAAAAAAAACCAAAGAGGAATAGACCCAGACAGAAAAATATTCCAAATTACTCAAACGTAGCAAGACTTCAGAGCTGCATAAAACACCTCCGGGACTTTTTCAAGACACAGGCTCCTTCCAAAGTGGACTTAATAGAAATGATTTTATGAATGATGTCAGATGATAAAACATGTGACTACTTATAGCTTTGAAGAGTGGCTAAAGAGTACACCTGAGGATAGAGGCTACAAGAAACAGCTAGCAAGGAAAGAATACATAATCCACGCAACGCCAAAAGAAAGCAAAATATAATGAAACACTAGTTGAAGTCTTGTGATCCATAAGTCATTTTGACCTTCTGGTTCCAGACTCGTGAGAGTTCTCCCCAGGGTGAGACACACTCCTGACAGGTGCACTAGCTGTTAAGGATTCAAAGGTCTGTAGTCACTTTTAACAGAAGACCAGACAACATTTTTAAAGTGGAATCACACACTTTTGGTCACATTCTGGGTAGATGACCACATCTAGTTGAAATGTGGCCAGAAATATGTGAATTGCATACTTGCCATCATGTGACCGCCTGCTCTTGCCAGCCTCATTGGAGAATCTTAGCAGCATGCAGTATGCACGCTTGTAAAGTTAAAAACTCTGCAGTCACATATAGTGACTGCAGGCTTTTATCAGAAGAACGGACAGCCTTGAGCCTGTAACAACACTACAGAGCAGCTCTAAAGGGCCCTTTACACGCCGCGAAGGCAGGCTGGATACATCCCGCTACTTCACGTGCACGAGCACGCTCAAACGGTTACAAACGGTCAACGCACCCTCTTTACACGCCGCCACAAGGTGCGCTACGCCACGCTACATCTATAGCTAGCTACATCGCCAGGTGTCTCAAGTAGCCAGCTGTAGCTCATTTACACACCGCTATAACCAGCTACTATGGGCGGACCTGGTGCAGCAGGGCCAGCACATAGGCGTGCCACAATTCTGGAGTACGAGCCGTCCGTACGCTGATAGGACGAAGCAATAACATCCTGATTGGGCAAGCAACGCAGGAGGCTGAGTAATACAGCACGCTCGAGCGATTGTGTAGTGTGACTCGTCAGCTCCTTAAATATGCCTCCCTATGCAGCGACTACCAATCGTCATGCAGCAGCTTCCACCAATGATCGCACATGGGGCGCGGTAACACGGAGCCAGGGTCACGCCTTAGCTACATTGCATCTACATCGCAGGCTGTCCAGAGTTGCCTTTCGTTGCTTCTTTACACGCCGATACAGCTCGCTACCATCGGCGATGTAGCCATCAGTTTTCGAGCAGAGCTAGGAAACAGATGTATCTGTTGCCGGCTGTAGCGTCACTTCTTCAGACGCCGCTACGACGGGCTACATTGGTGCTACAAGCTACATTTGTAGCCTGTAGCGGGATGTATCCAGCCTGCCGTCGCGGCGTGTAAAGGTACCATAAGGCATTGTTTATTATCAGCTTAGATCTGGCTCATGCACTTAGGGTCCCGTCACACTTGGCGACGTTCCAACGATCCCGACAACTATACGACCTGGTAAGGATCGCTGGAACGTCGCTACATGGTCGCTGGTGAGATGTAAAACAGTCAGATCTACTGAATGACGCAGCAATGATATGGTGACCCGTATAATGACCTCGGCAGTCATTGGGACCCTGTCACACAGCAGCTAGTGTGACGACTCAGACCTACATGGCTGAGTTCAGAGTCGCCAACGAGGTCATTGTTAAGGCGTCAAACACACTGATACATGCTGGCCAGCGGGAAACCGACGATCAAAAAATGGTCCTGGCCATTTCAACACAATCGGCAATATCATGGCGGGGGTCCGGTCGCTGCTACGTGTCAAACATAGTGAAATCGCTGGCAAGGTTGCTGTTACGTCACATAACCTGTGACGAAACAGTGATCTCGCTAGGTGTGACAGGGGCTTTAGTGACAACTTCCCTAAATTTATGGTGTTATCTAGATAGGGAGTCATTTAAGGGACCTCAAGGGCCACCATTTTTATGTGATGAAGTTGTAAAATACCCTGAAATGCATTGATTGAGCAAATAAAAAATATATATTTCTTGAATAAAGATGTTGCGCAATTGTACCACTGTATGTTTTTGCTAGGGGGTCTATTGTAATGCACAAATGTTGAGGGTTAGTGCATTCATTGTACCCCATATTATGCCCCCAGTGGGGCTCCCAATCTAATTTTCCTACACTATAATAAAAAGCAGATTTGTGCATGTAGAAACTATTGCTTAAGAAAGCGAAAACTTAGGGTACCGTCACACGGTGCGTCGGCCACGGAGATGTCGGCGGCGACGGGCGGGAGCGTGCACGTTTTTGGTGCCCCTCCAGTGTCGTCGTCCCCCATTTACATTGGGCGACACCTCCAGCCACGCACCGGCGATCTGACAGGCGGCATCGCCACCGGGGTGTCTCAAAACCCCAGCGGCGATGTAGTACAATGGGAGCCTTTGGCTCCTATCGCCTGTTGGATCGCCGTCAGCCGTTTACATGGGGCGATGTGTACACATCGCCCCAGATCGGCCGCCTGGTTTCAGAGCACTGCTCTGAAACCAGGTGACCACTAAAAGGCGTCGCCATTGCCTATGTACATTAGGCGATGCAGGGGCGATATCGGTGCCGATAGGCCACGCCCATGCATCGCCTAAGAAATAGGCGGTGCCGTCACCACGTGTGACGGTACCCTTACTTTATGAGGCATTTGGCGTCATGTTACTCCTATCCCTTTAGTAACATAAACATGAATCCTGGTGATCTAAAGGAAACCTGTCGGCTCATACATGTTGCCCGATCTGTGGGAGGCATGTAGGAGGCACTGGCTGTATGATCTGAGCCAGGTATGTTTGACCTTGATAAGCGGCGGCATTTCAGAGAAATCATAATTTAGTACCGGTCAGGGATTGAGCTGCATTGTTGACTAGTTATATAGCAATCAATATAAGCTGAGCAGATATAATGTCTGAAAAAGACAATATAGAGGTTATGGGCCACACCATGATCTTTTTCAAAAACAGTAGACCTTTATATTCCAGGTCACTACCTGTACCTGTTCACATAGCTCTACCTGACCTTACAGGTAATGAATGACTCTATATACCCTTAGCTGTCTGATTCATTCTAGATCATATATACCACTTGTGTTGTTAACCCTTCTCTTTCCTCATAGTGAAGCTTGCATTTACCCTAAAACTAGCTCACCAGAGTGTGGCCATATTTCCCTGTCTGTATGTAATAACAGGTATATTATACCTCAGAACTTAATGTACTAAATGGCGAATGTATGTAGCTTTGACACCTGCACTCATTTTGGGTTTTATGACAGGCGTTTCTATGTATCACTACATCAAGAGATGATTATTCTCTGATTCTACTACCGTAGGAGCTCAGACCACAACTTTGGGTATATACTAACTTTTACCTATATATCTAGATTAATATTCATAACCTGACACCCCCTGTATATCATATATTCTAAATGGCCTTGGCTATACAGCGGGCTAACATAATATATAACGCTATCTTAGTTTCTGCCTTTAACTCATGCATCCACTTTTTTATACTGTTTATAATAGAATTTACTGTCAGTATTTTGAACCTGAATTCATGATAGGGGATGCTGCATTAATAGTTGCTCCAATTGTATTTTCCTTAACTTGTATATTTTATTACAACCACTGATTCTTGTTCTTTAATGTTTTAGCTGCATATAATGTACCAGTCTGCAGAACCCGTGATGAAAACCCGGATTGGGTTGAAACGTCGGGTATAAGACTACGTTGTTGTGAAAGAGCCATTTTATAACTGTATGACATATTGAACCACTGAACTTTCACTAATAAAAGGACATAAAAATAATTTTTTCGTTTTTCATTCTTCTCATTGAGTGCCAGGTCATTTATACTTGATACTGACGGTTTTTGTACCTGGGCACCTCACAAAAGGTAGTTGAGCCAGATCTATACCTATATGCAAACATAGGATGGGACATGTCAGTCACTGTCCGCAGGCGAGGATAAGCTGCCAGGGACCCACCGGCATGACTAGTCTGTCATGCAGTTTCAGTTCCTGGCTGGTATTAAAGTATGTTTCTCTCTGAAATGCCGCTTTGTTTCAAATTTAATCACGCCTCGCTGAGATAATATGGACACTGGCTGACAATTTGTGGGCAGCAAGTAAAGATGCATCTCAATGAATTAGAAGATCATCAAAAAGTTCATTTTTTTCCGTAATTCAATACAAAAAGTGAAGCATATATATTATATAGAGTCAATACACACAGTGATCTATTTCAAGTGTTTATTCCTGTTAATGTTGATGATTATGGCTTACAGCCAATGAAAACCCAAAGGTCATTATCTTAGAAAATTAAAGTAGGGAGGATGAAGGGTTAAAAACCGCACTGCCGTATTCCATGAGACATCAAAGGGTGAATATAATATTGATTTATTAGTCAACGCTTTCAGGTCTCCCTGAAACACCCTGAAGCATGGCATTATGATATTAATTGTCCTGAGCAAGGGACCAGGGAGCCCTGAAACGTGCTGACTAATAAATCAAGTTTATATTCACCCTTTGATGTTTTTAACCCTTCATCCTCCCTACTCTATATGCACCACGCTGGGGACTGCAGCAGCCGTGATATGCTTTTATAGTGGTTGTGACTCTCACAACCACACAAGGTGAAGCCTCTGATACCTATTTAGGCAATATTTTATCTTTTAGACCCTTCATCCGCCCTACTTTAATTTTCTGAGATAATAAATTTTGGGTTTTCATTGGCTGTAAACCATAATCATCAACATTAACAGAAATAAAGACATGAAATAGAACACTCGGTTTGTAGTGACTCCATATAATATAAGTGTTTCACTTACTGAAATAAATTAACTTTTTGATAATATTCTAATTTATTGAGATGCCCCTGTATCAGCTGTCAGGTTCACTTTATGTGTGCTTGTGTTTTTGGGTGTTTGAGGAGATTCATTCAATAACTGTGTATGGCCGACATGGGGGGCTAATTGGAACAGTGATTGACTAGAAGAATTAATGATACACAGAGGAATGAATGGTAATTACTGATTTATGCATACGAAAAAATCCATTGGTTTCTGTACTGCACCATTACTGAAGAATAATCTGATGTCTACGGTACTTAACATGCAGCAAAAACCAATGCAACCTCTCAGGGTTGTGCTCCTGCTACATTGCTGCTATTTAATGTATGAGCACTGGGTGTCACCCTGCCTGTGCTGTATATGTGATGTATGTTCTAGTCTAACAGACTGACTAATTGTAAAAAAATATAGTTTATGCTGTCCTGCAATGTTCATCAAGCAGACGGCATAAAAGGCTGAAGCCAACTTCGTCATCTTATGGGACACATTCTATCTTGACTCTGGAACAGAATAAATCCCTCTACTAACCATACCACCTTGTGACAACAGTTTTAAGTGATCTTACAAATAATATTGTCTTTATTTATTTTTTTTACTTAAATTCATGTATTGGGGGCTTAAAATCATTTTTTCAGTTGGGTTTACTTACATTTGTCACCATTTTGCATTCACAGTCTCTTTATTGCCCTGAATATTCAACTTTGATATGGTCTGTGATCATAAATCGGTTGAAAGTAAAACAAAGACTGATAAGGCCGGCTTCACACCACGGGACGATCCAATCCGGGGCTGTCAGGGGTGAACCTGACAGCCCCGGACCAGATTTGCAAACAGAACCGGAGAGCTAATATTCCCTCCGGTCCGATGTTCAGCCGGATACTGCAGAACTCAGCTGTCCCCTGCGAAGTGGTGCTGAACCGCTTAACAGGGGACAGCTCCCTGGTGCTGAAGTTCAGTGTAGCTCACGCTGAACTTTAACTGCAGGTGTCTTGTTCCTGGATCCTCCTGGATTGGGGAAATCCGACCCCATAGACTCCCATGTTAGGGAGCGCCGGATTGCCCTAGATCCAGGAGGATTCGGGAGAATCTGGGAGGATCCAATTTGGGGAGATTTTTCTCCCCCGACACAAAAATGCTGGAAGCAACATTTTTGTGTCCCAGAATGCCTCACCTGCCAGATGAGGGCGTAGATGAAGAGAGCAAGATGAAGTGGAGTTACCTGACTTCCATCAATTAAGAGTAACTCAGTGCCAGCAAACCCATAAAGACCCTCTTGCAAGAATGGTGAACCCGTTGCCCCACTTTCGGTTGGAATGAAGTGCAAGACAATGACCCGGCTGTCAGTTTGGTAAAGCAGCTGATAACTCAGGAGTCAGCAAAGCTGCCAGAAAATCCCCAACCAGAAGTCATTGTGGAGCGAGTGGAGCAAGCTGTTGAATTTACCAGGAGAAGCTCTGCAGGAGGCACATCAACCCGAGGACACACGAGATGGTCTGGCAAATCATCGTGCCAAAGTCAGAAGTCCAGATGGTCTTAAACACCTACCCCAACCAGAATGGTCATTTTGGGTTGGAAGAAACTAGAGATGCTACTGAAAGATAGGTTCTTTTGGGTCGGCATGCGTGGATCCATTGAGAGGTGGTGTAAGAACTGTGGACCCTGCAACCTTAGAAGAAAGGACTTACAGAGCCAGAAAGCACCGATCCAGCCCATAGTGACGAAACAGCCCCTGGAAATTGTAGCCCTGGACCACGTAAAACTGACTCCCAGTAGGTCTGGCTACACATACACGTTGACCATGGTAGACAATACTCGAGATTCCTGATGGTTGCCTCCGTGAAAAGACTTGACAGCTGCCACCGTTGCCAGAACATTCCAAAACGTATTCTGCGGACCATTGGGTTATCCAGAACGATCCTGACAGACCAAGGATCAGCTTTCAATGCAGAGATCTTCCAAGATTCTGCCACATGTATGGGTGCAAGAAGATAAGGACGACCCCATATCATCCCCAAGCCAACGAATTGTGTGAGAGAATGAACCATATCATCATAGACATGTTGAAGATCCTACCTTTGGAAGAAAGGAACCAATGGCCGGAGAAACTACCAGACTTGGTGATATGTACAACCACATTCCAGTTAGTTCTACAAACTGTACACCAGCTTACCTGATGAGAGCCCGTACAGGAAAGTTACCCGTAGACTTGGAACTCGGAGTAGTTGATCCCAAAGCAGGTGTTTCAATACCCAACTGGAATGAAAACTGCCTCGAACAATACAAAATGGTTCAAGCCTGTGACGAAGACAACCTGGAGAAAAACAAGAAAAACGTGAAAAACAAGAAAGGGACTATAACAAACATGCTCCAGCAGAACCTATTGCACCTGGAAGTATTGTCTTAAAGAAGAAAACAAAACATAAATTGGACGACCAGTGGGTACAAGAGCCCTATGTCCTATTAGATTCTGGATATGACAATGACAAAGTGTGCCTCATTAGCAAGAACGGAAGAAAAAACACTCACACTGTGTCAAGAAACCACATCAAAAAGTGTCCAATTGAATGGGAAAACCAGCATCGCCCAACTCAACCAACACAAGAGTCAGAACCAGTACAAGAGCTAAGTCCAAGTGAAGAACCAAAGAGAAGGTAGTCTCAACAATTCTAAGAGATTTCCCGGAAGATTGACCTCGACAAGATCGAGCCGTCTTAGTGCTTTACTGAATTTCTACCAGCCCCAAGAAGTGGTACAAAAAGGAAAAAATACCCGTTGCTAGAGAATCTGAGGTTGCTGCAATCGGTACATCTGCTAGCCCTGTAATGAGACTAAGGCCACGCAGCCGCTTACCTGACATACTGCACCATGCCCTTCACTAGAAACCTCACCTGAGACAGAGATACCTGTAATGCATAAGTCACAGAGCAGCACATAAGGTCAGCCCCGTCTAGGTATGGAGAGTGGGCACATAAATGTAAGCTAGAGCATACTGAAAAGTAACATGTAAATAGCAGCAGTTGTAAGATAAGAATGTAAATAGTAGTGTACAGAAGGGTGGAGGAACTGGGTCAAGCCCCATGCACACTGACTTAGGAACAGAAAGTGCCTGGGGTGGGGAGGTACCAGGTCACCTAAGCTGAGACACCCCTAGGGAAATGTGTTTATTGACTTTTGAAAGACTTTCCCCTTTTTTTACCCGGAGCGTACAGAAACTTTACTGTATAGACTCTTGTGAACTGAACCTTCCCCTTTGAATTTTCCCCAGATTACAGTTTAAAAAAAAGGACCATTGTCACAGGACTGCTGTGACAACAAACTTCTTTTTCTTTTTCAAAGCCTGCGGTGAATGGACTAGCACGTATGGACTTACCTGTTTTCGTTTTTACCATCTTTTTTCAGTGTTTTTTGTAAATTTTTATATTTTGAGACTTTGTAAATATGTTACCTGTTATTCCTGTTAATTATTGTTATTCCTTTTGTTCAAAAACAAAAATGCTCAGTCCAGGAGTACTGATGTTAACTAGGGGGGTATGTGGTGCCCTGCTCACGCACGTAGCCACAGCTTTCCCTACTGCGCAGCTGGGTTTCCACAGCAGGTACCTACTACATGCAACACCTTCCACCCCGGCACAGTAGCGGGAGCTACACTCACTGACTTTAGGTGAGATCCCCTATAAATACTGCTGCTGGGGGAGGAGTTAGTTACAGTGTGCAGAAGCTTGGAGAGCTGCAATGACATCCTGGTGATCGGTGCCACGGTTATGCCCGAACTAGTGACCCGGAGTGGCCCTTCTACATTGAGCCAAGCCTAGGAGTGGGGACAGAAGGCAAGGAGCAGAGCTAAGGGAGCGAGGAACCGGTGGAGGTTCGCCCAAGACGTACCGGACTTCGGGGGTCCGCACCTGCAGGATTACTCCAAGACTGCAGAAAACCCCAGCATACCATGGAGACTTCAGTCACCCGGTCCCCCTGCGTACCCAGAAAAAGGGAGCTAGACACCGCGGTGTAACACAGCAGTGATCAGAGGGGGTAACCCATGGACCGCGCAGGAGGAGAGAGAGTAAAGACCAGAGAAAGCGAGGAGGCCAGTCTGGCTGCATGCAGACAGGGCTTCAGTAACTGCAGGGAATCTGAGGAGGCCTTATACCCACTTGCTGTGGAGACTCACTGTGCACCTGGTCACCTGACAACAGTACTCTGGACATCTTACCTGTGAATACCACCAGTAAAAGGTAAGAGACTTCCTCAGAGTGTGTGCGGCATTCCTCTCCATCCCAGTGCCCCTAAAGACTGCTCCATCACTCCCCATCCTGACCTCAAGTCCCACTCCAAGCTGCCCCTTCACTCCATGCTGCCCTGGAAGCCTAGCTCCACCTGTAGGGAGCTTTGCTATCCCAGCCGCATTACCATCGCCCTCTGGAGGACTGTGGCGGCGCTGGTGACCTATCACCAGGTACTATAGGTGGCGTCACGTGACAACAACAAAGTCTTATCCCCTGTACATAACCCCTTATAGAAGTGTCACCCAGGCCACAGGCTCAGGCGCTGCCACCCGTGACATCCCCATGAAAGCACACTCCGAGCCTGATACCCGAGTACTCCAGTGCCTGGGGCTCGACACTATATGTATAAATCCTCCATCCTGCTATATATGGTTTATGTTCTCCATCCTGCTACATATATGTCCTCCATCTTCCTGTATATATGGTCTCCATCCTGCTAGATATATGTCCTCCATCCTGCTATATATATGGTCCTACATCTTGCTATGTCATCCATCCTACTGTATATATGGTCTCCATCCTGCTATATATCTGTCCTCCATCATGCTATATATATGGTCTCCATCCTGCTATATATAGTCTCCCATCCTGCTATATATACAGTTGTGGCCAAAAGTATTGACACCCCTGCAATTCTGTCAGATAATACTCAGTTTCTTCCTGAAAATGATTGCAATCAAAAATTCTTTGGTATTATTATCTTCATTTAATTTGTCTTCAATGAAAAAACACAAAAAGAATTGTCCTAAAGCCAAATTAGATATAATTCCACACGAAACATAAAAAAGGGGGTGGACAAAAGTATTGGCACTGTTAGAAAAATTATGTGATGCTTCTCTTACTTCTGTAATTAACAGCACCTGTGACTTACCTGTGGCACCTAACAGGTGTTGGCAATAACTAAATCACACTTGCAGCCAGCTGACATGGATTAAAGTTGAAAACGTTAAAACGTTTTGGACGAATGTTCTCTGGTCAGATGAGACAAAAGTAGAGCTTTTTGGGCGAAGGCATCAACATAGAGTTTACAGGAGAAAAAAAGAGGCATTCAAAGAAAAGAACACGGTCCCTACAGTCAAACATGGCGGAGGTTCCCTGATGTTTTGGGGTTGCTTTGCTGCCTCTGGCACTGGACTGCTTGACCGTGTGCATGGCATTTTGAAGTCTGAAGACTACCAACAAATTTTGCAGCATAATGTATGGCCCAGTGTGAGAAAGCTGGGTCTCCCTCAGAGGTCATGGGTCTTCCAGCAGGACAATGACCCAAAACACACTTCAAAAAGCACTAGAAAATGGTTTGAGAGAAAGCACTGGAGACTTCTAAGGAGGCCAGCAATGAGTCCAGACCTGAATACCATAGAACACCTGTGGAGAGATCTAAAAATGGCAGTTTGGAGAAGGCACCCTTCAAATATCGGGACCTGGAGCAGTTTGCCAAAGAAGAATGGTGTAAAATTCCAGCAGAGCATTGTAAGAAACTCATTGATGGTTACTAGAAGCGGTTGATCAGTTATTTTGGCTAAAGGTTGTGCAACCAAGTATTAGGCTGAGGGTGCCAATACTTTTGTTTGGCCCATTTTTGGAGTTTTGTGTGAAATGATCAATGTTTTGCTTTTTGCTTCATTATCTTTTGTGTTTTTTCATTGAAGACAAATTAAATGAAGATAATAATACCAAAGAATTTGTGATTGTAATCATTTTCAGGAAGAAACTGAGTATTATCTGACAGAATTGCAGGGGTGTCAATACTTTTGGCCACAACTGTATGGTCTCCCATTTGCTGTATATATGGTCTCTATACTGCTATATATATATTCGTCCATCCTACTGTATGAAAGGTCTTCATCCTGCTATATATATTGTCTCCCATCCTGCTATATATATGGTCTCCCATCTTACTGTATATATGGTCTCCATCCTGCTATATATATGTTCTTTGTGTTTTTTTTGCATGCACACGCATTTTTTCCATGCATTTCTTCAATAATTCTTCTGTGGCATCTGTACTGTTCTGGTAGTTTTTTTGACAGATCCCACCTATAGGGAGTGGCTAATCTCTTTCTGGGCATGCCATTGTCTTATACGCATGTGTACCAAAAGCAGGCATCCGCAAGTCCTTGCATCGATTGCGTACGCATGGACAATAACGCATAGTTTATGCACATTCATACGCATGCGGACGCTTGCGCTTTTTTGAGCACCAAAAAATGCAATGTTGCGTCTCCCAACCACGGAATTTCACGCGCCGGTTCGCATACGCAGCCATACGCATGCCAAATAATATCTCTGCACACGAATGTGCACTCCATGTTAAAGATACGTGCTCATTACACTTGCATTTTTGAGAAATTTTATCTGCAGCATCCGCAGCGCTTGTAAATGCCAGTGTGAAATCACCCTAAGGTCTTCTGCCTCACATAATTTATGTCACACACACTGCTGCTGCCCTCACCTGCTGACCTATCTTCTGGAGAACACGCTGTACAAGGAGAGCAGGAGAGAGACATTAGCAACACGGGCAGAGACTGGAGGGGGCAGAGCCAAGCACTTCCCGACTTCTTTTATTTCAATGTACAGGAAGTCAGGAACAGAGCAGCTCAGCACTGCCAGGAGCTGCAGCTTCTCTGCAGAGCAGTACGGGCCCCTCCCCCTGCTGGGCCCTGTCGCACCTGCCACCTTCGCGACCTCAGTAATTACGCTGCTGATGGTGATGCTATATTGTTTTCATATTTTTACAAGGTTGTAGTCAATCATAAGACAATTGTGGGATTTGAAAGAAAATGACAAGCATACAACAAATGTGTCAAAATCTCTTAGGGGCCCTTCACACCAGGTGACGATGCCGGAGATGTCGGCGGCGATGGGCGGGAGCGCGCATGTTCTTGGCACCCTTCCAGCGTTGCCGTTGCATGTTTGCATGCGGCAACACCTCCGGCGAAGCACCGGCGATCTGACAGGCGGCGTTGCCGCTGCGGTGTCTAAAAACCTCAGCGGCGATGCCTTAACATGGGAGCCTATGGCTCCCATCGCCTGGCATATCGCCGTCCCCCATTTACATGGGGCGATGAATACACATCGCCCCAGAGTGGTTGCCTGGTTTCAGAGCGCTGCTCTTAAACCAGGTGACCACTCAAATGCGTCGCCCTCTCCCATTCACAGTAGGCAATGCATTGGCGATGTCGGCGGCGATAGGCCACCCCCCAGCGGCACCTAAAAAATCGCCGCCGACATTGCCAGGTGTGACGGTACCCTTACATTTTAACAAGATCACAGGCTTTGTTTTCCAAAAGTGAAGTGTCAAAAAATCGCTGCGATGAAAACAGCAGTGTGTTCAATGAATAATGTAACTCACCATCAATAATGTAAACAATTAAGTCATATAGAACCAGAGTTCATGTCCTCTATGAACCCTTATAGATCAAGTTAGCACATAAGTGTGATATTGCAACAACAATCAGAAGAAGTATGCAATCATGTATTTCATGTTTAATTTAGACCTACAGAGTCCTTGAGTTGAGGGAAAACTGCACTTTTGTGGCAATGAGTATCATCTTCCTTAAAATGCAATAAAAGACACCGGCAGAAGAACATGTAAACGTCATGTTAGTTCTTTCAAGGATGACATCTTAGCCTCGATTCATTATTATCTTTGTGCCTCTTTTATCTAGTTTTCTGTGTATTGCACCTTTTATCTTTGTACCCAATTAATTCATTCTTCTTTATGTCTATTTTATGTCGCCAAAAATAGTACAAGAGAAGAAAAAGCCCATTTATCCCTTTGCGCCAAAACAATAACCGTGTCCTATTTTAATTAATTTGGCACTAAATGCCCAATAATCCCACAAAAAAAAAAGAAAAGTGGCTTAAAAAAAGCAAATCATGAATCTTAAATCTAATCTTAAATCTCGTTTATCTGCTGACCAGGATAAGGAGGTTGTTGTTACTTCAGCCTCCCCTGTGCTGTAAGGCTGCCTTCACACTAGCTGCGTACCGAACACAGCCAAACGCTTGCGCACTGCGTTCCTATGTTTAACATGGGAACGCATGTGACTGTGTTTGGCTGCGTTCAGTTGCGTTTGCGTTCAGATGTGCACAATTCGTGCACCCTCCGAACGCAGCTTGTTGCATTTTTTGTGCGGTCGCTTGTTTTATCTGCAAGTGCACAAACCATGCATGGATCTCAATGGATCCGCAGTGTCCTCTGCATGACACCGCAGGAGAACACTGCGGATCTCATTGAAATCTCTCCCGGTGGCCGCCGGTGATCAGCGGCGGCCACCGGGAGATCATGCAGAGCCACAGCTGATCTCCTGCCGGTGTCAGCGGGGAGATACAGCTGATCTGACAGCTGTTTAAATCTCCCGCGATGACACCGAATAGGTGATGTTGGCGCAGGAGATTTGAAGCAGCGATCAGCTGTTTTTTATCTCCCGCACTGATATCACCCTATTCGGAGTCAGCGCGGGAGATTTAAACAGCTGTCAGATCAGCTGTATCTCCCCGATGACACCGGCGGGAGATCAGCTGTGCTGGGAGGAGGAGATCTCTGCCGCTGATCTCCTCCTCCCGGCCGTCCCCAGAGACAGCGGATTGGCTGCTGGGGAAGGATAGTAATGTGAACGCATACGGAGATTCTCCGCTGCGTTCACATTATTATGGGCTGCTTTTACCTGTGTTTGCGTCTGCATGCCCTCTGCATGCAGACACAAACGCAAGTATAAAGGCAGCCTTGGCCCCTTTACATCAGCGGTTTTCGCCGATCGCGGCAGTTGCGGTGAAAAAAACGCAACTGCCGCGATTACCGCATAATGACTGCACTTGCGGCACAGTTGAGGCAAACCCCATGCAATGTCTATGGGGCTTGCGGTAAGTGTGTGGCAGGTGCGGCAAGTGCAGTTTCGGCGCTTGCGGCAGGTGCACCCGCGAAAAAAACCGCGGTATGCCGCGTTTTTTTCGCAGCCGCACCTGCCGCAAGCCCGCATAGACATTGTATGGGGCTTGCCGCAACTGTGCCGCAAGTGTAGCCGTTATGCGGTAATCGCGGCAGTTGCAGTTTTTTCACTGCAACTGCCGCGATCAGCGAAAACCGCTGATGTGAAAGCAGCCTTAGGCCCCTTTCACATCAGCGTTATTTTTAAATCACGGCAGATGCGGTGAAAAAAACGCATCTGCCGCGATTAACGCATAACCGTGACACCTGCGGCACAGTTGCGGCAAGCCCCATGCAATGTCTATGGGGCTTGCGGTAAGGGTGCGGCAGGTGCGGCAGGTGCGGCAGGTGCTGACCGCGGTTTTTTTTCGTGGCCGCACCTGCCGCAAGTGTCGAAGCCGCACTTGCCGCACCTGCCGCACCCTTACCACAAGCCCCATACACATTGCATGGGGCTTGCCGCAACTGTGCCGCAGGTGTCGCGGTTATGCGTTAATCGCGGCAGATGCGTTTTTTTCACCGCATCTGCCGCGATTTAAAAAGAACGCTGATGTGAAAGCAGCCTTAGTCTATTTGTTTACTGCTCTCACTTTGGATCATCCTATTGTTTATTTCTGTACAGTCTTCTGGCACAATTTTTTCTGTTTGATTTTTGTCAAAAAGCTTAAAATGTCCTAAGAAAAGCTTGAGAAAGTTTGAATTTAAAAGGAAAAACAATTAAGCCATCATTATAGTATAAGGGGACACGTGCATTCCTTTCATTTTCTTTATAAATGTTGGTTTTATTTAGTAAAACCATTATGATGTTCATTAGCACAAAAACTTAGTGGAAGATCTGACCAATTACTGTCAAGTGAACAAAACGCATCCATTTAAAAGAACACCGTATCTACCAAACCAGAATCTAATTTTCCATTCATTCTTGCTTTTACAACAAGAACATTAACAGCAAAATAATTCAGTTATGTATGAACTCAAGATTAAGGTAACAGTTTCTTTACATAAGTCATCAGAGGTAACAGCAATGTCTGAAAATAGTATCTATACAGACTGACTACTCTGCATGAAAAATAGAGGGGCTGATTTATTAAAGTTCTTTAATTTGTAAACTGTTACATCATCTACATTAGCATAACTAGAGCCAGATGCGCCCGGGTGCAAGATTTCAATCCACTCCCCCCAATGCCCATACCTCCTGCATGTTGGTCAGACGTTTGGGCCTTTGTAGCTTTCTAACTCCTATAAAGACATATGTGCTTCCCCCTTATCCTGGACCTCTTCCAGGTATATACAGTATGTCCCCCATTCTGATATATATGTCCCCCATCCTGAGCCTATCATAGTATATATGTTGCCCTTCCTTGGTATACTGTATATGTCCCCAGCCTAAGCACATCCTGGTATACAGTGCCTACAAGTAGTCTTCAACCCCTGCAGATTTAGGTGGTTTGATAAGATGCAAATAAGTTAGAGCCTTCAAACTGCAAACGAGAGTAGGATTTATTAACAGAAGCATAAATCTTACAAACCAAAAAGTTATGTTGCTCAGTTGAATTTTAATACATTTTAAACATAAAAGTGTGGGTCAATTATTATTCAACCCCTAGGTTTAATATTTTGTGGAATAACCCTTGTTTGCAATTACAGCTAATAATCGTCTTTTATAAGATTTGATCAGGCCGGCACAGGTCTCTGGAGTTATCTTGGCCCACTCCTCCATGCAGATCTTCTCCAAGTTATCTAGGTTCTTTGGGTGTCTCATGTGGACTTTAATCTTGAGCTCCTTCCACAAGTTTTCAATTGGGTTAAGGTCAGGGGACTGACTAGGCCACTCCATCACCTTGATTTTTTCCCTCTTGAACCAGGCCTTGGTTTTCTTGGCTGTGTGCTTTGGGTCGTTGTCTTGTTGGAAGATGAAATTACGACCCATCTTAAGATCCTTGATGGAGGAGCGGAGGTTCTTGGCCAAAATCTCCAGGTAGGCCGTGCTATCCATCTTCCCATGGAATGCGGACCAGATGGCCAGGCCCCTTGGCTGAGAAACAGCCCCACAGCATGATGCTGCCACCACCATGCTTGACTGTAGGGATGGTATTCTTGGGGTCGTATGCAGTGCCATCCAGTCTCCAAACGTCACGTGTGTGGTTGGCACCAAAGATCTCGATCTTGGTCTCATCAGACCAAAGAACCTTGAACCAGTCTGTCTCAGAGTCCTCCAAGTGATCATGAGCAAACTGTAGACGAGCCTTGACATGACGCTTTGAAAGTAAAGGTACCTTACGGGCTCGTCTGGAACGGAGACCATTGCGGTGGAGTACGTTACTTATGGTATTGACTGAAACCAATATACCCACTGCCATGAGATCTTCCCGGAGCTCCTTCCTTGTTGTCCTTAGGTTAGCCTTGACTCTTCGGACAAGCCTGGCCTCGGCACGGGAGGAAACTTTCAAAGGCTGTCCAGGCCGTGGTAGGCTAACAGTAGTTCCATAAGCCTTCCACTTCCGGATGATGCTCCCAACAGTGGAGACAGATAGGCCCAACTCCTTGGAAAGGGTTTTGTACCCCTTGCCAGCCTTGTGACCCTCCACGATCTTGACTCTGATGGCCTTGGAATGCTCCTTTGTCTTTCCCATGTTGACCATGTATGAGTGCTGTTCACAAGTTTGGGGAGGGTCTTAAATAGTCAGAAAAGGCTGGCAAAGAGATAATTAATCCACACATGTGAAGCTCATTGTTTTTTGTGCATGAACTACTTCTTAATACTTTAGGGGGACCAAACAGAATTCTGGTGGTTTGAGGGGTTGAATAATAAATGACCCTCTGAATTAACTTTTAACGCTTTAAAAAAAAAAAAAAAAAAAATCTTTTTGGCTGCAGTGCATTTCCCACTTCCAGGCTGATCTACAGTCCAAATGTCACAATGCCAAGTTAATTCCGCATGTGTCAACCAGCTAAATCTGCAGGGGGTTGAAGACTACTTGTAGGCACTATATATGACCCCCACCCTGAGCCCATTCCAGTATATATGTGGCCCTTCCCTGGTATATATGCATTGGCCGCAAGGCCCGGGGGTACTTGACCATCCGGGATCAGTCTGATGGGGGTCACAGTGGCAGTCCCGGAGGTCATGGCCCTGACTGAGCATTTACAAGGGGTGTACATTTTATAGAGTTTTTCATGACACCATCTGCTGTATCTGGCCAGTAATGACCAGCTCTGCTTGGAGTGACTCCAGGGGATAGGTGATATGGCAGCTGGATGGAACACTCCCCACAGACGGAGAGGGCCCCTGGAGTATAGGTGGTGGTGATTAGGTAGATGATGGTGATTATTGTGGTTGGTGCAGGAGGACGCAGGTACGAATTGACAGACACAAGGGTTGCAGTTCTGTTACCAGTACTTTACTTGCAGTATAAGTCCATTTACAACCCAGCCAGGATGCTGTGTCTCCAAGTTTGCAGCTTGGTCAGCTCACAGGTAATCAAGGTTCACCTCACTGAGACACCAGGTCTGTGCCTTTCCGTGCTGGCCTCTTTCTGTCTATGCGGATTCTCTTTCTCCTTTCCTGCGTTTTCATGCTACTAATCCCAAAGCAGGTGACTACGGACCCTTCCAAGTGATGGCCTGGCATGTCCTCTTGACCCTATATAGTCACTGTACTTGGGAGAGTCCACAGTGGTGGCCAATGCACGTGGAGTTTAGTGGCCTCCGGTTTCTTGACTTGGTCTTACAGATCCAAACCAAATTGGGACCGGAAACACTGTACACCTCATTCCTCTATCTGACCTGGACGGCTTGCTGTAGTGTGTCCCTCATGGTTGGAGATTAGCAGCTGACCAGAGCACGGTCACCCCTTCCTGGCTTCCTCCTAGAACACTATCTTGCTTCTCTCTTCTTCTACTGTCTCACTTATTTCCTTTTCCCACCCCCTAAACCTACTCTTCCTTCCAACCAGCAGATGGGGTCTGCTCTTTCAACGAGCCTCTTCCGCCCTGCACCTCCCTGGTCTGGAGTTTGGATTGGTGTTGGGTGTGTTTTGGTGTGTCTGAGTAAGGTTCACCCTTCTTATCTGCGAGCATGCCACTACTCCTATTGGATAGGTACAGTAACATTGTGGCGACCAAACCGCAGGGGCACCACATATATGTCCCCAGCCTGGGCCCATCCTGGTATATATGTACCAAATACTCGTATATATGTCCCCCATTCTGGTATGCTGTGGATGAAATAAGTATTGAACATGTCACCAATTTTCTCAGTAAATGTGTTTCTAAAGGTGCTATTAAAATTAATTTCTCACCAGATGTCTGTAACAACCCATCCAATTCACACAGGCAAAAAAATCAAACAATAGATGTCCAAAAATGTAGTGATCTGTAATAATGAGAAATGACACAAAGTATTGAACACGCTTACTAGAATTTATTTAATACTTCCTACAAAAGCCTTTGTTGGTGTTATGATAGCTTCAAGACACCTTCTGTATTGAGAAACTAGTCACATGCATTACTCAGGTGTGATTTTTGTCGTATTCTCCCATATAAACACTTTTCAAATCCTCAAGGTCTGTGGGCTTCTTCTTTGAACTATGAGCTTTGGTTCTTTCCATACATTTTCTACTAGATAAAGTGAGGTGATTGGCTTGGCCAGTCTAGCAGTTTTATTTATTTTTCTCTGAAACCAATTGAGAGACTCCTTGGCTGTGTGTTTAGGATCATTGTCTTGCTGAAATATCCACTGTTTTGTCACCTTCACCATTCTGCTAGATGGCAGCAGATGTTTATTAAGAATATCTCAGTACCTATGTCCATTCATCCTTCCTGCAATCATACAGTACTGTATGATGAAAAACACTTCCAAATGTCACTGTTGGTATGGTGTTATGGGGGTGATATGCAATGTATTTTGGCCTCCAAACATGATGTGTATTATGGCATCCAGAGAGTTCAATTTTGGTCTCATCTCACCAGGCTATATTTTACCAGCATTTCACAAGCTTGCCAAAATGTTGTCGAGCAAACAGGTTTGAACATGCTTTTTGTCCAGCAATGAGGTATTTAATGGTGAGCATGCATACAATCCATAAAGGTTGAGTGCATAACTTACTGTTTTCTTTAAAACAATAGTACCTGTTGATTCCCAGGTATTTCTGTAGCTGGTAGATGGTCCTTGGCTTTTGGACAACTCTTCTGATAATTCTTTTTACTCCTCTATCTGAAATGTTGCCACTTCCGATTTATGGTCCCAACAGTGCTCATTGGAACCTTCAGTGGTTTATACATTCTTCTGTAACCAATGCCATCAGAATGTTTTGCAACAATTAGATTGCGTAGGTGTTGAGACAGCTCACTAGTTTTAGTCATCATGAGATGTTTCTTGTGAGGCACCTGAGTAATAAGACATCTTTTTGTATCCCACCAGTTAAATCAGCTGATATTATTTTTATCTAAGCGGCAGGATTGCTTTCTAACTACTGATAGAATTCAGCTGGTGTCATGATTTTCCATGACTTTTTTGCACGTGTATTTCTTCATGTGTTCAAAACTTTTTCCCTGTCCAATTACTCATTATTACACATCACTTTATTTATGGACATCTATGGTTTGATTTCTTCGCCTGTGGAAACTGGACGGGTTTTTACCTTCATCTGGTAAAAATTTCATGTCAATATTGCCTTTAGAAATATATTTACTTAGAAAATTGGTGACTTGTTCAATATTTATATCACCTGCTGTATGTGTTCCCAATCCTGCTATATTTGTCCTGCATCCTTGACCCCTTCCAGGTATATATGTACCCCATCCTTGGCCCATTCTAAGTATACATAACCCTCATCCTGGTATATATGTCCCCAGCCTGAGCCCAATCCTTGTATTAATGTTCACCATCCTGGTATATATGTCATCCATTATGGGTCCCTTCCAGGTCTACAGTGGTGTTAAAAAGTGTTTACCTCCCCTTCCTGATTTCTTTTTGTTTTGCATGTTTGTCACACTAAAGTGTTTCACCAAACAAATTGAAATATTACACAAAAATTACACAAGTAAACACAAAATGCAGTTTATAAATGAAGGTCTTTCTTGTGAAGGGAAAAAGAAATCCAAACCTACAAGGCCCTGTGTGAAAAAGTGATTACTCACCTATGAAACGTAAATTAACTGTGGTTTATCACATCTTTGTAAATCTAAGTTAAATTTACCTAGCCACACCCAGGCCTGATTACTGCCACACCTCTTCTCAATTAAGAAATCACTTAAATAGGACCTGCCTGGCAAAGTGAAGTAGATCAATAGGTCCTCAAAAAGTTAGACATCATGCCTAGATCCAGAATTCAGGAACACATAAGAAACAAATTAATTGAGATCTACAGTGGGGAAATAAGTACCCGTATATACTCGTGTATAAGCCGACCGGTGTATAAGCCGACCCCCTACTTTTGCCCCCAAAACCTGGGAAAACCTATTGACTCGTGTATAAGCCGAGGGTGGACCCCAGCACAGGTATACAGCCCCCAGCAGTGTGGTATACAGCAGCCCCAGAGGTATATACAGCTGCCCCAGTGGTGTAGTATACAGCAGCAGCCCCAGTGGTATATACAGCAGCATCCCCAGTGGTATATACAGCAGCAGCCCCAGTGGTATATAGAGCAGCAGCCCCAGTGGTATATAGAGCAGCAGCCCCAGTGGTATATACAGCAGCAGCCCCAGTAGTCAGTATACAGCAGCCCCAGATGTATATACAGCATCCCCAGAGGTATATACAGCAGCCCCAGAGGTATACAGCAGCAGCCCCAGTGGTAGTATACAGCAGCAGCCCCAGTGGTATATACAGCAGTAGCCCCAGTGGTATATACAGCAGCAGCCCCAGTGGTATATACAGCAGCAGCCCCAGTGGTGTATACAGCAGCAGCCCCAGTGGTATATACAGCAGCAGCCCCAGTGGTATATACAGCAGCAGCCCAGTAGTTAGTATACAGCAGCCCCAGAGGTATATACAGCAGCCCCAGAGGTATACAGCAGCAGCCCCAGTGGTATATACAGCAGCAGCCGCAGTGGTATATACAGCAGCAGCCCCAGTGGTATATACAGCAGCAGCCCCAGTAGTTAGTATACAGCAGCCCCAGAGGTATATACAGCAGCCCCAGAGGTATACAGCAGCAGCCCCAGTGGTATATACAGCAGCAGCCCCAGTAGTTAGTATACAGCAGCCCCAGTGGTAGATACAGCAGCCCCAGTGGTAGTATACAGCAGCAGCCCCAGTGGTATATACAGCAGCAGCCCCAGTGGTATATACAGCAGCCCCAGTAGTTAGTATACAGCAGCCCCAGAGGTATATACAGCAGACCCAGTGGTAGTATACAGCAGCCCCAGTGGTAGTATACAGCAGCCCCAGTGGTAGTATACAGCAGCCCCAGTGGTAGTATACAGCAGCCCCAGAGGTATATACAGCCCCAGTGGTAGTATACAGCAGCCCCAGTGGTAGTATACAGCAGCCCCAGAGGTATACAGCAGCCCCAGTGGTAGTATACAGCAGCCCCAGTGGTAGTATACAGCAGCCCCAGTGGTATATACAGTCCCAGTGGTAGTATACAGCAGCCCCAGTGGTATATACAGCCCCAGTGGTAGTATACAGCAGCCCCAGTGGTATATACAGCCCCAGTGGTAGTATACAGCAGCCCCAGTGGTAGTATACAGCAGCCCCAGTGGTATATACAGCCCCAGTGGTAGTATACAGCAGCCCCAGAGGTATATACAGCCCCAGTGGTAGTATACAGCAGCCCCCAAATGCTGGCACTCGCCCCCCTTGTAAGCCCCCCCCCCCCCCCCGCTGCGTATCTTACCATTCCGGTCTTCTGCACAGCGCCGCTCCTCGGTGCTCAGTTCTCCATGCTCCGTCCTCGCTGCATTCGGGATCCCCGGCCGTCGCACGATGACGTCATATACCTGCGACGGCCGGAGATCCCGGATGTAGCAGGACGGGAGCATGAAGAACGGAGCACCGAGAAGCGGCGCTGTGCAGAAGACCGGGATGGTAACATACGCAGCGGGGGGGGCCCTTACAAGGGGGGAGAGTGCCAGCATTTGGGGGCCAGATATGCACTGCTTCCCCCTACCGCTGATTGACAGGGGGAAGCAGTGCATATATAATGAACGGCCCCACGTGACGGGGCCGCTCATACAGCAGCCTCCCCCCTCCTCCTCCAGCCTCCACAGCCCCCACCACGCAGCTTACCGTATTGACCCGTGTATAAGCCGAGGGGGAGACTTTTCAGCTCAAATTTTGGGCTGAAAAACTAGGCTTATACACGAGTATATACGGTATTTGATCCCTTGCTGATTTTGTAAGTTTTCCCACTGAACATTTTCATGAACAGTCTATAATTTTAAGGGTAGGTTAATTTTAACAGTGAGAGATAGAATATCAAAAATAAAGTCCAGAAATTCACATTGTCTAAATTATATAAATGTATTGCATGGTGCATGGTTTATGGATGTGTGGAGAAGTACAGAAATTGTGGAAGCGGGTTGAAACCCTGGCGAGGGAGATCACAGGCACACATGTCACAATGGACGTGTTGGCCTGGCTTCTCCATTTCCCGGTGTCTGGGGTATGGAATGGCAAATCTGCCCGAATACTTCATATACTGGCAATGGTCACCAAACGATTGCTTCTCCGCAACTGGCTCTCAGAGCACGTCCCAAGTATGTCAGGCATACTCAAGGAATTGAAGGCTGTAATGCATATAGAAAGCTTAGAAGCTGCGAGAGATAAAAACGCACTGACAGGGAAGTTCTTTGAAACATGGAGAGGGTTTATACTATCCAAGCTCTCTCCTACTGAGCTTCGAGCGGTGGTTCTTCCATTCGTGCAATCACCATGGTATCTGTTGGGAGAGCTGCAGGGGTCTTTGGGTGGGCTTCAGATATCTACAACCCCGGATGGAGCAGACCAGGAGTGACAACCTATTTTCTTGGGGCCCTAAGTCTACTGGGGACCAAGGTCAATACTCAGTACTGTTCGTGAACATGGTTTATCGCCGTATGTTTTCAACTGGACTCTAGCGCTTTCGGCTGAAATCAAGGGTGGCTGAGGTTGGGGGGAGGGGGGATGGATTGTTTAATTGTTTATTGGTCTATTCATTTGTTACCATACTGAAAACTCAATAAAAATATGTTACAAAAAAAAAAAAAAAAAAAAAAAAAAAAAATAAATGTATTGCATTTTGCAGAGAGAAATAAGTATTTGATCCCCATTAGGAGTTCTAGCTCCTACAGACCAGTTAGACGCTCCTAATGAACTCATTACCTGCATTAAAGACAGCGGTCTTAAATTGTCATCTGTATAAAAGACTCCTGTCCACACACTCAGTCAGTCAGATTCTAACCTCTACAACATGGGCAAAACCAAAGAGCTTTCTTAGGATGTCAGGGAATAGATCTGAGACCTGCACAAAGCTGGAATGGACTAGAAAGCCATAAGTAAGATGCTGGGTGAGAAGGAGACAACTGTTGGTGCAATAGTAAGAAAATGGAAGAACTACAAAATGAGTGTCAATCGACATTGATCTGCGGCTCCATGGAAATACCTTGTGGGGTATCCAGGATCATGAGGAAGGTGAGAGATCAACCTAAAACTACAGGAGGAACTTATTAATGATCTCAAGGCATCTGGGACCACTGTCGCCAAGAAAACCATTGGTAACACATTACACTGTAATGGATTAAAATCCTGAGGTGCCCGCAAAGCCCCACTTCAGAAGGCACATGTGCAGGCCCGTCTGAAGTTTGCCAATGAACACCTTGGTGATTCTGAGAGTGATTGGGAGAAGGTGCTGTAGTCAGATGAGACACAAATTGAGCTCTTTGGCATTAAGGCTATGTGCACATCTGTCGGTTCTGCATTTCTGCAGACCGACCGGGAACCGGTGGACACTGGCAGAAACTGAGTTTTCTGTGCTCAGCAGTGTCCTAGTTTTTTGCTCGTTTTTTGCTCGTTTTCCGCCCGGTTTTACAGCGTTTTGTCGGCAGTTTTTCTGAGCGGTTTTAAAACTGAGTTTTTAGTGCACTTGTTCAGCTGAAACCGGTGGAAAAACGGAGGAAAGGAGTCACTTGCTCTATTTTTGGAAACCGGTGAAAAAACTCCGTTTTGACTGAAAACGACCAGAAGAAAAACATTGTAATGTAGACAGAGTTTTCTAAAATCCATTGACTAGCATGTTAATCCAACCGGAGGGTAGGATTAACATAAATTAACATAAAACTGAGCGGAAAACGCCGACGGAAAACGTCCAAAAGCAGCCCACAAAACGACTGATGTGCACATACCCTAACTCAATTCGCTGTGTTTCGAGGAAGAGAAATGCTGTCTATGACCCAAAGACCACTATTTCCACTGTCAAACATGACAGTGGAAACATTTGGTTTTTGGGGTGTTTCTCTGCTAAGGGCACAGGACTTCTTCACTGCATCAATAGGACAATGGATGGAGCTATGTACTGTAAAATCCTGAGTGACAACCTCCCTCACTCCACCAGGACATTAAAAATGGGTCATGGCTGGGTCTTCCAGCACAACAATGACCTAAAACATACAACCAAGGCAACAAAGGAGTGGCTCAAAAAGCAGCACATGTCCTAGCCAGGCTCCAGACCTTATTCACAAAGAAAATTTATGAAGGGAGCTGAAGCTCCAAGTTGCCAAGTGAAAGCTCAAAATCTTAATGATTTAGAGATGATCGAAAAAGAGGAGTGGACCAAAATTCCTCCTGACGTGCACAAACCTCATCATCAACTACAAGAAATATCTGACTACTGTGCTTGCCAACATGGTTTATTATGTCTTGTTTGTCAGAGGATCAAATACTTATTTCTCTCTGCAAATAACTTTATATAATTCAGGGTGCTTTCACACTGGTGTTATTGAAAAAATGCCCCAGATCCGGTTAAAAAAATGCATCTGCCGCATATTCCGCCTAATGGCTGCACTTGTGGCACAGTTGTGGCAAGCCCCATGAATTGTCTATGGGGCTTGCGGTAAGTGTGCAGCAGAAGCGGCAAGTGCGGTTTCGGGAGATGTGGCCGCGAAAAAAAAGCCGCTGACCGCATTCTTTTTCGCGGCCACATCTGGAGCAACTGCCAAAACTGCACTTGCCGCGTCTGCCACACACTTACCGAAAGCCCCATAGACAATGCATGGGACTTGCCGCAACTGTGCCGCAAGTGAAGCCATTAGGTGGATTAGGCGGAAAATGCGGGAGATGCGTTTTTTGACCGGATTTGCCGCATTTTTCCAAAAATGCCAGTGTGAAAGGGGCCTTAGACAGTTGTTTTCTGGATTTTGTTATTGATACTAGTAAAAAGGCCCGATGCTATCGCATCGGAAGTGTGGTGACATCAAGATGGGGGCGGGCTATTTGGCACTGGGTGTAGCAGCTGTCACTTCACCCTGTGCTGTCTGTCCCCTGCGTGCTGATTTTTGCTCCTCGGTGTCTGTCCCCCTCCTCTGTGCTTTGTGTAATGTGGCGGCAGAGGATGGTGGCATGAGGAACTGGCGCAGTTCCTTGTTCAGCCTGGTGTAGGGTGAGTGAGGTGAGCGAGGTGAGTGCGGTGGGTGAGTGGGGGCATGTGGGGGAGGTGAGAGGGGTATACAGGGACAGTGCGGGTGAGTGGGGGGGTAAGCAGGGGCAGTGTGGGTGAGTGGGGGCAGTGTGGGTGAGTAGGGGGTAAGCAGGGGCAGTGTGGGGAGTGAGTGAGGGCATACGGGGGGTAAGAGGGGTGAGCAGGGGCAGTGTGCTTGAGTGGGGGGTAAGCAGGCTCAGTGTGGGTGATTGGGGGGGTAAGCAGGGGCAGTGTGGGTGAGTAGGGGGGCTAAGCAGGGGCAGTGTGGGTGAGTGGAGGCAGTGTGGGTGAGTAGGGGGGTAAGCAGGGGCAATGTGGGGAGTGAGGACATAGGGGGGTAAGAGGGGTGAGGAGGGGCAGTGTAGGGGTAAGCAGGGGCAGAGTAAGGGGGTAAGCAGGGGCTGTGTGGGTGAGTGGTGGGGGCTAAGCAGGGGCAGTGTAGGTGAGTGGGGGCATAGGGGGGTAAGAGGGGTGAGCAGGGGCAGTGTGGGGGTAAGCAGGGGCAGTGTGGGTGAGTGGGGGGTAATCAGGGGCATGAGAAGGGCAGTAGGGGGTGAGTATCAGTAGGGTGCATGCTGCAGGTCTGCCCCGCATTCTGCTTCTTGCAGCATTGAGGTGGAAAAAGCAATAGGCGAGGGAAACGGAGTTAACATAGGGGCGTCATAATGGGCGTGACTGAGAGCCACTGGCCTTATGTGGTGGGAGTGTCCTCGGTCACACCCATTATGATGCTGTTTGTTAACTCCGCCCCCTGCTGTCATGGGATTTCGGAGCTCAATGCTGCAAGGAGGAGAATGGCGGGTGAGCGGGAGCATGGGGCGGGGGAGCGGGGGAGCGGCGGGCGATTGGTGGACCGGGCAGTGGTGCGGGTTTGTGGGTATGTCTTGTCCAGGGCCAGCAGGCATCGGCATGTAGTTACCTAATCACGTGTTTTGCGCTTCCGGCGGCGGCTCGCGATAGCGCATGCGCGCCTTTGCTCGCAGCGCCGCAAAGCATGTTGGAATAGCGGCACAGTGGCCGGAAGCGCAAAACTTGTGATTATGTAAGTAGATTCTATCTTTCACTGTTAAAATTTTACCTACCCTTAAAATTATAGACTGTCCAGCTCTTTGTCAGTGGGCAAACTTACAAAATCAGCAAAGGATAAAATACTTATTTTCCCCACTGCACCAGTCTGGAGAAAATTATAAAGTCCCTTCTAAAGCTGTTATATAAAGTATGTCTTCCATCCTGTGGCCCTTCCTGGTGTATATATCCCCAATCCTGGTATATATGTCCCCCAACCTGGTATATACTTTCCCCCACCCTGGGCCCATCCTGGTGTACACAGTGTATCCACAACTCTGATATATGTAACCCACATCTTAGGCCCATGATGGTATATATGTCCCAAATCCTGGTGTATACAGTCATGGCCAAAAGTATTGACACCCCTGCAAATCCGTCAAATAATACTTAGTTTCTTCCTGAAAATGATTGCAATCACAAATTCTTTGCTATTATTATCTTCATTTAATTTGTCTTCAATGAAAAAACACAAAAGAGAATGAAGCAAAAAGCAAAACATTGATCATTTCACACAAAACTCCAAAAATGGGCTGGACAAAAGTATTGGCACCCTCAGCCTAATAGTTGGTTGCACAACCTTTAGCCAAAATAACTGCGATCAACCGCTTCCGGTAACCATCAATGAGTTTCTTACAATGCTCTGCTGGAATTTTAGACCATTCTTCTTTGGCAAACTGCTCCAGGTTCCTGATATTTGAAGGGTGCCTTCTCCAAACTGCCATTTTTAGATCTCTCCACAGGTGTTCTATGGGATTCAGGTCTGGACTCATTGCTGGCCACCTTAAAAGTCTCCAGTGCTTTCTCTCAAACCATTTTCTAGTGCTTTTTGAAGTGTGTTTTGGGTCATTGTCCTGCTGGAAGACCCATGACCTCTGAGGGAGACCCAGCTTTCTCACACTGGGCCCTACATTATGCTGCAAAATTTGTTGGTAGTCTTCAGACTTCATAATGCCATACACACGGTCAAGCAGTCCAGTGACAGAGGCAGCAAAGCAACCCCAAAACATCAGGAAACCTCCGCCATGTTTGACTGTAGGGACTGTGTTCTTTTCTTTGAATGCCTCTTTTTTTCTTCTGTAAACTCTATGTTGATGCCTTTGCCCAAAAAGAGAGAACATTCTTCCAAAATGTTTTAGGCTTTCTCAGGTAAGTTTTGGCAAACTCCAGCCTGGCTTTTTTATGTCTCGCGGTAAGAAGTGGGGTCTTCCTGGGTTTCCTACCATACAGTCCCTCCTTTTCATTCAGACACCGACGGATAGTACGGGTTGACACTGCTGTACCCTCGGACTGCAGGGCAGCTTGAACTTGTTTGGATGTTAGTCGAGGTTCTTTATCCACCATCCGCACAATCTTGCGTTGAAATCTCCCATCAATTTTTCTTTTCCGTCCACATCTAGGGAGGTTAGCCACAGTGCCATGGGCTTTAAACTTCTTGATGACACTGTGCACGGTAGACACAGGAACATTCAGGTCTTTGGAGATGGACTTGTAGTCTTGAGATTGCTCATGCTTCCTCACAATTTGGTTTCTCAAGTCCTCAGACAGTTCTTTGGTCTCTTCTTTTCTCCATGCTCAATGTGGTACACACAAGGACACAGGACAGAGGTTGAGTCAACTTTAATCCATGTCAACTGGCTGCAAGTGTGATTTAGTTATTGCCAACACCTGTTAGGTGCCACAGGTAAGTTACAGGTGCTGTTAATTACACAATTTAGAGAAGCATCACATGATTTTTCTAACAGTGCCAATACCTTTGTCCACCCCCTTTTTTATGTTTGGTGTGGAATTATATCCAATTTGGCTTTAGGACAATTCTTTTTGTGTTTTTTTCATTGAAGACAAATTAAATGAAGATAATAATACCAAAGAATTTGTGATTGCAATCATTTTCAGGAAGAAACTGAGTATTATCTGACAGAATTGCAGGGGTGTCAATACTTTTGGCCATGACTGTATGTACCTTAGTAAATCAGCCATGAAGTCTGTAATGAACATCAATTTTTACAAATTATGTATTCCAAAGTTGAAGCACAAGTGAGATATACATATAAAACAAATTCAGCTAATCCAAATTTTGTGTTAAACATTACCCATATCAAGTGTTGCCAGAAGAGATGAACAAATATTTTAAATTTTAATTCTCTAAATTTTCCCAGGAAATTTTACTCGAGGGAAACAATTTCCCGCTAATCCAAAGTACGGTACTGCATCGCCTCTAACTGTCCTGAAAACATGTAATAGACTATTCTCTTTTCCTCTCACACTAATCTTCACTGTTATTCTATCACACAAATGATCTTTAGGCTGTGTTCAGATGTTGTGTGTCTATTGCATTATTTTGCTGTGATCAATGTAGATCACAGCATTTTGGGATAATTTTGTCCAAGTGAAGGTGTATCCAACTACCGGTAATTGATTATCCAAGAGGTTTCTTATACCATACTGTAAAGACAGTAAAAGCCATGAACCCTGGTTCATCATTGCCTTTATGCCCTTTTTTCGTTTAGCTTTGTGTAGTTTGTTTTGCACCCAATTCATTATTTTATTTGTGCTTATTTTAAATCTATTTAATTTTTTGTGCTCACCTGCTTTTGTTTTTTTTTCGACTTTGTAGGTAAATTTTAAGGGGAACTCCGGGGAGAGAAAACTTTTTAGTACAGTTCCTGCAGTCCTACATGATAAAGTTAAGCTGTATACTGCATTTCTAAGATCTATAGATCACTTATAAGTCAATAAAATCATACCTGCTTGTTTGATCTCCCCCCTCCCCCATGGGATATAAAATTTCAGCCTGACAGTAGCAGAGAACAGTAGGTGTGTCTGGCGCATAGATGAGGGGAGCTGCAGGATCATCCTACATTCCAGTGAGGAGTGAGGCTGATGATGATGATGATCCATTGAAAGTTGGAGAGACAGGAAGCTACCATGTTCCTATGGGAGAGGGGAGACCATACAGAGCTGAATTGATCAATGTAATGAAGTGCCTCTGCTCCTAGCCTCACAATAACTGTACACATTATGCATCATCATACAGCAGAGGATCACAGCGTGTATTTGTATCTGCTTGGTGACATGATTGCGATTTTAAGCCTGGACCCCCCTGTCACATAGGATGGTATATCAATGACAGGATTGGTGTGTGACCATGGGGCCGGCAGCCATGCTTCCTGCCACGCCTCCTCCATATACAGAAATGTGAGGGAGCTGGAATAGAGGATGAGGGGGCTCCCAACATCCACGCCCCCGGCACACCTCCTTCTTTCTGCTCCTGCATGAAGCTGCCAGGCTGAAAATTCTCTGTCCCATGGGGGGGTCAAAGCAGAGGGGCAGGTATGCTTTTATTGATTTATAAGAGATCTATGCATCCTAGAACTGCAGTGTACAGCTCTGCTTCATCATGTTGAGGTAGGCACAAGAGGCGACTTTAAACAAAAACGTTCAGGCTTCTTTATTAAAGCTGCATAAAGCAAGTGACACACAAGGAAAATAAACAACCTTTCTTTTCAGGAAACCCGGATACACAGAACTAACAGGCACTACAGTGTTAATCCAGTGATATATACAGGAGGATGTCTTACCTCCACACACAGCATACTGGTAATCACACCTGGACTTTCTTATGTCGACGATACCACGCCTTGGGGAGGAATATGTGAACAGCCAGTCTCACTTATCTCTCTGACTGGTCGTAAACCTGGCCCTTTTCAGCCCTATTAACCCACTCAGTAATATACATACATAGATAACTTTCATCATAAAGGATAACTAGTTAACTACCCATGTGATACATATCTCCTAACATGTCTGGAGACCATATTACACATTTTTTATTTCATTGAGAAAAATTCATCAACAGTGTGCGCCATTTTGATAAATTTAGTGAAATAAATATGTTAGTGAATGCCTCGAGAAAAAGAAAAACAACAGTTACTTAAAGAAGAACGCAAATGATAAACCAAGGCCATAATATTAAATTCTTTCTCATGGCAATAAAGCAAATTAGCATAATTTACTATTATGAACACCTAGTATTAACTTTACAATGACAGGTACAAACAGGAATTTAGGAAAGAGAAACAATGGATAATGAACTTACAAATGTAATTTCTGAACAAGAATGACAAAGAACTCATTCTTCCATCAGGAAAACGTGATGGTTACCAGTGGTCTTCTTTATACTCATTATTAGGAGAATGAAAGTACAAAGAAAACACGCTCCTGCTATACAAATATCACATAATAGAGCAGGTAATATGCGTCAGGGGAAACTGCACTAAAAATCCTGTTTCAATTTGCAGTTTATCTAGTACAATAGTGTCTTATTCTTTTTAATCCATTTCCCATACAGCGATAGTCCTTACATGGAAGCTTGAACAGGGAATATGTTAACCAACTTTGGCCAAATGGAACTAATCCTATTAGTCCTAAAAATCCTCTTTTGACTGCGGATGAGCTTTTAGCAATGGGGCAAGGAGCTATCAGAATAAACAATGTTGCCTTCTTTCACAAATGTCCAATTCAAAACCTTAATAGGATTAATATTAATCAATAACCAATGGGCTCCATGTTTTGACTTATGAAAACATACCATTCAATTACAAAATTCAATGCCATAACCTGAAGGTCATTTTTAAATAATTAATCAGTTTAATAGGTTGAAAAAAGAGAGAATCATCAAGTTCAACCTTTCTCCACCAGTTGTACATTCTCTTTTGGAAGATTATTTATTACCCATAATTCCACTTGTTGCTAGAAAAGCATCATTCTAAACAGTTAAGGGAGATCATCTCTGAGGCAACTTTTTTCTAAGCTAAACAAGCCCAACTATTACAACTTCTCATTATATGAGAGGCTTGCCATCCCTCGTAATAATCTACTTTGTCTTATGGCCACTTTACACACACCAACTTATCTGTCCAACTTCAGACCAACTTACTGGTTGCAGTGAAATCATGGACACATTGTTCCATTGTACACAGTCACAAAATGGAGCAATGTGTCCATGATTTCACTGCAACCAGTAAATTGGTCTGAAGTTGGACAGATAAGTTGGTGTGTATAAAGTGGCCCATAGAACTGACACTAACTTCCCAATATCTTTTTTAAATAGCCTTATGAGTGATCCATAAAGGGATAATAATACTTCAGAAACATTGGATATTAGCTCTATTTTTAGACACCCAGAAATCTTGTTTGCTTTAGCAGCTGCTACTTGACATTGAGTGTTGTTAATTAACTTAACTGTAAAGGCCAGGTTACACACAACGATATCGCAACGATATCATTGCAACGTCACCAGTTTTGTGATGTTGCAGCAACCTCGTAGCAAGGCTGCTGCGTGTGACATATACCAACTACCAGCGATCAGCTCACTGATCGCTGATCGTTGGTAAATGACCAGGACGGTTTTTTGATCGATGGTCTTCCGCTGGGCAGCCAGCATCGGCATGTGTGACAGCGGGAGACCAACGATCAACGACCTCCCGGCCGATGCCCAGCGCCACACAGACTCGCTCGTTCGCTGGTAACCAGGGTAAACATCAGTTAACTAAGCGCAGTGCTAAGCTTAGTTACCCAATATGTACCCTGGTTACCAGCATTCTGCCTGTGTGACAGCTCAACAGTGATCAGATAGCGATGTCCCAGTGATCCCGATCGTTGGTCGGGTCGCTGGGACATCACAGCATGTAACGGGGCCTTAAGGTCCCCTTCACATCATGATTTGATTAGGTGGTATGTCACATATCACATTTTAGGTCAAGGTCCTGGCAGCATCCGGACATCTTCTTGGGTCCCGGACAGCCGGCAGAGAGATAAGTATTTTTTTAAATTATTTTTAACATTCCTTTATTTAATTTCACTTAAGCAGTGTATGTAGATAGTGTAAGTAGATACACTGCTAAAGTGAAATTACATGGAGCAGAGCAATTTTACTGTACTTACAATAAATTCGGATCCAGGAAACGACCCTGTATTTTCCCGGATCCGAGCTCTATAGAGCTCCAAGTTATTTGAATCAGACAGCATCGGATCCGATGCTGTCCGATTTTGTCCGCTGTGCCCAAAATCGGGGCAGTCTGCGATTTTGAGGATGAGAAAACAGTGGACACAATCAGATCCCTGCACACACGGATGGCTATTAAGCACCAAGCCATGCCCATCCATGGCCATAGGGATACATGGGGCAAAATCGGATCTGTGGCTATCTGTTTTACAATGGATAGCCAAAGATCTCTAAAAATCGGGTATGAAGGGGGCCTAAGCAGAATACCCAAATCCTTCTCCTTTTCTGTAATCCTGAATATATTTCAATTTAATGTGTATGCAGCAATATTATTTGTATCATTGCATTTCCATCAAAAGAACATGGAAAACTATGCACCATAGGAACATTTGTAATGAGGGAATTGAAGAGGTAAATGAAAGGCATGTGTCACACAGCATCTGGTTCATAACTCCTTGAGTGTCATGATGGCTATTGGCAGTGTTCACACTATTGACTTTGACACGTCACGCTGTGGTTTCTCTGATTCTTCTAAGTTACACAGGCAGGCTCAGGCATCAACCAGCTGCGTTTTGATTTGTGATCGGGCTAGCAGAAGTTCATTTCTGCAAGCAGGCTCCTAGGATCACATGTTTTTGGAAACCTACCACAGTCATTCCCTGCCTTTTTAAGATGGTGGAACCTCTCTTCACATGCGTTGGCATATAGTTTATGCAATTTGGTCATGTGCTATGGTGATCCAGTTGCTGGTCATCTATTGAAGGGCTATTTGATGTGCTGCGAAATCCTTTGTCATCTGGTTATTTCCTCCATGCTCTTTATTTCCTCCTGTGCACGTATTGTATATTGCTGTATCTTTTGTTTCACATTTGTTCTATTTGTGTGGGGTTTTGGCCACTCCTGTTCTGGTTCCCCTAGGTGGGGGAGAGGGGGTATTAGACCGGGGCTGGCAAGGAGCAGGGCAAGGGTGGCAGGTCAGACAGCCTCACCGTCAAAGGTAACTCTAGGATAAGGAACAGCTCGGGCCTACCTAGCCTGAGGGTCTAGGAGACCTGTTCCTCTGTTATTTCTTACTACATTGTAACAGTATGAGAGTAGGTGAGAATACCTTTATTCTGTTTTAAAAGGGGTTCTGCAAAAATGTAAATAGATGGCTCCCATCACCTAATTCAAATGGCAGGCATCATAGACAAATGTCATGAAGGACAGGAGTCTGAAGAACATAACCTCAGACACTTGTGTCTCAACTGACAGAACACCAGTATTGTAAACATACATACCTCCATGAGCCTCTGGAGAAGTGTGTGACAGGAGAAGAAATACATCTTCTGCTTGGTTGATTCAGCAGGACTGCTGGAGGGCCGTCACACGCTGAGATATCTCTAGCGATATTGTAAGCGATCACGTGCACGCGCGATCGCTTACAATATCGCTCACATCGCTGGTGAGATGTCACACAGACAGACTCACCAGCGATGTGGAGCCGCGATCTCGCTGGTAACTATGGTACACATCGGGTAACTAGGCGCCGCGCGTCGCTTAGTTAGCCGACGTGTACCATAGTTACCATCTCCCAGCATAGGCTCTGCGCTGGAAGATCGTTCATCGTGGTGTTATACACCACGATGAAGCAGATCGTGGCATCGTTCATTGCTAGATCTGAGCTCCGGAGCTCAGATCTGCGATGTCAGGATCAAGCGATTTTACATCGTAAATCGCTTGATTACATGCAACGATTTTAAGACCCGATATCGCTTAAGCGATCAAAAAGGAGATCGCTTAAACGATATCGGGAAGAAATCGTTGCGTGTGACGGCCGCCTCTCATAGAGCACTGAGGCCTGCCAAAGAGAAGATTTATTTCTTCTCCTGTCACATGGGTCATTGAGGGCTAACAGCGCTATGTGTGCTTATGAGACCGGTCTTCTGTTAGTTGAAACAAAAGTCTTCGGAGTTGTGTTTCTTCAGACTGCAGTCCATCCTGACATATGACTAGTACAGACTGGCGTTTGACTTACATGAAATTTTATTACATTTTTGCAAGACATGTTGAAGGTTAGTCTATAAAACTAGTCATCAACTGTATGATTAATGTGACAAGTTCACTTCAAGGGAAATAATGATAAATGTAAAAGGCTATCCTTTTTTTTTTTTAAATTCAAGTGTATTAAGATCAATAACAAAACAGAGAAAAAAAAACTGTTAGGTGAACATAATAACGTACAGAAGATTCAAGAATGACAAATAACATGTTAAAGCATGCATAGTATTATGTATCAGCAAAGGAGCTAGAGAAGAGAGTATGAATTCTGGACTGCACCCGTACCACTGGTGCTAATGCCAATCGCTAGCCAAGAGGCATCGCAGAGCTTCATGTACGCAATTTATCTTTGCCAGTCTGGCGTGGTGGTAGAAGGAGGAGGGATAAAACTTAAGTAGGAATTAAGAATTCAATGTGACAGAATGAGGTATGAGCAGAAAGGAGGAAAAGCTGGAGGAAGGTTGAGGAAGGGGAGGAGGGGTGAGGTGTCAGGGTGGATCAATGTGGAGAGCAGAGGGGGAGGGGGAGAAGGTATCTAGGAGGGGTCTCAATGTCACTCAACCACATAGTCATCGAGGGAGGGGTATTTTTTTTCCATAGGACAGGAATACAGGCTCTGGCTGTTGTGATTAAGTGATGCAGCAACGATTTCTTGTATCGTTTCATTGGGATGTCACTGTGATGTAAAAGGACGAGAGCCGGTTCTAAGCCAGTGGTAAATTCGGTAACTTTATGGATTACTTTTTGTATATTCTCCCAAAACGGGGCAAGATGTTTGCACAAACATATGTGTATCAGGCTACCCTCCTCCTCACCGCATCTCCAGCATAAAGGGCTCACCTCTGGGAAGATAGCATGTAGTCTGGTTGGGACCCTGCACCATCTAGCAAGCAACTTAAAACTCGCCTCCTGAACCCTCAAGGAGATGGAGGATTGATGCGTCAATGAGCATATCTTTTTCCATTGACGCTCTGAGAGCTGGAGCTTGAGGTCTTCCTCCTACTGTGTTTGAGATTTAAGTTTAGTGCTTCACGAGGGCTCGTTAATTAAATGGTAGGCTCTAGAAAGAGTGTGTCTAATTGGGCGCGTAACTAGACAGTCCTCTTCAAAGGGTGTTGTAAGTCCTGAGAAGTGAGTCCTGTGGGCAAGGATTTCAGGAAGTGGGTCAGTTGGTGTGCTCGCCGTAAGTCGAGCGCACGGGGTGCTCAGGAGTCCATGAGTTCTTCCCTCATTGGCCAGGCGTTCCCTTTGCTAAAGTGTAGTACCCTATGATAACCATCTCGTGTGAACCTGCAGAAACCTGGATCCTCTATCCTGGGGGAAAAAGAGGGTTTCCAAAAATCGGGAACAGTGAGGATGATTGGGGTAGTTTGTGAGATCTAATGAATGAGTTATCACAGCATGACATAGTTGCTCCTATCGTGGGGTAATCCCTAAATTTCCTCACTCTACTGGAACCCACCCACAGAATACCCGATAATGGGACTTCTGTGAAGTCCTGTTTCACTCCAACCCACTCCTTCTTCTCACATTCCTGCACCAGCCCAGTATTCTGGTGCGATGAGCGGTAAAGTAATAAGATCTGAAATTAGGAAGGGCGATCCCTCTGGCGGTCTTGGAGTAGAACAGTGTTGTTTTGCTGATTCGCGATGGTTTGTCTTCCCAGATAAATTTGGATTGGATTGACATGAGGCTTTTGAAAAAGGACAAAGGAACCTCGATCGGGAGAGCTTGAAGATATATAGGATCCTTGGGATAATATTCATGTTAAAGATTCCAATTCTCCCGAACCACGTAAAAGCATTCCTCTTCCATTTTGAACAGTTGTTCTGTATTGCCTGTAGCAATTTAGGAAAATTAATGGAGAAGGTCAGGCGGATATCTTTTGGGAGTACGATGCCTAGGTACTTAATTGAAAACCTTGCCCAATTAAATTTGTATGAGTTCCTCAACAGCGCCAAGGCCCCATGGGGGATGTTGATATCTAGTGCCTCTGATTTTGAAAAGTTAATTTTGATGTTGGATAGACTCCCATATAATTCTAATTCTGTCATGAGGTTCGGCAAAGAGGAGAGAGGGTTACCGAAGAAGAATAGTAAATCATCTCGGAGGAGAGGGTGCGGAAGCAAATTGCCTACAGCCCAACGGTGAGAGTCCCTTGAGGGAGGTTGATGCGACCCGGCCGGGTTCATCAAAGACCCTCCGGAATTTCTCCAGAAAGGTCGACAAGTGGAAGACCACAGGGTCATCAGGCTCCCATAGAGGGTTATCTCATGCCAGAGCCTCGACTCTCCAGGTGGGACACCACAAAGGCCACCCTGGCCTGATCGGTGGGGTACTGCTGTGGCAGCAGTTCAAAGTGTAGATGAATTTGGTTGAGGAAGCTGCGGCACATCTTAGGGTCACCGCTGATCTAGGTGGTTTTCCAAGGCGAGGCGGAGGGTTGGGTTTGGGAACCCTCCCGGGGACCAGTCATAGGATGTGGCCTGAGCCGAGGCCGTTGTTGCAGACTGCAAGGAGACCAGACAATCGTCCACCAAGGACATATAAGACGGCATGCGAGACTACGTGTCTCATTGCACTGACAGCTTCTACTGTAGGCGCGCAAGTGAGTGGCGTAGGCTGGGTTGGAAGTCTGAAGAGAGGCTAACCAGGTATCCATGTACTGAAGGAAAGCCATAATACGGTTCTGATTTTCTCGAAGATAAGCCAACTCCTTTTGCGCAGAGAACAAGGTACCAGCGGGGTCCATGGCTGATTACTGTACTTCTGGGGAAAGGCGCCCAAGAGTGGACCCACTGGGCCATGGTACCGAACTCCCTGGGTGAACTGGTCCTAGTTTAACCAACCCCTATACAGGGATTGTCAGAGGCAAGCCCAGGGGCTCTAACTACCATAGCTGCTAGTACCAGGGGGGCGGCTCGTAGGGTTAGCCTATACTACAGTATACCTAAGGAGGATTCGAGGAATCAGAGCCCAAGGCTAGGAGAGCAGGGATGGTTCTACCGGAGGAGAGCACAAGGAGGACCTGACTAACAGCCAGAGAAGCTATATGCCTAAAAAAGAATCCTAGGCAAGCTCCAAAAAGTGGAGTGATGGGGAGTCACACAAAATAAAACATTACAAACACACTTGTGGGGGGGAAGCATGGCCATGGGAGCTGTGACCCCCTGGAAGTCAAAAAGATGAGCTTATGTTGTTGTTATCTTGGGTGGGATCATCCTCCCTGGCTTGCCAGAGGAAGGATGATGGCATGACTATAGAGTCTCGAGGTGGCCCACACTTTAACTCAACATGGGTGTAACAAAAACAGTAACATTATCTATGTCATCAAAATATAGGAAACTTAGTGAAGAGCAAAATAGATGTCTCTGTTTGAATCGTAGGTATCAAGCAGGCAGGCCCCTGGGGAAAACGAGGGGAACATAAGAAAAAAATAAAATGGGGGCGGGGGGTAGAGGGTGGAGTAAGAGGGGAGGAGGAGAGGGAGAAGGGGTAGAGGGGGGAGTAAGGAGGGGGGCAGAGAAGAGGGGGGTGGGGAGAAAGGGGGTGAGGTGAAGAAGGGGTAGAGGGGGTAGTAAGGGGGAGGAAGAGCAAGGGTGAAGGGGAGAAGGGGGGGGAAGTGTAGAAGGGGGAGATATAGGGGGAGGGGTAGAGGTGGCAAGAAGGGGGGGGAGAAGGAAGTGAGGGGTAGAGGGGGGGAGGGGATAAAGAGGGGGAGGGGGGGGAGAGTGATGGGAAGAAGGGGAGGGAGGGGGGACAGAGGAGGGAAGTGAGAGGAATGAGGAGACAGAAAAAAAAGGGGGGGTTGGGACTACATCTTGGAAGGCACTCCAGGGAAGAGGTCATCTAGGGCAAGGGCCCGGGCCTTCTAAGTATGGAGGAGAGGGGTCAAAGAAAGACCAAATCACGTCAGGGAGGTGCCAAGTCCGCGTTCTTCAGAGAGGGCTGTTGGGGGTGCTGAGCCCATCGTCTCAGCTTTTACTGAGGTGGGCAGAAGTCCTCCATTGCCAGCCAGTCTGTAACTGGGAATGACACCACATTTAGGAGATCAACTAGAGCATGGAGATCATCAAGGTGTGTAGGTAGAACGTGGTGTCTTCCTCCCGAATGATGAGGTGGAAGGGATGTCCCCATATATATGATGCTCCGGACTCTAGGATCTTTACTAGGAGGGGGTGAAGAAGACGCCTCATATATAGAGTGCGGGCAGAGACGTCTGGGAAGACCCAGACCGGAGAGCCAGTTTGGCAGGATCCACGGGACCTCTCCTGGTGACTCGGCGTACACTATCGAACTGGTAGTGGTTCTCAGGTTGTCGACCTGTTTCACTTTTGAAGAGTGATTGCACCTTGGATTACAGGTTGTCTCTGCCCTCGTCCTCAGGGAGCCCCTTTATTCAGATGTTGTTTCTCCTCCCTATATTCTCTTGGTCGTTGAGTAGGAGAGTCATGTCTTGCAGTCGTGAGCCAGAGCCGGGTTGGGTATTGATGTATTTGCGTCCTGAGGCGGGGTAGCTTTTGTTGTAGAGGTCTGTATAAAATATTGTCCTGTAAGTTTGGAAGGCTTCCATGTTTTTTGGGGGAGGAAGGCAGTAGATCTATGTTGACAGGCCTGTGTCTCTTTGGCATTCCACTGTCGGGTGGCAGTATACTAGGGAGGCAGGGGTCCACGTGGTTTGAGATGGGAGGGCTGCGAAGTTATGTTGACTGTTCAGCGCTTCCGTGGTACTCTATTGTAGGATGACAGGTAGCTAGAGAGTAGTCAGCGGGCCTCTCACATCAGCCCCAATTGTGTCTGTGATCAAATCATGCTCGTTGAGGCGGGGGGAACATGCTTCAGGTTGTTTTGGTGGCAGCAGTATGGGGCTGTAGATGCCTTAATCTCCCTGGGCTGGTTCGTTGTCAGGTCAAGTCTGTTGTGCTGTGGGCTGTGCACACAATAGAGAACGCTGCTAGCCGTGTAACCGATGCATATTGTGTACCCGGTGCTACCTGCTCTTAGCTATAGATACACAAAACAAAGTATTCACTGATCTCAGGGAGACCAGTTCAAGAAAACACTGCGGGCAGCCGGCTAAAGCGCTCAACACAGTGAATTCCTAGGCCCATTGCCCCCTGGGAATTTTGAATATGCAAATAGAGTCTATTTGCATATTAGCTATAGATACGGAAGAGACTGCCTGTTACTTTGTACCCAGTGGAGGTTGCTGGGTGGCTGTGAGGTTGATTTAATGTCCCAGGGCAATCAGAGGTTGCGGCCCCACTGTTTTAGCTGTTGCGCACAGTAGCTGTGAGAATGTGGTGGGTTGAAGATGGTTAATAGTAAGACAGAGGTTCAGCTAGCAGTAAAGGCACAGTTATTGGAGTTTTTATCTTAGTTTATTTGATTGAGTGTACACTCTGCAGGGTACAATATGTCAGCTGTACCACGGGAGAACTTAAACGACGAATTTGTAGACACATTTCTGACTCCAGCAATCCTGCTGCAGTGAATATGGCTGCCTTCACATTTGCAGATGCCTCCGCAGCGTTCTGCGGAGGCATCTGCAAGCCTCTGCATGCAGACCGCAGCCCCTATCTTTATAATGGAGCGCACGGTGTCTGCGGATGCTTGCAGACCGCCGTGCGCTCCCATTGCCCACCATGAGTGATCTGTGCGCAGGCGGATGCCTGCGCACAAATCACACACTCTCGTCCGCACCAGGGACGCAACATGTCGCGTCCCTGGTGCGGACGAGACTGTGTGATTTGTGCGCAGGGATATGGTGGCACCTCTGTCGGGGTCCACTGGCCGGCTGCTGCACGGTCTCCCGGAGGGGTCGGGGCTTCAGTCAACCTGGTCTCCCTGCAACTATGGGCTGCAGCTTCCACGAGCCGACTGCTCCGGTGGATGAGCAGGGGCAGCTAGGTGAGCGGGAGCCGCTGTGAGAGCAGCCGCAGCCGCAATGTGTACGCAGGTCCCAGGGTGACAGGGGAGGGGAGCTGCTGCTTCAGTGTGTTCAATTCCCCCTGCTGCTTTCCGATTTCACACTGAGGGGGGTCTGGTGACATTACAGCCCAGTGGGCCCTGCTTCTGATGGCATCCACCGGCAGGCCACTGCACGATCTCTTGGGGGAGTCCGGTCACCTTGGTTTCCCTGCAGCTTCAGCCAGCTGAGCAGGCCTCTATGCCATGTGGGGGCCCTGGATGGGGGGGGGTCTTGGGGTCTCCCCCACCTGCTCACCTCCGGTGTCCTGTGGATCTGTGCAGGCTCTGTGCCGGGTGGATCGGATCCCCCATCTCTGGCTCCAGATAGTCTTCTCTGCAGCTTGTGCTCAGGGTGCCAGTTCAGGAGGTGTAGTTGCAGCTGGATCCAAGAAATGAGGGCAGCGTATTCTTCTCCTCACCACTTCCCTATCTCACACAGGGGTACAGTGCAGCTGAGATGACACTGGAGTCGGAGTCGTGGTGTAGGGGCTTGCAGGATGGCTGGGGCCTCTGATGTCTGTGGATTGCGAGGACAGCTGATCAGCACATCCTCACTGCTTGGTGGCCATCTTGGAATCTAAAAGGCTATCCTTAACATACACTCAATCAAGGGCATAAAAAATGCTTTCCAAGCCCACACTTGCCAAACTGAATAACTCTTGATATCTGAAAACACTTAAATAATTAAGTTTACCTTTTGCTCACTTGCTGACAGCAATGGTAGACTTCAGACCTTAGATGTGTACTTCTATTGCTAATTTTCCAGAGTTGTTACAACAGACATACAATAATAACCCTGTATAGATGCAGGAAATTTCATTCTGCATCACTTCCCTCCAGAAGTTCTCAGCATACTTCATGATCTACTGATAGCAACTTACATTTGATGTAGCAACGTTCAAGTATATAGAAATAGCAATTGTAAGGTGTTCACCAAAAAAACAAAAGCTCCATAGTCTCACAGTCACATCAGTGTTATGCATTTCATAATACAGTGATATTTAATATTACACATTCTATTTGTCTTTAGAGATGAGAAAAGTTAAAAAGAAATGTAATCGTCAATATGCCTTCTAGAGGAAATGCTAAACTCTCAAACTTTTGGTCAAGAAGACCGAAAATTACAACTGATTGCTTTCATCAATAAAAAAGGTTAACTAACTCGAGCCTGAAAGGATCCTACCAGAGATATTTCTAGTGAGAAGGAAAATTCACCAGCGTTTCACAGAAGTTTGTTGAGGAAGTGAGCTTGTAGTTGCCATCAAGTCTCAAGAGGATAGGGAAATAACTGATTGTTTTATGTGTTTTTGCTAAAAGGCAATTATATAGTAGCAATTTATCAGATAATTACCTTCACTTGCCAATCTTTCCTCCTTTGGGAAACTTTCTAGGACGGTAATATCATTAAATGTACAGAAAAAAAAATCTAGTAAACTTGTCTGACCTTTGACCTATCTTGAGTCCCTAAGGAGTTAATAAAGTTAATTATGGTCATAGTGGAGGGACCAATTTTAGTATTATAACGTACTAGAAATAATACCGATAATATCGCATCAGGAGTGCAGTGAAATGAGCATCTGTGTATGCTTAGTGGTGCTGACAGGAGCAGTACATGTGTCTTCCGCATCACAAGCTACAGCAGCCGTGGCCTGCGGACGCCACGGATCTCCTGGCGGTGTGGCTGCGGGAGATTTAAACACAGCTGTGTGTGATCGGCAATACTGCTAACAATACTGCTAACAGCTGATTGGCCGCCAGCCTGGCGGTGGGCGACCAATCACATCAGCTGCTAGCGATATTGAAATCTGGCTCCAATACCGCTAGCAGTTGATTGGCAGTCCATGACCAGTCAACTGAGCAGCGTGGTATTGGCGGGAGATTTAAAGACCGCTCAGCTGATTGGTCGCGTGACGCGCAGCGCGCGACCAATCAGCTGAGCAGTGGCGGCCAGCTTTAAATCTCCCTATGTACAAATTATCCGCTGCACACTACACATTATAAAGTACAAGTATACTGGTACAAGGTATAGCACAATGGCGAAAAGTGAATAAAGCTAATGCAAATTTGGATGAGGAAAATGCAGGAACTGCTAAGGATATACCGTATATACTCGAGTATAAGCCAAGTTTTTCAGCCCAAAATTTGGGCTGAAAAGTCTCCCCCTCGGCTTATACACAAGTCAATACGGGTGGGGGCTGTGTCCGGGGCTGTGGAGGCTGCAGGAGGCAGGGGGGGCTGCTGTATGAGCGGCCCCGTCACGTGGGACCGCTCATTAAATATGCACTGCTTCCCCCTGTCAATCAGCGGCAGGGGGAAGCAGTGCATATAGCCCCCAAATGCTGGCACTCGCCCCCCCTTGTAAGGGCCCCCCCCCCCCCCGCTGCTATATATTACCATCCCGGTCTTCTGATCCGCGCTGCTCCTCGGTGCTCCTCGCTGCTCCGTCCGTCCTGCTGCATCCGGGATCTGCGGCCGTCGCAGGCATATGACGTCATCGCGCAACGGCCGGGGATCCCGGATGTAGCAGGACGGACGGACGGAGCAGCGAGGAGCACCGAGGAGCGGCGCGGATCAGAAGACCGGGATGCTAAGAGAAGCGGGGGGGGGACCCTTGCAAGGGGGGGGCGAGTGCCAGCATTTGGGGGCTGCTGGGGACCCCCAGGGGGCTGCTGGGGACCCCCTGGGGGCTGCTGGGGGCTGCTGGGGATCCCCTGGGGGCTGCTGGGGACCCCCTGGGGGCTGCTGTGTACCCCCAGGGGGCTGCTGTGTACCCCCAGGGGGCCGCTGGGTACCCCCAGGGGGCTGCTGGGTACCCCCTTGGGGCTGCTGTGTACTCCCAGGGGGCTGCTGTGTACCCCCAGGGGGCTGCTGTGTACCCCCTGGGGGCTGCTGGGTACCCCCAGGGGGCTGCTGGGTACCCCCTTGGGGCTGCTGGGTACTCCCAGGGGGCTGCTGTGTACCCCCTGGGGGCTGCTGGGTACCCCCAGGGGGCTGCTGGGTACCCCCTGGGGGCTGCTATATACTACCACTGGGGCTGCTATATACTACCACTGGGGCTGCTGTATACTACCACTGGGGCTGCTGTATACTACCACTGGGGAGGCCTGTATACCACTGGGGGGCCTGTATACCACACTGCTGGGGGCTGTATACCTGTGCTGGGGTCCACCCTCGGCTTATACACGAGTCAATAGGTTTTTCCAGATTTTTGGGGCAAAAGTAGGGGGGTCGGCTTATACACGGGTCGGCTTATACACGAGTATATACGGTACATTGAAAAATGAGAATTTTAGCTAATTTAATGCATTACACGTGAGCCCGATAACCAGAGTCAAGGTATTCTCATGTCTATCGGGTCCCTAACCGTAGGACTCTGTCTGCGGTATGAAAAAAGCATTTGAGGATAAAAGGCCTCTTGGTGCATTTAAAACTTGCGTATATGGGTGTGGTTGGAGACTTGTTAAAACAAGGTGATGAACTAGATGATAAACTGGACTGGCTATCAGGTGGTGGAGGGTGCTCAGTCAGAAAACTACAATATTAACAAAAATCAACTGGCACACCTGTAAGTGAAGGTGCTAGCATGAAAAAACATTACTATATACAAATTATCCGTAAGTGAAGGTGCTAGCATGAAAAAAAACTACTGCATACAGAGGCACACGGTTAGGGACCCGATAGACATGAAAATACCTTGACGTTGGTTATTGGGCTCACGTGTAATGCATTACATTAGCTAAAATTCAAATTTTTCAATGTATATCCTTAGCAGTATTGTATTTTCCTCATCCAAATGTGCATTAGCTTTATTCACTTTTAGCCATTATGCTATACCTTGTATGCTTATACTTTATAATGTGTAAATTGCAGTGGATAATTTGTATATAGTAATGTTTTTTCATGCTGGCACCTTAACTTGCAGGTGTGCCAGTCGATTTTTGTTAATATTATTGTAGTCTTCTGACTGAGCACCCTCCACTACCCGATAGCCAGTCCAGTTTATCACCTTGTTTTGACAAGTCTCCAACCACACCCACACACCAGGTTTTAAATGCACCAAGAGGCACTTATATCCTCACATGCTTTTTTCATACCGCAGACAGAGGCAGGACCAGCTCCAGGTTTTTGCGGGCCCCAGGCGAAAGAGTCTCAGTGGGTCCCCTTTAGCACATCCTTTAGCACTCACCCTCAAGAGCCCCTGAGCACTGCCCCCACTAACCGTCGGGGGCCCCTGAGCACTGCCCCCACTCACCCTTGGTGGTCCCTGAGCGCTGCCCCGACTCACAATCGGTGTACCCCTGAGTGCTGCCCCCACTCACCCTTGGGGGCTCCTTAGGCCTGAGCGCTGCCTCCAGTCACACTGGGGGGCCCCCTGATTGCTGCCCCCACTCACACTGGGGGCCCCCTGAGCACTGCCCCCACTCACACTTGGGGCCCCCTGAGCGCTGCCCCCCTCACACTGGGGGGGCCCCCTGAGCACTGCCCCCACTGACATTGGGGGGCCCCCTGAGCACTGCCCCCACTTACACTGGGGGTCCCCTGAACGCTGCCCCCACTCACACTCTGGGGCTCCTGAGTGCTGCCCCCACTCACACTGGGGGACCCCTGAGTGCTGTCCCCACTCACACTGGGGGGCCCCTGAGCACTGCCCCCACTCACACTCTGGGGCCCCTGAGCACTGCCCCCACTCACACTCTGGGGCCCCTGAGCGCTGCCCCCACTCAGGGCCCCAGAGTGTGAGTGGGGACAGCGCTCAGGGGTCCAGTGGGCCCTCTCCCAGCAGCCCAGGCACCGGCACTTGCCCGGGCGCTGGCGCCGGCCCTAGACAGAGGCATACGGTTAGGGACCCGATAGACATGAGAATACCTTGACACTGGTTATCGGGCTCACGTGTAATGCATTGCATTAGCTAAAATTCTCATTTTTCAATGTATATCCTTAGCAGTTCCTGCATTTTCCTCATCCAAATTTACATTAGCTTTATTCACTTTTAGCCATTAAGTTATACCTTGTATACTTATACTTTATAACGTGTAGTGTGCAGCGGATAATTTGCATATAGTAATGTTTTTTCAAGCTAGCACCTTCACTTACAGGTGTGCCAATCGGTTTTTGTTAATAGCTTTAAATCTCCCACCAATACCGCGCTGCTCAGCTCATTGGATCCGCGCTGCCCGGCACGTGACCAATCAGCTGAGCAGCGCGGTATTGGCGGGAGATTTAAAGCTGCTCGACGTTCATCTCTTCGCCGCTGCTCATCTCCCGGCAGAATAGCAGTGAGCGGCAGGAGATGAGCGGCTGTCACCGCCGGGAGATCAGCGGCGAGATCTCCCGGCAGATTAGCAGTGGCGTGTATGTCACTTGCGGAGGCGCAGTTCATCCCCTTGCGGTCACGAACTGCTCTTGCACAACTGACTGTGCCAGTGCTGCGAAGCATTATGGGATAGGGTTAAATCGCCCACTGGCAATTATGTATGTAGATATACTGTATAGATTAATTGCTGGTCATTGCATTGTCATACATTTTTTCTTCAAGAAAATTCCCGAGTCACCTTAAACATACAGCAGGTAGGTCATAACGAGGCCCTGGAAAACAATTAGACTATCGGGCTTATCATAAATTCTGTTTAGATTACTCTTTTTCTTAATTTCTCCAAAGTACTAAAGGTAAGCAAAACAATCTGCAGTATCATGGTACAGGTACCACATCAGTATTGTGTGGTGGACAGACAGTGGCCATGGACTACTGATCTGGCCTCTGGATCAAGATCCTGTTAATTTATTTGTTCATCTCTGCAAGGTTCCTTCAAGAGTTGAATGGCCTGAGTAGCCATTCAATAACTCTTAAGATGGAATGTTTTATTGTCTTGGTCTTCATACCAATTTTAACAGAGACAGTGCCATGGACCAAAACAGATTTTCAATTCTCTGTTCGGAACAGATACAGTCAGGCTAGGTGTCTATTAATAAACCCAGATATCCTTTCCAATATCAAGTAATACATTTCAAGTCTAGCCTTGAAGTCCATTGGCTGTGGTTGTCTAGGTTGGGTAACGCACTTTGGAAATCCGCGAGTTCAGATGAAGTATTTCCAACAGCTTTCACCTCTAATTATAAGGAGTTGAGGGTCATGAGCTGGGTGAAACTTGAAGCAAACTTCTGATAAGGGAAGGAAATCTGCTTCTGTGGAATGTTAAGGGCCGGGATACTCAGACTGTTGAGCAATATTTGCATTATCACTGTGGTGGCTGGACTTAGCAGCTGTGACCCTAACTCACACTGAAAAGGGAGGTTGAAAATGGAGAAATAAACAAAAAAAAAAATAGGTTTATGAGCAAAGTAGGATAATCAGCTAGATATGGCTGGTACTGCAGGAGACCCCTGGGAGATAGATGGCAGTGCAATTGTTAAACCCTTCCCAACCAGGGTTCGGCTCCCAGGGGATGGTGATGATGAGAGTGGTAGTAGTGGTACAGGGTAGCAGAGAAATGAACGACAGGAAACAGTCTTTTGCTTTACCATTCACAGTAGTTCTTGAACAGTGTCCAGGGTAATACAGCTATGAACAGCAGGAAACAGTATTTTGCTTTACCATTCACTGTAGTTCTTGAACAGTGTCCAGGGTAATACAGCTACCACCAGGCAAGAGGCCTGGCCAGTCTGATGAAAACTGTAATTCATCTGCTGGGTGATAAATATGGCATTCCTGCTGACTTTGGCAGTTCATAGGCTTCTTGGTGCCAGATGCTCTCCAGTACTCCCTCTTAGTTGCTGTGGGTTACCTCCTGCCAGGCTGGTAGTGTAGACACTGTAGTTAGCTGAGCCTTTCAGCAATTCTCTGACCTTCTGTATTACAGGTACCCTAGAAAGTTCTAGTTAAATGGCTGGAGATCATAGAACCCACCCAGCCTCCTGTTTCTGTCAACAGGCCCTGTAAGCCTGAGTTGCCAATGGACTGATACCCTGCTTTGCAGCTGGTTCATTCAGAGCAGCTTCCCAACTCTCTCTTCACTGAATCTTCTCCTTCACCTTACTCCATCTTACTAAACACTAAGGTCTAACCCTTCCTCCTCACCAGTGAGTGATTTACATGCCCAAATAAGGCATCCAGTGCTCAGTCTCCTAATAAGGGTTCAAACGATGTTTGAATGCTTCAGACTTCCAGCAGAGGAAGCTCTAATTATCATCAGACATAGCATTACAATTGACATAGAAGAAATACCATTTGTGGCAGCAAGGCCGCAGGGGCGCCACACTTTCTTATGCCAAAAGCATTCCTTATCTGTAATAATCTCAATGTTAAAAATTATTGACTCAACATCGAGTACTTGCTGTCAGAGGAGCGGTCACTAAATACTTATATTCAAGAGACAAACATATGGGACCTGCCCCAGATCAATTTCACTGTGTTTATGAAGAATACCAAGCTTCCTCTCCTTTGCTTGCTTAACTTTCCACTTCAGATTTATGTTCTACCAGTGGTTAGGTACTTCAGATTTATGTACATCCAACCACCTCTGACATTTCTTCAGAGAGCCTTGGCCATGATCAAGTGCTAGATTGTAGTGTGGTCACTGTAAGCCCATGCCAGATCTGTAAAATAGAATTCTTTGTGTTAATTAAAACAGTTTTTCAGCCTGGATCTTCCTGATCTATTCTTATTTTTGCAAGAGGGTTTTAATAAGTCGCTGAAATATAAAATCCTGAAGGTTCATTGAACAGTCCTAAATGCACTCCTAAAATGTTATTTCTCAGCTCATTATTTTGTAATTAGTTCTTAGTAGGGATGGCCGAACATTCCCCAAACATGTTTGCCAATTTCAAATTCAGCTAGAACACGGCTGATTCGGCTCGGTGATCGGAGACCCAAACACTTTCCCCAAAAGTCGGTGAATGTGGATTTGTTCGGGAATAAGTTCATAATTTAAAATGTTCCTAAAGCCTCGCTTGCTTATTTCGGGCCAAAACACTTGCCGGAAGATCGGATGGTTGTGGACTACACCTAACGTACGGTTTGAGTGTTCCCAGCCATCATATCTACTGGCTTGTGTTAACCTGTACAATTTTTGGGAGTTTTTTTTTTTTTTTTTTTTAAGCTTAAGTAAGTTTTCAGGTGTTTTGACACCTGCTTTTGGAAACAGTGCCAGATGTGGCAGCAGCTGTGAAGTCCAGGAATCTTGCAATGTCCTTAAAACATCCATTTAAGAAAGCTTCATATTTTTAAGGGAATTTTATTTTGAATATTTATTTAATTATTATTTTTTTTAATTATTATTATTATTTTTTTTTTTTTTTTTTTTTGGAGTGCAAACTTTTATTATTGCAGATAAAAAGTAGCAAAAGATCTCCAGCGACCAAAGGAGAGGAGGAACGGTAAAACTGGAAGCTTTATTAGTCTTTATATTAAGAGCAGAGACAAGCAGACAGTGGTAACCCCAGTGCGGAGATGAACTCCCACGTGTTTCGATTTATGCAGTCTTAGTCATGGACTTAGTCATTAGTCTTCATTCAATTTCAATACAAATGGTAGAATATGAAAGCTACTTGAGTTTCTTCATATGGGTATACCATTGGCCTGTCTTCCAAAAGCACCTTCTATTGATTATTTCAAGGTACACTTTACATGCAGAATATCTCCTTTAACTGTGAAATTTGATCATTTATTTTATCATATTTCCTTAATTCTGACAAGAAGGAACATGTCAGCATAGTCTCTTTTGAACCATTGGCCATGCACCACAGTCTACACATCTCATCTTTGGGCTTAGGTTGTGGCTTCATTGTGCCATCTAAAACTGCTGTAATTTGTCCCCACCTTTTATGTTGCTGCAATAATTCTTATTATACAATGATGAAATAGAATTAATTGTACTTGCCAAATATGTACCTTTAACTTTTTGTTTTTTGACTATTGACGAGTAATATAGCGACAAATCCTAGTAACAGCTATATATAAGCATTCAAGTCACATAACCCTGTACTGTAAAGAGTTTACATTATTGATGTCAGGATATACAGGTGATACAAAATTCATGGCACTAAAGGAATAAATTACATGGTTGTGTTGTAGGTGTCAACAAACTCTGCCATCAACCCAGAAGTGTGTTTCTCTGTGTTAGTAAAGAGCTTATAAATTTATGATAACTGTGAAGACTCTGGGTTCATTTATAGAAATCAAGGTCTTCCTATTACTAATCAGATATCTGTTCATCCACATACCATCCCCCGCCTCACCTCTTTAAAAAAGATATACAAGGATTGTCTGCAGCTCTGAATACCTATTTCTAAAACCATATAATCAGTAGAATCAACTTTGAATAATGCCCTTGTCTGAGTTTAAAGGTTATTTCCATGATACATATTGATGGTATATAGTTTACATTTGACCTAGCCTGGGAAGAAATGTCAGTGGCATCAATTGGACACTGGTGGAGCTGATTCACTTCAGGGGCATTTACACAGCAAGATAATGGACATTATTAAAATTGCTCATTCAACAATTATCAAGGTGTGTAAACAGGCTGCAAATCACCCAGTGAATAGGCAAAATGCTTGTTCATCAGGTAAAATAAACTTTAGCGCAGTGTAAATGATCATCATTCTTGGCCGTGCATCATCATGTATAATTAGGGCCCACACAGTAGAGAACCATGGCAGCCTATGTCCACTGAGTGATCAAAACTCAATCATTTGTTTTGGTTTGCTTGTGTGAACAGGAAATCAAAGAACCGCCTATTGGTGAAAGTTCACGATCAGTGGTTGTGTTATCCCACCAGTCAGTCCATGAAAACAGACCTTAAGCTACATGCCCTACAATTCTAGCTTAATTTTCCCAAAAACTGTCTTACATACCTTCCACCACATTTATTATGTGTCTGAAACATGTTTTTTGACACACTAGTGGCACAGACCATTGGAGATGGGAATGTTTTGTTGGTAAGTAGGTCAAAATTGCTTTAAAATTTGTGGTACCTCAAAATGAACCAAAGTAAATGATCTATTTGATAGTGTAAAATTAGATCAGATAGTATAAGGTGTATTAAATTTATCATACAGCATGATTGTTTTGATAAATTTGGCATAGTTTAAGACTGTCTGGTTTAAACCCCACACACATATTAAAAGAATGCTGGCCGCATGTGTCAATATTGATGGGTTCGACTAACACTACATGAGTATAGAGGGGCTGACCAACTAATTTGTGAGAAGGCTAGCAATCGGTTATGTCCAATTTTGGACTATCAATCACTTTGTTGTCCCGGATATAAACCACCAGCAGACATGTCTGTTGATAACTTTCTCGTAGAGAAGATAAGGGCTTGGCCAAATAAGCACACCTGTGTATGGGAGAGATGGTTAAGATCTTGTTCAGCCAACATCTAGATAATGTGTATGGAAGTCATAGGTTTACTCTCTCTAAAAGTTAGACAGTTCCACTAAATCAGCCCCTGTTTCTAAGCATTTAGTTCAAACAGGAATGGTGTCCACGGTCCGCGCTGCTGCTTCAAAAAATGCACTTGGAAGACATTGCTTACTTCATCTCCTTTATTCCTCCACACAAACCAACGCATTTTGGTGCACACCTCGCACCTTCCTCAGGGGACATCCTGTATGTATGCACCCTGAGAAAGGTGTGAGATGTGCACCGAAACGCGTTGGTTTGTTATCACAACCTAATCAGGTGAGCAAGCCACATCTCAGTTACCGTCTAGTTGTGTCATTAGTGATAAGGCACAATCTGCACCTCTTTGTGTCTCCTTCATTTTATTATAGATTGTATCTAAGCATTGGCTGGATGTAACTGTGTCCCATAAGGTTTCCTAAAAGGATGTCATTATTTGCATCTCAAAAATTATACTATATACTGTATACCTCTTGATAACATCAAAATAGCAATGGTTTCCATTTATTTGTGTCCTTAGCTAAGTTCATAGTGGATGTTATTAAACTTCAAGTAATTGTGTATGGTTCAAGCCTTTGAGCAGAAGGGAGACATACTCTGAGAGTGCCCCACTATAGAAAGCTGAGTGTTGAGTGTGCGAGACTGATCTTGAAATTTGGAAAACCCCAGAAAGATCACTTAAGATAGGGAAGCTATAGAAGCTAAAGATTATTAATGTTCCAAAGAATTATAGACAGCTATAGGCTGAAAAATGGTTGTCAATTGTTTGTTCATTAGCAATCTCTCATGTATAATCAGTACACAGATGTGCTCGCTGTCATATGCTCATATGTTCTCAATGAAATAGCTGTCTAAGACTCCTTTGGAGGGCGCTATATAGCTATATAGATTGTTCAGTAGAACATCAAACAAACTCACCAATGAATCTTACTTGTTAATTCATTCTTCTATGTACAATGAAATATATAGGTTGTAGAAACCAAACAGTCCAATTTTTTAAAAAATAAAACCCTATTGCAAATTGTTGTACAGACAGACACCTTTTGTAGATGTGTTTTTATCACTTGAGAACAAGGGTAGTTAAAGCCTAGTAAATAACAGGTGCTGCCAACCTGTAGACAGTGTGTATGGTGCCACAGAGAAATCCTCCATTTTGTCTGATTAGTGGTTTGATGGTCAATAATCTTCTAGTTTTCATTCTATTCCTTTTGTTGTATTAAGAAAATTCTAAATACTGTAAACTTTAAGTAAGATACTGGGTGGAACGAATTCCCTTGTGTCTTTTGTGATTAACCAGTCTACAGCAGGTGTTGACAATACAATTACCAAATCTACCATAGATTCAGATGGCCTGAGTGATGTCTTTCTATGATGGCAAGAATGCCCACAACCCAACAGTTACAGTAAACATTTTATTGTCCGTATTGACTGATGTGTCTTCTTTTGTGGCGGTACCTCTTATACTCAATAAACTTTGTCCTTGCACTACCAACCAAACTTTGTTTTGTTTTTTTTTTTGTGCCTATTTTCCCATTGCCTGCTATTGTGTCTTTTACACTGTAAAGAACTCAACCATCCTGTGAGCAAAATTCCATAATTCTATATTCTCTACATATATTTCATAAATGGATACAATTGATAAAACCTATTAGATAATGATGTAAAATAGGTAGATTTGCCCATTTTTATTTCTATACACATCTTACTAAAGAAAGAAAATAGATGTATCTGTATTCAGAGCTGAACATGTCAATGGGTGTGAAAAAAAGATTTTGTATTCTTTAATGGGGAGAAACGTACGTGGATTATTTGGATCATTTGTTGAACCCCAAATTTCCATAGGAAATTCTGTCAATGGAACATGCTCTTCGAGACACTGTGGAACCTAAGTGAGATGCTGTAATGTGTAACCCTTCATCATACTGCACACTGCAATAAATATTCCAGGAAGTGTGTAGGTCTTACAACCAACTTCTACCTGTTGTCTCAAATGTGCAGTAACTTGAATGCCATATGCTTTATCCAGCTGCCTGAAGAAGACATCATTCATTAACTTGCACAATGATTGACTCTTACAATCAAAGCCCCCCAGAAGATCCGACTCGGCCAAAGTCATCTTCATCCATCATGAAAATCTCCCTATGGATTTTTATTATGTCTGTGTTAGCACAGATTGTTGGGATCTGTATTTTTGGTGTATACTTCTTCATGAAAGTAGATAAGGTAAGTTATGAAATTCACATTCAGCCATTTTATTGGCTACACTAAAGTAGATTTATTAATCAATCTGATAACATGAACCTGCTGAGAACTTAGAAGTCTTATTTATTTAAGAAACTTTGTGAGTTGATTATAAATTATTGGTTCAGCAAAAAACGAGATGCAGAAATGTATATTTCACCAATAGTAAAAGTAGAAGTGACATTCATTAGTGGATATTCTACAGCTCGAATTCTTCTCTATTTACATTAAAATATCTAGTTTATCTTGTTAAAAAAATCCTATATATGTTTTCACTAGCAAAGCCTAACTTCTCTCCAAATACTAAAATGTGACTGCAATTCACAAAATATTATTTTCCTCACTTTTGCCATAATCATGGATGTCCAAAAAGCTGACTTATAAATTTTATATGGATTTCTTACTCTTGTGGTCACCACTGATTGGGAATAAACAAAAAAATTCACACTGCAAAGCTTCATTTTTGCTACTTAATGAAAGAAAATTCCCATTGTGAAGAACCTTCCAAGAAAAGCCCATATCTTATCTTCCTGGACCTCTGGGAATGTGAAATGGAATCTCAGAATTCCAGGAAAGAGTTAAGCTTTCACCATAATTAGATTTGCCAATATTACATTACATTTAACCTAAGTGAACACACCGTACATTTGCTGAATGCTATTATAAAAAAATATACCAATTAGGAGGAAACTCTTATATCTTTACCTTTTGCTTTAGAGGACAATTATAGGACACAGAATGGTGTTTAACAAAACTGCTTAATCTAATTTACTGTTCAAGAGAAAAACCTTATTATCAGTTTAATAGCAAGTTAATTAAATAATGTGACATCTAATTTTCCAGAATGCAGTTCAATGACAATTAGATTTAGGAGAATTTAGAAATGTTTACAATGATATATTCAATTTCGAAATATGTTTAAATAATTAAAAACTATCTGAAGCCTAATTCTATCTATCTATCTATCTATCTATCTATCTATCTATCTATCTATCTATCTATCTATTTTATTCAAATAGATAGATAGATAGATAGATAGATAGATAGATAGATAGATAGATAGATAGATAGATTCTTGAAAAAAAAAGAGGCAGCACTTCCTTCAATTTCAGTTATGTGGACTTTATTCCCAGGGACCACGACATTTCGACCCTTATGTCTTTCTCAGACAGTGTACACTGCCTGAGAAAGACCTAAGGGTTGAAATATCGTGATCCCTGGGAATAAAGTCCACATAACTGAAATTGAAGGAAGTGCTGCCTCTATTTTTTTCAAGATTCTAGGATACCGGTTGTGGTAGGGGGGCTTAGCACCCAACAAGTAACAGTTGTGCTGTTTTGTTTTTTTTATTAGATAGATAGATAGATCGATAGATAGATAACTTGCTTGATGAAGGCTAGTCAGGTCGAAACGTTGTGCCACACGGACTAATAAAAGTCTACTTTTTTCTTTATTTTGAGTGCTGTCTGATTACTTTCTAGATAGATACATACTGAGCAACATTAGCATCACAGAACGCCAACTCAACTTTGCTCTTTATAATGGCGGAATGAAAGATTTTTAGCCTCATAAATCACCCTAACCATGAAACACTTAAGTAGAGTTAACACATCAAGTTTCACATCTTTTTATTTTAGTTACAAGACTTGGATGTATACTTTAAAGAGTAACTCAATCTTTATACAGTTTTTTAATATTTGAGCACCCTTCTAATTTCTAGCACATCAATACTGGCCCAAATCCTGAACCCCACCGATTGTTAAAAAGACATTGCTTTCTATTGAATCCGCACCATGCTTTATCTGCAAACACACTTTTAGATGGAGGGAGTTAGACCCACACCCATCTACTTGAAAGATAACAGTTTCAAAAATGAAAAAATCCGATTAAAAATGTTCAGTTCCTCTTTCAAGAGCTCTACACCAAACTAAGAGGGCATTTACCTTCTTTAGCAATCATGGTTATGCAAACTCTCCAGTGTTTCTTAGCCAATAATAATCCACTTTGTATCTAAAGACAATCAATTTTTTGACTATTTGTCAAAAATGTATAACATGATGGCCATACGTTAACCAAAATAGTTAATAGTATGAACAGCTAATCAAAGACCAATAAGATTTTATAAAAGCTACATGCTGATTCTGACGTACTTCATAGTTCTAAATGACAAGGCTGACAAAATTGGCCAGGTAGAAACATTCTGTACTATAACTACAGACACAAACTAGTACATTAAATGTGGTACATGTAAATAACTATCACCAAGTAGTACCAAATAGGGGTTTCCAAAAGTTGCATTTCTATATATAATAATATAGCAATAATCATAATACCTTTTTTCTCACTACATATTTTATTTTCTGATTTATGCATCACAGAAGTAAAGACACAAAAATAATGTTTTTATTCATGTCTCAACAAAGATTCAAGAAGTAATGGACCTCAACGAAGATTACTTATTTCTACGGAGAATACAGAAATGTATGAAAGGGAGGAAACGTTGACTCTTCTTTACTGAGCTGCAAAGAGGTTTTAGAAAGATGCCGTAATCTAATCTCACAGGTACGCCGTGTTGGTGTGAGTGTAGTTGCGTGGTGTGCACAATGAGCCTTATGTGGTTTTGTCTTTTATTTTTTTTTGTTTTCATTTTGAAAATAGAATAAAACCCTAGCTTAGCTCTCTGCTGGAAAAAAGTTACCATATTTAAAAGTGAAGTAGACTTTTCTGTGTCTTTATTAATAGGTAGCATTTAATGTGAGTTTGAAAATGTCATTGTGTAGGCTCAATCATTTATGAAAAAACTACACATTGAGTCAGTTAGATTGCAGTCATTTATACATAGTGGTGTCCTAAATATTGGCTAAAGAAAAGCTATTCTTATTTGAATTAGCTAAAGCTAGTCTATGATCTGGTGTTAAATACCTTTATATGAATTACCATCTTATGGGTCATAATATTGCACAAAAACTCTTTTTTTTAATCAGTTGTCACGTCGGAAACTATAATAAATTAGGAAAACCCATCATAATTCCCCCAATTCAACCATGAATTATTGATTCTGGAGATAATTTTCCAAGAGGCTTTGCAATAGTTTAAGAAATAATTTGTTTGGTGTTAACCAATTGTCTAGAATTATTATTATTATTATTATTTATTTATATAGCGCCATTAGGTTCCATGGCGCTTTACATGAGGATGAGGGAGACAAGAACAAGTACACTAAATCTAGGCGATCGGGACGTACAGGTACAGGAGGGGCAGGGACCCTGTCCACGAGGACTCACAGTCTAAGAGGAATAATACATATTGTAAATGGATTCCTGGTTATTCATTATTAGTTCAGAGATTTTATCTTCGCAAACAATTTTATTTTTAAGTTATAATACTGTCAAAATAGTTTTCTGATTATTTTCAGAATATAATTTTATAACCTCAGTGGTTCAATTTTTCCAAATCCTTACATAATAATAATAATAATAATAATTTTATTTATAAAGCGCCAACATATTCCGCAGCGCTTTACAGTTCAGAGGGGGTATTACGGTACATAGGTATTGAGATTAATACTGTCTGATTTTACTCACCAGTAGAGGCAGAGCATAAGAGTATAATGCATATTGTATATACGTAAAGCTCAATATTAATGCAATATATGGTAATATGTTAGAGTTAGAATGTTATCTTTGAATTATTTGTTTTTGGTTCCCCGGTACAGTGTTTGATTTGCCAGCCTGGTGTGATGTTGTATTTGTGGTTTGCTGTGCAAAGGTGACGTCTTGCCAGCCTGGCTAATTGAAAGTCAAACCTGGGATCCGGTAAAGTTAGGAAAAGCTTACAGGTCTCACTGGACTCGTCTCTAGTTTTGTGCACATATAAAGTGTGGTCTTCTTATCAAAATGGGCAACACGGTGGCTCAGTGGTTAGCACTGTTGCTTTGCAGTGAAGAGGTTCTTCTGGGTTAAAATCTACCAAGGAATACATCTACAAGGAGTTTGTATGTTCTCCCCGTGTTTGCGTGGGTTTCCTCTGGTTTCCTCCCACACTCTGGAGCCATACTGATAGGGAATTCAGATTGTGAGCCCCAATGGGAACAGAGATAATTATTAAAAAGCACTGATGAATATGATGGCGCTATATAAGTAATTCTTAATAAATAAATTAACAGGTAACCACCACTGAACGGCATACATCTTGCCAGTTGACATTTCATAAATGTACCTTAGGAGCAGCCAACATCTTTTGGCACTTTAGAGTTTCATGTCAAAAGTAGTTTTAAACTCTTTTTTATTGTTTTATTTGACAACTAGCTGTGAGCCCGATTCTAAAAAATCGGGTAGTCTAGAATCCATATATAGTTTATTTACTAATATTTAGGGGAGTGCGGTGAAATTAATTGTGTGCATACAGGTGGCTCAGTGGGTAGCACAGTATACGGTGGCTCAGTGGTTAGCATTGCGCGGTGGTTTAGTGGTTAGCAAAGTATGGTCACTCAGTGTTTAGCAGTGTACGGTGGCTCAGTGGTTAGCGCTGTATACGGTGGGTTAGTAGTTAGCAGGGAGTATGGTGGGTCAGTGGTTAGCAGAGTATACGATGGCTCAGTGGTTAGCACTGCGCGGTGGCTCAGTGGTTAGCACTGCGCGGTGGCTCAGTGGTTAGCACTGCGCGGTGGCTCAGTGGTTAGCACTGCGCGGTGGCTCAGTGGTTAGCACTGCGCGGTGGCTCAGTGGTTAGCACTGCGTGGTTGGTGAGTGGTTAGCAGTGTGCGGTGGCTCAGTGGTTAGCAGTGTGCGGTGGCTCAGTGGTTAGCACTGCGCGGTGGCTCAGTGGTTAGCAGTGAGTGCGGTGGGCCGAGTGGTCAGCGCAGTGCGGCGGGCAGAGTGGTCAGCGCAGTGCAGCGGGCAGAGTGGTTAGCGCAGTGCAGAGGGCAGAGTGGTCAGCAGAGGACAGAGGCACTCTGCCTGTCATACTTACCAGCGGGTCATCGTCTTCCCCGCCACGGCATTTTCACTCCGCCGTCCCCAGCATCTTGGCTCCACTCATGCAGAGCATTGCTCCTGTGCAGTCTCCTCCTCTCTGCAGAGCATTGCTCCTTGGCAGCCTCCTCCTCTCTGCAGAGCATTGCTCCTGTGCAGCCTCCTCCTCTCTGCAGAGCATTGCTCCTGTGCAGCCTCCTCCTCTCTGCAGAGCATTGCTCCAGTGCAGCCTCCTCCTCTCTGCAGAGCATTGCTCCAGTGCAGCCACCTCTGTGCAGAGCATTGCTCCTGTGCAGCCTCCTCTCTGCAGAGCATTGCTCCTGTGCAGCCTCCTCACTGTAGAGCATTGCTCCTGTGCAGCCTCCTCACTGTAGAGCATTGCTCCTGTGCAGCCTCCTCTCTGCAGAGCATTGCTCCTGTGCAGCCTCCTCTCTGCAGAGCATTGCTCCTGTGCAGCCTCCTCTCTGCAGAGCATTGCTCCTGTGCAGCCTCCTCTCTGCAGAGCATTGCTCCTGTGCAGCCTCCTCCTCTCTGCAGAGCATTGCTCCTGTGCAGCCTCCTCCTCTCTGCAGAGCATTGCTCCTGTGCAGCCTCCTCCTCTCTGCAGAGCATTGATCCTGTGCAGCCTCCTCCTCTCTGCAGAGCATTGATCCTGTGCAGCCTCCCCTCATGCAGAGCAATGCTCCTGTGCAGCCACCTCTGTGCAGAGCATTGCTCCTGTGCAGCCACCTCTGTGCAGAACATTGCTCCTGTGCAGCCTCCTCTCTGCAGAGCATTGCTCCTGTGCAGCCTCCTCTCTGTAGAGCATTGCTCCTGTGCAGCCTCCTATCTGTAGAGCATTGCTCCTGTGCAGCCTCCTATCTGCAGAGCATTGCTCCTGTGCAGCCTCCTCTCTGCAGAGCATTGCTCCTGTGCAGCCTCCTCTCTGCAGAGCATTGCTCCTGTGCAGCCTCCTCTCTGCAGGGCATTGCTCCTGTGCAGCCTCCTCTCTGCAGAGCAATGCTCCTGTGCAGCCTCCTCTCTGCAGAGCATTGCTCCTGTGCAGCCTCTTCCTCTCTGCAGAGCATTGCTCCTGTGCAGCCTCCTCCTCTCTGCAGAGCATTGCTCCTGTGCAGCCTCCTCCTCTCTGCAGAGCATTGCTCCTGTGCAGCCTCCCCTCATGCAGAGCAATGCTCCTGTGCAGCCACCTCTGTGCAGAGCATTGCTCCTGTGCAGCCTTCTCTCTGCAGAGCATTGCTCCTGTGCAGCCTCCTCTCTGCAGAGCATTGCTCCTGTGCAGCCTCCTCTCTGCAGAGCATTTCTCCTGTGCAGCTTCCTCCTCTCTGCAGAGCATTGCTCCTGTGCAGCCTCCTCCTCTCTGCAGAGCATTGCTCCTGTGCAGCCTCCTCCTCTCTGCAGAGCATTGCTCCTGTGCAGCAGCCTCCTCTCTGCAGAGCATTGCTCCTGTGCAGCCTCCTTACTGTAGAGCAGTGCTCCTGTGCAGCCTCCTCTCTGCAGAGCATTGCTCCTGTGCAGCCTCCTCTCTGCAGAGCATTGCTCCTGTGCAGCCTCTTCTCTGCAGAGCATTGCTCCTGTGCAGCCCCCTCCTCTCTGCAGAGCATTGCTCCTGTGCAGCCCCCTCCTGTCTGCAGAGCATTGCTCCTGTGCAGCCTCCTCTCTGCAGAGCATTGCTCCTGTGCAGCCTCCTCTCTGCAGAGCATTGCTCCTGTGCAGCCTCTTCTCTGCAGAGCATTGCTCCTGTGCAGCCTCCTCCTCTCTGCAGAGCATTGCTCCTGTGCAGCCCCCTCCTGTCTGCAGAGCATTGCTCCTGTGCAGCCTCCTCTCTGCAGAGCATTGCTCCTGTGCAGCCTCCTCTCTGCAGAGCATTGCTCCTGTGCAGCCTCTTCTCTGCAGAGCATTGCTCCTGTGCAGCCTCCTCCTCTCTGCAGAGCATTGCTCCTGTGCAGCCCCCTCCTGTCTGCAGAGCATTGCTCCTGTGCAGCCTCCTCCTCTCTGCAGAGCATTGCTCCTGTGCAGCCCCCTCCTGTCTGCAGAGCATTGCTCCTGTGCAGCCTCCTCTCACCTGTATCCTGGAGATCAGCTCTTGGGGGCTCAGTCCGGGGTCCTCTGTCACCTCTATGTTCCCTTGTGATCGCAGGATGTCAGAGGCAGAGAATCACTGATGAGGACATGTCTGATGTGAGACAGCGGCATGATGTCTCCTGTGCTGACACTGCAGCAATTAAAGTGCCTGTGATGATGTCACAGCCATGTGATATAGCCCCGCCCATACCAGCGACATCATCTCAGGTCCTGCAAGCCGTGGGGGGGAGGAGAGAGAGAGAGAGACTCAGCAGGGACTCGCAAAGGCATTGCGAGTTAGGGTTTGAGAGGCAGCCACAGACACGACGACGGAAACAGTGCCGAATATGACGGAAGTGCCTTAAGGTAATTACCGTATATACTCGTGTATAAGCCGACCCGTGTATAAGCCGACCCCCTACTTTTGCCCCCAAAACCTGGGAAAATCTATTGACTCGCGTATAAGCCGAGGGTGGACCCCAGCACAGGTATACAGCCCCCAGCAGTGGTATACAGGCCCCAGCAGTATGATATACAGCAGCCCCCAGTGGTATATACAGCAGCCCCAGTGGTATTGCAGCCCCTATATACAGCAGCCCCAGTGGTATTGCAGCCCCAGTGGTGTATACAGCAGCCCCTATATACAGCAGCCCAGTGGTATTGCAGCCCCAGTGGTATTGCAGCCCCTATATACAGCAGCCCCAGTGGTATTGCAGCCTCAGTGGTATTGCAGCCCCTATATACAGCAGCCCCAGTGGTATTGCAGCCCCAGTGGTATTGCAGCCCCTGTATACAGCAGCCCCAGTGGTATTGCAGCCCCAGTGGTGTATACAGCAGCCCCTACATACAGCAGCCCCAGTGGTATTGCAGCCCAAGTGGTATTGCAGCCCCTATATACAGCAGCCCCAGTGCGGTATACAGCAGCCCCAGAGGGGTATACAGCAGCCCCAGAGGGGTATATAGCAGCCCCAGAGGGGTATACAGCAGCCCCAGAGCTGTATACAGCAGCCAGAGGGTTACAGCAGCCCAGAGGGGTATACAGCAGCCCCAGAGGGTATATAGCAGCCCCAGAGGGGTATACAGCAGCCCCAGAGGGGTATACAGCAGTCCCAGAGGGGTATACAGCAGTCCCAGAGGGGTATACAGCAGCCCCAGAGGGGTATACAGCAGCCCCAGAGGGGTATATAGCAGCCCCAGAGGGGTATATAGCAGCCCCAGAGGGGTATATAGCAGCCCCAGAGGGGTATACAGCAGCCCCAGAGGGGTATACAGCAGCCCCAGAGGGGTATATAGCAGCCCCAGAGCTGTATACAGCAGCCCCAGAGGGGTATACAGCAGCCCCAGAGGGTATACAGCAGCCCCAGAGGGGTATACAGCAGCCCCAGAGGGGTATACAGCAGCCCCAGGGTATAGCAGCCCAGAGGGTATACAGCAGCCCCAGAGGGGTATACAGCAGCCCCAGAGGGGTATACAGCAGCCCCAGAGGGGTATATAGCAGCCCCAGAGCTGTATACAGCAGCCCCAGAGGGGTATACAGCAGCCCCAGAGGGGTATACAGCAGCCCCAGAGGGGTATATAGCAGCCCCAGAGGGTATACAGCAGCCCCAGAGGGGTATACAGCAGCCCCAGAGGGGTATACAGCAGCCCCAGAGGGGTATATAGCAGCCCCAGAGCTGTATACAGCAGCCCCAGAGGGGTATACAGCAGCCCCAGAGGGGTATACAGCAGCCCCAGAGGGTATAAGCAGCCCCAGAGGGTATACAGCAGCCCCAGAGGGGTATACAGCAGCCCCAGAGGGGTATACAGCAGCCCCAGAGGGGTATACAGCAGCCCCAGAGCTGGTATACAGCAGCCCCAGAGTGGTATACAGCAGCCCCAGAGGGTATACAGCAGCCCCAGAGGGGTATATAGCAGCCCCAGAGGGTATATCAGCAGCCCCAGAGGGGTATACAGCAGCCCCAGAGGGGTATATAGCAGCCCCAGAGGGGTATACAGCAGCCCCAGAGGGGTATATAGCAGCCCCAGAGGGGTATACAGCAGCCCCAGAGGGGTATTTAGCAGCCCCAGAGGGGTATACAGCAGCCCCCGCTGTATACAGCAGCCCCCGCTGTATACAGCGGTACCCGGCTGTATACAGCCCTCCCCCCTGGTATACCGGGCCCCCCCTGTGGCAACCTGTAAAGGAAGCGATGATTATACTTATCGGGTCGCTGTCGCCGACGCCGCCGCTCTGTCACCGTCCGTCACCGCGCTCCTTCCCGTCTTCATGCTTCCTTCACGGGCGCACAGAAAATGACGTCATTTCCTGTGCGACGGTGAAGGAAGCATGAAGACCAGGAGGAGCGCGGTGACGGACGGTGACAGAGCGTCGGCGTCGGCGACAGCGACCCGATAAGTATAATCATCGCTTCCTTTACAGGTTGCCACAGGGGGGGCCCGGTATACCACGGGGGGGGGGCTGTATACAGCCGGGTATATTTTTTTTTTTTTTATGATTACCGTATATACTCGTGTATAAGCCGAGGGGGGACTTTTCAGCACATTTTTTGTGCTGAAAAACTCGGCTTATACACGAGTATATACGGTATATATTAGATCCTCTTTTTGGGACTATGTTTGCTTTCAGTTAGTCAAGTCTAATAGCTTGTAAATACAGCTGCAATAAAACTTTGCACTCTAATAAAACTGTACAAATTGCAGTGTTTAACAGAAGTGCTTGCAAACCATAAGTAAAGAAGACGCTTCAGACCTTCATACTGAGAATTGCCCCAGATTGGAAGGAAAAGGATGTAGCGCTATAATGTACTGTCCACCAGTAGCTGAAATGTGCTCTCTACTAAATTCCTCTATTAAACACCACAATATGTGTAGTTTCATTTGAATGCCAAGTTTTATTGAAGCTGTATTACAGATTTGGATCCTACTTGTGTACTACCTATTCAGAAGTGCCACAATTATTCTACAATAGCTTGTAAGTGTCTTAGTTTGTTCACAGTAATATATATGTATTTTGTACGTCAATTCTGTTCACATATCCAGAACCATGAAATTAGTGGTAATTGAAAAATAAATAATCTATTATATAATCACGAATGGATTTTTGCCCCTTTTGAGTCCGCTCACGCTGCGAGTCAATGTCGTCATGTGGATACGACCGAAGCATTGGCCGCGCAGCGGCCATTGCGAGCAGTTCTAAGGCGACTCGCCTTAGCAGCGCGAAGCATTGGCCGCGAAGCGGCCATTGCGAGTCAGAGACTCGCTCTGCTAGAATCCCGAAGCATCTGCATCGGGCACCCAGCTAGTAATAACTATAATTAAATATGCTGAAAGGGAGCCTGTCACATTGTACGTGTGGCGCCCCTCTGGCGGGATGCCACAGGAAGGTACTGCACCCCATACAGAGGGTGTAGTCCCTCCGTAGTCGTGGATAAGAAGGAAAATACAGAGTCTGCACCCAAAACACGCTCAGAGGACACCTTAGCACAGGGGACTGATATTCAGTGAGTCCCAGGGGGTGGAGCCTAGAAGAGCAGGAAGACGTGAGTGACAGTTACAGACAGAAGTCAGTCAGACGGTGACAGAAGAGCAGCAGAGACGGATGCAGGGGACCCTGCGGTCGTGACAGGATGGCATCTCTAAGAAAAGTGGTGACCCAGACAACAAAGGGGGACACTCCAGGACTGGTTGGAGAGTTCAGGTCAACACCGGTAAACCGGAACCGAGACAGTTAGTTAACGGTTTATCCCAAACCGCAGACCGGCAGGCTGTGGGCCTAAAGTAGGAGCCACAGCACCACAAGGCTAAATCCCACCTCTGTCCCAAAGTGGGTGCAAGACACTAACAAGGGAAAGTACTAAATACCGGTGGTGGGAGGATTGTCTTCACATCGCTCCTGTCCATACCGGAAAGGAGTCAAAAGTACCTTTTAGTAACAGACCTGGGGACCAGCGATCGGGCTCTTTAGTGTGGGTAACAAGAGAACTAAAGCAAAACACAGACCAAGAAAGTTATTGTAGAAACACCTTTGACAGACTCTGGAAAAGTCTCCAAAATCTACAGCTACAACCCCCGGTGAATCCGACTGTACCGTGTACACATATCATCTGGTTCCAGTAAAGAACTGTTTGAGCTAATTTTGGTCTCTGGCATCAATTATTCGTCGCCCGGGAGGCTCCTGCAGCATCATAGGAGCCAAGAACTAAGACTCCTCTCATCCACCCCGCTGCCCTGAGGTAAAAGCTGCTTCACCAACACCTCAGCGGCCAGCTGCAGCGCTGGTAACCACATTACCAGGTACCATAGGTGGCATCACGTTCCCCTATCCCAAAGTTCCCCCTTCATCATCACCCCCATCAGCCAATTGAGTGCCCAGGTCACAGAACCGGGTGCCCCCACCGAAGCCACTGTCTCGGTATCCGAGTAACCCCTTCCATGCCGGCGCAACTCATACGTGCAGTCTGGTCCATGGATACCATGGTAAAGAAGAAAAAGTTGAGCACAATGATATAAAGGTTTAATGGAAAAGATTCTGCTTAAGTGCGCAGTCACACAGACTGTTCACACTGCAATCCTCAGACTGGCCGATGGCTCTCCGGACCCAAGCGTGACAGCTGCATAGAAATACATACAGTTATACTCAGGTCAGGAGAGCCAATGTTCTGTCTGAGCATTGCGATGTGATCCTTGGATGAGTTATATGGCCATGTGACTGCATTCTATCTTGTATTATATGTATTGAAATTCCTGGTGTCTGTATTTATACTAGTCCAGTGGGTGGTCCTACTAGTGATTGCCCACTACGGTATCTTACCATGCAAGGTCATACAGAAAGACTGTTATTCACTGAGTATGACTGCCTACTGGACTCGTATGCAGCCAAACACCAGGGATTTTAATGAATAAAATGTTAGAAAATAAAAAATAACACTATGGAACAGGGTGCCACAAGAGGCGGTTTAATCTCCTTTAATGGAAGTCTACAAATCTCTCAAGGGCTGTCACACGTTGGGGGTTCAGCTTTATTCTCATTTGCACAAGGAAAGACTAGAAGCCATGGGATTAAACTAAATAGGAGGAGACACAGTTTAGACATCAGAAAAAACGTTTTGACGGTGAGGGTGATCAATGAGTGGAATAGGTTGCCATGAGAGGGGGTGTTTCCTTCAATGGAAGCCTTCAAACAGAGGCTGGACAGACATTTGTCTGGCATGATTTAGAGACTCCTGCTTTGAGCAGGGGATGGGACAGATGACCCAGGAGGTCTCTTCCAACTCTACCATTCTATGATTCTACTAACTTTGCCAACAAAGATTGTACATCAATCTGATCTTCTCCTCCTGCCCGATAACATCCTGGATGAAGATCACAGACCATTTTTAACATGACAAGTTTCCTTTAAAGTAGGTTGGACAATTTCTGTTTGTTAGAAGGATTCTACAACAATATATTTATCACAGATTGTCCACTTCTTAGACCTCTAATGTGTAAATACAGTCCATAGGAGAACTTAGTAGCAAGTGTTCATTTCCTCACCAACACCCTCACAAAGGAGATTAAGCATTGCACAATTGCCGTTAAAATTAGTGGGCTGTCCATATAATATTTAGATGTGTGGAGTTATTCAGTTATGGATGAATCTTTCTTATTGTGCTCTATGTTCTAGCTGATAAGGTCTTAAGGTCTTGAACTAGTGTTCTTCCTATATTAAGTTATAATTTCCTGAGTTTTTGATAATGGGTCTTTTGCACTAATTTAAAAACGAACAGTCCCTATAAAAGTGGCACTTCCTCTAATAAGTGTAAGTTCTAAATGATAAAACGGTAAGAGCCATCCAATTACTCCTACCACCCTAAACCTGCATCTATAAGTCATTTCCTAAGCAAAACGAAAGCCACAGCTTCCACCCTTGTAGACAAATGTCAGTTTTCACATTTACTTAAAAATCAGACAACATGACTATGCAAATGAAGATACTCACTTTGTCTGTGGTCAGAAATTCTCAAAGGGAATCTGTCAGTGGGGTTTTGATATATAATTTCAGAGCTGCACCATGTAGGGGCACATATCCTAGTTTCAGTGATGTGTCAGTTAGTATGTTGTATTGTTATTTCAATAAAATCAATGTTATATTTGCAGGAGATTACAACTACAGGACTAGACGTCTTGTACCTCGTAGTCAACTGCTCTGAGTAACCACGCCCCCACCCCAGATTAGCAGCTTTCTGTCAATTTACAATATACACAGAAATCTGGCAATCAGTGGTGTGGATGGGGTTATATAGAGCTCAGAATTCTAACAACTGCTAGATTTGCAGGAAAGGAAACAGGGATTGTATTAAAATAACGTACGTGGACCAGGAAGTGACACATCACTGGTATCAGGGTCTCAGCCCCTACAAAATGCTGGCCTCCGATTACATAGCAGAAACCCGGTAACAGATGAAGTTGTAGATAAAACTGCTTCTACAGTTTAGTATCAAATGACAAAGATGTAGGGAATAAGACTGTATATGAAATACCATATGATATGTAAAATTGATCACTGACCCCTAAACACCATTATGTATCATCTATGTTCATGAAAGAGGGTATCTTTTGGGCAGGTCACTTGACAGATAATACAGTTATTTGCTGGCATAAACATTATGTTATCCTCTTCTCATACACACACTAGGCCATAAATATGATGATTAGATTTATTGTCTCTCTTTCGGATGAGAAATAGGAGAATAATTGTGTTTTATTACCTTCTATTGGATTAAAGGAATATGTCACTGTATTAATAATGGTGTGTTTTTAATAACAGTGCCCTTGTAAAGGTCTAGTGTTTACACTTTATTGGTCACATTTATCTGACTCCCTTTACCAGCACTTACTAATCAGGCCTAATGGGTAGTAAGGGCCAGATAAAGCTTAGCGGATCTCTCTGGACAAAAATATGGTGGAAGCTCTCCATAATTTTAAACGGACCCAAAATAAAATACTAACCATAGACCAAACTCCATAAAAAACACATCTCTTCAAGAAATACAGACTATAGATCCCATCTATACTGTATACAGCCCCAGATTCCCAAACTAATACAGACTCTACTATATACAGACCCCAGACAGCACTCCACTGCATGAGGATCATTTTATTCGTTACATTTTGTATACATAAACATCATGTAATACCAAAGAAAATTAATTTTAAAAAATAAATTGCGCATACATCCTACAGTAAGTAAATAAATAAACATTAATAGTACATGAAAATAACATAAGGTATTTAGTTAATGCTGTTTTGATCAAAAGAGCATAAAAGCCATCCCACCATGACAAGGTGTACTCATTCGGATGGTCCTTGCCTTTCTCTAATATAAAACCTCACCTTGTGTCAGCCAACCTCAATGTGAATAAGGACAGACCAGAACAGGGACGAAGTACCTTATTGTCCGTGCTGCTGCCAGGGAGGTAACCTTATTGTCCGTGCTGCTGCCAGGGAGGTAACCTTATTGTCTGTGCTGCTGCCAGGGAGGTAACCTTATTGTCCGTGCTGCTGCCAGGGAGGTAACCTTATTGTCCGTGCTGCTGCCAGGGAGGTAACCTTATTGTCTGCGCTGCTGCCAGGGAGGTAACCTTATTGTCCGCGCTGCTGCCAGGACAGGGACCCGGCTGTTCAGGACAGGGACCCGGCTGTGGGAAGCTATAAAGATAAATGCTTAGCTCAGAAATGGGGTTATGCCCCATAGTAAGTAAAAATAAGCAAATTGTAATAGTAGATGTAAATAACATAACATACTTGGTCATACATTAGATCTCCCATCATTAACAGGTCCCCTGTGTAAAAGGTGAAATTGCATATCTAGGTTTCTCTGTGGTTTTTATGATGATGTGTGCCAAAATCATAGAAGAATGAGGGGATTCATGTGGTTTTCCTCCCATTCATTGTAATCTACATATGGTATGTGTGTGCTTTAAATGGAATTTGTCAGTAATTTTTTCTATTTAATCTGAAAATAGCATAATGTAGGGGCAGAAAACCTGATTCCAACATGTCACTAGTTCAACAGTTTGCTGTAGTTTCAATACAATCAGTGTTTTATCACAGCTGTTTAACCCTGCGCCCACCACTGACTGGCAGCTCTCTGACAATGTAGGTTAGGCTGGAAACACACTGTCCGAGTGACACGTGAGTCACTCGGACAAGTCTCCGATGACTAACTTGGAATGGCCTCCCCCCTCTCGGGATAGGAGTGTGGAGCTGCTTAGAAACACAAGCAGCTGACACTCCCATCCAGAGAGGGGAAGGCCATTCTGAGTTAGTCATCGGAGACTCGTCCGATTGACTCACATGTCACTCAGACAGTGTGTTTCCAGCCTTACACAGCAAGCTGCCAATTAGGGGTGTGGGCTAGATTATACAAAGGTTTGTCAAAACTTAAAGCAGTCCAGTAAGTGACACATTGCTGTAATCAGTGTCTCTGCCCCTACATCATGATGCTCTCTGATTACATAGCAAAAACCTTATACCAGATTCACTTTGTATAAAAATAAATAGCACGTAATTACACATTGATCCCACGCTGCTTCTTAGCTCTGCTGTATGCATCCCCAGCTGGCCTCTTGTCCTTTATTTTTCGGGCTTGGCAGACATTGTGGCCACTAATTAGGTGTGGTGATCAAACAGACTGGAATAAGACTATCAGGAAACTGCCAGGGGATGGAACAGTGGCCAGTGGCATGGAATTCATGAATAAGAATCCCATTTAACCCCTTCACTACCATGGACATATATACACCCTTGGCCTTGTTTCTCCCCCTGGTGTGAGCTCATGGGCTGAGCTCACATCTTTCCTCACACATCTCAGCTAATCTCATCTGATGACCTCGGAATATGTCTGCAATTACTTCCTGCCGGCGATCTCCCAGTGAAATCACCGGCAGGAAGCGATAATTTCTCCTGTCCTCAGATATGCAGCAGCTCATCTGCACACACAGGAGAAGCGATCGGACTGTGCAGCACTGAAGCCCTCCAGTAGGCCAAGTAAAATAAAGAAAAAAAAGTTTTGGAAAGTATGACAAACAAAACACAAGTTCAAATCATCCCCCTTTTGTCCCATTGAAAATAAAACTATTAAAGAAATTTAAAAAATCACATATTTGGTATCACCATGTTCAGAAATGCCCGATCTATCAAAATATAAAATCAATTAATCAGATCGGTAATTTTCAGTCATCCAGGCATGCCCAGACCAATTAGTCACAGCCTACAGCACTGACAGAAGCGGCTGTAAACACCGCCTCAGCACTGATTGACAGCCAGCTTTGCAGTGATTACAGCCCACGCTCTCAGTCTTGTGAGCAGTGACTAATTGCTTTGGGTACCCTTGCATGACTAAAAGCTGGCAGCTCCTGGGATAAATAAAGTTAACTTTCTTTCAGGTACCATACTTCCAGTGCCAGTTACCTTCATAATAACACACCCCAAGGCCGGGATACTCGGATCCCGGGCGTAGCTTTAAGGGACTGTCACTGATGGCTGGTGCCCTGATCCGTAGCCCTGGTGGTCATGAAAAAGGGGTTTAGTAAAAATAAAATAAAGTTTTTTTTAACGTGACGCCACCTGCAGTATCTGGTGATGGCACCAGCGCTGCCAGCAGACCTCCAGGGACAATGGGTAGGCACCCGGATGATGTCACTCCCTTCTGGTGGAGAGAAGTCCCCAGGGCAGTGAGGTAAGAAATGGTTTTGCACCGGAGAGGCACAGTCTTCTCCTTAAGACTGGAACACAGGTGACCTACTTAGTAGAAATGAGACACAGGAGACCTTCTTGCTCTGCACGGGTGTTTACTGGTGACTTCTCAAGCAATTCACAAAGTACACGGTACACGGGTATCTGGCCGAGTAGTTACCAAGGGATGCAAAGTCTCTCTGAGGCCCTCTACGATGTTCATTCTGGTACAACTTCTGTCCTGTTCACTTGCTGCGCTCTCCTTACTATCCGTGCACAGCCCTGCACGGAGCCTCTTCCTACAAGGCCCATTCGTATCTAGAGGTTACCCTTCTCTCTCTAAGGGGCTCAACGTGGTTTGGAGCTCCTAGTGGGGACGTGCGTGTCGGACCAGGTCAGGACTATTTGAAAGGCCTACAACCCACCGGGTTAGGTGGCTCAGAGCTAAACTTTCCTGCACCGCACTCGGGGCCGGTACTCCATCTTGGACTGGGTTCCCTTCCGGACTCGCAATCTTCGGTCCGGTGCTGGCTTGCACAAGCCAGGGATCCCCTTTCTGTCTGGGTTGCCTTCCTTTCTCAGACAACCTCCACCACAATCCTCGCAGGGACCTCCTTCTCCTCCTTCCCTCACGTAATTCTCCTTACATTCTGACTTAACTGTCACTGCCGCTTTTTTCACTACACGTTAGCTCCTCCCACCGGGACTGGTTCCCTAGCAACGGGTTAACCAAAAGGTCCCTCCTAACCTAAGTGTAGGAATGCAGGGATGAGGCTTCAGATTAACGTTATCATCCTCTGGTGACCGGGATACCGCACACTGCATACTGCAGAAAGCGATCTGACAGGCCGGGCACAGTGATCCACATGCATGGGAGATCGAGCTGCAGAAAGCAATTTGACAGCCCGGGCACAGTGATCCACTAAGTGGATCACTGCGGCCAGGCTGCCAGATCGCTACTCTGCAGCCTGTTTCCCCTGCATGGGGATCGAGGTGCAGAAAGCGATCTGACAGCCCAGGCACTGTGATCCACTAAGTGGATCACAGTGCCTTGGCTGCCAGATCGCTATTCTGCAGCCCGATCCCTCTGCATGGGAGATTGAGCTGCAGAAAGCGATCTGACAACCCAGGCACAGTGATCCACTAAGTGGATCACAGTGCCTGAATTGCCAGATCGCTATTCTGCTGCCCGATCCCCCTTCTTGGGGGATCGAGCTGCAGAAAAGCGGCCCCTCACCGGGTGGCGGCAGCTGTGGGAAGCAGGCGGTGACGGGAAGAAGTGGCGGCGGTCGGCAAAAGTGCCTGCACCTCCGCCATCTTGGTGAAAATGATGGGGAGTGATCAGATCAGTCCCCATCAGCGCTGGAGGGGGCGATCCCCGACCCCTCCAGCAAACCAGCCCATAGAATGGGCTCTGACCGCCCCTTCTATAGGTGGAGTCAGGACCACTGTGATTGACTGTTTCAACAGCCAATCACAGTGATCCTGGAGACGAGGTGGGGAATCCACCCCTTTGACCTCGAGCCTTGGTGCTCTGTGATAGAAATCACAGAGCACCAGGGCCCGATGGTGGTTACTGCGGCAACGGTGCCGCGGTAACCGTCATGACGTTGTGCAATGTCAAAGGTCGGGAAGGCACTGACTTTCATGACGGGGTTAAAAACTGGGTGGCAACAAGTAAAGGAGCTGAAACCTCTACAACTTTCATGCAATTTTAATGTGGATACCCTCAAGTGAATGCTAAAAGTCTGGACTTTATGTCCATGTCAATTATAGAACTATAACTTGAATATGTTTCAGTAAACAGGTAAAAAAATGTGTCAGTCTTCAAATATGTATGGACCAAACTGTAGTTAAAAGCACACATGTGGTAAAATTTAGGACTTCATAAATGCACGCTCTTGCTAATTTCTTGGCCTTGACTTCCTGTGAGGAAGACATCATAGAGGGCCCACTAAGTGTCCAATTTTGTAAATTCTGTAGTGCGTTTAGGTTTCCATTGGAAAATATTACTATATTTGTCCCAAACAAGTGATACAGGAGTGACTGCGCAATTTCATTAATAAAACTGAGAACAGCATTGTGCCTATTCTGGAGAACAACCTCTGCAGGTGAGCCCCTATCCTAGTTAGTTCCTGAACGTAGTTAGTCATTAGTTGTGGTAGAAGGAAGTGAGCTACAGGTACAAGAAAAAGGACAATAGAGGTAGCAAGATTCTGTAACTGGATCAAGGGGTAGACCAATACATCCAACATTCATGGACCGTGTGTGGTGAAGTAGAACAGTCTGAGAAAACGCACTCAGCTAAAGTGAATATTGCCAGGAACCCAAGGAGGTATGTCTGTGAGTTATTGGGTAACCCTTAGATAGCACAGGCGAAGTGGGGTTGTAGAGAAAGGAGGCAACGTGTAGGCCAGACTCGGCAGCTAAATTGAAAAAACCTAAACTTGTCAGGCTGAGGCATAGGTATCATAGGAGAGTGTTTAGGATAGTAAAATCAGTTTGTTTGAGTTGAAGTATTCAAGTCCACCTTGCCATATTGCTAGGAATTTGTTCCTTGCAAGTGATGAGCCGTCATAATGATTATGCCTCTGTTAAACACAGCCAACGTAAATACAAAGCAATGTGCCTGCTACATACTGTAGGCATGTTCCTCAGGACAAATTAAATAGGTGGTGGATTCGAAATGCGTTGACTTAATAAATCATCTATGATCTATAGGGACTGATCTGAGATCTGTTCCTTTGTAAAACAGAAGTGCTGGTTTATACCCAATTCACTTCCCTGCACCGACAGCATAGAAAGAGGTTACACCCAGATAAATAATGCGGGTTTGGTAAAATGAGTGGCCTGCTCCTTGATAACAATGGAAAGGGGGGGGTCGTACAATTGGAGCTCCTTTCTATTAAAATATTATCTAGACCGGAACGTACTGTACATGTAAAATTATCTGCTGATAAATATTTTTTTCTTTTCCACAAAAATATCAAATATAATAAATCAATAAAGAAAGAGTGTAATAAATTAAAAAAAATTATGTATTATAAATATATTGATGAAATTAATGATGCCAGAGACGAATTCCTACAACATAGATTCTTTAATCCTGTGAATGTATAATGTTAGAGATTACTTGGTAAACCTCCAACAAGAACTCGTTTTAAGAGGAAAAATAGAAAAGTCTGATTGCAAAATAAGGTAGATAGATAGATAGATAGATAGATAGATAGATAGATAGATAGATACTGTAGATAGATAGATAGATAAAGTATGTGCATGTAGTGTTCTCACTTGTCTCACGCTTAAGGTGCCATTACACACAGCGATGTTCTAGTGATCCCGACAACGACCAGGATTGCTGGAACATCGCTCTGTGGTTGCTGGGGAGCTGTCAAACAAGCAGATCTCCTCAGTGACCAGGGACAAGGGAGCCACCTCCACATCGCTGGGTGAGGACGCTGGTAACCATGATAAACAGCGGGTATCTAGGCAGCACATGCTGCTTAGTTACCCGGTGTTTATCATGGTTACCAGCCTGTGAGGTCGCTGATCGCTGGTCTCTTGCTGTCACACGCAGCGATGCGTGCTGACCAGCGGGAGACCAAGGACCAAAAAATGGTCCTGAAGGATGTGCAGCGATCAGCGACCTCACAGCAGGGGTCTGATCGATGCTACATGTCACAGACAGCGATATCGCTGTGTGTGACGTACCCCTTACATTGAGCAGCCTTGGCAGCACAAATGGCTTCTACTAGGTAATAAAAACGTTGTAGGTTTTGTCCTTTAATCTCATAGTTTGGAAACAATTTGAGGTTTTTCTTTTAGCTCCATAAGAGACAGCACCTTTGACATTTTGCCTTTATACATGTTTTCTTTCTGTAGATCAATCAGCTAGGACCTTCAGGAGAAAAAACGGATAAATTAACAGGTAAATTACAAGTAAAATAATCTTATTGATTAAGATAAATTGAACAGATTAATATATGGTTCATTTGAAGAAAAAAGCAGGCGCACTCACCATGTATAGTTGCAGCAAACTCCTTCATTGGCATCCCATCCGCGTCCCCACACTCCCTCTCCCCGCACCTAGTCATGGATTAAATATCTCTGTCTGATGGGATCCCAACAAAGGAGTTTGCTGCAACTATACATGGTGAGTGCCGCCTGATTTTTTCTTGAAATGAACTATATCATATGTTAAGGGCGTGCACCCCAGCAGCTGAAGGCATACTCAGTGTTGAGACAGCATATCTTGCTTTCCCAAGTGTGGATCAGTGGTGCCCTATATTATTGGATAGATTGATATATGTGGGTACAATCCTTGTAACCTCTGTGCTTAACAATGAAGGCGATGGTCCTATTCTGTGTATATACAGAGGTAACGGTCAGTCACTGATTATTGCCACCCACGTGACTACTAAGCCCAGAATGAGTTGGGCTTCAGTGATTACATAGAATTATTAATTATTTTCCCACAAACATGTGTGTTTGTCTTCTTTTGCTCTATCACATGCTGGTCATAGATTATACTGCATAATTGCTCCCAGAGCATCTATTCTCTCTTGCACTGGAAAGAAAGTATAATATTTAAAAACCTGTGAGAGGCTGAATGCAGTGATGTTCTTTTTAAGCATTTGCTTCTTTTCATAGATTGTATGAGAAATGTCAGAAGATAATATCAGTAGAAGCTACATCCTTGCCAATCACTAGAACAATAAACCAAGGACACATCATACAGTATACTTCCTTTTAAAACCACATTAAGTGTGAATGTATGAGCAGTGCGGCATTAATGAAATTTAAAGTTAGGAACACCTACGAAGAGAAGAAACATTACTGCTAAAGCAGTTGTCCGTATGTAAAAGCAGCACCCCCCCCATATCTATAGGATGTGTCTAGTAATATGATTTGCGGAAAACAAAAAAATCAAAGTGCTTAGAGGATAAACATTTCAATATACAGAACCTAGACAGTGACAAATTTACATCTATTATTGGTGTCCGGTCTAAGGGTGCTTTCACATCAGCGGTATTGCAATTTTACAGTTGATCCGGCAGATGTTGCCGCACCTGCCGGATCTACCGCGTAACGGCCAACATGTGGCACCGATCCGGCAAGCCCCATTCATTCTCTATGGGTCTTGCAGTCGTGTGCGGCAAGTGTGGTATTGCTGAAACCGCCATCAGCTTTTTTTTGCGCGGCTGCAAGTACCAGATTCAGCAATACTGCACTTGCCGCACCCGACTGCAAGATCCATAGAGAATGAATGGGGCTTGCCGGATCGGTGCCGCAAGTCGGCCATTACGGGGGAGATCCGACACGTGCGGCAACATCTGCCGGATCTACCATAAAATTGCAATACCACCGCTGGGAAAAGAGCCTTAAACTGATAATTCTTCAGTCATTTGATGTAACTGCAGACTTATCAATTCTCCCAGTGCCTGCATTGTGCGCTGCAAGGATTCGCCGGTTTCAATCTGGAAACAGACCACAATTATGCGATATACATGTTCCTGGTAACAACACAACCAGTGGGTGCGACTTTGCTCAATACAAGCATATGGAGCAGTCGTTTCTGACTAGTGGATGCAGCCTTTCTCCATACCCTTGTATTAAGTGAGGATCTGACCACTAGTTGGGGGGCTCTGGCCACAGTGGCCGGGAACATCCATACCACATAAGAGTGGTCCATTCCCGGTTTAGAGACTTCAAATCCTCACAGTGCCCAGTGCAGCTGCTGGGAGGATTGATAAGTCTGCAGTCATATAGAGTGAAAAGACCTCAAAGAAAGTCACAATAAATATAATGTTGCACCGTTCAAAGCACAGGGTGCTACAGATTCAGTATCCAGTTGTAGTAGTCTTTTCAGGAATCTCATAAGGTGGATTTTTACATTTAAATCACCTCTCCAGTGCTTTTTTTTAAAAGTCCTCTACCCCTGTCTGATACTCACCTTCTGGCGGTTTGACCGCTATTACTACTGCTCCGTCGAACAGTGACCTGCCAACAGGCTCCAGTGTCTCATGAAGCATGCCGCAGGTCACAACTCAATACATCTCTATGGGAGCACATTCTGTCCTTGTTCTTGCTCTCATAGAGATGCATTGATCTCTTGTGATGTAACTTTTGACTAATGACATGTCAGAAGTTACAGGCTCAAAATGGAGCTACGGGACCAGAGCAGCATCAGTAAAAGGTGAAGCTATCAAAACGTGAGTGTATGACAGGGGCTTACATGTAAATCAATACTTCAGTAGTGGAAAAACAAAATAATGGAGTGGCCCTTTACAGTACTAAGGATTGGTGTCAGATCCTCCACAATGCACAAATACTCTATAGTGTCATTTTGGCAGAGTTAGGTGCAACTGATGTGAAAATGCTAAAAGTAATAACATTTTATGACATTTCAAAGCTTTTCACACTAGGTATCTGGAGTAATCACTTTTGTGAATACGGACCATGGTCTCTGAACAGATTACAAGAACACCTGATTCTGATCATTACTAATACTGATCTGTATAAGCGTATGTTTTGAGAGGTCCAGCATTGTATTTATTGTGTCTCATATAGCCTCATTTACTAAAATACAAAGCCTTTTTATGCCTGATATCCCTTTAAAATCATATTACCAATGTTAAATACTTAGGATAATAATTTGTAGCTCATGTCTTCCAATTTGTATAAAAAAGATTATTGGTTTGAAGATTAGTGGATCGCTACAATAAAAGAACCTATGTGAACCTCAGACTTGATCTGTTAATTAACTTTTAATTTAATTTGATAATCCAAGTTTTTTTAGAACTACTGAGACTTTGACTTTCATTAAATGATTGGAACTTCACATCGAAATATGAAAAACAATATGAATACAGACGTTATTAAATCTTCTCAAATTTGGACCTGGATAATTGGGGGAAATGTAGACTTCTTCCACTAATTATATTGGTTACTATTACCATGGTGATATTCAAACCTTAATTCACATAGAAAGCAAGGATCATGGTCACATTACAAAATAGAATTAACATATGTTTAATATTATGATCCACCAATAAGATTAGTTCAAAGTTAATTTCCATGTCAGGAACCGGAGTTCTCTCCATGATCTCGTAGGATTCACAATAAGTTACAAATAAAATATAATAAATATCAGCTTCTGTTTTGACTTTAGATGGAAATGAGATATTAAGCCCTTACGTAGGAGGTGAGGACATTACATCAAAGAAAGGTAACGTCAACTTTACATTGTATTTTCTTCTTCTAATTGCTTTAAGATGATCCTGTTACTGTCAAGTTACATATTGCAGGATGAAGGAAAGGTGCAAAATATACAATATACAAAGAAACAACAAAAAAGTTGGACCAATAAATAAATTCTTGCCTATTATGGGATAGATGATAGATCCATGTTGGTGCAATGGAAAAGGAGCCCCACAACTGTGAAAACGGGGGTTCCCAAGTCCATGTGTGAATGGAGTAGAAGTGCTCAGGCTTCACCAATGATTCATTCACATTCATTCTGTCCCATAAAAGTAAAAGGAGCAGCGGTCACCCACATGCACTAACCACTCCTTTTTATAGAATCTATTAGGGCCACCTGTTATGGAAAGATTGGAGAGTCTACCACTTTAGCACTTGACAAGATCGCAGTTTTTATAATTGTGAAGAAAGTCAAAAACATCGTCCTTTTGACCTATTTAAGTGTAGAGCTTCCCATACTTCATACTTTATCAATCAAAACACTTATAAAAAAAAAAATGCTTTTTACCCACATATAAAGTTCTGTCACATCAGTAGTTATGAGCTCATGATTTCTTTCCTCTTAATAAGAATACACTAGGATACTGAGCAACGTTAGGCTGATGCATTTTTACCTAAAAAAGGAATAATTTTGGATAACGTATCCAGGTTTAGAAAGAACTGCTTTAGTGGTTTTCTGTTTGATATGAAAAACAAGGTAGTTAATAATAACCTAGATATTTTTTTCACATTGCTGCTATCTTAATAAAACTCATGTCCTGTTTCATAAGCACATCAATGTCAAAAGGTAGTTAAGCAAGAAATTACAAATGTCTGAAGAACCTCAGATGCAACACTAAGGCTGGAAACACACTGTCCGAGTGACATGCGAGTCACTCGGATGAGTCTCGGATGACTAACTCAGAATGACCTCCCCCCTGTCCGGATAGGAGTGTGGAGCTGCTTAGAAACACAAGCAGCTAACAATCCCATCCAGAGTGGGAGACGCCATTCCAAGTTAGTCATCCGAGAGACTCGCAGGTCACTTGGACAGTGTGTTACCAGCCTTACTTCCCTACTCTGCGCTAAAAGCCGTTATTGGAGAACACTCTACAGTGTGATTAAAGGGGCTGTCGAGAACATTAAGGGCTGCTTTACACACACCGACTTCTGTGACCAACTTCTGAACAGATCTCTGGTTGCAGTGAAATCATGGACACATTGTTCCATTTGTACACAGCCACAAAATGGAACAATGTGTCCATGATTTCACTGCAATCAGAGATCTGTTCAGAAGTTGGTCACAGAAGTTGGTGTGTGTAAAGTGGCCCTTAACACTGATGATCTCTCCCTAGAATCATCAATTTCTGATCGGTGAGTGTGCAACACCTGGCACTCCAACACATTTACCTCTTCCTAAAGCCATCGGGTGAATTCCTTCAGAACTGGTGAAACCCATCCCGAGACCAGGATAACAGCAGTACGTCAAAACATATGGAATTCTTGGTCGCGGCCATGGGAATGGAAACAATTGGTCTTCATCTCATTGCCAATGAAAGGAGACCTGAGAGACTGTGCCAACTACAGAACCATCGCCCTGATCCCACATGCCAGCAAGGTGCTTCTGAAAATCATCCAAAAGAGACTGGGCAACATCATTGATTGCAAAATTCCAGACCTCAAGCTGGTTTCCACACAGGCAGGGGAATCTGAGATCACATTGCCAACATAAGATGGATCATGGAGAACGCGAGGGAGTATCAGAAGGAGCGCTATCTGTGCTTCATAGATTACACCAAGGCATTCGACCACGTTGAACTTGACAAGCTTTGGAAATCATTGAATGAACTTGGAGTACCTGATCAAATTGATGAAGTCACTCTACGACAACCAGAAAGCTACAGTACGAACCAGGTTTGTGGACACAGAGTATTTTAAGATCAAAAAGGCACAAGACAAGGTTGCATCCTCTCACCTATTCTTTTCAACCTCTACACGGATGAGATCATGAGGAAGCTCAACTTCAATAAATCATCAGTTGGAATGAGACTACTGGTAAAGTAAATTAACAACCTGAGATATGTAGATGATACCACCCTTTTGGCTGAAAATGGGAAGGATCTGAGGAAACTGACCTTAAAGCTCATTGAAGAAATCAAGAAGTTTTGTTTGCATCTGAATATGTGGAAGACCAAGATAATGACTACCGCCAGTGAGAAGGTGATTTTGGAGATCAACAATGAAAAAATAGAAATGGTAGACAGTTTTATCTTCCCGGGGTCCCTCATTGATTGTAAAGGCGGCTCTACAGCTGAAATCAAGCAGCTGTTTGCAGTGGGTTGTGCGGCAATTATGAACATGAAGCAACTGTGGAAGTGCAAGGACATCTCGATCACCACCAAACGATTGGTCACAGCCATTGCATTCCCAATTGCGTTGTACAGGTGTGAGACATGGACCTTGACAAAGGGTGATCAATAAAGATCAATTTCTTCCAACTGTGATGCTGGAGGAGACTCCTACAAATCCCGTGGACAGCTAAGATCACAAATGAGGCTGTTCTGTAACGTGTCAACCACAAACGTCTCTGGTAGGAAAATTCATAAAAGAAAAACTGTCTTACTTCGACCACGTGATGAGATCAAATTCTCTCGAGAAGGACATGATGCTTTGTATGGTCAGAGCAGTAAAGGTCATAGAAGACTAAAGACCCATTAAGCTGGACACCATCATGGCAGACATGGGAATGAACATCAGAGAACTTAAAGATAATGTGACAAACAGAGAAGCTTGGAGGAAAATGGTTCACATGGTATCTAATAGTTGGACATGATTGAATGGATGAAATTGGATGCCACCACAACTGCTTGGCTGAGGGGCTGCATAGCACAGCTCTATGAAATGTATTAGCCACAGTTGGGTGGTGCATATCTGCCCCTTATTCAAATCAATGGGGATGTGTATGCTGCACCTGGCTACAGCCACTATTTTGTCTACTGAGCTGTACTGTGCAGCTCCACAACTGATTAGTTCTGGTAGGTGGCTGGGAACAGCTGATCGTTGAAGTGCTGGGTGAAGCACTCCCAACTGCTCAGACATAGATGACCTATCTTAAGGCTAGGCCATGAATGTTAATGTTTTGGACAACTCCTTTAATAAAATTGGTAATTAAGGCCATGTATCCTGTAATTGCTCAACAAAATCTGTGTCCAGTTCTGGCTTGTCAGGTATGCGTTCTTTAGTAAGTACTACTTGATCTTTATAAATTAACGGGGTTACATAGGAAGAATGTTTGAGGCAAGTTTGAGAGATGAAAAAAGAAGTCCATCTACACCAACCAACAGCAATAAAGCTGTTTCTTGCAGTACCTTATAAAAAAGAGTTATGTGTAGTGATGACGTAAGTCTTTGAAACCTACATTAGTTACAGTCCCCTTAAAGGGAATTTGTCAGCAGATTTCGGTACCTCATCTAAGAGCAGCATAATATAGGCAAAGAGGTCCTGAAGCCAACGATATTTCACATTGTTTACTCAGTGCAGAGGTTCTGACACAAAGTTTTTAGATTTAGCCATGCAGCAGAGTTTAAATAGCTGTCCTTGCCCACACCAGGTTCTCTATACACATTTCTATAGACAGTGAGAGGATGCTAATCACAGCAGGGGGTGTGCTCGACTTGGGTTTATGGACTGATAAATCTGAACAATGATAAGCAACTGGTTCTAAAACAAACATTCCAGGTAAACAACACTACACAGTGCGATGCTGCCTTCATATTACATAGGAAAAACCGGTTGACAGATTCCCTTTAATTTTAGTTGGTCTAGTAGACTTGGAATTACTCTTCGTGTATTGTCACTTTTATTATTTTCCCTCTAGTTCTGTATCCTGAAATTTCCTATTCTCATCTCACTGTCGTATTTAGCAGATCCAACCTGGTGATCCTCTTTGTAGTCAAACTTACTAAATTACAAAAATGTTGCTATCGGAAGTATAGTTCTATGTAAATATGCAAATATATATTTATTTCATGCTTACATTTTATGCAAAAGTGAGCGCTGTGTCATTAAAACTTAACATCCTGTTTGCAAAAAGTTTCGACCAAACTACTATGTGGAAAGTCTGAATATATTCTAATTATAAAATCAAAATTGGCTTTGGTTTCACATCAACTATTACTATGAGATTTGTATTTATACACACAAATATTTCAAGAGGTTTATAATCTTTTCTATTAATAAAATCTATCCTTAGGATAGGCCTTTAATATTGGATTGGGGTATGATTCTTGCTACCTACCTGATGAGTCGTTCAGGGTGTGCAAACGTTAAAGAGGACTGCATCACTCGTGAGGCTCTGTGGGTGTTGTACAGGTTATGGGATAGGCTAGACGATTGATTTTGAAAGGCTGGGTAACCTCTTTATATATATTTTCTGGAGTATTTAACATTACATTTGTAAGCATTGGAGTGAACACCCAGTGGTTGGGTACAGTTGGTTCTTTTCCCAGTGCAAGCCAAAGTGTTTGATCAGCTCTCACTAAGATTAAATGCACAGTATTTGGGGGTAGTGGGTTTCCAAAATGAAAAAAAAAATTCCACGCCCTCCCACCCTCAGGTCTGTTTGGCTTATGGCTGGCCATATGTGGGAGAGCACCAAGCTGCCAATCGTGACTGCCAATGAGCTCGGGTCAAATTTGGGTCCCGAACAGTACACAAAAACAGTCCGACAGCACCACCGGAACCAAAACTTCGCTCATCTCTACATGTAATATAACGTCTCATGGCTTTCAAGTCATCAGTTGCAGGTGACATGGGTTATTGGGAACAGCACAGAATTATTAAAGGGTTTGTCCAGTATAAACCTAGCGATAGCACAGATCATAATTTGTTGATCAGTGTGGGTCCGACCGCTGTGACCCTCACTGGTCAGCAGAATAGGTCATTTTATCTTCGTTAGAATGGAATGCCAGTGGATCCTCGATTCATTCTATGTGGCCGCCAGGTAGCTTTTTCTGGTAGTCTAAAGAGAATGAATGGAGCTTGGTAGATGACCTGCCCTGCCATTTTGTATTGATGATATAAATTTTCCATTATACCAATCGGAATAGCCACCAATAACAAGTTATAACCTAGCCTACAAATAATTATTCAGAATTAGTTATCACTGGGAAACCCCTTTAAGGGACTTGTATATTCGAACTTTACTCATTTTCTAGTTGTACATTAATTGTTAATTTATGAATATGGTTTTGTGTATTAACACATTCTGAAGTAAATTTTTATACACACATTCTAGCATTATTTCATTTAGTTTTGTTCTAGTATTATATAAAAGAACTGTCACTGGAGGATGATTAAAAGGAATATTTTTGATTTTTTGCTTTTTAATTGATTTATAGGAAATTGTCAGTTGACTAATAATGAAAATTAGCGACAAGTCCTGTTATACATTTAGAAATGTTATCTTTTCATCTCATCACTAAGACAAATAAAAAACGTCTTTGGTTGTTTGAATCAATTATTGGTTCGAAGAGATTAGGTAGCTGAAATGTGTTTTACTTTGATGAATTTTAATGCTATGTTATATATTGCAGGAGTAGTTGCCATACATCTTGTTGGAGACAAACGCAACAGCACCAAAGAAGGTGAGTGACAATGTTATCAAAATGTTTCATTACATGGTTAATTACGTGACTTGAAAGTGCCACTACTATTATATTGCTCCTCAGAAAACAGTGTTCTTGGGGAGACTCCGGGTTAAACATCAACTCCTGAGGAAGAGACATGTAATCTGTCCCTTAAAGAACAGTGCAGGGTCTCAGTGCTATTTAAGAGGTATGCCTGAAGGTGGCTAGGTCTGAGCTGCCAGCATAATCCTATCTCCTGAGGTACCCTGAAATAAAACCCCCTCTCCCCACCCAAAGGAACAGGGAAAACCCAAAAGATACACTACTTAAATCTGGTGCTTAATTCCTGACAGTAGCAGGGGGAACAGCATCAGGTCATCTGATCTCCACGACAGGGGGCTCACACACACCCACACTCCAGGCTAGTTGAGGTAAGAATGAGCCATCACCAACAACAGCTGAGGGAAGACATAACTATTTAAGGAGAGGTGGGAGTGGACACATGATGCAGCAAGCCTTCCTAGCACTACCAGCAAAGAAACAACATTAACCCTTGCCGGTACTGAAGAAATTAATACCTACAATAAAACCACACAAAAAGCTGTCACACACTGGTGACAGTTCTCTACATTTGACCAGGCATGTACCTAAAGGACTCCCTGGTGACATGGAGCCGGCTGAAGGGAGCACGCTCAGTGGTATGGGAAAACTCCCAGGATGGGAGAAGCGGAAGGCTGAGGAGGCTGCTAAATGTTGTGGCAAGTGTACTGCAATTTTCTACTTTAGAGCTTGTTCACATGTCGGGTTTTTGTTGCACTTTTTCCATGCAAAATAAACACAGACGTTTATAGTAACAGCAAATTCTGAGATGTCTAAACTCTCATTTATACGTTGGGATTTTTGTCTTTGCGTTTTTGACTTTTATTGCTTTTCAAAAAAATCCAGCATCTCAAATCTTTCAGCGATTTTATTGCAATTTTTCACCATTGAGATCAAAATTGGTTGCCTGTAAAAAAAAAAATGCACCAGGTGATCTGAGCGATGGGTATGATGATCGTTTGGTAGACAGCTCTCTCAACCAACGCTACCATAAAAAAAAAAAGCAATCGCTCTGCCAAGCCTTCCTGTGTTCTCTATGAAAATGCCGAAGCCAAAACATTTCTAGTGGTGGTTTATCCCCTGCAGAGTACGGCTGTCCAAAATCAGATATGTCACATTATTGTCTTCCCCAGCAATCAACTATCTGAGATCCCAGTGCATATAAGATTGTTGGTCAAAGCGGTCTTTTTGACAGGTTTAGGGGGTTTAGGGCAACAATCTGCCTACAGGCTCCTAAACCCTTAATCCTGAATTTACATTTGATACAAACTTGATGGAGATGTCCAGATTCCCCTTAATGTTGCATTTGTCATAGCTCCAGCAGTGTTTCTATACATTATAATTGCGTACAGATTACATTTCATTAATGACTTGTAATATGCGATTTGTGAATTATCTCATAGAAATGATTCATTGTAGCAAATAATTTGCTGTAAATCAGCTTTAAATAGGGTTGTTTATGACTGGACTTTTGGCGCCCATTATTGTGTCATAACAGGGCACATTAGACCATACTTTGGTTTGATTATGGACTGCTCTGATCATACACTTGATGTGTATAAGTTAGGATATAATTGAATCTCATAGGAGGGCTGCTAAATTCGAATTTAAGAAGGTAAATACTGATGATACTAGCAAAGCTGATAGCAACTATCAAAAAAGTGGCATAGCTGACAAGGTGCAGATCCTGGACCACTGCTGAAAGGAGAATGGAAGGTTTCTCTTAGTTAATAGTGATGACTGCTGTAGTTGGTGTCACCCAGGAGAGGGATCTGTTAGAGGAAGAGATGGATGGTGTAGGTACGGAAGTGTTGAGCAGGTAGATGAGAACAACCCATAGACGCATCCTACCTGGTTCAGAATAAGATAGATGGAAGTAGGTGTAGCACCTTAAGGAAGTTCAGGTCTTTCTCTGTAGAATATGCATCTCACCGCTGATCATGTGTATTGGATTCCTGCACTTGGCAAGACAGCAGTACCTCTGTAAAGTATAGGATCCAGAGTTGAGGTGGATAGCATGTTGACCTAGGGCAGTGAACTCCTAGAGTAGCCAACTAAGAACCAGCTACAGAAGAAACTGCAGAAACCTGCCTGAAATGGATTGGTTCTGGAGGGGACCATGGTAAGAGTCAACGATGCCTGCATCCTATAGGGTTCCTCAAGAGAAAGTAGAGGGCACTCTGTGAGGTGTCATCACAGTAGTATGAGCAAAGTAACATAGGACTGTGCCTTGAAGAACTGTATTGCACCTGTTGAATTTAGAACCGATGCCAACATAGTAGACATGATGGAGTGGTTCAACCTGTAAATGTGAGATAAATGCGCATAGGGTCTTATCCTTTTTACAAAGGGTTATAGCGGTATATATCAGGAACTGCTCACCTAGCTCGGTTGTGTCACCCACAACCGGTATAATCGCCTGTAAGATGGCTTGTAGAATGGCTGCTGCAGGGCCGCACCATCACGATAACCGTGGAAACAGGAATGCTGTGATGGGACAAAATGCCGGAATGCCCGCGCTGCCACCAAGAATCACCAGGAAACAAAGAGTTAACTGGGCAGATTTTTCTTTTATTCTGGATAGAATAAAAGAAAAATCTGCCCAGTTAACTCTTTGTTTCCTGGTGATTCTTGGTGGCAGCGCGGGCATTCCGGCATTTTGTCCCATCACAGCATGATGGAGTGGTTTGCTCTTCCGAGAAGAGATTCCCACCAAAGTATGTAGATCATTACAGATTCTTACTGTATCTAAATATGAAATTTGAGTGTAATTGGGTTTGGTCAATTTTTCTATGCACATTGGTAGCTCGGCAATGAAAGCATTAGCCATCGATATATGGAGTAACAGAGGTGTATATAGGGCCTGGTGTATTGGATTTTCTGGTGTCTACTTTCCATTAATTACAACCTCAGACTAAGCAGCTTTTTTTAGATCTCAGTCAATGACTAAAGTTACCATTACACGGTACGATATCGTGAATGATATAGCTGAAACGTCACGGGTTTGGAGTCGTTGAAACGACATCGTTAGGATGTCGTTTTGTGTAACACCGAGATACGACTATGATAAATCGTTGGATCGTTGATCGCAGATTTGAGAACATGTTCTCAAATCAAACGATCAATGATCTGTCAACCTGCTTCATCATTCTGTGTGACACCGCAATACGATGTCGTTCACGACTTTGCCCATTGACATCAGTGAACAAGTATTGTTTGCTGTGTTGTGAGAACGATACCTGCTCACTACATCGTTGGTGCGTTGTCCACAATCGCTACATGTGTGAATCTCACAACGATTCAACGATGTCCTAACAACCGCGCGCTCATGAAATTGTTAGTGAGATTGTTATGACATTGTAGCGTGTAACGGTACCTTTACTGTCATCATTGCAATCCTTTCTTATATTTTTCCAAAGTGTTTCTTGTGAGTCGGAGCTATAAAGACCTAAAAAACAGAGGATATTTTCATTATACATTGCTCAGCCCACATAATGAGACAAACACTTTCAATTCATTACATATAAGTTGGTCGTCTTCATCTATGATCAATTGTTTGTTGCTGAGAAAGATGATGATAGGAGGAGAAGCCCACATGTCCCGCATGCAGCCAATGTGCACAACAATGGAGGGGAGGCTGGTATAGTAATTCAGAGAATATGAAACAAATTGGAATTTGCTGCCGGTCACATGTTTTTGTTTTCTGTGCTCCTGAGCTTAATGTATTGTAAAGTTGTAGGTAGTTTTTACGCCTGTTTTGTAAAACAATGTATAAAACAGGAAGCAGGTTTGATATGTGGTGCTCACGTTAGAGATCTTGCCCTCAGTACAAGCAACAAGCAAACCAAGATCTTAGATGTATAGATGTGCAGGTCGTAAACGCAATTGAAACTTTAGTAAAACTTAGGATTCAATGTTATTTTTTAACTATTGACTTATTGATATTCTTCATATGTTAAAGGATACAATAAAATGTTGCAGGTCTGTAATTATGTTGTACCACCCTGTACTTTTATGGTATAGCTGCACAATTAGCCCTAAATATACTTGATGGAAATACATCTTTTAGCTTAATTGGGGCAGAAGTAATAGATTTTCTTTTACCAGAGGCAAAGAGTTTCACCGTTGGACACACCAAGTTTTAGACAAATGAAATAGGAAAGTATTTCAGAAAACGTCTACGAGTGCACTAGGGTCTACTAAGTAAAGACGTTAACAAGCTAACTTTGGTGTCCACTTTTCTAATAATTCAGATTGAAATAGGGGGTTAATATATTATACTAGGCTTTATTAAGCCTATACAAATAATGTATGTAGAACATTTCCCATTTACACCAGTTATAATTGGAGAATTCTATATTGATGCTCTTTGAGTAGGCAGTATCTCTCCATCACAATAATGGCAGCAAATCCAACAAGCCTGAAACTAATGTCATACAGAATATTATTATTGATCACCCATATAATAAATTCCTAATTATTCTGCTATCCACAGCAGTCAAACAAGCACTTCTCAAATTCAAGTCCGCACTCACCACCACTAAACAGAACTACTTCATTACCCTCATATCCTATCTGTCCCACAACGCCAGGCAGTTATTCAACACATTTAACTCCCTCCTCCACCCCCCACTGCCCCTCCTACTTCTCGTATCTCTGCAGAAGACTTTGCAACATACTTCACCAACAAGATCGATCAGATCAGACAAGTCTTTGCTACCCAACCACCACAACCCCCATGTATACCAGACCACTCCTCTCCCCCACTAACCCTCCTCCCCTCTCTCACCTCCTCTCCAGATCACACCTCACCACTTGTGCACTGGACCCCATCCCACTTCCTTCCCAACCTCACCACCACACTTATTTCAGCCCTATCCCACCTCTTCAACCTATCACTAACTTCTGGTATCTTTCCTTCTGCTTTCAAACATGCAACAATTACACCTATCTTAAAGAAGCCATCCCTTGACTCCACTTCTACATCCAGCTACCGGCCCATATCCCTGCACCCGTTCGCTTCCAAACTTCTTGAAAAGCTTGTCCACACCTCTCATCCAACTCGCTTTGATGACCTTCAATCCGGCTTCCACCACCACCACTCCACTGAAACTGCCCTGAACGACTTACTCACGGCCAAAGCTAACAGACAGTTCTCCGTCCTTCACCTTCTTGACCTGTCCTCTGCATATGACACAGTCAACCACTGCCTCCTATTACAGATCCTCTCTTCCATTGGTATCACTGGCCTTGTCCTCTCCTGGATCTCCTCCTACCTTTCCAAAAGCACATTTAGTGTCTCCCACTCCCAAACGACCTCTTCACCCCATCCCGTCTCTGTTGGGGTCCCTTCAAGGCTCTGTCCTGGGGCCCCTCCTTTTTTCAATCTATACCCTTGGTCTGGGACAACTCAAAGTCCCATGGCTTCCAGTATCACCTGTACGCCGACGACACTCAGATCTACCTCTCTGGCCCAGAAGTCACCTCTTTCCTGTCCAGAATCCCAGAGTGTCTATCAGCCATATCTTCCTTCTTCTCCTCTCACTTCCTAGACAAAAAAATCTTTCCTCCATCTCACACACCTTCCTTACCAGACCTATCTATCACAATAAATGACATCACACTTTGCCCTGTACCTGAAGTCCACTGCCTCGGAGTGACCCTTGATTCTGCCATGTCCTTCAAACCGCACATCCAAGCCCTTGCCACCTCCAACTCAAAAATATTTCTAGAATCGTCTTTTCCTCAACCCTCAATCTACTAAACTACTCGTGCATGCCCTCATCATCTCTCGTCTTGACAACTGCAACCTCCTCCTCTGTGGCCTCCATGCTAACACTCTTGCACCTCTCCAATCTGTCCATAACTCTGCTGCCCGACTAATCCACCTCTCTCCTCGCTATTCCTCCACTTCTCCCCTCTGCAAATCCCTCCACTGGCTTCCAATTCCCCAGCGTATCCAATTCAAACTACTAACATTGACTAAAGCCCCAGTCACACAACGATATCGTTAGCAAGATCGTTGTAACTGTGACGTTACAACGATCTCCCCAGCGATGTCGCTATGTGTGACATCTAGCAGAGATCAGGCCCCTGCTGTGAGGTCGCTGATCGCTGCAAAGGGCTCAGGACCATTTTTTTGTCCTTGGTCTCCCACTAGTCAGCACGCAACGCTGTGTGTGACAGCGAGAGACCAGCGATCAGTGACCTCACAGGGCTGGTAACCATGGTAAACAGTGGGTATCCAGGCAGTGCGCGCTACCTGGATACCCAGTGTTTATTATGGTTACCAGCGCTAAGCAGGGAGGAAGCTGGTAACTATGATAAACACCGGGTATCTAGGCAGCGCACACTGCCTAGATACCTGGTGTTTATCATAGTTACCAGCTTCCTCCCTGCTTACAGGCTGAGCTAAGCAGGGAGGACGCTGGTAACATCGCTTCCAGCGATGTGGGAGGTGGCTCCCAGGTCCCTGATCCCTGGGGAGAACTGCATGTTTGACAGCTCCCCAGCAAGCAGGTAACAATGCTCCAGCAATCCCGGCAGGTCGTTATCGCTGTCAGGATCGCTGGAGCGTTGTTGTGTGTGACAGGACCTTTACAAAGAAATGATGGGAGTGCTGGTGTCTCGTGGTCCGCGCTGCTTCAGGATTAAATAAACTCACCAAAGAACCAAATAGATTTCCATCCTTTTATTCCTCCTCTCTCCTACGCGTTTCAGCGCCACACCCGGCGCCTTCCTCAGGGATCTGAGGGTGTGGCGCTGAAACGCGTAGGAGAGAGGAGGAATAAAAGGATGGAAATCTATTTGGTTCTTTGGTGAGTTTATTTAATCCTGAAGCAGCGCGGACTGCGAGACACCAGCACTCCCATCATTTCTTTGATTCATACCACTATCCAGTGGTTGGTGGAGGTCCTGCAGCAGCTGGAACATCGTTTCCAAAAACGCCTTCAAACCAGTTGTGGGGATCACAACTGGACCAGGTGAGCAGCGTCACAGCACCACCATTGCATATAAGTGTCACTAGTGATAGGGCACTATTGCGCCTCTTGTCCCCCTCCCTATTTTATCTTTACAGGACCTTTACAAAGCCGTTCACAATCTGTCTCCCCATATATCTCTGAAATAATCTCCCGATATCATCCAACTCGCAATCTTCAATCATCCCAAGACCTCCTTCTTTCCACCACACTTGTACCTTCCTCATCTAACCACCTGCAAGACTTCGCCCGAGCATCCCCCATTCTCTGGAATTCTGCACCCCAAAACGTCCGACTGTCCACCATGCTCGGAGCCTTCAAGCGAGCCTGAAAATCCATCTCTTCAGAACAGCCTAACAGGTCAACCTGCAGTGACCACAATGCCACCTCACCACCACTGGACCTGGTGCCCCACTGCCAATGGACCTGGCGCTCCACCACTATCAAACTCAGCACTCCACCGCCATCGAACCCGGGGCTCCGCCATCACCAGAGCAGACCCAACCTACTGTCTCTCTCCCCATTGCCCTGTAGAATGTAAGCCCGCAAGGGCAGGGTCTTCTCTCCCTTCTGTATCGGTCTGTCACTGTTAGTTTGTTCATTGTATTTTTAACTTGTTTGTAGATATCCCTTTCTCATGTACAGCACCATGGAATCAATCGTGCTCTATAAATAAATAATAATAATAATATCCAGAAAAGGGTTTTCTTTTCCCTGACTGAAATGGAAAACAGCTTGGCCTTTGCTGAGTTTTTAAAGTAGCGTGTCAATTCCTTCAGCGTTTTGTCCTGCTTGTTTCACCACTTAAAGCAATGAAGAGTCAAAAACACACAGCTGTGTTTTTGATGCATGTATTGCTGTGTTTTTTGCTTTATTTTTGTAAAGAAATGCAGCAAAAATACAAGGCGGTGGTGTCAGTAAGCCAGTTTTACAAAAAATCCTTACATGATGGAAAAAAATGGAGGTCATTTTTGTAATCAGCACACCAAATTACATGAAAATCAGTGAAAACCTCTCTTGTATTTTTTTCATCGCAGGCCTGTGAAGGTATTTCAGAAAGATTTTAATTGTCCTGTTATTCAACCAGGTTTCCCAGGAGGTGATACTATAGATCCTATTTAAAGGGATCTGTAGCTAGAATCACAGGGAGACAGAGAATTTTTGTAGTTGATTAAAATTGACCTTACACTGTCCAAAGCTTGTTTAACTGAAGTGATCTCTTATGATTACTCCAAAAGCACGCATGCTTGGATGACTTTGCTTTAAGTCGTGGATGAGTACACGGTATAAATAATAACCAGTAGGAACAATTGAAAACTAGGTCATAACTTATGGCGGGTTTACACGTTGCGATATCGGAGTTCAATTTCAATGAAAAGTCACGTGGTTTGATTGTTGGATCCGATATCGTTCCTGCGTTGTATGGTGTGAACGTCCAATACGATGCAGGAACGATGTCAATGCGATATCGGGGATTGAATGAGCGTGCTATTCAATGCCCCGATATTGAAGGGAGATTGGAGCCGGATCGTGCTGTGTGACAGCCCAACTACGATGCAATGGTCAACGTCACCCATTCACTCCCATGTTAAATGGTCGTTCCTGGGTTGGGGGGCGTAGACATCGCACAGACGTTGTATTCCGATATCGCAGCGTGTAAACCTCCGATGCGATGCGGGAGAAACGTGCACTAAATGCGCGCTCCCGCGCCATTGAGTTGCGATATCGCAACGATATTGAAACGTGTAAACCCACCATTAGATATATCACCAAAGTGACTCACAGCAATATCATATGAAAATATGTAACTTGTGACTGATTATATCTCCATGATTAGGGGTTATCGCTAGTTTATCTTCGCATGCATCTTAGAATCTCTTTTCCTACTTAACAGCTATTCTAAATATTCAATAGAGAAGTCAATTAGTTAAATAAGTCATTTAAAATGCAATGATCTCTGTCTTCACAGCTCTTCATTGGAAAGAAAAAGGGTATTTAACAACAAAATCAGAAGTATCATATACAAATGGAAAATTACAGGTGGAAACCTCTGGTGTGTATTATGTGTACTCCCAAGTCAGTTTTACTGCAGACTCCACAAAGTCCCCCAAAGCTCCATTTGTCCATTACATCTATATGAAGAGACCGCATGAAACAGAAAGGCTTTTGATGAAAGGTGCAAACACACTCATAACCCAACCGGCAAATTCTGACCTGCATTCATCCCAGGTCGGAGCCATCTTCACACTCAAGAAGAACGATTTTCTATTTGTTAATGTGACAGATCCAACACGCATCGATTACGGTCCTGAATTTACGTACTTTGGCATGTTCAAGCTTGGAGAAACGTCATGATCCTCAAGTTGCACTATAATGTAGGAATTCAACGTGTTCGTCATTTGTTGTATGTATGTTTTAGTTAAAAAGATTTCTTGGCCTTGTTGAGTACAGAAAAATACATAAAATCCTTTAATTTAAAAGTATTAGGCCTGATAGGCATGGTAATGATGATACGACATTAGACAGGGTCCATTCACTTCCGTACTCTGCACCATTATATGGTATCTCCACGGGGCACCATAATTTTCCGTAGCATGCCTAATATGTAACATTACATATGAATGTGTGTGGGAAGATGATATATTCAGAAACAAGCATGAAAATGTTGGCCATTTTGTTTCTGCTACATTCTTAAAGGGATCTGATTTTGTCACAAGGGTCCACTAAGGAAGAGCTGATCACTGCAGAATAGACAGATTGAGCAAAATGCACCAGAATTGTGGAGCAAATTGTGGCAAAAATTAATGTAAGTGCCCAGCGCCAATTTGGTAAACATTTCAGATACTTTTTGTTCCTCACACTCTTAAAGGTTCTTGAAAAGGGAATGCTCTTTAGAGGAGTTCTAAAATGCAGGATTAATGCTGTGCACCACAATTGTGGGGCAAAAAAATCATCTAAAGTAAACCAACAAATAGATGGTATAAAAAAAGTGTGTAACTTGATGTGCTACATTATTCACACACCATTAGGGCAAATTTGCCTATTCTGCAGCCTAGTCTCGTTTTAAGCCAAAATAAAGACAAAATGATTTATGTGCTCCATTGTGTCTCACTCCTGGGACCAGCAACTGTAATGTGGAAAGATATGGCACAGCACCTCCACAGGTAAAATTAAGTATTACACCATTTTTTTTTTTTATTTCAATCAATGTGCTGTTCATCTAAAGCAGCAATGAAATCACTCTAGATATTGGAAAGTAGATTAAAATATTATCTTTACCTAAACTCTACTAAACTAAAATTCCCTACTGCAGTATATGACATTTATTATTTAAAGTACTCCAGAGTCTACTGGTATCAAAGTCCAGATGTCATAAAAACTTTGTTTTCCTAATATGTCCAGTATAAAATAAAGGGGTATGAAAGCTTTCCATAGTTGGACACAATAATATAATGAATCCATTATGTCATATAATTAGGTGTAGTTCAGCATCAACATCATATTGTCATGTAATCACAGTCGTCTCTATCGTTGGTCTTACCAGTGGGCTAAAATCAAAGAACTCTGAGTTATTCGAAGTGGCGTAAAGGACAGTAAAATGTAGCTGACACTGGGTCAAAGTTGGGATTTTTTTATTAATCCACCCTATGTTTCCAGAGATATGGGACTTTGTTTGGTACTAACTTTTACGGTCTTTATCAAGAAGTCGCCCATGACAGATTCTTGGGTTCATGTAGACATTATTATCTTATGAGTTACACCTTCTTGATACAAAATCATAAACACTAGCACTAAATAAAAAGGCTACTATCTCTTGGCGGATTCCAAAAAAAATCTAAAACTCAGTGGGGCAGCGGGAAAAAAACTTAAACAAAAACCGACCCCTTTTGACCTGGTGATAGAACCTCTTTAAGTGAACAAGAAGGGAAAGAGCACTATAGTGAGGACCCGGAATAATGCGTTAAGAAAAGGGCTGTGAGCTCACTCACCTGATCCAGTTGGTCATTGATCTTGCACAACAGAGGTTGAGGCCTGACAGGTGAGAGCCCTCGGAGACAACCGCCGCTAGTCACTGCTTCCTGGATCCAAAGGCTGCGGTCCACGTGATGCAGACCATGTGACTGGCTGGGTGTTCCTATAGACATCACGGCAGGTCCTTAGCTGATCAAGTCTGGAACAGCTTCCACCACTCACCAAGGGAGGTTATGGATAACAGCAAAATTAACGGTGTAAAAGAAGCGCTGAGGCTGAGGAGTAGGGATTAAAATACACACCTTTAATAAAACTTTACACTCTCCAGACCACAACGCGTTTCGATAGCAAGCTATTTTCCTCAGGCAGTCTTTTTATGAACCTTATAAGGATCCTATATTTTAAACTATTTCATTTTAGCCCTTTTATAGAATGTAAAAGAAGCTACTTTGAAAATAGTCTTAAAATATGTTATTTTTGGTTTGCAGCTCACGGACAGACCACGGGTTTCTATACAAACTACAAAAAAAATTAGACATTTAAAATGGTTTTACGAAAGAATTCTGGTGAAACCCATTTGATGAATCAGGGTCAGAGTTTGTAGTCTGCAATCATGAATACATATGAGTCTACACATTACATAAAAGATTGCTTCATTGTTATTTTGGTCTGTGAAACATTGCAGCAATAAGAATGATTTGAAGTGTCTACATGCCATTTCATAATTGCCCAGTCATGATACTGTGGAGCAGGAATGGTCGTATATCCTGTAAGTGGAGACGGATTCACTTGGAGTGCACTTAAAGGAAATCTGTCAGCAGATTTTTGCTATTTAAACTGAGGATGCCATGTTGCAGGGGTTAAAAAGCAAAAATCAATGTTCCTCTCTTATCAGTATGTGAGCAATTGTTTACATAAACTAAAGGCTGAATCACCTGGATACATGGCACATCACGCACGGTAGTCCGACACACCCCTCATCAGATTACACCTCACTGTCAATGTACAATCTCTATTGAGAGCCTGGTGTGGTGGGGGCTGCTCTCCAGCTCTGCTACTGTCCTTACATAAATGCTTTGATTGTGTCAGAACTGCTGCAGGCAGTAATCTAAGACATACATCATTGGATACACAATCTCTTTGCCTATAACATGTGCTGTCAGATTAGGTAACTAAAACCTGCTGACAGATTCCATTTAAAAGTAAAAATGTACCAATTGTCTAAATGCATATATGTTGTCATATGACACAAAGATCTTATGCAATAGGGCACTTACTGTTAATAAGCCAATAAGGGCATTTTAAGATAATCATTAGGATGTGACAAAAGAAGCTTCCTCAACTGAGTGTTTTTCATATTCATTTAAGACTTACCGGTATGTCTTCTGTGCATTAACAGTCTGCTTTAATTAACAGGATTACATTATCAATATATGCAATTATTGAACACTCTGAAAGTACATGTACAAATAAGATGAAAACTTGGTGATTTCAAAAGGACTGGGCATACAGGTGCATCTCAATGAATTAGAAGATCATCAAAAAGTTAATTTATTTCAGTAATTCAATACAAAAAGTGAAAACACATATTATGTAGAGTCTTACACACAGAGTGATATTTTTAAAGTATTTATTTGTTAATGTTGATGATTATGGCTTACAGCCAATGAAAACCCAAGGTGATTTTCTCAGAAAAATTTAAAATAGGGAGGGTGAAGGGTCTGAGAGATAAAATATAAACCTAAATAGGTATCAGAGGCTTCACCTTGTGTGGTTGCGATATCACAACCACTATAAAGGCAGATCACAGGTGCTGTAGTCCCCTGCGTGGTGCAATAGAGTAGGGAGGATGAAGGGTTAAAAACCACTCTGCCGTATCCCACAAGACATCAAAGGGTGAATATAATATTGATTTATTAGTCACACGATTTCAGCGCTCCCTAGCCCCTTCCTCAGGACAATCAATATCATATTGCCATGTTTCAGGGTGTTTCACGGAGTCTTGACACTTGTTGTCTAATAAATATTACATTCAACCATTGATGTGTTATGGAATATGGCAGCGCAGTTTTTAACCCTTCATCCTCCCTACTTTAATTTTCTGAGACAATGACCTTTGAATTTTCATTGGCTGTAGGCCATAATCATCAACATTTACAGAAATAAACACATGAAATAGATCACTCTGTGTGTAACAATTCCATATAATATATGTGCTTTCACTTTTTGCATTGAATTACTGAAAAAATTAACTTTTTGATGATCTTCTAATTCATTGAGATGCACCTCAATGACGTTTACTGTACTTTAGCATGCTCAATCCTTTGTTAACACAGGAGAGAAGTTTCATGTTGCTCATTCTCCATACAAAAGAATGTATTATTACTGTACATGGAGCCATGTAAATGATGCTGATGTTTGTTCACATTTCTCTACTCCCTATGGACAATGCTCATCCTGACGCATCCACGGCTTTAACCATGATGTTCTTAAATATAGAACAATTAGAATTTTGTCCCCATGACGATTGAGACAATCACCATTATTACAAATATGAAAGGTATCCAAAAAGCAAATCTATGATATGCCTAGACTCATTCTGTGCAATCTCTATGAGATCCAGTTGCAATGCTGGCTGGTCACTTTGGGGGAGATTCTTAGATCTCAGAGACACAAAGCGCTGACTCTTCCATTGAGTGTAAACTGTGCGGCAAGATGTAAAAACTAAGAATGTCTGTGCTTTTTATGTACATTACACCTATTTATAACTTCAGTGATTACGTTCTTATAAAGGCGAAATAAATTGTACAGTTTTTAAGTTATTACCATTTATGTATATAGAAATAAATATTTTTTTTCTTTACCAGGTTTGCTGTGCTGTCTTATGTTAAAGGAGTTAAGTCTGTAAACACATTGACATAGATTAATTACAATGTAATGTCTAATAGTGGTTATAACAATGAACCAGTCATCAGGTTTTTCCCATATAAGCTGCGACCACCACTGGAAAGTCTCTATATACAGCATCCTGGAATACAGTACTGTATATAAGTCCTTAGACTGATCTGTATACAGCTTTTATTATACTCACCTGGAGGGTGGTCCGGTATGATGGGTGTTGCTGGTCTTGGTCTGGCGCTTCCTTCCTTCTCACGATCGCATCCTCTTCCTCTGCTTCTAGTAGGAGATACGTCCTTATGTCACCCACACATAGGGTCCGCTATTGCCTCCTGCATACGTACTCTCTATGCCCTGCTGAAGTCAGAGTAAAGTACTGTAATGCACAGGTATGGGGAGAGGTCAAAGAATGCTCACGCATGCACAATATGCAGGCGTTCGTTGACCTTTCGTTAGGAGAGAAGTGTTTGCAGGAGCGCAACAGAGGAGACTGTGTGCGGGTGATGTAGGACACATCACCCACTGGAAGCAGAGGAGGACAGCAATCACAGGAACAAAGCAGGTGTTGGACCAAGACCAGCGATGCCCATTGGACCGGACCGCCTCCAGCTAAGCTGTTTTGTTACATTATACAGATCGGCCTGGGTACTTCTACGGTGTTCTATAACACTGTATATAGGGACTTACTTGTGGTGGCCACAGATTATATGCAAAAAAACTGGTGACTGCTCACTTTAAGCAAAAAAGTTACAGTATGTTTCAGGTGCAATATCTATTACTTCATTCATTTTCAGAAATTGGGGTAGACAAGGGCGCAATGGGTCAAATCTCCCAAGTAAACTGGAAAGATTAAGACATAAAACTGCTCACCTTATCCAGATGTGAGACCCACAACTGGTATCGACGCTTAGTCATCAGCTGCCGCAGGACCCTAACTCGAGGTGACAAATAAACATCAATATAGATAGATAAGTACGGTCTGCGCTGCTGAGTACAAAATGACAAGACGTCCAAGTTGAAGTGATCGCTGCCTTTATTCCATCCCTACGCGTTTCATACCTGTCCCAGCCTCTTACTCAGGAGAAACAGCATCAATAATCAATCATAAATTGTTGATGGAGTTGTTCCTGAGGAAGAGGCTGGGACAGCTATGAAACGCGTAGGGATGGAATAAAGGCAGCGATCACTTCAACTTGGACGTCTTGTCATTTTGTACTCAGCCGCGCAGACCGTACCTATCCGTCCATATTGATGTTCATTCTTTTTCAGACCCTCTGATGTGACATTTGTCATGTAGTAGTGTCCCATGCAGTATTATATGATGAATGTGTATTCTACATATTTAGGATGCAGTTGCCTTCACTTTCTCTCATGGCTAATTAATCAGTATGATTTTCTACTTCTACAGCCCATGACTGATCTTGACGTTCCGCTATATACAGCCTGTATGATCTGTCTCCCTTCTGCAGACTGCTATGTCTGCTGTCCGCTTTGTGTACAATCTGATACCATACCGCTTCGGTGATCTACTCACACTGAACACTTTTGTGCTTTCCTTTCTATTCACACTTTCATCTGCAAAACCTTCTCCTCCCTGCTGGTTTCTGTAAAATTGATAGAAGGGAGTGGGCATAAATGCCTGAAACAGCCAGGATCTTACCTATGTCAGACGTAGCAGAACAGCCAGCTATGTGAAGGAGTTACATACTTACATAGTTACACGCACTGTTGGTAGCTCTTGAGGACTGGAGTTAGGGAGCACTGCTCTAAGGCGCAAGACTGGGAGAGCAGTACAGACCGGAAGTGATAATGCAGTGGAATAGGTCTTTACTGATGACACATGGATCAGAAAGGGCTAGAACAGAGGTATTGCAGCACGGCAAACAAGTGGAGCAGGTACAACCAGATGAATCTCAGCTAGATTTGCAGATATGCATAGGAAAAGTAACTGTATAGGAAATTGGTATCTTTCAGAAGGATAGGCAAGTTAGAAACATGTCTGAAGAGGTGCATTACCTTAATTGCAGAAAGTGAGGTAGGAACAGTACATAGAACAGTTGTGAGAAGCTGATACCAAGTTTGCTGTCTACACCTTTGCGAGTAACAAAAGAGACCAGAAGTTAATGGCAAGCAGGAGTCTATTGAGGCCAACAAGCTAAGACAAAGATACGGTTTGGTTAATTCTGCTGGAAGAATTAAGACGCAACAGTCCAAGATATGAAAAACTAAACAGGTAGACTATTGAAGGAAAGAGGGACAGAAAAACAGATATAATGAAGTTTTAACACAAAGACGAACCAATGTAAAATGTATAAAACCAAAGTAACAAGCCCTCTTATGGATCTAATTTGTACTTTTGTTCCTTTTTCCTAAGCATATATTGGTGAGCTAAGACATCGGGATACATTTGGACCTAAGTGGTTTCACCAGCTAAATCTATTGCTTATAAACCAATGTACAGTGTCATCATTTATTGTATTTGAGTGCAATATGTCCATGCTCTATGGTGTTAACATCCTTTATAAGAGATGTCTCATGCTCTGAACATGTGGTTACATACTCTCTCTCACTGAAAGACATATATTACAGAATTTGCCCTCACTTTTTGCCATCCACTCCTTTATAGCTCTAGTGACTCCCTTCCGTTTTCTGAAGGGTTATGTTTAACAGGTAAGCAACATATCATTCAGTGTCTTATTAGCAGTCTAGTGTCTCACCGTGCTGTCTGTGAAGACTAAGTACGGCAAATACAGTATATGTAATAAGAATAAAATACATAGTAATTATCTTTCATCTTGTAATAGAGAGGCATATAGATAGCTGGAAACAGATGCAATGTATGAGAGAGGAAAAAGGAATTATGGAAGTGGTAGACGTTTCCATTAGTAATCCTAAAAACTAGTGTGCTGCACAGAAATGGCCAAGATAAATGAAAAACAATTATTTCAAAATATGCTGCATCTTTTGGTAAGAATTTAGACACATTAAAATACTTTCCCTTTAACGCTGTATCCATTTTAGTTATTTAGAGCAAAGTATCATAAAAACAAGATATATTAAATCAGAGCACTATTTTTGATGCAATAGTAACAGTGTTAACAAGAGAGAGTCTAACTTCATATAATAATCCATATACATTGATAATGACTTATTTAAAAAAGATATTTATTGAATATGTGAATTAGCAATAAAAAAAAGGTAATAGAAAACAAGACAAGAATAGCAACAAAACACATCACAATAAAACTGCTGCTTAAAAGGTTATAGCATAACTGAAATGCATAGTATTTACATATTCTGTAAACAACCGTAAAGGAATACATACACTACATCTATTACTAAACCCATGGCTTGCCTTCCAATTTGCGCATCTTTGGATTCTAGTACTTGCATAAATTGATTTGTTGGAATATCACTTTAAGTGAAGTCCCTCCTTTGTCATCATAGAGTAGGATGGGAAACACCAGTCATTGAGGGCCACCAACAATGCATGTTTTCAGGATTTCATTAGTATTGCACAGGTTATAATTGAATCACCTGCACTAGTGATGATTGCAATCCCTGTGCAATACCAAGGAAAGCCTGAATGACATGATCTGTTGGCGACCCTTGAGGCCTGCAGTTCCCCACCTTTGTTATAGAAGATCACAGGCCTACTGTAGCCTCATTGTATTATTAAAGAGTAGCTCTGTCCCAGAAATCTTAGGCTTGGTTGATAACAAGTAATGTAATGATGCTAGAAACAAATTATTTTGTGGATTATTCCTGCAGGATTCTCATATTGTAAGTAAAAATACTGATAAACAAAGGGTGCTTCATTTCGATGAGAGATACACAAAACACTTCAGTACAGAGTGTGGACAGATCACAAAAAGCAAAACATTATACAATAGATTACACAAAGGTCATCCAAAGCATTCTGATCACCAACTAAGAGACCCTACATAATGGTATTGACCAAAGCCTAGATCATAATTTTTGTTAACTATGTTAGGCTTAGGCATGAACATTCGTGAAGGAGTTGACCAGTTAAGATAGTCTCTCCCTATATGACCCGTTCGTGCATATGAAGCTCACCACAGGGGGAAAGGGGGGGTGTTCCCCACTTTGGACTCCCTTGATGAGCTACAGATCTGTCCACCTTTAAATTTTCTCAAATTGTATAAAGTTGTTTGGGTACCAATTCAATACAAATCACATGATATCCAATGTAAAATTATGTCAGCTAATATATTTATGTTCATGGGAGCCTGTGGGTGACAGATAAATGAAAAAATAAATATCCCTGTATACCTACTGAACTTTGCATAGTTTAATAGTCCGAGTTTAAAATGAATCCCCTATCAATAGGATAGGTGATAAGTATCTGATCCCTGAAGGTCTCAGCAATCAGGAGAGCATGGGCCTAGAGTCTCCAAATTACATGAAAGAAAGGTTGTGGGGCATGCCTGCTGCCACTTCATTTAAAGTATTCAAGACTAATGAAAATATCCATATTTTCAATAGAGCGTCAGCAATTACTGTTTTTTCAAATTGGGATTATGATGATTTATTGAAAGGTAATACATTACAAAGAGGGGTCTCTTTTAATAAAATATTAAATGAAACTTACTATTCACAAATGCATTTACCAAAGTATCAATTAGTGGATCTGGAAAAAAAAGTTTAATCTGTAAATGTGGCTTTTGGTCTGGAGCCAAAATTACTCAATGTTAGCATTTTCCTGCCTCAAACTCGTTTCTAATTGGCCCTATTGTGTCACATAAATATGTACTTTTTCAGACTTTTTAAGTAAATCTAGCCTTATGGCCCAAAGGGGCATGATCCTCACGAAAGTAAACCACAGACAAAAGTTGAAGATATGGGCCCTTAGAATATTAAACTAAATTAGATTCTGTGTAAGTCAAATGTAAGGGACCGGTCCATTGGCCTCATCAGTAATCTATGGCTGCTGGTCAGGAGCCCTGAGAACCGCCTGGTATGTGATGGCGTCCTCGGATCTGATTTTGATTGATAGGGCTTTGTATAGCACCACAGTGATGATATTGTGAAAGGCTGGATAATCAAAAGTTAGGCTGGGAAGTAGGAGGTGGTTCTCCGGGCTCCCGTCCAATGGCCACAGATTACAGATATGACTGATGGACCAGGCCGTGCAAAACACAACAACATTTAGACTAGATTTATAATCAACAAAAATGAGATGTGTATTTAACGTATAAATAGATACACACTACTTCACATTACATCAGGTTGTGGCTTATGTCCGCATGAACCAAAACGATTACACTGGCCTTCTTTTTGATATATGGAATAACTTGAACGTTATATAATGACCTATCAATAAACCTATCATCTTCACCGCAATATATCCAACTGTCATGGTTCTCCATATTTTTTTAATGTTTGTGATTTAAGGTTTAAAAATATGAGTTTTATAGTAATATATAGTTTTATAACTAGAGCTAATAAAACATTAAAAAAATCAACAATGATGTCTTGTAAGTCAGACATCAGCCCCATAGTATTATCAAAAACCGAATGGGTATGTAACTCTAGTATGATTCACATGGTTCCTGGAAACTGTGACCAGTGGAGAAGAGCATCTGTACTATATCATCTATTCAGACCTTCTTGAGAAATAGATCTATTGCCCGGGGACCTTATTTGGAAAACCTTCAGAAGGCATGAAGAAAATAACCAGACAAAAGGTGCACATAGTGCGAGAGAACATAAGAGAAAGTAATAGAGAATCAATAAAGAAGGTGGACGGCTCTGGGGTTGATCTGTGAAGTTCACACTCTACTTTAGGTAGAAAAGTGAAACAACAATGCTTGGAAGGTAGTATAAAAAATAGGAATTTCGGGTACAGTGCCCGGCAAACTATGAACAGATCTTGGCATAAGTGATTAATGGAATCAGTGATGTTGGTCAAACAGAATCTTCTCTATCTCAGCATATATCTTCACATACATAATGCGTTTCAGGACACAGAGAATTATCTAACAGGTGACACAGAAATGTATGACAAACATCATGGATAACTCCATCACTTGCACCAGGAGCTATCCATTTGCAGGACGTTGTACCACAAGCAACTTACTTTGTGTCAGAGGGAAACCTGTTGTAGTATACCCATTAAGGTGCAGTCACACCTGCCGACGTCGCTAGCGACATCGCCGAAAAAGTGACGTATCAGCGATGTCGCTAGCGACGTCGCGCTGTGTAAACGAGTGGCGGAACCGCATTTTATCGCTGGTCGCAGGTTGACAGGTTTACGGGAAGAACCGTAAACCTGTGAACCTGCGATAAGGCTGGATCGCGCCGTGTGACATCGCCAGAGCGATGTCGGCGGCGATCCAGCCTATACCGCAGCGTTGCTGCGGATCGCTCGCTGGGCTGAGCCCAGCCCAGCGAGCGATGTCACCGCCCGCAGCGATGCTGTGTGACAGCTGGCCAGCGATGTCGGAACAGAGCGGGCACCCGCGCATCGCTTCCGACATCGCTGGCCAGATCGTGCTGTGTGACGGCACCATTAATTGTTGACATGACACATTTTCTTCTGGATCCTGCCAGAAGTAACCAAGGTATGAGACTGACTGAAGACTGGGTAATTAAGTTTATTCAGTCTAGGTTGGAGGTCCCAAACTTGTAGTGGCAAGCAGCCTTCACCACTCCAATATTTAAATTAAGTGAGTGTTCAAATGATGGTTATAAATCTCAACTCCGACCAGCATAAACATGAACGCTCAATTCAGATGATCATGCAAGTGTTGTGAATATTGGGGATGTCATCAACCCACCCTCCCTCAATGTCTAATGTTGGTGAAAAATCAGAAAATCCTCATAACACAGTCAGGAGGGGCTGGCTGACGTTAATGTATCTGCCAACACTTGAGTGAACAGAACGTCCAATGTCAGTGTCGAATATATATTTTTAGAACCTGGGGAAATTGAATGTGTGCAAGAAAAATGAAAAACAAAAATCCTAAAAAGGGAATTTTACGTTTACGTTCGTTAAGGACACAGACTCCATTTAAGTAAAATATGACATTTAATACAATAAAAATTGGCTCTATGAGTTCATAACCAGCATCCTACGCTTAGATCAACCATTTTAGGACACAGCTGTTAATATTCCCATAAAATAGTACATATAAAATATTGTGGTTAGATATAATTAGAGTACATATAATATGTTTGATAACTAATGAACCTACAGATAAAGGTATCACAGTCTTTGATTGCACACTGAATCGTATTGCATTTAATAATGTGCAGTTATACAGCATGATTCCTTTGCAGTGGAGTAAACAGAGAATGACACGGTGCCAAACCCGGATTAGGTGGAATTATTACTACCACACGAGTATTAGTGCAGGATAGACAAAATATTAGCCACATAAACACTCCTGAAATAAGTCACAGTGCACTGTCCATTTAGAATGACACAATGGGCCGAACTTACCATAATTAAGACCACGGACACTATCCATGTTGCCCATAATAACCAATCACAGAGCTGCTTTCAGTTTTCCACAACAGTTTAACAGATAAAAACAGAGCTCCGATTTGTTGCTTTGGACAACAATGTAAGTAATGATAAATAAGGCCTAGTTTTATGTTCAAAACTTAAAGGTTTGTCTAGGAATAAAAATAACATGGCTGCTTTCTTCCATAGTGTTTACAGATTGTATTGGTTAGCAAAGGTCCATTTTCAATGGTTTCTGCTTTTCTACTTCTTGACTTATTACTTGCCATGTATATGCCATTTTTTTACCTGATCTACTTGTCGTTTTTCTGCACAATTGGGAATTTTCTCTTGTCCCCGGGTCTTATCTTCTTAAATATGGCCCCTATCTTATCTGTATTTAATTGTTTTTCAAACCGGAAGAGGTCCTCAAAAGTCTCCAATCGAGAACGGTTGAGGACCACCCCCAGTTGGATAAAAATACTAGAGTCAGGGCCTTTCACACTAGAGTTTCTCTCCGGATACAGCAGATCTGGACAGAAAACCGCATTTGCGATGCACTTGCGGCAAGCCCCATTCTTTGTCTATGGGGCTTGCGACAGTGCGGTATTGCCACGATCCGGCACTTGCGGCCGCGAAAAAAAACGCGGTCAGTTGCGTGTTTTTTTTGTGCAGCCACAACTGCCGCAAGTTCCGGATCGCGGCAACACCGCACTTGCCGCAAGCCCCATAGACAATGCATGGGACTTGCCGCAAGTGTGCAGGAAGTGCAGCTGTTAGGGCCCTTTCACATCAGTGTTTTTTTTCAAATCGCGGCAGATGCGGTGGAAAAAAACGCATCTGCCGCGATTACCGCATACCGGCTGCACGGTTGCGGTAACACGCCATACAAAGGTATAGGCGGACTTGCGGCAGGTGCGGCAAGTGCGGTTTTGCCATATCGGCACTTGCGTCCGCGAAAAAAAATGCTGTCAGCGCGTTTTTTTTCGCGGCCGCACCTGCCGCAAGTGCCAAATCCGCACTTGCGCACCTGGCCCGCAAGCGCTATACCTTGTATGGCGTTTACCGCAAACCGCGCCGCAAGTGCAGCGGTATGCGGTAATCACGGCAGATGCGTTTTTTTCACCGCATCTGCCACGATTTGAAAAAGAAAAAGAAAATCCATTGCTGGTTACTGTATAGTTAATCATTCCTAATGAAAGATAAATGTTTCATAATGATCCTAAAATTGTGAATATGTGTGGACTGTATAGTAAGAGGGAACATTATCGGAATGGATGGATGAAAGGATAGAGATTGATAGATAGATAATAAAAAATACTTCTAATTAAAAAAAAAAACTAGATAAACTGGCCCTCACCAGACAGTCAGAAGCCACTTGTAGTTCGTGTATAGACCCATTAGAATCCCCCAACCCCCCCACAATAATTAAACCTTTACTAGGCACAAAATGAAATTTCCTGTGTTTTAAAGGTCACTTATGGGATAATAAAAAAGAAGTCACAGTTACAGGCACAGCCTGCCGTTAAAGGATGCAAAGCTTAAATTCCCACCTAATAATAAGGGACAAACGTATAGAAACAATTGCAGAAATGTAGGAGCTTCCCTACAATCCCCCTGAAATCTTGCTGCCATTTCTAAAATGAGTCGCAAAATTGCATAAGTGTGTTGCGGGCAGCACCCCCAGACTTTGTCTAAGACTGTTTCCTAATAGGCAAGACCCATCATGTTCATTACAAATTATGATGGGAACCATTCACATATCACTTGTGGAAGGAGACAATATTGCACTTTTGACAAAAGTATAAATAACCAAATATTTCTTCAAGTGCTTTCAATATAGAGGAGGAAGTCAACAAATTCCTAACTTTATCGTAGCTACACCTTGGCCACTCCTTCTCCTCGCCGTGAGTACCCTGTTGCAATGCTTACTGTGCATTGGGGAACAAGGTAAAGGGAATATTTTATACACTGTAAACTCTTACCCTGATTCATCAAGCAATTTTCACCAGAATTCTGGCATAAAACTGCATGAACTTTTATGATGGTCTTGGCCAGCTCTGCCAACCCATTTTTTAAAAAGTGGGTAAAGTTCAGGAAGGACGGGCATTGTTAAGCATGCCTGACAAATAAATTATACACTATGCCACAAAATGATAAAATAATTACAGAAATTTACACTGTCACTTGGCTGGTGTACATATCTGGCAATGGTGCACTGCAGTCAAAATTCATTAAAGAATACTCCCATCAACGTTTTTATTGTCTTAATAAATTGCAATCATCATACTATATAGTAATGTGTACTTACAATGGCTCATTTTGCCTTTCTACCCAGTAAATTCTTCTATTTTCTCCTGTTCTATGTAGAAACAGGAAGTCTCATATCAATGTATGCATTCAACTCCTCAACTCCATGTCAATGTATGAATTAAACTTCATCTTCAACTAATGACGCAGCTGCTCCCTCCTCCTCCTGCTAGGGACGTTTGCAGTGACGACTCAGGCAGGGAAAGAGAGATTTCCTGTTTCTTTATAGAGCGTCTTTGAAGGATTAAGCTAGTCTGTTTTTAATTATGCAATGTTATAGACCTAATAGAAAAACAGAAAAATTAACTGGCTAAAAGGCAGAATGAGCAATTGTAAGTAAACAGTGTAATATAAAATGATGATATGATAACTGCAATATGTCAAGGGACGAATATCTTTTATGGGAGTGCTTTTTTAAATGGGTTTTCCGGTTTCAGAAAAAACTACACCCTGGCTTCAGCTTTGTAAAAAAAAAAAAAAAAAACAAACCTGAGCTTCAATCACCATCCCAAAGTCAAACATTTAGTCTCTAACATTGCTCCCAGTAAATGATATTGTCTGCAGCGCTGTCATGTCGACAGTGCTGCACCCAGAAACTGAGCTCGCCAGCACAACCCACTGAGATCACGGATTATCCGTAGTGATTGACTTGACATCAAACTATAACAGACCGCCAAAGCAGTGGCGGAAACTCAGCACTGGACTGGGGAGGATGAGAAAACAAGTGTTGTTTTTTTTAAACAAACTGCAACCAGGACACCAACATTTTCAATAACAGGAAAAGCTATTATTGCCTCTTAATAAATTCAGTGCATCGTACTCCCTTATAAAACGCAGTTTTAATGAATCGGGATCTTTGTCTACTAGACTTACTACCTGCCTAGAAATAGTGCAACATATTGCCACTCTTATTTATATTATCGTTAGGCCATATTGCTGCTCCACAGTTTATATATAATTCTGACTTAGCTATGGCTTTTCTTCCACCAAATGATAAGATTATTCTTAGGTTTAAAGAAACTAGATTGTTACAGTGATCGAAGTGACCCACAGCCCCTTTGCAATTTCTGAATGGCAACTCCTAGTTTAGTATGCCATCCAGGGCTAGAATCACATCCATAGTGCGACTGTGAGACTACCGCCACTGAGTGGCCATTCAAATAGTCCAGCTATCATTCTTTTTCATTTAGTCCCATTTTTGTCACTGGTGATAATCCTGTTCAGTGTACTGTAAATAAACTTTATTGAAACAAGCACTTTCTTTGGGCCCCTACTTTGTAGTATAACTATTGGAAGACCACATAGAGCGTGCACGTGTTTACATACAATAAAATCCATGCATGAGATGTGATTATTTCATTTTTTTCAGTGTAGGAGCACAAAGTACCTGTTTCAAAAACCAGACCACACCTTTAAGAGGCCACATAAAAAAATCAGCTTACAAAATGGCTGCTTCTGTCATGATATAGGCACACAGAACCTACAAAGAAAGTACAAATGGATTGTGACCTTTTCAACGTAACCAGTCACATACTGAGAAGGGATATATGGCTGCTCATATTCATAATTCCAAGTCTTCTAAAATTCTTAACATGAAGTCTTTAAGTCACTGATGACTGCTGATATTGCAAAGTAAAGTGGGAGCTAATGTGAGGGGTCGTCACGTGCTGTCTCACTAGCTTGTTTCAACATTTTGCGAACCAATTTTTCCAGTTCTTTTCTTGACTTTTGTTCTTCGTCCAGACTTTGCTTCATTCTTTTATTCTCCTGTGAAGACAAATAGACAATAAATATGCCTAGTAAGCAACATCGGCATCTGTCCATGTCCATATATTTTTATTGACTTCAGATACGTAACCCTTTTCAAAAGGACCCATTTCAATGACTGCATGTGTTTAAAGGGAATAATGTGCTCACCAGAAGAGCCAATTACCAATAGATAAAGGGTTAATCTGCAGGTATACCCCTGTGAGCCAGTTGACTTGAGGTGCACACAGAGAAAATTAAGTCTTAATAACGGTGTAATCACCATCTTACGGCTCTCTCCGAGTCACCCAGGTAATGCGCAGAAGTGATTATGTCATGGCTCGGTATGATGGCAGCACGGCTGTAATGACTTCCTGGCACTTTGAGAGAAAGACTGCCTGTATTCACCAAACCCAAATCAACAAGTGTGACTCGTCAATGGCACATTCCCACCACTCAAGAGTCTAGCGGTGGCCTCTTTACCCCACTCCATCCGATGCTTTAATGCACCATGCTCCTCAGCATTTGACGATTCGGCTAGGTAACATTACATGATAACCACTTTCTGACCCAGTTGCTATAGTTTTTAAACACTTCCACTTTCCAATATTATCACTCACAGGAGATGGTATATTTAAGAGGGAAAAAATGCATTGAACCGACTCGTTGCACATGTGGCTCCAATTACAAGACCGTGGGAAACTACCTTTTTTGGGGGACGCCGCAAAAATGCAACATGGGAACAAGACCTTACAATCAGTTGAAATTAACGGTAGCTTTCTTCAAACATAATTCCTCCAAATAAATTTTCAAACAGGACTGTACAATATGAATCACCTTTTAATTATGTGCTTTATTATACTATATGGAGAAAGTCACAGGAGAGTTAAGAGGAACTCGGCCAACCTATAAAACTCTGCAAAACTCATTCTGTCACAGTGACAAATCTATTCACTGCTTTCTATGACAAGGTACATGTGCTACTGCTCTCAAGTGAGAAAATGAAGCAAAATATCTTAAAACAATCACAAAAATGATTGTCCCTGGTGTATTCAATTGCATTAATTATTTTCTTTCTGAAAGGGCTCTGACGTGGTCTTTAAGGAAAAATTGCCATTACACTGCTATCACAGCTAAAGAGGAAGTAGAGAAACAAGTGCAATAATACAATAAAGAGTTATTCCCATCTTCAAGATCCCATCCCAATACGTAGTAGGTATAATAAAAATATTAGCTAATTCCTCCGATTAGAAATGTAGTATGGTTTTCCTGATGAGCAATGTCTTTTTCTCATGTATAGGGCATTGCAGGACCTTGGGTACCCATGGCTATGACCACAAGCAACTGACTGACTGATTTTTTCTATATGAGTGGCCATAACCATGCATACCTAAGGTCCTGCAATGCCCTGCACATGAAGAAAAGACATTGCTTATCAGGAGAACTATACTACATTTCTAATTGGAGGGATTTGCTATTATTATTATTATACCTACTACATACTAGGATCGGATCATGACGATGGGAATACTCCCTGGATGTTCACCCTCAGTTATGAATCTCACCTTAAAGATCAAATTTTATCAACTCTATAGGCAGTACATTGTTTACTCGACTTTAATTGATCCTTAAAATGCCCTGTGTTAGACCGCTTTCACACTAGCGTTTGGCTGCATTGTGCTGGGATGCATAGCAGTGTGTGTGTCTACGCATGCGCCAGCTTCCATAAGTTTAACATGGGGACGCACGGCGGATGCGTTTGCCTGCGGATGCATGCGTTTGCATACAAGTGCGTTTTTTCACAGGAGGTTAAAAACCCAACACATGTTGCATTTCTTGTGCGTTCCAGGGTGCTTGCTTTGTATGCAAGGATCCTGAAGCGCACTTTTCATACATTTAGACGGATAACCATCCACATGCCAACGCAGACAAACTCTCTCTCCTCAACCGCTATAATGGTTTCCAATGGGAGCAGCCACATTCTAATGTATTCCTATGGAGCTTTCAAGCTGTGCGCATCCGAAGTATTTACGCTGCGTTTGCATCAGGATGGCTGCGTTCAACCATGCGCCTGACGCTGTGCGTTCACGTGTGCAGATCAAACGCTAATATGAAATCGACCTAAATGACGAAAATACTACCCCAACCAGTTTCATCTGCTCAAGGTTGACATCTCCTGCTGAGGCCATCTAAAGACACAGGGTGACAAGTGATGTCACAGGATCGCAGGGATTGGGAATGGTTATTATCATTAACCCCTTAATGCCTACTGTTGGGTATTCACATCATACCAATTCAATTCAACCGTATGCATATGTGTGTGTCTCATGTCGATTTTAATTTAGACAATAAAGAGAATTTTGTTTACGTACCGTAAATTCTTTTTTCTTTAATCATCAATGGGAGACCCAGACAATGGGGTTTAGGGCACTGCCCTCCGGAGGTCACACTAGGTACTACAAGTTTGTAGACACCGCCTCCTCCGCTTATAAACCCCTACCGCAGGGAACATCCTCAGTTTGGTCTACAAGCTGCGAGGAGGAAATAAACCACACCCGAAACATCGGGAAGAATGCCGTGCACAAACGGTTCAACAACCCGGCAAACACTGTCTCAACAGAGAACAGAGCAAATGCAAAACATGCAAAGGAACAACTGGGTGGGTGCTGGGTCTCCCATTGATGATTAAAGAAAAAAGAATTTACGGTACGTAAACAAAATTCTCTTTTTTCTGGTCATCATAATGGGAGACCCAGACAATGGGGATGTCCTAAAGCAATACCCCAGGGCGGGAAGAGTTCCTCAACAAGACGGATAACACATGGTTCCCTTTTAAAGGTGGGCAACCGCCGCCTGGAGAACCCGCCTGCCCAAACTTGCATCCGCAGAGGCATGGGCATGCACCATATAGTGCTTAGAGAAAGTGTGCAGGCTGGACCAAGTGGCCGCCTGACACACCTGTAGAGCAGACGCTCTATGTCGCAAAGCCCAGGAGGCACCTACGGCTCTGGTAGAGTGAGCCTTCAATCCCACCGGGAGAGGCAAACCAGAAGTCCGGTAAGCCTCCTGGATGGAAGCCTTAATCCATCTGGCCAATGTCGATTTCGACGCCGCGGACCCCTTACAGCGACCTGTCGTAAGAACAAATAAGGAATCCGAACTCCTAAAGGAGGCGGTCCTAGACACATAAATGCGTATAGCTCTCACGAGATCCAGAGTATGGAGGTCGCGTTCAACCTGATGAACGGGAGCGGGGCAAAATGATGGGAGAACAATCTCCTGGTTCAGGTGGAAAGTTGAAACCACCTTCGGCAAGAATTCTGCCCGTGGACGCAACACAACCTTGTCTTGGTGAACCACCAGAAAGGGTGACTTGCACGATAGTGCAGCCAATTCTGAGACCCTCCTCAGAGATGTAATCGCCACCAGAAAGGTCACTTTCTGGGATAGACGAGATAGAGAAACCTCCCTCAGAGGCTCAAACGGCGGTTTCTGCAATGCCGCCAGGACCATGTTAAGGTCCCAAGGGTCTAGAGGTCTCTTGTAGGGCGGAACCATCCGTGACACCCCCTGCAGAAATTGACGGACCTTCGGGAGGAGCGCCAATCGCCTGTCAAACAGCACAGAAAGTGCTGATACTTGACCTTTCAAAGAGCCAAGGGATAATCCCAATTCCAAACCCGACTGTAGGAAAGCCAACAACGTCGGGATGGACAAGGGCCACGGAGACCGTCCGCCAGAGGCACACCAAGTAAAAAAGATTTTCCACGTTCTGTGGTACATCTTCCTGGAAACTGGCTTCCTAGCCCGATTCATAGTGGCAACCACCGTAGGGGAGAAACCCCTGGATGTCAGCAGCCAGGCCTCAAGAGCCATGCAGTCAATCTGAGGGCCCTGGAATTGAGGTGGAAGAATGGGCCTTGCGCGAGTAAATCTGCGCGTTCTGGAAGAGCCCACCTGTGTCCGCCTGACAGTTGCCACAGGTCCGGATACCAGGACCTCCTGGGCCAGTCTGGAGCCACTAGAATGGCTACGCTGCACTCCGACCTGATTTTCCACAGCACCCTGGGAATCAGAGCCAGAGGCGGGAACACATATGGTAGATGGAATCTGGACCAAGTCAAGATCAGGGCGTCCGCTCCCAGAGACTGGGGGTCCCATGACCTCGCCATGTATTGCGGAACCTGATGATTCAGCCGTGAGGCCATCAGATCCACGTCCGGAGTGCCCCATCTGCTGCAGCTCTCCGGCGTCCATCCCCTGCCTGCTCAGATAGTCGGCCTCCCAGTTTTCGACCCCTGGGATGTGAACTGCGGAGATCAGGCAGTTGTTGTCCTCCGTCCAGGATAGGATGCGGTGGACTTCGGCCAGAGCCTCTGCACTCCTGGTTCCTCCTTGATGATTTATATAAGCGACGGCCGTCGCATTGTCGGACTGAACCCGAATGGGTTGTCCTGAGAGGAATCTCTGAAAAGCCAGGAGTGCCAGATAGATCGCCTTGATCTCCAGTACGTTGATCTGCAACGCCGACTCCGACTGATTCCAGAGGCCTTGGGCCCTGTGGTGCAAGAACACCGCCCCCCAGCCCTTCAGACTGGCGTCGGTGGTCACCACTAACCATGACGGTTTGATGAAGGACCGGCCCCGAGACAAGTGATGTGGCTGTAGCCACCACTGCAGGGAATCCCTGGTCGGTAGGGAAAGGGTCACCAGCCGATTCAGAGAGATCGTCCTCTTGTCCCACCTGCGAGAATCTCCAGCTGAAGAGGACGGAGGCGAAATTGTGCGAACGGCACCGCCTCTATTGCTGCCACCATGCGCCCCACCAGCTTCATCAACACCCGTAGGGATGATTGTGGTGACAGGAGGACTGCTTGTACTCCTGATTGGATCGCCATCTGTTTGACTCGTGGCAGAGACACCAGGGCTGAGGCTGTGTTGAAGTCCATGCCCAGATATGTCAAAGACTGGGTCGGAACTAGCGTTGACTTCTGAATATTGAGGAGCCAACCGAACTGTTCCAGAGACCGCATGGTCACATCCAGGCTCTCTTGACAAAGGTGTTCTGATGGCGCCCTGACCAGCAGGTCGTCTAAATAGGGAATGACGGCATGTCCCTGCATGTGCAGGAGAGCCATCATGGAGGCCATCACTTTTGTGAACACCCGCGGTGCCGAGGCCAACCCGAACGGCAGCGCCACAAATTGGAAGTGTTCTTCCCCCACTGCGAATCGCAACCAGCGCTGATGAGCCGGTGCAATGGGTACGTGAAGGTAAGCGTCTCTGATATCTATGGACGCTAGGAAGTCCCCCTGTGACACAGCTGCGATCACGGAGCGCAGTGATTCCATACGGAACTTCCGAACCAACACGTGATGGTTGAACAACTTCAGGTCCAGAAACTGGGCGGAAGGATCCGTCCTTCTTCGGGACGATAAAGAGGTTGGAGTAAAAACCCCTGAACCTCTCTCCGGAAGGTACCGGGACCACCACTCCGTCTCTGCGGAGACCCTCCAACACCTGGTAAAAAGCCTGAGCCTTTTCTGGTGATGGGACCGACCGATGGAATCGGGATATCGGCTTTGACGTCAGCTCTATCCTGTACCCTCGCGAGATCACGTCTCGAACCCACTGGTCTTGAACGTGAAGTAGCCACTTGTCCTGAAAGCGAGACAAGCGGCCCCCCACCTGTGGGGAGGCAGGATGAGAGAGCGAGTCATGTAGAGGCGGGTTTGGGGGTGGCAGCTGCCGCCCCCGCCGGCTTCTTTGGACGACTCTTAGAGCGCCACTGGGAAGCGGGCTTTCCCCCTCGTCCGTGCGAGTGGACGGTGCTGATGACTGCGAGCTGGAACGAAAGGACCACTGTTTTGGGTTCCTTTTAACGGTATACCGTGGCTTAGGCTTATTCTGCGGTATCTTAGACTCAGCAGAATCCTTTATCAGCTTGTCCAGTTCGGTGCCAAAAAGCCTGTCACCAGCAAACGGAAGATTCTGCAAAATCTTCTTGGATGTGGCATCTGAGTCCCAAAGACGCAGCCACAACAACCTGCGAATCGCTATAGCATTGGCCGAAGCCACAGCTGAGCGAGTGGCAGTTTCCAGAGTCGCCGTCCTGGCGTAGTCCGCATAGGCCCTTGCCCTTTCGGTAAGTGCTAGGACCTCTGGACTGGATCTTGCCAGGTCAGAGATACCATCCAAGCAGGTAGTAATCGCTTGTAAGGTCCAGACCGTGGCAAAATTAGGGGCAAATGAAGACCCCACAGCCTCATAGGAAGACTTGGCGAGCTGCTCGACCTGTCTATCCGTCGCATCCTTCAGTGAGGAGCTATCAGAGGCAGAGAAAAGGGAGCGTGCAGCAATCCTGGTCATGGAAGCGTCCACCTTCGGGGACTGCGACCACTCCTGAAGCACCTCCTGGGAGAAGGGGAAGCGATTGTCCTTAGGTTTGCGGACATAGCGCCGCCCAGGATGTAACCTGGGTGCTCTAACCACCCTTCCAAAATTAGTGTGGTCCATGAAAGAGCCACTTGGTCTAGCCTCTGGCCGCAGCCATTGATAGACCTCCTTCGGGTGCACCGTCACCTCCTCAGGGGGTGTCACGAGACGCAAGGTCTCGTTGATAGAGGACACCAGATCCTCCACCCCGTCTGGTGGTTCAGATATAGACACAGACCCGAAATTTGAACCCCCATCATCGTCCTCACCATCAGAGGAACGCTCCTCCTCAGAGAGAGCCTGGAGCTCGGGTGACTCCTCACGACGAGCCCGCTTAAGGGGTCTCACAGCAGAAGAGGGAGACACCCGGGGGTAACTGGACGGATTAGCTGGGCTATCCAGCCTCCTATTAAGTGCCTCCAGGGATTGCGACATGGAGGACAGCTGAGACAACAGAGATTCATTGATCTTATTCTGAGTCTCCCATGGCCCTGAGATCACCTGAACCTCAGGGTATAGCACCGGAGCTGCTGACTCAGCAGTGCCAGCCCGGGCCTCTGGGCGTCCGCAGTTATTGCAGGACCCCTCCACCAGTGTTCCATTGCATGTAGCACAGGTAATGGTGGTCTCTGCCGCCCTAGCAGCATGCTTCCCGGCTGAGGACATCGCCACAGTAGGGGAAGATAAGCCAAAATGCAGACAACAAAACCGGGAGTCCCGGTGGCTTACCGACCGCAGTAAAGCGGTATGAGGAAGCGGTGTGTGTGTGTGACCTCCGCGATGGTTTCCGGTCTCCCCTTTGGAGTGCAGGCGCACGCTGCATACAAATCCCAACCGGGAAGTGAGGGTAAAGATAGCCGCCGACAGTAAACTGTGGGCGGCGCCGAAGACACGCGGGAAACACACACACACGCCCATCGATGACGTCACCGCACGGGCTGCTTCCCATCCTCCAAGCAGCCTCAGCATGAGGGAGCCGGAGCCCGCAGCGCGGGAAAAAGTGTAAAAAGTTATACACAGACTGCATGTACAAACAAACATCCGCAGCCCACGGCCTCAGCCCCTGTGACACACAGGGCGGTCAGCCAGGGTGACCCCAGCACAGGGTACACCCGCAGAACCGCGGACCCGAGGGTAACGCGCGGTCTGAGTGTCAGGCCACATAAAGTGACAGACACTACCCCCAGGCACACAGGAGACACAGAGTGCCTCAGTGCCGGTCCGGTCTGTAAGCACCATTTAGGGAGGCCTCGGACGGGGGTGCAGCACCAGTCCGGAGTGTAAGCACCATTTAGGGAGGCCTCGGACTGGGCTGGCTCCAGTCCGGTCTGTAAGCACCATTTAGGGAGGCCTCGGACGGAGCGGAGCTGTGCAAGGCTCCCATCTCCCACTCTCCAGAGCCCCCCAGAGAGGGATGGAAAGGAGCGCAACAGCGTACCGGGAGAACACAAAGTGTCCAGGCCCTAGGCCCTCCGGTACCTCCACCTGCGTGTTCCACAAGGGTGAGCGGGGAGGCTGTCGCAGGTCCCGACTGGAACCTTTTTACCTTGTCTTCAGACGCCATCACGTAAGCTGTGAGAATGCAGTGAAGTGCAAGCAAAGCGTGATCCTCCGAGCACACTAAGTTTAAAACTGAGGATGTTCCCTGCGGTAGGGGTTTATAAGCGGAGGAGGCGGTGTCTACAAACTTGTAGTACCTAGTGTGACCTCCGGAGGGCAGTGCCCTAAACCCCATTGTCTGGGTCTCCCATTATGATGACCAGAAAAAGGGGTTAAGGGGCTTCTGTCGGTACAGAATGACTGTTCAAACCAGGTACAGGCGCTCGGCACAAACATTTAAGTGCACCTTCCCACCTGCTTGTCTTTCTGAGCACCTGTACTAGGTTTGAACAGTCATTCTGTGCTAACAGTCCCTTTTTAGACAATTTATTTAATCTTGCAAAGAAAACTTTTGAAAAAAAAGTCTGTGGGTTATTTTTTTCAGTTTGCTTGATCCATGTTGGCTCCATGTGTCAGCTTTTGGCAATCCTTGTTGCTACCGTTTTCTCATATGAAAATCTTTTTTCTTAGAACAGTAAACAGTAAATAAAGAGAATTTTGTTTACGTACCGTAAATTCTTTTTTCTTTAATCATCAATGGGAGACCCAGACAATGGGGTTTAGGGCACTGCCCTCCGGAGGTCACACTAGGTACTACAAGTTTGTAGACACCGCCTCCTCCGCTTATAAACCCCTACCGCAGGGAACATCCTCAGTTTGGTCTACAAGCTGCGAGGAGGAAATAAACCACACCCGAAACATCGGGAAGAATGCCGTACACAAAACGGTTCAACAACCCGGCAAACACTGTCTCAACAGAGAACAGAGCAAATGCAAAACATGCAAAGGAACAACTGGGTGGGTGCTGGGTCTCCCATTGATGATTAAAGAAAAAAGAATTTACGGTACGTAAACAAAATTCTCTTTTTTCTGGTCATCATAATGGGAGACCCAGACAATGGGGATGTCCTAAAGCAATACCCCAGGGCGGGAAGAGTTCCTCAACAAGACGGAAAACACATGGTTCCCTTTAAAGGTGGGCAACCGCCGCCTGGAGAACCCACCTGCCCAAACTCGCATCCGCAGAGGCATGGGCATGCACCATATAGTGCTTAGAGAAAGTGTGCAGGCTGGACCAAGTGGCCGCCTGACACACCTGTAAAGCAGACGCTCTATGTCGCAAGGCCCAAGAGGCACCTACAGCTCTAGTAGAGTGTGCCTTCAAACCCACCGGGGGAGGCAAACCAGAAGACCGGTAAGCCTCCTGAATGGGAGCCTTGATCCATCTGGCCAAGGTCGACTTCGAAGCCGCGGACCCCTTACAGCGACCCATCGTGAGGACAAATAAGGAATCCGAACTCCTAAAGGAGGCGGTCCTGGACACATAAATGCGTACAGCCCTCACGAGATCCAGAGTATGGAGGTCGCGCTCAACCTGATGAACGGGAGCGGGGCAAAATGATGGGAGAACAATCTCCTGGTTTAGGTGAAAAGTTGAAACCACCTTCGGCAAGAATTCTGGCCGTGGGCGCAACACCACCTTGTCTTGGTGAACCACCAGAAAGGGTGACTTGCACGAAAGTGCAGCCAATTCTGAGACCCTTCTCAGGGACGTAATTGCCACCAGAAAGACCACTTTCTGGGACAGACGAGAGAGAGAGATATCTCTCAGTGGCTCAAACGGCGGTTTCTGCAGAGCCGCCAGGACCATGTTGAGGTCCCAAGGGTCCAGAGGTCGCCTGTAAGGCGGAACCACCCGAGATACCCCCTGCAGAAATTGGCGGACCTTCGGGAGGAGCGCCAAGCGCCTGTCAAACAGCACTGAAAGTGCTGATACTTGACCTTCAGAGAGCCAAGGGATAATCCCAACTCCAACCCCGACTGTAGGAAAGCCAACAATGTCGGGATGGACAATGGCCACGGTGAGCGTCCACCAGAGGCACACCAGGAGAAAAAGATTTTCCACGTTCTGTGGTATATCTTCCTGGAGACAGGTTTCCTAGCCCTATTCATAGTGGCAACCACTGTAGGAGAGAATCCTCTGGATGTCAGCAGCCAGGCCTCAAGAGCCATGCAGTCAATCTGAGGGCCCTGGAATTGAGGTGGAAGAATGGGCCTTGCGCGAGTAATCTGCGCGTTCTGGAAGAGCCCACCGGTGTCCGCCTGACAGTTGCCACAGGTCCGGGTACCAGGACCTCCTGGGCCAATCTGGAGCCACTAGAATGGCTACTCTGCATTCCATCCTGATTTTCCACAGGACCCTGGGAATCAGAGCCAGAGGCGGGAACACATATGGCAGCTGGAAGCTGGACCAACTCAGGATCAGGGCATCCGCCCCAGAGACTGAGGATCCCACGATCTTGCCATGTATTGGGGCACCTGATGATTCAGCCTTGAGGCCATCAGATCCACGTCCGGAGTGCCCCATCTGCCGCAGATGTCCTGGAAGACGTCTGGATGTAAGAGACCACTCTCCGGCGTCCATGCCCTGTCGGCTCAGGTAGTCGGCCACCCAGTTCTCGACCCCTGGGATGTGAACTGCGGAGATCAGGCAGCCGTTTTCCTCCACCCAGGCTAGAATGCGGTGGACTTCGGCGAGGGCCTGAGCACTTCTGGTCCCTCCTGATGATTTATGAAAGCGACGGCCGTCGCATTGTCGGACTGCACCCGAATAGGGTGTCCTGACAGGAATTCTGAAACGCCAGGAGGCCAGATAGACCGCCTTGATCTCCAGCACGTTGATCTGCAAGCCGACTCCGACTGAGTCCAGAGGCCTTGAGCCCTGTGGTGCAAGAACACCGCACCCCAGCCCTTCAGACTGGCGTCTGTGGTCACCACTAACCATGACGGTTTTAGGAAGGACCGGCCTCGTGACAGGTGACGTGGCTGGAGCCACCACTGTAGGGAGTCCCTGGTCGGTTGTGACAGTGTCACCAGCCGATTCAGCGAGATCGTCCTCTTGTCCCATCTGCGAAGAATCTCCAGCTGGAGAGGACGGAGGCGAAACTGTGCGAACGGCACCGCCTCTATCGCCGCAACCATGCGTCCCACCAGTCTCATCAATACCGTAGGGATGAGTGTGGTGACAGGAGGACTGCTTGTACTCCTGATTGGATCGCCATCTGTTTGACTCGTGGCAGAGACACCAGGGCTGAGGCCGTGTTGAAGTCCATGCCCAGATATGTCAAAGACTGGGTCGGAACTAGCGTTGACTTCTGAATATTGAGGAGCCAACCAAACTGTTCCAGAGACCGCATGGTCACATCCTGGCTCTCTTGACAGAGGTGTTCTGATGGCGCCCTGACCAGCAGGTCGTCTAAATAGGGAATGACGGCATGTCCCTGCATGTGCAGGAGAGCCATCATGGAGGCCATCACTTTTGTGAACACCCGCGGTGCCGAGGCCAACCCGAACGGCAGCGCCACAAATTGGAAGTGTTCTTCCCCCACTGCGAATCGCAACCAGCGCTGATGAGCCGGTGCAATGGGTACGTGAAGGTAAGCGTCTCTGATATCTATGGACGCTAGGAAGTCCCCCTGTGACACAGCTGCGATCACGGAGCGCAGTGATTCCATACGGAACTTCCGAACCAACACGTGATGGTTGAACAACTTCAGGTCCAGTACTGGGCGGAAGGATCCGTCCTTCTTCGGGACGATAAAGAGGTTGGAGTAAAAACCCCTGAACCTCTCTCCGGAAGGCACCGGGACCACCACTCCGTCCCTGCGGAGACCCTCCAACACCTGGTAAAAAGCCTGAGCCTTTTCTGGTGATGGGACCGACCGATGGAATCGGGATATCGGCTTTGACGTCAGCTCTATCCTGTACCCTCGCGAGATCACGTCTCGAACCCACTGATCTTGAACGTGAAGTAGCCACTTGTCCTGAAAGCGAGACAAGCGGCCCCCCACCTGTGGGGAGGCAGGATGAGAGAGCGAGTCATGTAGAGGCGGGTTTGGGGGTGGCGGCTGCCGCCCCCGCCGGCTTCTTTGGACGACTCTTAGAGCGCCACTGGGAAGCGGGCTTTCCCCCTCGGTCCGTGCGAGCGGACGGTGCTGATGACTGCGAGCTGGAACGAAAGGACCACTGTTTTGGGTTCCTTTTAACGGTATACCGTGGCTTAGGCTTATTCTGAGGTATCTTAGACTCAGCAGAATCCTTTATCAGCTTGTCCAGTTCGGTGCCAAAAAGCCTGTCACCAGCAAATGGAAGATTCTGCAAAATCTTCTTGGATGTGGCATCTGAGTCCCAAAGACGCAGCCACAACAACCTGCGGATCGCTATAGCATTGGCCGAAGCCACAGCTGAGCGAGTGGCAGTTTCCAGAGTCGCCGTCCTGGCGTAGTCCGCATAGGCCCTTGCCCTTTCGGTAAGTGCTAGGACCTCTGGACTGGATCTTGCCAGGTCAGAGATACCATCCAAGCAGGTAGTAATCGCTTGTAAGGTCCAGACCGTGGCAAAATTAGGGGCAAATGAAGACCCCACAGCCTCATAGGAAGACTTGGCGAGCTGCTCGACCTGTCTATCCGTCGCATCCTTCAGTGAGGAGCTATCAGAGGCAGAGAAAAGGGAGCGTGCAGCAATCCTGGTCATGGAAGCGTCCACCTTCGGGGACTGCGACCACTCCTGAAGCACCTCCTGGGGGAAGGGGAAGCGATTGTCCTTGGTTTTACGGACATAACGCCGCCCAGGATGTAACCTGGGAGCTCTAACCACCCTTCCAAAATTAGTGTGGTCCATGAAGGAGCCACTTGGTCTAGCCTCAGGCCGCAGCCATTGATAGACCTCCTTCGGGTGCACCGTCACCTCCTCAGGGGGTGTCACGAGACGTAAGGTCTCGTTGATAGAGGACACCAGATCCTCCACCCCGTCTGGAGGTTCAGACACAGACCCGAAAGTTGAACCCCCATCATCCTCCTCACCATCAGAGGAACGCTCCTCCTCAGAGAGAGCCTGGAGCTCGGGTGACTCCTCACGACGAGCCCGCTTAAGGGGTCTCACAGCAGAAGAGGGAGACACCCGGGGGTAACTGGACGGAGTAGCTGGGCTATCCAGCCTCCTATTAAGTGCCTCCAGGGATTGCGACATGGAGGACAGCTGGGACAACAAAGATTCATTGATCTTATTCTGAGTCTCCCAGGGCCCTGGGATCACCCGAACCTCAGGGTACAGCACCGGAGCTGCTGACTCAGCAGAGCCAGTCCGGGCTTCTGGGCGTCCGCAGTTATTGCAGGACCCCTCCACCAGTGTACCATTGCATGTAGCACAGGTAATGGTGGCATCCGCCGCCTTAGCAGCATGCTTCCTAACTGAGGACATAGTCACAGTAGGGGATGTATAAGCCAAGTCGTACAGACAAACAAACCGGGAGTCCCGGTGGCTTACCGACCGCTGTAAAGCGGTGGGAGGAAGCGGTGTGTGTGCGTGACCTCCGCGAGTTCCGGTCTCCCTCTGAAGTGCAGACACGTGCTGCCGAAGATCCCAGCCGGGAAGTGAGGGAGAAGATGGCCGCCGCCAGTAAAGTTGTGGGCGGCGCCGAGAACACGCGGGAAGCACACACACACGCCCCCCGGTGACGTCACCGCAAGGGCTGCCTCTCCTCCTCCAGGCAGCCTCTGTAATGGAGGTGCTGGAGCCCGCAGCGCGGGAAACAGTGTAAAACACAGTACACACACACAGACTGCAATTACATCCTAAGATCAGCAGTCTACGGCCTCAGCCCCTGTGACACACAGGGCGGTCAGCCAGGGTGACCCCAGCACAGGGTACACCCGCAGAACCGCGGACCCGAGGGTAACGCGCGGTCTGAGTGTCAGGCCACATAAAGTGACAGACACTACCCCCAGGCACACAGGAGACATAGAGTGCCTCAGTGCCGGTCCGGTCTGTAAGCACCATTTAGGGAGGCCTCGGACGGGGGTGCAGCACCAGTCCGGAGTGTAAGCACCATTTAGGGAGGCCTCGGACTGGGCTGGCTCCAGTCCGGTCTGTAAGCACCATTTAGGGAGGCCTCGGACGGAGCGGAGCTGTGCAAGGCTCCCATCTCCCACTCTCCAGAGCCCCCCAGAGAGGGATGGAAAGGAGCGCGACAGCGTACCGGGAGAACACCAAGTGTCCAGGCTCTAGGCCCTCCGGTACCTCCACCTGCGTGTGCCACAAGGGTGAGCGGGGAGGCTGTCGCAGGTCCCGACCAGGACCATATTACCTTGTCTTCAGACGCCATCACGTAAGTAGTGAGAATGCAGTGAAGTGCAAGCAAAGCGTGATCCTCCGAGCACACTAAGTTTAAAACTGAGGATGTTCCCTGCGGTAGGGGTTTATAAGCGGAGGAGGCGGTGTCTACAAACTTGTAGTACCTAGTGTGACCTCCGGAGGGCAGTGCCCTAAACCCCATTGTCTGGGTCTCCCATTATGATGACCAGAAAATGAAAATCTGTGAGGTTTTTTCTTTTTTATGGAGCCATTGGTCTGATCTGCTACATGGATTATAGTAGAGCATCTCCATTGAATTTTTGCAGATGATCCGTCCAAAGAGGAAAAAAAAATCATTGAGATGTACTAGTATTTTTCCAAACATGGGTGATTGCGTGATAGAGGCTGGGTCCTCCCTGTTATTATTACCTGTTTTAGCTCTTTGACTTCATCTCGTAATGCATAGACAGTGTCTACCAGACTCCTGTAAGGCAAAAGCTGCAAGTTAGAAGCACTAATAACCCTCGATGACAATACAATTGGGCAACCAAAAAAGCCTGTCTGCGTAGCTTCAACAACAGAACAAAAAATTTAATACAGAAATCGTCAATATTATATCATAAAAGCCAATATACGTGCATGTAACACTTCAGTAGGCCCCTTGTGCTTGATACTTAACACTACTTCTTAATAGCCATTCTCACAACTTCAATTGTTCGGCCAAACAATACACGAAATACAAATCTAAAGAATGAGGAATCCATTAATCAGACAAAGCTAGTTCTGCAGAATTAAATCGCAACCCCTGGTATAATGAGCACTCATCCAGGACCATTCAGGACATTAATGATAATGTCGGATCTTGCAGAGATTCTGTGTTATCATTCTCATTAAGCTGAGAGAACAGTAGCTTGTGTTCCTACTAACCATTCGAAGGTCAACTGCAGGGACAAAAACATGCCAGACTAGGAGTCCAATTCATTATGCCAATTGCATGTTTTTCTCCATCAAGTTTTCAGTGCTTTGTGCCTTTTTTGTTCAAGCCCTATTGATCTTTTTTAAAGTTCTTACAGTTTAACGTTTTCAAATGTTTTGCCCGATTCATTAATTGTGACATTTCGAAAAGTTGGAAAATTTGTCACAAATGTACTCAAGTCCTCCTTCCTCCCAAAAATGATTTCATGTACGCTTCAACTTTTTGGCCCAAATTGAGATATTTGAAAGGAACATGATTTACAATAATGTAAACGATGAATCAGACCCTACAAGTTGTTTTATTTATTTCCAAGACTCCCAAGTCTTTCTTTAAAGCTTAGCTTTTTGTGTATTTGACCTCTTGTTCCTACTCAATTTAGTAACAAGAAGTTGAGTATTTCGTCTCATAATACAGATCTTAAAGGGAATCAGTCCGCACTCCCAAACTTGAAAAAATGGGCATGCAGCTCTTTGAAATGAATATCCATCAGATCCTATATATATTTTAGGACCTCCATGCCAATATACAGAGTTTCTGGAAGTTGATCCCAGGCCAGAGTCCCACTAGCAAGAAACATACAAGTCTCTCATTTCATCACTCGGTACAACAGCCCGATCTCCGGACAGACGTGGTCAGGTGCATATATTTATATGCGGCAGTAACGCTCCTGTCTGGGGAGCAGGCAGCCGTACCGGGTGTTTCAATAAGAGACTCGCACGAGTCTCTCGCAACGGGGACAACAGACTTACTGACAGACTCCCTTTTAGGAGTAACATCTGCAGGGATCCAGAATAATCAAATTAATTTTGGCCCCGATTCATCAAGACTGGTATATTATGCTAATCTTGATAAAGATTTCCCTGAAATATGTGTCAAATTTATTAAGAGGCACACCCCTGCCTTTTACTCACCCTCCCGCATGTTTACATTTTATCGATGCCATCTTGTGACCGCAACTTCTGACTGGCTGGAAGTATCAATGGAAGTTTATGACAGCAAGAATAAGGACAGAAAAAGTATATATTGAGTTATGACCTTCGAGTGCTCCATGAACCACTGGAGCTGCCGGCAGGTCACAAAGTAGAGAAGACTGAACAGTGAGGCAGTGATAGAAGGTGAAAACGCTGGAGGGTATCAGACATGGGGCAGGGGACTTAGATTAAAAACACCTCTCCAGAAGGGAAATAGAACAAAATGCTGGAGTGGTGCTTTAAAGAATTTGGTGCATCTTTCAGGCCTCATGCACCACCTGTAACAAGAGTACTTCAGTCACAGACTGATTTTATTGTAATTTATGCCACTTTTGGGGTGTAAATTATGATGAACTTGTCAACTGTACTTGGCCTTGGCCCTTGAGGCCAAGTTTGACCCACTTTTCAAAACGTTGGCGAGCTGAATGAAAAAATGCCAAAATGTCCTAGATTATACCGTAAAGACAAGTCGCACAGCATTTTTGCAATATTTCACACTCTTATGAAAACTGTTTGATGAATTAGGGCCTATCTGCTTCCAGTCTGCTACTTGGGTAAAAGACAACTTACTTTTCTTCTGGAGCCGTTTGTCCATTGCTTCTCATATCATCAATGATCAGACTTTCATCCTCAAGTAGCATGACCTGTGGAGCCGAATCTTTGCGAGTACCTAACAGAACAATAAGTGCATAATTATCACATATTATATGAATGCAGACCAAAACTCTAACACTATGTGACTTCATTCTCAGTCGCCCAGACCAGATAAATACATTTATAACCGCTTCCAATTTGGTTTCGGATCGCTTATACTTCTCTTATACGGCATGTTGTTCTCTAGACTACAATCCGTCATTGAGCAGCCTATGGAGAGCACAAGGCTGGTCACAAGGTCCACTGGAGAGGTGCAAACTCGATTGTGGAATTGACATTTCCAAATAATCTTACACTTCAGTCATCTTTTATTACCAGGCCATGAATAAATATTGTGAATTAGGTGAAGTAGTCCGCCTCCCGCACATTTCTGCATTTTGTGGTGGAAATGCATTGTGAAGACTCTGTTAGTGAAGCAGCACCAGGGCCGGCCTTATGTTGAATGGTGCCCTGTGCGAATTTGCCTTATGGCGCCCCCACGCCATTACTTACTCAGAACACATGAGCATACATGTTTGTACATGATCTATTCATGGTCTTCAAGGAGAGCAGGGAGGGGCGTTGCTATGCTATGGTCAGAAAAAATCAGGGACCCAAACCCCAAGACCTATATCCCCTCCCACCTGGCATTACCAACCCTCCCATATATAAAGGTGTCACCTGTCATCTTACAGGAGGAGGAGGTGAGCTGTGATATCACCTATTGTGAATGGTGGATCCTGTGTTATCTACTGTATATAGAGGTGTTATCAGTCATTGCACAGGAGGAGGAGGTGAGCTGTGATATCATCTATTGTGAATGGTGGATCCTGTGTTATCTACTGTATATAGAGGTGTTATCAGTCATTGTACAGGTGGAGGAGGTGAGCTGTGATATCATCTATTGTGAATGGTGGATCCTGTGTTATCTACTGTATATAGAGGTGTTATCAGTCATTGTACAGGAGGAGGTGAGCTGTGACATCACCTATTGTGAATGGTGGATCCTGTGTTATCTACTGTATATAGAGGTGTTATCAGTCATTGTACAGGAGGAGGTGAGCAGTGATATCACCTATTGTGAATGGTGGATCCTGTGTTATCTACTGTATATAGAGGTGTTATCAGTCATTGTACAGGAGGAGGAGGTGAGCTGTGATATCACCTATTATGAATGGTGGATCCTGTGTTATCTACTGTATATAGAGGTGTTATCAGTCATTGTACAGGAGGAGGAGGTGAGCTGTGATATCACCTATTGTGAATGGTGGATCCTGTGTTATCTACTGTATATAGAGGTGTTATCAGTCATTGTACAGGAGGAGGAGGTGAGCTGTGATATCACCTATTGTGAATGGTGGATCCTGTGTTATCTACTGTATATAGAGGTGTTATCAGTCATTGTACAGGAGGAGGAGGTGAGCTATGACATCACCTATTGTGAATGGTGGATCCTGTGTAATCTACTGTATATAGAGGTGTTATCAGTCATTATACAGGAGAAGGAGGTGAGCTGTGATATCACCTATTGTGAATGGTGGATCCTGTGTTATCTACTGTATATAGAGGTGTTATCAGTCATTGTACAGGAGGAGGTGAGCTGTGATATCACCTATTGTGAATGGTGGATCCTGTGTTATCTACTGTACATAGAGGTGTTTTCTCCTATACATAGCAGTGCTGATGATGCACTGGTATACATGGCACAGGTGATGAGACAAACGCAGCTTCAACACTAACAAGACTATTAAGTTATTAAAAGTATGAACAATTTTCTAAAACGGGAACTAAAGTTCAAATCACGCCTTTTTTTTTGCCCCATTAAGAAAATACACAAACTGGTATTGCTGCATTCATAAAAGTGATCAAAATATAAATTAAATTAATGCGATATGCGATCAGTAAATATTGTAGTGAAATAAAAAATAAAGCTGCAGAATAGTTTTTTTGGCCACTGTAACGTTGCAATAAAATACAATAAGAGGCGAACAAAACATTATGTCTACCCAAACATGATATCAGTAAAAACATCAGCTCAGGGCCTAAAAAACAAGCCCTCACATAGCCCCAGATCCTGAAAAGTTACAGCATTACGGCTACGTTGACACGCTGTGTATTTGCAGCAAGTGTTTTTCTTGAAAAAAAACCTCCATATAGAATACTGCACCCCCACAGTCCTCCATATAGTATAATGCACCCCACAGTCCTCCATATAGTATAATGCACCCCACAGTCCTCCATATAGTATAATGCACCCCACAGTCCTCCATCTAGAATGCACACCCAAACTCCTTCATTTATTATAATGCACGCCACAGTCCTCCATATAGTATAATGCACCCCACAGTCCTCCGTATAGTATATTGCACCCTTAAAGCATGACATATAGTACAATACACCCCCACAGTCCTCCATATAGTATAATGCAGTGTACTCACTGATTAAGAAGAAAAAAGTAAATACTCACCTCTCTTCTCGCTGCTCCAGTCTCCTCAGCATCTGCTCTGCACGTCTCAGCACAGTGGGACTCACTGAGGACATCATCGTGCCCCGTTGTGCTGAGCTGCAGAGGGCAGACAGCGGCGGCCGGGACTTGGGAGAAGAATGCTGCTGGCAGAGGCGGCTGGGACTATAGTAGTGAGAGCAGGATCCGCGGGGGGCTACCACTGGTACACACACCTTGTATGCACTCGGCTCCACTCCATACACCTTGTATACACTCGGTCTCCGCTCCGTACACCTCGTCGCTCTGTACACACGTGGCTCCGCTCCGTACACCTCGTACACACGCGGCTCCGCTCCGTACACCTCGTACACACGCGGCTCCGCTCCGTACACCACGTACACACGCGGCTCCGCTCCGTACACCACGTACACACGCGGCTCCGCTCCGTACACCACGTACACACGCGGCTCCGCTCCGTACACCACGTACACACGCGGCTCCGCTCTGTACACCTCGTACACGCTCAGCTACGCTCCGTACACCTCGTACACACGTGGCTCCGCTCCGTACACCACGTACACACGCGGCTCCGCTCCGTACACCACGTACACACGCGGCTCCGCTCCGTACACCACGTACACACGCGGCTCCGCTCCGTACACCACGTACACACGCGGCTCCGCTCCTTACACCTAGTACACACTCAGCTACGCTCCGTAAACCTCGTACACACGTGGCTCCGCTCCTTACACCTCGTACACACGCGGCTCCACTCCTTACACCTCGTACACACTCAGCTCCGCTCCGTAAACCTCGTACACACATGGCTCCGCTCCGTAAACCTCGTACACACGTGGCTCCGCTCCGTACACCTCGTACACACGTGGCTCCGCTCTGTACACCTTGTGCACACGCGGCTCCACTCCTTACACCACGTACACACTCAGCTCCGCTCCGTAAACCTCGTACACACGTGGCTCCGCTCCGTACACCTCGTACACACGTGGCTCCGCTCTGTACACCTCGTACACAAGCGGCTCCACTCCTTACACCTCGTACACACTCAGCTCCGCTCTGTAAACCTCGTACACACACGGCTACGCTCCGTAAACCTCGTACACACACGGCTACGCTCCGTACACCTCGTACACACGTGGCTCCGCTCTGTACACCTCGTACACAAGCGGCTCCACTCCTTACACCACGTACACACTCAGCTCCGCAAACCTCGTACACACGTGGCTCCGCTCCGTACACCTCGTACACACGTGGCTCCGCTCCGTACACCTCGTACACACGTGGCTTCGCTCCGTACACCTCGTACACACGTGGCTCCGCTCTGTACACATTGTGCACACGTGGCTCCGCTCCGTACACCTCGTACACACGTGGCTCCGCTCCGTACACCTCGTACACACGTGGCTCCGCTCTGTACACCTCGTACACAAGCGGCTCCACTCCTTACACCTCGTACACACTCAGCTCCGCTCCGTAAACCTCGTACACACACGGCTCCGCTCCGTAAACCTCGTACACACGTGGCTCCGCTCCGTACACCTCGTACACACGTGGCTCCGCTCTGTACACCTTGTGCACACGCGGCTCCACTCCTTACACCACGTACACACTCAGCTCCGCAAACCTCGTACACACGTGGCTCCGCTCCGTACACCTCGTACACACGTGGCTCCGCTCCGTACACCTCGTACACACGTGGCTCCGCTCCGTACAACTCGTACACACGTGGCTCCGCTCCGTACACCTCGTACACACGTGGCTCCGCTCTGTACACATTGTGCACACGTGGCTCCGCTCCGTACACCTCGTACACACGTGGTTCCGCTCCGTACACCTCGTACACAAGTGGCTCCGCTCCGTACACCTCGTACACACGTGGCTCCGCTCTGTACACATTGTGCACACGCGGCTCCACTCCTTACACCACGTACACACTCAGCTCCGCAAACCTCGTACACACGTGGCTCCGCTCCGTACACCTCGTACACACGTGGCTCCGCTCCGTACACCTCGTACACACGTGGCTCCGCTCCGTACACCTCGTACACACGTGGCTCCGCTCCGTACACCTCGTACACACGTGGCTCTGCTCTGTACACATTGTGCACACGTGGCTCCGCTCCGTACACCTCATACACACGTGGTTCCGCTCCGTACACCTCGTACACACGTGGCTCCGCTCCGTACTCCTCGTACACACGTGGCTCCGCTCTGTACACATTGTGCACACGCGGCTCCACTCCTTACACCCCATTCACACTCACCTCTGCTACATTCACACTCACCTCTGCTACATTCACACTCACCTCTGCTACATTCACACTCACCTCTGCTACATTCACACTCACCTCTGCTACATTCACACTCACCTCTGCTACATTCACACTCACCTCATCCATTTCCTTCACTTCATGCTGCTTGGTGGAAGCTGCCCTGCATACTCGGAGATGCTGATCATGTGATCCCTAACTCCTCCCCCTTCATTGACATCATCACAGGTCCTGTAAGCACAGGCCTGTGCAGCTCCACAGGTGAGCTCACGCTGCAGGGGGGGGGATAACGAAGCGGCCAGGACTATAGTAGAGGGAGCAGGGGGCCGCGCTACCACCAGGTGCCCCTGTGGATGTCGCCCCCTGTCTACTAGCAGCCGCACAGATCTAGCAAAGCGCTTGGGAGCGGGAGCAGGGCAGCAAATAACAGTGACAGCTGTCTCCCTGCGGCGCCCCCTGGAGCGTGGCGCCCTGTGCGGCCGCACGACTCGCACATGCCTAGGGCCGGCCCTGAGCAGCACCACATTGTAATAGAGCTTAAACTTGGACTTTCAGAAGAATGTGTTTTTGTACCACTACTCGCACCTTACATTGTAAAAGACATTTTTGTGGCATAAGAACTATTGATTTGGAGATATTGTTCTTTTGTAGCACACACAGGAAGCAGCAAGATTAACATCTCCCACAGATTTAGAAACAATCTCTGCCTTAACCCCTAAAATGTCTTGCCTTCAAGCTGATATTCACACAAATTATCATTTTTGCAACATTTCATACCATTGCATACGATTTGTTTGTCTTGCAAAAAAAAAATAAGAACAAGACAGTTTTTTTGAAAGTCAATTAGCTTCACAAAAACAGTAAAATTGATGTTCGTGCCTTTATAATTGCGGTAAGGAAAAATAACAAAACTATAGAAACTTTTACCATTTTGCACAATAAAACTTTTCTTTGCAAAAAAACTTGCTTTAAGATGTTTCATTAAGGATACGAGGATAAATTTAGCAAAACGACTTGCAATTTTCACTGGTACCGTTATCAAGAACATAAAAGATTTATTGATTACGGTACTTTAAAAAAAATGCTATTTCATAGTTGTTTTATTTTGTAAATTGTCTAGTAGAGATCCTGGCGGATGCAGAAAGCCGACTGTAATTTGGTAAGTTTTTCCGATTTTATTTCGGATATATTTCTCTTTAATATTTGTTTTATTTTACTTTAAACTTCACTTTCTCTAATTGAGTCCTATTACGGAACCTGACCATACTTTTTAATTGCACTGTAATATGCCTATCAGTTATTTTTCTAGAGTCAGCCCATTAGATCAGGGAAACAATAACAACATGTTTTGGCAGAGGTTTACTGCCTTCATCAGGTGCTTCACCTGATGAAGGCAGTAAACCTCTACCAGAACACGTTGTGAAGTGAATTGAACCCCTGTAATAAAGGTTTGTTTCAACTTTGTCCTTTTAACATCCTTCTCCAGTGTCCCCGGCGCTCCAAAGACTGCTAATCCATTGTTTCCTGATATCTATCCCTCTGTAAGGACTTGTGGCAGGAGCAGCCACAGAGGATGGGGGTTCTCAATACAAATCATCTTGAGGACCTGTGTTGATGTTGCATCCCGGTCACGTGACCACTGAGCATCAGCTGCCCAGCTCAGCTCCTCAAGCTCGCACCCGGACACTGAGGCGTTCACCGTGGTTGTGCATGGCATGCACAACCCAGCAAGTTGAGCAAACATCCACACAGCCGACCTACCCCACCGGACCACCAGATTATACCTATAAGCTCCCCCTTTTCTCTATTTTTTTTTATTCACATTAGAGCAGAGACACACTATGCGAGATGTATGGAAGATACTCGCGCATAAGTCCTGCGTGATTCACCTGGCACAGTCGCTTCTCCTCTGGAAGGGAGCGCTTCAGCTGATTGTATTGCTATGCCGCTCCACACTACTGCCCAGCGAAGCGAAGGTCGGGACAGGTGAGTCATGCGAGACTCATGCGAGTATCTCACATACATCTCACATAGTGTGTCTATGCCCATAGGCGGGTCTATAATGTACTTGTACCTGGCAAGGCTTGTCAGATATGGAAGACCCTTCTTGGGTCCTATTGGCATGCTGTGTACATATTCAATGTCTGCGTATAATTTAGCACTCGCAGAACTGTATTTGTTTTCTGCTTGTTTGCTTATGCATTGCAATTATAGGAGATTTGCCCAGGCACATTTATTCATTTTGACAGCAGGTCTTGACTACATTTCTTTTATGCATCTTCAGATGAGAAAACAACCTCTAAATAAAGACAAAGTCTATTGTGAAATCATAAATACACAATACAATCCCAGCCTATCAATACAGCACCACATCATCAGCACAACAGAACAAAGCCTAAAGATGAAGGAAAAACAATTTGGTGACATAATCACAATAAAACACTGTTCACCAATATAGGCAAACTCTGACATCCCCACAAGAGAATACATCCAAGGAATGAAAAACAAACTCTGCTGTGTAATCATCATAAAGCCTTATACCATGGGATCAATATCAGAACAGCAATATTAAGATGTATATTAAGCAGAGTAAAATTTCATAAATGAAAAAGTTAATTTCATAAATGATAATGAGAGAGAACACAGTAATGAACATTTACCAGAATTAAGGCTTTGCTGAAAGCCAGCTCCTGTGCAATACGCCTCAATTACTTTGAGAATTTGTGCATCTTCTTCCAACGCTACAGTGCCTGCAAGGGTAAGAAGATTATTAAATCTCTAAGCATGCAGAAATTAACTAGTAAAACTTTAAAACCTTTTTGAAATGCTGTCCACATTCTGATTTCTTCTACATAAATATCTTTAAATATATTTTTTCTCATAAGGAGCAACGTTTGCTCCTTATCAGGCAGCTAGAGTATCGTAAATATAACAGGGCCCAGCAGTAGACCACGAACACAGCTTTAGGCAGAATTTAGAAGCTACGCTGTATTTCACAGTCTGCAACTTCAGGGTTGACCACAGGCTTCCTGACCAAACCTGATGACTTCAAATATGCCAACGCATTATTTGTTCATGTCAGAAGACCCATGGTAGGTCCAGCCATGGCGGTCCATACCTCAATTGTGAAGGAAAGCCATCTAAATTCAACCTTGTTGGTGGAGCAGACTAAGACTATTTTGCACCCAGTTATGATGTTGGGTTGATTGGATAAACGTGTTCAGACTTCAAGAAAATGGCTGTGTGTCGCGGTCTGCGCATGCGCCGCCATTTTATGGCAATCTGAACACAAGAGCGAGCATGCAATGCCTCTCAGCAATGCATGCTGGAATATAATAATGGCAGCGCCCACCGGAAAACTGCCGCGACTCCCCCGCAGCTTCTGGCTTTGCCCCCAACCCCCTGTGGTCCTGTGAAGCCACCCCCTGCACCTCGCAACCCTGCCTCAGTAAGCCATGGAGGGCTATGTGCGCAGATGGGGAAATATATGTACCAGGATAGGGGAACATATATATACTGTATGTCCCTTATCCTGGTATATATGTCCACATTCTGTTATGTCTGTGCCCCATTCTGGTATATACACTGAATGTCTCCCATATATACTAAGATGGGGACATATATACCAGGATGTGGGATCAATATATAAGAGGATGTGGGATCAATATACACCAGGATGGGGAGGTCATGTACAAGGATAAGGGACACATATACTTATTATAAGACGGACACTGGCATTATAAAACGGACCCAATTTGAAATTAAAACATATTTTTTTCTCTTTTCCTTCACCAAATTTGGGGATGCATCTTATAATCAGGTGTGTCTTATAAACGATATATATATTTACATATACACACAGAGCCTGGCGTTGCCCTGGCATAGGGCTGAGTGTATGTACTTGTGTGTGTATGTATGTATGTCCACACATGGCCCCACCTCTCCATAGCTCCTACCTTCAGGGATGCAAATGACCCCGCCCCTCCAGGAAATGGTTGTCTGCGCAAAACAATCATTCCATTCTATTTTGTTATAACTAAGAACAGTTTGTTACTATGCTTGGGCAATGCCGAGCTATAAAGCTATACAATATATTGCAGCCTATATATATATATATATATATATATATATATATATATATATATATATATATATATATATATATATATATATATATATATATATATATAGTGAGGCACCCCGGCATGACCCCATGGCCGGGGCACATCACATGCAGGATCAGGGTATGATCCTGTGCACACTGGCCGGTTTGACTGTGATAATACTGTGTGAACCAACTTGAGACACAGGGTTTCATGTTACTAGTGAGTGGCTCGTAAGATCGAGGAGGCCCTAAGGAAAGGGATGTAATGAGTGATTGCTGACAGCCCAGGTGGGTGTGTCAGGTGGGTGTCCGGAGGAATAGCAGCTCAGCTGGTTGAGTCAGTGTGGGTGTGGCCGGGACGATAAGAGCCGGCCAGCTGAGTGATTGAGTGTGATTCTGGAAGCTGAGACTCATGCTGAGAGATCAGTACCAGCCAGGGAGCAGAGCAGAGCAGTCCAGTCCAGAGCTCTGCGTGCTTGGAATAATGGGAGCATGCTAGCTCCATGCCGGTGCCGAGGTCCGTGGTCGTGGCAGCACCTGGATGGGGAAGCCATGGCTGAATCTGGTGGATACTGGTCCGGGCATGGGGTGAAACACGTCTGGGAAAGGAGCCCGTGGGGATGCCTGGTGGAACCTGTGTCACAGGTAAGCGAGACCCGGATCCGTGCCCGGTAAGAAAGCAGTTCTCAAATGCTTGTGTGAACTCTGCACCTGGTGTGAGATGTGCCAGGCGGGCATAGCCGCCCGAGGTCCGACAAGAAAGTCAGTGAGGGACCTGTGTTAACTATATGTGTATGAGGGCTTAGGTAATGGCCCTGAATGAGAGAGAGTGACCCAGCTAGTGTGGATGATATTGGAGGCGCTCCGCCCCTGTGGGACAAGAGGGAGGCTTGCCCTGCTGCTTGCAGTGGGTACCCGTCCCTCAACCACGGCCTCTAATGGTGTGGGTGTGCCTGTGGTGCCAGACACAGGGGTAATAGGGCTCCTAGAAGGGTAACCATGGCTGATCCGTTAGGGTGCTACTCAGACGCAGGGTACAGTCGTCGACCTGGAGACCTGCCATGAGATGAGATGGAGGTTTGGTGGCCCGTACCGTGGTGAGTAGGCCATGGTGATGCATGGTTAGCCCGGATTCTACGGTTTGCCAATCCCTGTAATGGACCATGGAGGAGCCACAGTCCATGGATGTATTATGATGGGCTGTGAGCGGATGTGTGGATGCATGTTATCCATGGATAGCGTATGATGGATCACATGGGATATGTAAGGACCCGGTCAGGCAGGAATCCTGATTCCGGGGTAGTATCAGGCTGGGTGACTAAAGCCAGGCAGCAGGTACCGCCATTGGGACCCATAGGGCCCGTTGATAAATATACATATGGTCAACTGATAAATGTATGTGTAAAGTGTATATAGGCCGTAGCTACCACGGGAGCAGGTGTTAGAGCTCCAATGGGGAGAGAGGTGGTTACCGGTCCCGGGTTATTATAATGGTATATGTGCAATGTGATATGTAATATTAATGTAGTATGTGACGTGTATGTGTTAAATGTACTAAACCCGATTATTGATGCTGCTGAGAAATAAACGGGTAGTAACGTGAAAAATTATGTATATGATCCAGAAGTTTATAGGAGGTTATCAGGTGACCCCAAGTTTGATATACAGAGAGAACTTAAAAAACTATTAGATCCAGCCGTAAAAAATAGGACTATATCACAGGAATTGTATGACTTTTTGTTAATAAAGCATCCTTCTACTCCAGTAATCTATGTACTGCCGAAGGTGCACAAGACTTTGACGGATCCTCCAGGTCGGCCTATTGTGGCGGGCACAGATTCTGTGCTTAGCCACATAGGC